>OZ024885.1:30812099-31454599 GCA_964017185.1 Rugalucina vietnamica | reverse complement strand
ACGGCTCTCGAATTCACGTCTGTTACAATTTTCAAGATTTTTTCCTGCCGATCGTATGGCTTTTCGGAGCTTTTTAATCCCATTTGGTACTAGCATTTGATAATAATATGCACATTTTATTATTAGTTTCTTCTAATATAAAGAACACAAGCCAGATCTCATCCAGCCAGCCCATTTGTCATTGTTTTCCTCACACACCGGAATGTATGTTGCCCTTCTTTATTTAGCCGTACCTGAGCTAGCCAAATAATAATGATAAAAACATGTCCTAGATTGAATTAGCCAACAAAAATAAATGTTGACTCATTTCGGCATGCATACAGTGTTTGGTAGTAAAGCCCTGTTCCATGCGTTGCATCAACGGCGCCGTTTGGATTGACATGAACACATCCGCAAACTATTGGAAAAAATGAGCAGCGTCATGAGAAAACAAGCATTATTGCATATGAAAAACCAAAGCCGCAGATCAGCCGGCCTTTGATTTCGCTATACCGATAGTACACTTCTTCTACTTTCCATATCCAAAAACTCCAACCTCTAGCCATCTTCTGTGCTTGTACAGCTCAGTTTGTGTCGGACCTGTTCGGAAGCCGCATTGTTGGTATTTTTTTCGTGTTGCGGCTCAAATGTCAACTATTATAGGCTTATTACCACCAGAATATATCACACAACAAAACAATTCCCAAGGGTTACGGATGCTTTAGCCAAATTAATAAAACAAATCCATCTTGGGAAATTACCTGTGGTCAAAAGCTGAAAATTAAAGACCAGTTTCAGGACTTATTCAAACTTTTCACCCTTGGCAATTTCCAAAGATTAAAGTTGCTTAGCCACTTCGAAAACAAAATATTCACCATGGGATATTACCTATGGTCACAGTTTGAAAACTAAGTGTCAGAGTGTCAGGACCCATTCAAACGTTCCACCCATGGTTATCGGTTTGTACATGTAATTGTATTTGTAATTTATGAAAGAATAGCCATGTTTGTACGAAGGCTGAAAATTTGGTGTTTTTATGGGCACTACTTACAAAGTTACATCCTGATTTTCATTCAATGTGCATTCTAGAAAAAGCATATTCCACAATGAAGTTTTCAAGACGAAACCTTGCTAGGTTCCTTCCCAAGGTAAGACTATCTTAAAGCACTGTGGAGTCACATTCTGGCTTTGCATACTGCCAAAATGCGAGTTGGAATTTCATCATACAGTTTCATGATTTGTTCCTCCGCACAGAATACCAGTATGATACAGAGCTAAATGTATTATTAGGCAATGACTCACATCTCCTTTTCTTGATATTCCAATTCTCTTCCATAGGTAGTAACAAGGCCAAACAAGCGAAAAGAATTTGTATTTATGCAAGACAATTTCTTTGTAAAAACACATTCTTGATATTAGATGAATGCCTGTCTTTGAATGTCCTTTTGATTCCCTTGACTTAAACCCTGTAGAAGAGATCTGGAATATAATGAGAGATATCCTAACAAAACCAGAACGTGACTCCACAGTGTTTTAAGACATGCTTACCTTATGTAGGAACCTACTAGCAAGGTTTCTACGTACAAACTTCATGTCCTTGCAAAATAACATTAATATCGTGTTTAGTTTTAAATTGTAACGGCCATTTTACCTTGAATTCTTAAATGCATATGGAATGAAAACCAGGGTGTAACGTTGTAAATAGTGCCCCTCAAGACACCAAATTTACAGCCTTAGTACAAAAAGGTTATTCTTTTATAAATTGTAAATAAAAATACACACCATTAACCACGGTTCATAGTGGAATCTTTGAAACCTGAATATCAGATATTTTTTGAGTGTGACAAATGAACTTCATATATTATGTAATCAACCTGGGCATAAAACACCACACGATCTGGAAGTTTTATAATTATACTAGGTAAATAGGGCCTATATGCCCTCATACTTAACAAAATAAACGAATTCCTCCATCTATCCATTTCTTGTCAGTAACGAGTGTTCACAAACAAGATGTCAATTTAATTCTGAATATTGCAGATGAATATTAATAACTGTGCATTACAGATAAATATTCGAACGTATATTGACAGATATTGCTTTATCCCAGGAGAGAAACTGAAAGAAAGTTATAAGAGGCCACTTTTTGTTTCCTAAGCCATGATGTTTTGTCTGTAGTGTTTAGAAATAATTTTCTTCCACTAAACGCGTTTTTTAAATAAAGTGAAATGTAAAACACAACGTCTTAATGTGACATTTAATTTGATGTTAATAAGTGTGACTTTTTAATGAGGGTACCTTTACTAATGCTTTGTCTGTGTGAGAAATAGCACGCATTTTGGAATGCAGAAACTCACAGAGCCACAGATAGGCATTGGTTTATTCATATGATCATGAATTTTAATTGATCGTGTTTTACTTTCTAAACTAGAAGAAACATATAAGGCGGCCTCTTATAACTTTCTTTCAGTGTACACGTGTATATGACACTTAGAGTGTATTCAATGAGTATTCCAAGAAATGTTGTTATATATGAAGGCTTCGAGAAGTTCACTGAAACATTGATTGCACTGTCGTGCAGGGAATAAATTGAGGTTCTGACATGATATTACGAAAACATGCCAATGCAATATACAGAGATTTTAAAGTTGTAATAAATGATAATTTTCTCCAGAAAAAAATGATACTTTTAACATTTTTGCTCAAAACATAGATTGTGGGTACACGTTAGAACCGCCTCGCCGAGACCCACAATGTATGTTTTGAATCAAAAATAAGAAAATTAGGAAAACCCCTGCAAACCCCAGTTTTTTCTGTATGAAAGTGGAGTATTAGAGGTTATATATTACACCAACATGTTTTCCTGATGATTTTTGAGGTGTCTGTGTGGTGGACAGAAACATAGCTCAATTTTTACCAAGGTACAATTCAGCTCAATTCAATTCTTTATTCTCTCCAGGAAACATTTTCATGTAACAACATGAGGTATAAACATATATGCTGAACAAAAAAAAGAAACGCAACAATAAACACTGAAGATTTTCGAGTTCAAGGGTAAAATGGTGATAATTTCAGGTTTGTTGTTGTATGATTCCGATTCATGGAATATTGGGGTATAACATGCAAAAACTTATTTTCACTTCGATTAAAATTGAACGAGAATTTTTTGTTGTCCTCGGGCAAGATTTAACCTCCAAATCATCAACAAACATTGTCGGCTGCTCCCTCTCTAAAATTCATGAAAAATGAATACAATTCTACGACAAACAAGCTCGTTCTTAAGATCTGCTATTAGTTAGTAAGTGCTGGCAGTAAACAATCAGAACTGGACATACAGGAGTCATCAGTATATAAGTGGGGCCCTCCAAGGGGTTATGGGGATTCAGGGAGAACGGATATTTATTTTCAGGGATTTGGGGAGAAGGGTCATTCATTTTCATGGATTTGGGGGAGAAACCATAACTTTTGGGGGTTTTAGGGGACAGGGAGCAGGGGGCTGAGGAAAAACAGTTTAGGGAGCTGTGGAGAAAGGTCATTTTTCTTTCAGGTAGCAGGGAGCAAAGACCCCCCCGGGGGGGGGCTTATAAGTCTAGATGACAGAAATCTGTGTGAAGTGGAAGGTCATTGATACATAAAATGAACAACAAAGAGCCCAAGACTGAGCCTGATTGCTAAAATAAGATGTAAACCTAGCCACAGTATTGGGGCTAAATTTTTAGAACTGAGTGGCCGCCTATTGTGAAATAGCTGCTCACTCGGCTTGCGGTGTGTTTTCTAAGGATACGTACCTAATTGTCAATTTGGTTTTCCCACCTCGGTTTTTGGATTGGGATTTTCTTTCTGATTGTGCCTTTTTGGCTTTGATAAGCAGATCGGCCGCCCGATGCATCAGGTTTAATATCATATAGTGTATAAGGCCAACACTGGTGTTAACGAGAATTGGTTTCGATTTGCAGACGAAATAGTCTAAAGCATTACAATGCAACAGTTGGTAGATCTAAGTACATGTATTTATATTGAAACAGAAAGAAAAAAAATAGAAAAAAGAGAGAATACTGGATTCGGTCTCAATCGCCTGGTTCATATTATGGTAAAAATATGTACTTATTCAATTACTTGCATAAATCCACTGAGCTATCACCAATATTGAATCAATTCTATGATTTAACATACTTGAAAGTAACTGTTTTGTGTATTTGACCTTGAAATGAGACAAATCTTATGAGCAAGTCACAACCTCAAACGCAAGACAAGTCTTACCGATAAGATAGATCATAAGTCACTACTAAGGCAAAAAAAAAAAGAATGTTTCCGGTAACATGCCAGAAAAAAATGGGTCGATAGATAGGTCGGGATTTTTTTTTTTTTTTTTTTTTTTTTTTTTTTTTGAGAGAAGCCTTACCATGTAATATACCTGAACATAGATATACAGTTTAATCAGAATTAAACTGTTTTCTCCTCCAGTTCACATGCACAGCTTCTTAGTTAAATTTTTTTTATTCATTTGTCGGTCCGGTACTTGAAAAACACGATCTTTTTTCGATTTTCGAGTTTTTATATTCGGAAAACAGGAAAAAAATATTAGAGTCGGGGAGTTTTTGACAGGGTCGGTCGGGTTACCGGAAACATTCCTTTTTTTTTGCCTAAGGTCACTCTTGATATAAGATAAGATATCTTGTTATAAGATAAGATATGTCCTATGAGAGCTTTGTGAAACGGGCTGATCATTGCCCACTTGTGCCTTTTTGTATGAAGCTAGTTTGTGTAGTAAAATTTAATGATTTATTAGGTCAAATGCTTTTGCCAACTCAAGTACAATGGTACCCACTATTTCATTTTCATTGATGGCTGTGAGTCTGTTATCTGCCAGCTAGGTTAAGGAAATCTGGCATGAATGCTGCTTCCTGAATCCGAATGTAAATGATCTATGGGTGTATAAGCCGGTTTGTGTCAGACTTGATCAGGATTTATCCCGAATATCGGATGGATTTCTCGCGTCGCTGCTTGTATGACTATAATGTAAGCCACGTCATGAGAAACCCAACATTTTGCAAATGCATATATATTTGTAAATAAAGGAAGGACAAGTAGGCAAAGATTAGGAAAAGGTGCAATCAGAAAAAGATTCCCACTCTAAAAACCTAGGTGGGAAAAAATAAATTAACAATCAGGTACTTATACCATGAAAACATATCGTAAGCCGAATGAGCAGCTATTTTCCCAATAGGTGGCCACTCAGTTACCTAAACTTAACTAACCAGAGGACCATTGGTCCTGAGAACGCTCACCTGAAGCCTGATCTTGGAGTATTAAGTCATCATGAAATGACATTGACCTTGAATACTCACACACCTTTATTGACTTCATAAGTTGTCTGCATCTACAAAGTTTCAGGTCTCAGGCTGCAATAGTTTCCAAACCCAGTGATTTCTGAGAAAACCATAATTTTATTTTTGATATTTAAATGACCTTTGGTCAAGGTCAACAAATGACCTGGGCCTTCATTAATTACAACCTTCATTGACTCCATTAGTTGTCTGCATCCAGCAACTTTCAGGTCTCAGGCTGCAACAGTTTCCAAAATATCCATTTTTTTCGCCTTTTCCCATGTAAAAGCATATGTTTCCAAATTGACCTTGCCGTAAAATAGGTCAAGGTCATCCTAGGGTCATCGTTTCAACAAACTATGATGGGCCGGAGTCCCAAATGCTACATACATGTACCAAGTTTTGCGTAAATCGGCCAGCCGGTTCTGGAGTAGAAGCTTTTTGAGTGGTTTTTACCATATATGGGCGTGGCGGCCATCTTGGTCATGTGACCCAAATTTCGCAATCAAACTTTCGTTCCCCCTACCCATGGACGCTCCACATAAAATTTCACTTTGACTGGCCAAGCAGTTTCAGAGAAGAAGATCTTTGAAAAGTGTGTATGGACGACAGACTGGTCAAGGTCAAGAGATAACCTTGACCTAAATTAATCATATACTTTCATTAGTTGTTTTGCATCTATCACTTTTCAGGCCTCAGGCTGCATTAGTTTTCAAAAAATCCATAATTTTCACTTTTTCCCATGTAAAAGCCTATGTTTACAAAAATTGACCTTGCCGTAAAATAGGTCAAGGTCATGCTAGTGTCATCATTTGATCAAACTATGATGGGCTGTAGTCCCAAATGCTACATACCAAGTTTCGTGAAAATCGGCCAGCCGGTTCTGGAGAAGAAGATTTTGAGTGGTTTTTACCATATATGGGCGTGGCGGCCATATTGGTAATGTGACCTGGATTTCGCGATCAAACTTTCGTTCCCCCTATCCATGGACGATCCATGTAAAATTTCACTTTGATTGGCCAACCGGTTTCAGAGGAAAAGATCTTTGAAAAGTGTGTATGGACGACAGGCTGGCCAAGGTCAAGAGATGACCTTGACCTAAATTAAGCACATACCTTCATCTACTCCATGAGTTGTTTTCATCTACCACTTTTTAGGCCTCAGGCTGCAATAGTTTTCAAAAAATCCATAGTTTTCACTTTTCCCATGTAAAAGCCTTTGTCTCCAAATTTGACCTTGCCGTAAAATAGGTAAAGGTCATCCATGGGTCATCATTTTATCAAACTGTGATTGGTTGAAGTCCCCGATGCTACATACTAAGTTTCGTGGAAATCGGCCCACCGATTCTGGAGAAGAAGATTTTTGAAGTGTTTTACCATATATGGGCGTGGCGGCCATCTTGGTCATGTGACCCGGATTTCGTGATCAAACTTCAGTTCCCCCTACCCATGGATGCTCCACATAAAATTTTACTTTGATTGGCCAAGCGGTTTCAGAGAAGAAGATCTTTGAAATTGTGGACGACGGACGGACGGACGACGGACGGACGGACGCCGGATCATGGCCATCCTATCAGCTCACCTTGCGAGCCTTCGGCTCAGGTGAGCTAAAAATATGAAACCACACATAAGGCGCCAACAGCACAAAAATTTTAAACACCAGGACATAAAACAAAAAGAACCACCACAGAAGTATCGCCTTGGAACGATCAGTAACACAAAGTTACTGGCGGGCTTAAATCGGTTTTACATGGCCATAACCTCACCCTAAGCTTCTGCAGTGGTTCATAACATTTAGTTAGTTCTTCGGTTCTCGTCGAGAATCTCTAACTAGTCAATGAATCATCAAGAACAAACAAATAAATCACGATAAACATCCTGATGAATCAAAAACCAGGACTCACAGATTGAGTAAGCTGCCCGACGATGGAGATCCCTGGGCGCCGAATAACCTGCTAACTCCGGAGCAAAAGAAAAACACCAGTTGGACCCCGGTGGGCCAAGCAACAGACAAGAAGCTCCGGCCCCAATCAACTAAAATGAATAGCTAAAATGCAATGCAAAGGATTCTCACATTTTATCAACAAAAATAACAGTGTATTTGTAATATTCATGTTTGAAATTTTAACAAATTGTTAACTAACGTTATTGTTTATTTTGAACAACTGTGCCCAGATCTTTATAAATAAAATAATATTGTTTATCATGTTAAGATACATAGAGGATCTTACACGAGTGTATTTCATATGAAATATATTAAACGAGCCTTCGACGAATTTAATAAATTTCATATGAAATGACCACGAGTGTAAGATTCCGGTTTTATCATATGACTTTTTAAATACGATTTTACATGTATCGGCTTTAAAATGGTCATATTTCCAGTTGAAAACTAAGATTGTTGTTACTGATGCCGTCAATGATGTTACGTATTCCCGCAAAAGTCTTAGGGAGCGACCATTTGATTTTTATTAGGGGAGTGGGGGGGGGGGTGGGGGGCGGGGTTGAAGATATTTTCGAACCTGGATATATTTTTCACTCGCGTTGCTATCCTTTACCTACAATAGAATTTACCGTGTCCTAGATACTTTATTTTCGGGCAAAATTCGGTCCTGGATTTTTTTATATAAGAAAAATAGTACTACTGTAACAGTGGACACGGCTAAGGCGAATCACTAAGAGGCCAAACGCTATTATTCTAAACACGGCCATGGGAATCTTTTTCTATTTGGTACTAAGAACATCTAACATATCTCACAGGAAAATAAGAACTTTGATTTATTCAATTTCCTAATGGGAGATAACTCTGTTGATATGACACCTCCCGCATTAGACAATGGCGAACCATGATCGACAATGGCGATTCAGATAGTCTATAGCCCACAAAAAACATTTTAAGGAGGATTTTTGCAGACAAAATGATCACGTGCCATCATAATGCGAAACTAAATGGTGTTCGATTATATTGCGTTTATTTGCTTCAAATTGGTGCTTTGCATTCTCTGTCAACAGCAAATGTCATATCGGAAAGGTTTATTACACCGATTTCAGAATGTCTTATTGCACACCGTTCATCCAGATACAACAAACGCGGAAAGGTCTTCCAAACGAGGATATAAACAATTGTATCGCGGGAATACACAAGGTAAGTGAACATAAACAAATAACATTTAAATTGTTCCTATATTAAATGTGTTTATGCGGAGCTGATGCGAAATGGTTTATCTTGAGAATGGTACAGTATCATAACAAAAGATTTGTGTAAACCATAGATACAAGAGATATTAATTCTTAAATCATATTTTTCTCGCCTACTTGTCGATTCTTTTCATATTTTGTAGAATGTATTTGTTTGGTTTCGTGCAAATATCTCTTCAAAACTAATTTTCGACATGTATGGAATATATTTACACCATGCATCAAACTGGAAAAGTTTTTTGGGGTGTCGATATCCATGCTTAAAAATCAGCCTTGTTTACTTCAAGGTACAACTTACCACGGACGTTGATACTACACAACGCGGATGATCCACAAAATTTGGGTAAAACAAACACGGATTCGAAAATCTGGTTTTAACTTGCAAAACACTGACAAAACGTTTTCTAATTAAAATACAATGAAGAATCTAGATTTTTATCAAGTAAACATGCTATAAATGCATCCTGTTGACTTTTTGGTCGGTCATTCACTTGATATATCATCGAATTCGGGGGTGGCATATAACATAATAACACCATATTATAACATATCTGCCACCAGTTTTTTTTTCTATGGAAAATTATTTCGTAGAATCAGAAAAACGGTTTATTTATACACCTGCTAAGGAATTGGTATGTTTGTGTTGTGAATATAAATCCTAGTTAACGACTCTTCAGCCGTGTCAGGATGGAGCCGCCGCTTCCTGGGTGCTAACCAGTTCTACGGAAATTAAAATGTCTCGCTCAAAGACAAAACCCTGGTGCCAGCAAGCGCCCCTCCCCTCTCCCACCACCCGATCTCGCCGGACCAGAATGGAGCCGCCGCTTCCTGGGTGCTAACCAGTTCTAAGGAAATTAAAAATGTCTTGCTCAAAGACAAAGCCCTGGTGCTAGCATGCCCCCCCCCCCCCCCAGCCAACCTCGCCGGATGAGGAGTCAAACTGCCACGTTGCAATAAGTTTTTGTTCTTTAATTACGTACATGATCAACGTTTGCATGGAGAAGAGCTCTCTATAAGCTCTGCTTTCGTTCTAATCCTTTTCGTCATGTATTATATTCCACGCTTACATGTATACAGAATAGTCCCCATTTTCAAAAACGGTGCTCGTCAAACGCTGTTCCTCGCAATACTATTTCATATATCAAAGAGGACTTGGCATGAACATCAGTAACATTCACATACACAGAAGTAAAGCAAACTCTTCTTTGCGTATAAAATGGTTGAAGAGAACTATGATAGAGCGCATCGTAGTATAATACACTTCCGTTCTGCCTAAGACCTAACCAAATCAATGGATCATGTTCGACGAACAACGTTGTGACAACGTATATTCCAGAAGGATTATGGAATATTTTCATTGGACCTGGTAATCAGATATAAAGTTTTCTTTTCTTGATGTTTTCCTGTACTATGGCATTGTCTTAAAAGAATCTGACCGATGACACTTTTTCATCATTGAGGGTTTCGAGAAGTTGAAGATGACGTTCAATATGTATGCCAAATATAGGATTTTCAACAATATTATTAGTCATAATGATTTTAAAGTATTTTTGTGCTTATTTTGTCATCAAATCATAGAGAATGTTTAAGGTGAAACGTCACTCGTTTTGAGAGAACTGTGGTCATCAAAGTTTTCAAGATGGTATCCAAAATGGCCACCAGAAATAGATTGTTCAACCAAATCATTAGTAATAATGACCTAAAAGTTATTTCTGTATTTATCTTTAAAGTATGCAGTGATGGTTTTCGTCAAAGTTCTATGTTCGACGCAACTTGAAGAAAATTTTCACAAAGTCGATAAATGATTGAGCCTTCTCCCCAGACCCCCAAACCCCTGATAAGCCCCCCACCCCCACAAAGCCTAGAGTAAAGATATGCGCTGCTGTAAATGCACATTCATTCTGTAGTAACAAAACCATGTTGATCAATTCATTTTCAATTGTATTGCCATTAATACATTAAGACCGAGTAATCTGTGAATTGTTATTGAGCAACATTAAAACATCTTATAGGTATTGTAGGTAATTAGGTATGCCCCAGTCAACATTTTTACAGTCAGGTCGGTCCGGAGCTTCCAGCCTAATGCACTAGTCGTTTGGAACCACGCCCTCACCCCCTGGGAATAGCGGGAATAACCCCCGCTAAAAACCCCACCCTGCGGGGACTGCTCGTTGGTAAAACCACTGTTGTTTTCCCCCGCAGCCTGCTATCATTTTTATTAGCTCACCTGAGCCGAAGGCTCACAGGTGAGCTTATAGTATACCCATGCTCCGGCGTCCGTCCGTCGTCCGTCCGTCTGTCGTCCGTCGTCCACAATTTCAAAGATCTTCTCCTCTGAAACCGCTTGGCCAGTGAAAGTCAAACTTCATGTGGAGCATCCATAGGAAGGGGGAACGAAAGTTTATATAAATGGTCCAGGTCACATGACCAAGATGGCCGCCATGGCTATAAATAGCAAAAACCTTTAAAAATCTTCTTCTCCAGAACCAGTGGGCCGATTTCCACGAAACTTGGTATGTAGCATCGGGGACGCCGGCCCATTATAGATTATATAAATCATGACCCTAGGATGACCTTGTCTTATTTTACGGCAAGGTCAACTTAGGTCGCCAATGCATTTGAATGGAAAAAATGGTAAAATGCTATTTAATGGGTAAAAGTTACTTGGAATAGGCAAATGGACAGAAGATTAATGTAAATGGAAAATTTTAGCCCCTGGGGGGTTGTCTGCCCCTGCTCCGGGGCTATATACATGTATATGACCATAATATTCAAGCATCTTCTTCTCTGAAACCGCTAGGCCAATCAAAGTTAAACTTCATGTGGAGCATCCTTGGGAAGGGGGAATGAAAGTTTATATAAATGGTTAAGGCCACATGACCAAGATGGCCGCCAGGGCTATAAATAGCAAAAACGTTTAAAAATTTTCTTCTCAAGAACCAGAAGGCCTATAATTTTGAAACTTGGTGTGAAGCATCTCGGAATAAAATTCTACAAGGTTTATATAAATCATGACCCTGGGATAACCTTAACCTATTTTACGGCAAGGTCAACTTAGGTCTCCCATGCATTGGAATGGGAAAAAATAGGAACATGTAATTAAATGGCAGAAACCTTGCTAGAAATGAGCAAATGGACAGAAGATTTATGTTTAAGAAAATATTTTGTGACCAGGGGTTGTCTGCCCCTGCCCCGGGGCTATATACATGTATATGATCATAATATTGAAACATCTTCTTCTCTGAAACCGCTAGGTCAATCTAAGCAAAACTTTTTGTGGAGCATCCTTAGGAAGAGAGAATGAAAGCTTGTATAAATGGTCAAGGTCACATGACAAAGATGGCCGCCATGGCTATAAATAACAAAAACGTTTAAAAATCTTCTTCTTCAGAACCAGAAGGCCTATGATTTTGAAACTTGGTATGAAGCATCTGGGAATGGAGCTCTACAAAGATTATACAAATCATGACCCTGGCCTATTTTACGGCAAGGTCAACTTAGGTCGCCCATGCATTTGAATGGGAAAGAAATTGGAAAATGTCATGTAATGGCAGAAAACTTGCTAGGAATGAGCAAATGGACAGAAGATTTATGCTTATGAAAATATTTTAGGCCCAGGGGTTGTCTGCCTATGCCCCGGAGCTATATACATGTAGATGACCATAATATTCAAACAGCTTTTTCTCAGAAACTGCTCAGCCAATCAAAGCCAAACTTTATGTGGAGCATCCTTAGGAAGAGGAAATGACAGTTTATATAAATGGTCATGGTCACATGACCAAGATGGCCGCCATGGCTATAAATAGCAAAAACGTTTAAAAATCTTCTTCTTCAGAACCAGAAGGTCTATGATTTTGAACTTGGCATGAAGCATTATGGAACGGAGGTCTACAAAATTTATATAAATCATGACATTGGGATGACCTTGACCTATTTCACAGCAAGGTCAACTTAGATCGCCCATGTTTGAATGGAGAATATTGTTAAAATGTCATTTGAAGAACAAAACTTGCAGTTAATTGGCAAATGGACTGAATTTTTATGATTTTAAGCTACAGTACATGCCCTTGTTTGACTTGGAATAAATTTTTAGAGCATTTATAAATTATCAATTTATTTTCATGAATATGTACCTAATAATTTTGTCTTTCTTCTGTAAATTCACATGTGGTTAAAATTCCAGCGTGTAGCAGCAATTATGTCATCAATTTGATGTCAAAAAATGGAAACACGAAAAGCGACTAAAAATAGATTTATGAGTTTGACATCAACCTATTGTGTTGCAGATAACTATTAGATGGCGTAATAGTTTTGAAAATCGACTTCGCTAATCGAAAGAGGAATCAAAATGGATTATAAAAAACAACATAAACGTATTTTCTTCCTGGAAGGTAAGGCATGTTAAATTACGATTGAAAGTGGGCGTTAGCGCATCTGGGGACAACGCGGAATTGGGGACGGCAATGTATCTACATTTAATGTCAAACTTTTATCAAAGCAGGTACACTGCGTATCTTGGGATATTAGGAAAGTAATGCAAAGTTGGTCATAATCAAATGCTTAAAAATGAGGTAAGAAACACATTTTATCTGAATGTCACTTTTTGAGGAACAATAAACTAGGTATCTTAGTTGAGGGATCAAGCGTTTCAGCAAACCTGAATTTATTGTCCGGTGTACACAGTACGCATCGTTATCTACTTCGCTGAAGAACCAGCTTACAAGTCTTAGAAAACTGATAAAGATACATAATATAGGATATTGAAGGAATGTCCCCTCAACAACCCCTGAATAAAAAACAAACAAACTCGATTTTTAGAATAAATAGATTACAAAAATACCGTATCCTTAAAAGGGAAGAACGTCCCTACATGTTGTGCAGTGATAAAATCACAGATAACATGAATAATGGAGGAAGTCTCTACAATTTGTAGAATGGTATAACCGGAAACAAGTAGCCCAAGGACAACGATCGCTCACCTGAGAGTCAACAAGTACAGTCACTGGACAAAGTAATTGGGGTTTTTACCATATATGGGTATGGTGGCCATCTTGGTCATGTGACCTTGAAACCCTACTTACATCAGCAGAATAGCTCGTCTGGATTGTGTATTCTCTTGTCTGCCATTTAAGTTCACTTGAGAAAAAAAATCATCTAACAAGGTCAGGGTCCTATAATGACCCTCGGGGTGGGGCCATATTTGACCCAAGGGGCATGATTGGCAGGATTTATGTAGAGCTCCACATGACATTGTTGTATATCAAATATACAAGCTTTGTGTCATGCTGTTGCAGAGAAGATTTTTTCATGTATTTCCATTATGAGTCTATGGCAGATAATGACATGCCTGGGGCGTGGCCATTACGGACCCCAGGGTCACTGTTGGCAGCATTTATAAAGGAGAGCATTATACATTAGTCCACAGAACATATGAAAGCTCTGTGCCATATTGTTTCAGAAAAGAAGATTTTTTTTATGTTTTTCCAATTGTAAGTCTAAGGGAGCTATTGACCCCCGGGGTGGGGCCATTTCTGACCCCAAGGACATGATTGGTAGGATTACTGTTGAGCTCTACATAACAATGCTGCATACCAAATATAGAAGCTTTGGCTGTTGTGGTTTCAGAGAAGAAGACTTTTTCATGTATTTTCCATTGTAAGCCTATAGCAGATAAATGCCCACAGGGCGGGGCCTGTATTTGTTCATTTTGTAGAATCGTTAAAACTAATGAAACATGAATAAGAGAGGAACGTCTCTACAAATTGAAGAAAAACCTAAACCACAAGAAGCATACTTAAGAGAGGAACGTCCTTACAGATTGTAAAATATGTACCATAATCATATTGAGAGAGGGGCGTCCCTACAATTGTTAAATACTATCCTACAATTGTTAAATACTATTTCATATCCTGCATAGCATGATAGACCGGAGACCTTTCATCGTATCTTCATATTCCAATGATGTCCACTTGATATTAAACCGCAACTACGGATATTGACTTAATTCGCCATAATCCTTGTGAGTGATCTGTTTACAATAAAAGATATTCATCCTATGGTATGTTTATGTTGATAATATACTGTATACATCTTAGTTTTCCTTTGCATACAATTAACCATGAGCCGCGTCTAGTGGAATCATTTGCATGCAGACTTAAATCAATGTAACAGAGGAGAACTGAGTAGGAGTTTAGCCCATAACAGGCGAAACTTTTGTCTCGAATCTAGTCCAACGGGGTTAAAACATTAACAAATTTTGTTATATTTTGCTCCTCTTTTTTCTGTTGAATTTTGTTTCAAGAGAACCAATGGTCCTATAAACGCTCACATGAGACCTGAGATATATACTTATAAACTTGCTTGACTACAATGTTAATATGCATGCATACAACTCCAGGGCAGGGTCAGAATAACCACTGGAGTCAACGTCTTTTCAAATCATGAAAATTGAGTCCACTTGCCAATTTACTGCAAGTTTTGCCTTTCAAATGACATTTTAACAATTTTCCCCATTCGAATGCATGGGCGACCTAAGTTAACCTTGCCGTAGAATAGGTCAAGGTCAACCCAATGTCAAGATTTATATAAATTTTGTAGACCTCTACTCCTTGATGCTTCATGCCAAGTTTCAAAATCAAAGGCCTCCTGGTTCTGAAGAAGAAGATTTTTTTTTAAGATTTTTGTTATTTAAAGGCATGGTGGCCATCTTAATCATGTGACCAAGACTATTTATGCAAACTTTCATTCACTTTGCCTGAGGATGCTCCACATAAAGTTTGGCTTTGATTGGCCACGCGGTTTCAGAGAAGATTTTCGAATATTTTGGTCATATGCATGTATATAGCCCCGGGGCAAGGGCAGACAACCGCTTGGATCTAAAATATTATCATAAGCATAATTCTTCTGTCCATTTGCTCATTCCTAGCAAGTTTTCTGTCATTAAATGACATTTTCCTATGTTTCCCCATTCAATTGCATGGGCGACCTAAGTTGACCTTGCCCTAAGATAGGTCAAGGTCATCCAAGGGTCATGATTTATAAACACTTTGTAGAGCTTTATTGCCTGATGCTTCATGCCAAGTTTCAAAATCATAGGCCTTCTGGTTCTGGAAAAGGAGATTTTTAAAGGTTTTTGCTATTTATAGCCCTGGCGACCATCTTGGTCATGTGTCCTGGACCATTTATACACACTTTCGTTCCCCCTTCCTAAAGATGCTCCACATGAAATTTGAATTTGATTGGCCAAGCGATTTCAGAGAAGAAGATGATTGAAAAGTGCGAACGACAACGACGACAACGGCCACGACGGACGACGGAGCTAAAATTATGAAAACGTAAAAAAAACGTGAGTAAAATCTATAAAACATAAAACATTAGCTGCAGTGACGTCAGCTACGCTTAAGAACGGATTCTGTTATTAAAAAAGTGTTTCAACAAAAATATGGTCACATATGGACATCCCACTTTATAGCATATGCGCTTTTACGGTGAAGGAGACTTTCTGTTACCGACAGAAGCGACGCCTGATAAACCGGTTCTTAAACAAAGATAATTTTTGCAAAAGTAATACGTTTTCAATTCATTTTAAATCAATTGTCTGAAACATTCTATTAATACTCTGGCAGATTAGCATGTAAAACTTGACTGAAACGTTTTGTGTTGACGCAGGTGTACGTACTAACATATTTTGGGCAGGTCGTAAGAATAACAATGGGATGGACAATTCTTGCTATTTGCTTTATTACTTTTTCTGTAGACAATCAATGAGAATGATGTTCATATGTGGTGAAAACCCTATCTGGTATCAAAATTATTGCTGTCTGACGCATGGTGATATAGAAATCGCATTTTGAAACAGAGTATAGTAATGTCACTGAGTTGTTTTCCCGCCAATTTACAATATGTTATTTTGATCACATGCATAGAAAATCCTATAACATTTGCAACAGAATTTTACAGGCACCATTTCATTTTACAAAAAGACTTGCAATTCATATGAACACCAGAAAACATTTTGGAGAATCTTTTTACTTTGACTTTATAGAATCATTGTTCTTGCTTTATGACGTCATAATGTTTTTAACATACGTCATTTAACATCACCCTTCAGCAATTTTATACTTTGTAAATTGGTTTGTATGGTGAATATCTCAAACTCATACACGTAGTTATATTTTGTCTAAAATGGTCTAAATGGATATTCGTTGTAAATTTCTAAACATGCATTTTAACATTTACCTCAGTATAAGGTGGAGCAGTTGCTTAGTTTCTAAGAGAGCTGTCCACCTCTATCATAATAGAAACAGAGTCAAATTTCATAACTGAAAACGTCTACCACAAAATTCTTAGGGCTCCCGCCCATTGGGACCTAAAGAAATAGATGGGCTGCTTGTGTCTCCAGGCAAAGCTTCTTTCCTACTGACTGACCATCTGATTACTGGATAACCGCTCAGGCATGAGCCTGCCCAGGAAACGTTGTTCATGTCAAACTATCCATACATATAAGCCTTGTTGGTTTGGTTGGGTGGTTATATTTGAAGCACTTTTTGGACGTCAGGACGTCCTAATTTTGGGTAAAAGTCCCATAAAATGGAGGCAGCGTCCCGACATGACCATAAGCTTTTGACTGGGACGTTAAGCATCAATTCAAACAAATTCAAACAAACAAAAATTCTTAAACTTACCAAGTAAATATATTTTTGAAAGTTATAGTGGTATAAAACATGCTATTATTGTGGTATGGACATTCTCATACAGACATTTTGTGTTATCTTTTAAAATGTTTCTACTAATAAACCAAGATTTTAGTAGATAAATAATCCAAAATGTATATCAATGGAATTAACAAAGATCCGATATAAAGAAGCATAAACGGTTTGGATGAGTCATAACTGGACAGGAAATTACTAGGCTCTGAAACTTCTATTTCGACGTTCATTATCAACTCAAAACTGGCGTAGTATTATTATTACAGCTTTCGTAAAAATTGCAGTTTCTGTTTTAGGAAAATAACTTTTCACCTGTGTATTTGCAATGATACAAAGACCCCTGAGGTATAAAATCGTTATTCTAATCCTTATAATTAAAACACTATACTGTTTATTAAAACACGGTAAAGTAGTTATGTGCAGTGTCATAGGGTGCTTCTCTTTAGACACCCAATTTGCAATGATAAATTGCATCGTCCTAAAATGGTTGGGTGACTTCAATATCGCAAAGAATTACCAAGTCTTTTTGCTCTGGTACAGATGCCGGTTTAGGAGAAAACGAGTCGATGGCCAGAACAACCCTCGTACACTGCTGAAGACATTAATTATCGTCCAGCATAATGATAATAATTCATACCGGATAATTCATTATTCATGATTATTTCTTGTATACTATTGCACAATTTCATTCCATAATTCTGAATTCAATTATTGTTCGAGTAGAATATTTCGCTATAATCATAAGATTTCATAAGAAGCCGATACTAACATGATTAAGTACCGTATGAATATTACTTAATTTTAGATTTAAAAAAGTTTGGCAAGTTAGATGACTGCAAAAATGGAAGGGCTTGCTGAATCACAAGACATAACTGGGCGTATTGACCTCAGAGATGGAGAAAGTGAAACGGGCTATGATATTCCGTCTACATCTAACATTAAGGAACATGAATATATGGCAATCAGCCCAATTGCTGAAACATCGACGAACAAAAGTAATCTGACAATTAGAAAGGGCAACGGCGACGTTCCGAAGTATATGAATGAGATGGCAGCATTCAAGAGGAAAATGTACATTTTCAACACCATACTGCTAACACTGCTAGTGATTGTTTCAGTAACGTTTGGCGTTTTGACATACAGATTGGTAAGTTAGAACTAAAATAAATATATTGAGTTCCCCACACAACGCAAACCGTCTATAGTCAGTTATTTTTTCTGGGGTTCAGTCGATTCATCTGAAATGGGCAGTAAAACAGTTGTTCGACTTCTTTCGTTAGCCTTCAAATGATTAAAAACAACCGAGTGGTCATTTTGAAAGAAACAAAAATCCGCGTTTATTGCAAAAATGTACAAATCCCTGCATTCTTTATCAGCAAAAAATAATGTGAAAGCGATTAGAAGTTACCGCGGTACGTTTTTTATTCAAAAGCTAGGTTGTTTACACAAAATAAGCATACGCTTTGCATCTTCAATGGCATCAATCAAGTGAGCAATTAACGATAAACGTCATAAAACAAACGCGCGACAAGTATATAAGTCTCTTGGGATTTTTCCAGATGCTCAAGGGCAGCTAACTCCGCAATCTTAGGTCGAACCTAGCCGAAATGGCCACAGCATTTTCCCCATTATAACTCAATGGGAGCTATATGTTGCCATGGAAACCAGAGTTCTGATCCGACCTGGACCAAAACCTAATGCAACCTTTCCCCCTCCTCAATGATGCTTTAGATAAAAATTTATCGCGATTGGCATTGTTGTCTTAGAGATATTCAAGTTTGAAAATGTGAACGCACGCACGGACGGACGGACGGACGGACGGACGCCGGCTCGACTACTATACTATAAGCTCACCTGTGAGCCTTCGGCTCAGGTGAGCTAAAAAAGTGTGGTTAAAATTCATCATATATTGGCTTTTACCCCAAAAAAGTGCAAAATAGTGTAAAATGATGAAGAGTTGAATATTAATTTCTTTCACAATTTAACAGTTTTTATAAAACTGGCAAAACTTCTCCAGCAGGGCTATCAGTAAAATAAACTTCGACAAACTTTTTTCTAAATTTAATTGTAGACACCTTGAATTTAGTGTTGGGTTAAAAACACTTTTACATGAGGGCCTTTCGGAGCCTGAATTTTAAGGTGGCTTGGTTTACAAATTTACAAAAGTTAAAGGAAGTTCAGCGATGTAGATAACGATGCGTACTGCGTATGTACACACGATTTTTCGTTCTGTACATATAAAAAACCAGACCTGTGCGTACCATGTACGCAGTAAAAGCTGTTGTACGCTTTCAGTTTTCGGTTTAATGCGTACTCCGATGAAATACCCTTAAAATTTTTACAAACGAACACTTTTCAATTCGTTTTGTCTGGCTGCTCTATCAAAATCGAAAAGTAGTTACAATATTTATGTAGCTTTTGATAACTCCGTATTACATATCATGCAATATATCAGGCATCTTCAGTAGTTATGCCATAAATGTGCTCTCCGTCCATTGTCTCGGCCAGACAAGTTATTTACCAAAGGTTTATTCACGCAGTTAAATGGTAGTGTGTAACTTTTGATTTATAGAATAGGCATATATTTGCATCGGTTTCTGGTCATTGTTTTCAATTTAAAACTTGATGTATTTCGTGTTCTACAGCCATCCCAGTTTATCATTTTCCTCATTTTAATCTTTCTTATTATCTGTACAATGGACATATATATGGTTTAACATGTCTAAATGATAGGGATTATCAAGCGCAGTTTACTAGAATTTTTACACTTGAAGAAATCGTCATCCATACCTGTACACATATCTATAAGTTCGATCCTGGATAAGAGGTTAGAACATGAATCCTCAGAAAACATGTACAAAGTTGTATTGTCGGTACGCACTGTACATTCATTTTGATGCGTACAGTGCACATTGTGAAAAATGATTATCTACATCACTGCAGGAAGGAAATCAATGTTTTTTTTTCTTTTCAGTTCACATTATGGAAACATGCCCATGCAATATACAGGGATTTTTAAAGTTGTAAAAATGAAAATTTTCAGCAGAAAAATTATGATTTTTTCCTTTTTTTGCTCCAAAACATAGATTGTGGGTACTCATTAGAACCGCCTCGCCACCGAGGCGGTTCTAACAAGTACCCACAATCTATGTTTTGAAGCAAAAATAAGAAAAATAGGTATACCCCACGCATACCCCAGTTTTGCTATATAAAAGTGGGGTTCAAGGGGGTATACATTACACGGAGATGTTTGCCTGATGAGAAAAATCATTACACGTTACAGCCGTATAGGATATAACTTTTAAACTAACCCCTGTTTTGCTCAATTTTTACTATATGGAATTTGCAAATCTGGTATAGGTTACATACGATCTTTCTGTGATGGGTATTGGAAATTATTAGAGTAGTTCCTCAGACTAGCACTGGTTAAATCCCACGTTTTGCCTTTTTATCACACTAAGCTAGGAAAGGGGTCGCTTATTGCTTTATTTAATTATCTTATCAGTTTGATAAAAAAAATAGTTCTATTCATTATATACTGAGCAGAAAAAATGCAATTTGCCAAACATAGGTCACTGATAATTTTCGAGTTTAAGGGTAAAAGGATGATAATTTCAGATTTGTTGCTGCATGATTCCTATTCATGGGATATTGGGGTTTAACATGCAAAAAAAAACTAATTTTTATTTCGATTAAAATTGAATGAGCACACACAATCTATGTTCTGGAGCAAAAATAAGAAAAATACAAAAATTATTTCAATGAAATTTTCAATTTTTACGAACGGAAAAAATCTCTATATCTAGCATGGGCAAGTTTTCGTAATGATTCGAACTTTCTGAAACAACCTGTAGTAATTGGTATAAAAAGTCATATACATGTAATAGTGTGATTATGGTGTTACTTTTTTAATCATGCAAGATAACACAGTGGACCAAATATCGTATACATCGATACGAGATTCAGTGGACAAATGCCACAAAGAGTTTTTTAAGCTCACCTGAGCTTTTAGGCACAAAACGGTGAGCTTATAGTATACCCATGGCCCGTCATCCGTCGTCGTCGTCATCGTCGTTGTTGTCGTTGTCGTTCACAACTTAAAAAGTTTTCCCCTCTGAAACCAATCAAAGCCAAACTTCATGTGGAGCACCCTTAGGAAGAGAGAACCAAAGTTTGTATAAATTGTCTATGTCACATGACCAAGGTGGCAGCCATACCATATATGGTAGTATCAGGAGCTCTGGCCCATCATAGTTTTTATAAATCATGACTTTGGGTGGTGGACCTTGAACCATTTCATGACAATGTCAAAATTGTTTTCATAGTTATTTTAATGGAAAAAAAAAAGTTGGCAAAAGGTTATTTAAGTATTAAATTTATTACTTAATTTTCCCAGAACCACTCGATCGATGAAAGCTAAACTTCATGAGGAGTATTCTTGGGAAGAGATAACTAAAGTTTCTATAAATGGCCCAGGCCACAGGACCAAGTTGGCTATAAAACCGTTCAAAATTCTTCATCTCCAAAACCGATGAATTTATTTCAATGAAACTTGATATGTAGCATCGGGGAGCCTAACCCGTCTTAGCATGTACGAAATATGACCTTGGGTCGTCTTTTACCTATTTAATTGCACGATCAAATTAGGTCACGTAGGCTTTTCAGTAGAAAAAAAAGTGTGAACATTGAATTCACTATATGTTTTCTTGGTATAAGTATCTAAGTGTCATTTTAGTTTTTTTCCCACCCCTCGGTTTATGGAGTGGGAATTTCTTTCTGATTGCGTCATTTCCTGATCATTGCCTAATTGCACCTTTTTGTGAGAAAGTTTTGTAGCCTGTAATCTGAAAGTTTGTTAATATAGACAAAATTTTGAGATTATGATGTTATGAGATTTGTAGGCTTTTCAGTAGAAAAAAGTGTATACATTGAATTTGTTAGAAAGTTTTGTATCATGTAACATGAAAGTTAGTTAGTATAGACAAATTGTTGGGACTATGGTGTTTTGTGAGTATTTTAGGTCAATGTCATTTTGTGACTTTGGTCGATGATTTCCTGTGAAGGGGGAATTAATCATTGTAAAAATGGTCCAGGTCACATAACCAAGATGGCCAAATTTCCATATCTGGTAAACACTATTTAAAATCTTTTTCCAGAATTAAAAGGCCAATAATTTTAAATATTGCGCAATATGGCTCACACTACTTCCCATTTAATGTTTTCACTGCTACACAAGCATAAAGCTTTTATATTTTATTCAATTGAAGCATCTAGAAAATAAACTATACCTAATTTATTTACAAGTTTATGAATGATAAAATTTACAATAATAATTTGACATCACTGAATTTATTTCAATTTGTTGAAATTTAAGCTTTAAATATACTGTTATGGTGATTTCTACGAGGTGTCTATTTAAGTAACGGAAATGTAATGCAAAGTTTGCTTTTCTTGAGAGGTTTTAATGTTATAGACACAGTCTCGTTATTTCTTCGTTACCAAAGATTTTAGATTTATAAACATTCGTGATCAATTAAGTTTCATTATCTTTTCTTCACACTTTTGAAATGTGGGTGTAAGATTTCAATAGTCCTTAATTATGGAGTACAGTTTTGCGTATAAGTTGTTAGGATCTGTGTTTAATGTAATAGAAAAAATGAAACTCTATTGACAGAAACAAGTACTTTTCTGCAATCACTTCTTTGGCTTCCCGTGTATGATTGGCTAGACTGTCTATTCAATGAGGGGTGTCATAAAAATGTTAAACACGGTGAACAAGGGCCTAAAAAGACCATTGTCACAAGTTTACCGTTAGGATTCAGCTATATACATTTTATCCAATTCAATGAATCAGGCAGTCTTGTATTTTATTTGTAGTTTAAACGGTAAATCTGATCAGAAGTTGGGTATTTTAGCTGTATACATTTAGTTTGTACCTATGTCTAAAGTGATCTAGATTTAATACCATATTCATGATGAAAATACCCATACAGTAACATATATATGGTGCATCATACCTTGATTGTGTTGCTAAATTGCTGACGGTTGATTCTGACCTATTTATGACAAAATTATGCATGAAGAGACAATTAGCTTAGCAATGGTAAAGAACATGAACGATTAGAATCTAAGCCCTATCTTAAAAAGGTAAAAGTAGGCAATGATCAGGAAATGGCTCAATCAGAAAGAAACACAGGTGAAAAAAAACAACAACAAATTTCAACCAAACATTAGGCACCGAATACAAATAAGACAAACTGTAAGCCAAGTGCACAGCTGTTTCCAAAAACGAGGCCACTCAGTTAACTTAAATATGAGAAGACACACATTAAGATGTAAACAGCACAAAAATCAACATTCATTGAAACAGGAAAAATGTGGAGAACCGCAGAAGTACATGCTCCATCTTGTAATGTCATGAAATATTGTTGTGATTTTCATAGGTGCCAATCCTTGCCATCACTATCAAAGTATTCACCTGAATATGAAGCAGCAAGTTAAGAATATGCAGTATGTGATGAAATATTGACTAAGTGACAGTCAATGTTTGACAGAACTGTATAGTTATTTTTTGTGTTTTAGTCACTCAACTGCTAAGGTAATATGGGGACGAAACCTCGTTTTAAAGTCACCTCTAAGTCTTAAAACTGGAGAAGCCCTGGTTTAAAACCAGGACCCTTAATTTACAAGGAAAATGTATTAACCAAACATGCCACAGAGGTTTCTGTTTCACTAGAACAGTCTAAAATAAAAATAATGCCAATAACTAGATTTCAGGTAGCGTTTACAGGACCAATGGTCCTCTGGTTTTTAAAATAAAATGAAAGAGCATCAATATTGATCGACTTATTCTTACCAGTTATAGGTTTTTCGACTAGCTTATAATGAATTAAAATGTTCCATTTGTATATTATATTATCTGCCGTATCAGGTTGGAAAGAAAGAAAACTAGATTTCTGATGCTGATAACCCAAGGTCATTTTATTACAGATGATGCAAGCAGACAAAGCAAAAGAAAAATCAGGTAAAACTAGATGATTAGCTTAACTCATTTAAGCCTAGCGTCCCTTTTATGGGACAAAGGCAAACATAATAGCCCCAGATGTCACGCCGCAGAACCCATCTAGGGCTATTCTGTTTGCTTGGAGGAATTTCATCGAAAAATGAGATAAAAATTAAAAATCACTCCTAACACCCCTAAAAATGAAAGTGGACTCATCCAATTGATAATGATTGAACAATCCATTTGTCAAATATGGGTTAAACATTTACAATTTTAGGAATGGTGTTCCCATTTTTATATACAAGTGACATACGAATCACACTGATATAAACGCATTTAGTTGATCAATTCCTTTGTTAGACTTTCACAAGAAAACGTGAGTCAACCATAATACAAACGTCAACATGACGTAACGTACATATTTGCGGACTCTAAGCTTTATGCAAAAGACCTCTTGCAGTACATAATATGATACCGTATCACCATATTTGAATAAATCTGAAGAATGTTCTGCAAACATTCAATAGTAACAGAAATAATGGTTGCGTTAATGACGTTTTTCTAAGAACCTTAAGTGTTTTTTGTCAAGACTTGAAAAAAATCAGTGGTCAGTGTTATTTCGCCTGCAGTGGTCTGAGACATTCACCATGCACATCTATGCTTCTTTACAAACGTAACATCATACCAGTCCCTCGATTAAGTAAAAGAACAACTTCAACACTTTTATTTTGATCATGGTATCGACAAACTGACCCTAGACAGTAATAAACTAGGCATTTTTGAATGGACCAATTTTGTAACAGAAAAACTATTGTAAGCAACTGTATTAAAGGTAACATTTGTTTAAACAGGGGATTTCTTAATACCAGACTTAAAGTTTCTAAAGTGTGTTTCCTAGTGTCTTACAATGGTTTTTCTCAGATATTTTGCAACAATTTAAATGTAGATGAAATATTTTCTTAGCACAATTGAGTATTCAGTTTGTCGCAAAATGGGCAGTTAATATTTTGAAAATCGGTTGACAAAAAAAAAAAGTTCTGGTCAAAAACATTTTTGAATAGGAATTTTGTCATGAAATCTCACGAAAGGGAGGTAAATATTTTTACGCAAAAAATAAGCATTATGGTTGCTCAAAACCATTATCAAATGATACAAATGACTTACCCGAGATAAAATGTTCATGAACAAGTAAAAATTTTCCGAAAATATCCATTTTCATGATCATGGATTATTTCTCTTGCCAATGCAAAATCCCTATTCAAAATTTATTTTAGCCATTAAAACTATATCGGCTGACCGATTTTCAAAACTTTTGCAGGTCCTATCAGGACAAACTAACATCATGATTTTGACATGAAAATAACTTTCCTATCACCCTCCATACATTTTTTTTTTTTTTTTTTTTTTTTTTTTTTTTTTTCATATAACATTTGCCGATAAGTGAATTCCAAAAAAGCGTTATGTAAATTTGTACATGGATTAAATAGCAGTAACAGTTACTGTTCATATCATCCGTGTAATACATACCACCCATGAACCCCACTTTTATATAGCAAAACTGGGGTATGCAGGGGTACATCTATTTTTCTTATTTTTGCTCCAAAACATAGATTGTTGGTGCTCGTTAGAACCGCATCGGCGAGGCGGTTCTAACTTGTACCTTGGATTAATATTTTTCGATGGATTTGAATCTCCAATACATTTGTCTATAATTTTTGCTTATTCGTGGTCCATTCAAAATCCAGGTAATGTGGTCAGAAAAAATCAATATTGGTAGAAATTAGTGGAAATTAGCCCTAAAAATACTTAAAACCTACTGTTTGAAATACAGAAATTAAGATTTCTATTTATAGGTTCACACTGAAAATTAGTGCAGAATGTGCACAATTAAATTAGCTTTCCAACAGTGTAAATTTTATGGACAAAATATTTTAACTTTAAGAGAAGTATTGAACACCAAAACTGTACTGTTTGGGGGTACTTTTTTCCATTTTTACTGTATTTCATATCATTATTAAGAGGGTTAAACTTCATTAAATTAAAATAATTTTATGATAATATTATTCTTCAGTCTTTTCTCTTTTATAATATCTAAAATTTATTGTACTTGAATGTACCATTAATTTGCTTTATTGCACACCAATTGACCATGTTTTGATAAAATTTTACTATGTTATTGAATAGGCAAGTCAATTAGGGATTATTGGTTATATGGTTTACCTGGAAGGCAACGCTTATGTAAAAAATTTCAAGTTTCATACGCCAGCTTGTACCCGCAATCTAAGTTTTGAGCAAAAATAGTAAAAACATCAATTTTTATCTGCTTAAATTTTTCATTCCAACAACCAAAAAAAATCTGTATATTGCATGGGCATGTGTTCGTAATGAATCGTTGCGCAGTATTTCTTGCATTTCATGCGTATCACTTTGTGACGTCACTTCATAGATGACATACAGGCTCAGATAGAAAATCTGCAAGGCGACCAACAGTCAAACATCGTGAAAATTGAATCTATCAAAAAGATCCAAGGTAGGTAATTATTACCATCGATAAAAAGATTGCTAGCAACAATTTGGATTTCGACCAGGTCTGACACAAACCGGCCTGTACAGTCACAGAAGCAGGCTTGAAGCTTAAAATTATGGGTATAAGTAGAGG
This sequence comes from Rugalucina vietnamica, assembly GCA_964017185.1. Lineage (NCBI taxonomy): Eukaryota > Metazoa > Mollusca > Bivalvia > Lucinida > Lucinidae > Rugalucina > Rugalucina vietnamica. Next base: position 31,427,726 of record OZ024885.1, on the reverse strand, counting down.
AGTAATTGTAATATCCGTGTAACGAAAACAAAGGCGATGGTCAGCTTCGCAATTACTCCGAAGCTGATCTGCGCCTTTGTTCTCGCCTATGCTGATTGTTGGTTTTCCCATGCGGCGGCTTATTTAACTTTTCTATTTTGCTTCGTTTTGTTTTTCCGAGTTTCCGAGTAACGTGTCTCTCCAACCGCCGAGTTTCGTTTGTTATTTGGTGTATTTAGTCGGGTTACCTGCATAACCAGTTATTTATTTATTTATTTATTTATTTATTTATTTATCAATCAAATAATTAATCTATTAGTTAATTAACTAATCTATTTATTTATCTTTTGTATTTTCTTTTCAGATACAAAGTCCGCATTTTTTATCTATCTTACACTTCCAAAATACGACAACTCAGAAAAAGTTCTAAGATTCCCTTCTACGGAACTTAACATTGGCGATAACTTTGACACATTACGAAAACTTGCCCATGCAATATATAGAGATTTTTTTCAGTACCAAAAATTGAAAATTTCACCAGAAAAATGTTGATATTTTTCTTATTTTTGCTCAAAACATAGATTGTGGGTACACGTTAGAACCGCCTCGTCGAGGCGGTTCTAACGAGTACCCACAATCTATGTTTTGGAGCAAAAATAAGAAAAATAGGTATACCCCTGCAAACCCCAGTTTTGCTATATAAAAGTGGGGTTTAAGGGGGTATACTTTGCACGGACATGTTTTCCTGATGATTATGACTGGGTTGTTTAAGTGTAAAACCCGTGGCATCTACGTTTTTGTGTTAAATGTTTATAGACGAGATGCAGCTAAAAGTGGAGTTGGATGTAAGATCTGGAAAAACGGCACCACTGAAATAGGCTATGCAAAAGCCCCGGAACATAGCGAAGCCGCCTACAATGGTGGTTCAGCTTCAGCCGTTGTACACTTGGAGCCGGGAGATACTGTGGGTGTTGGGGATTGTAACGGTACTGATAATATTTCCTATCACACATCATTCATGGGATTCTTACTACAAGCAGATTAAGCAACCGTCAGTCGTTACATAAAGAAAACATATCCGTGAAATAAATACCCACTCCACTTTTATATAATTAAACATGGGGCATACATTTGTTATTATTTTTGTTCCGAGCCAAAGATTGTGGTTACTCGGCGATGCGGTTCTAACATGTACACGCAATGTATAATTTGAGTAAAAAATAAGGTAAATATGACAACAAATATCAAACACTTTAAAATTAGGGTTCGAGAGGGTATTTTTATGGACATGTTTTTCTGATGTACAGTAGTATTATTCTTCAAAAACATTACGAAAACATGCCCATGAAGTATACAGAGAAAATTTTCAGCATTAAAAATTGAACATTTTATTGGAAAAAAAAATAATTTTAATATGTTTGCTCAAAACAGGTTTGGATCAAAAATAAGAAAACTAGGAATACCCCTTCAAACTCCAGTTGTTTCTATATAAAAGTGGGGTTTAAGGGGGTATATATTGTACGGACATGTTTTCCTGATGATATCGATACTTACTTTGTCAACCATCGGTAGACAAACTGATGTTTGATATAGATCTGTGCACAATCAAAAGCATTATGAAACTGTTGTTCACCCCTTGTACACCCCAGGTTTTACTATGCAAAATTAGGATTCGAAAGGGTATTTTATTGACATGTTATCCTGGTGTAACATGTTCTTCAAAAACTCATTACGAAAACATGCCCATGCAATATAAAGTGATTTTTAAAGTTGTAAAAATTGAAATTTTTCAGTAGAAATGGTTTGATATTTTTTTCTTATTTTTGCTATATCCGAGGCGGTTCTAACGAGTACCCACAATCTATGTTTTCGAGCAAAAATAAGAAAAATAGGTATACCCCTGCGAACCCCAGTTTTTCTATATGAAAGTGGGGTTTAAGGTGGTATTCATTGCACGGACACGTTTTCCTTATGTTGATCACTTTCATTAGCCAACATCGATAGACTTACTGATGTTTGACTTAGATCAGTGCACCATAGCGAGGCGGTTCTAATGTTGACCCACAACCTATGTTTTGAAGCAAAAATTAGAAAAATATCAAAATTTTTCCAATGAAATTTTCAATTTTTCCTTTTGAAAAAAATCTCTATATATTGCATGGGCATGTTATCGTAATGACCTGTTTTGTGAGAAACAGAAAAACTCAAGAAAATAAACATGGCTATAAATGTTGAGTTATACGCACTGTCACTGATCCCCTTTCTTATTAAAATGCTCACTGCTCTTGAAGAATCTGTTTTAATTCTTATTTATTATTATTATTATTATTATTATTATTATTATTATTATTATTATTATTATAGACATGTTCGCTGAGAATCCGAATCCGAATCCAAACGAATCTGTATCCAATGGCGGATCTAGCTATTAAGCCCAAAAGTTATAGTATTTTAGATACAAATATGGGGTGCTAAGACTGCATATCTAGATCCGCAACGTGAGTGTTCATTTATGACACTATGTATACATTGCAAGCTAATCTTTAATAAGAACCCGGTGGCGTATTGGTAGTCTTACTTGCTTCCTAGTTTGTCGACCCAGGTTCAATTCAAGTGAGTGGTTATTTTTAATGTATTATTTATGTATTACTTCATTTATTTATTCCCGTTTCTGAGCAAAACCAGTATTATCTCATTTTGTAAACATGTCGTGGCAAAGGTCATTTTGTTTCCCTGTGCCGTTTACATAACCGGTAAACAGGAAAATGCACGTCACGGGGGTGCGACAATAAACACTGCAATGATTATATTCATGTTTACATAAGATTTTGTATAAGAATATTAGACGATCAAAGATGTGCTTTAACGTAATCAAACTGAAAAGCGTGCGTTGATGCTGAAATAGGCTTCATAGGCTGGTATGAAACGATGAATAGTTTTCTAGCAAATTTTAGCCGGGTTATGGTTATGCACAAAAACATGCCTTTTGTTATATATATTTCATTTCTGATACAATGTCTTAATCATGTTAATGAATCTATAGAAATGAAATGCGATTCATAGTTTCATGAACAGCTTCGTGCCATGCAACGTCACATGATCAAACTTGACGTTTGGCGGAACCATCGTAATTTGGGGCAATTCGAAATTCGGGGTAATTTATGTCAAAGCGTTTTGAGACGTTTTAATCCCAGTTAAAACTTAGAGGTTTGCACTTTATAATGGTATGAAAATTGTATCTGAACATCAATTTTGTACATTTATATTCGCGAACTGAAAATACGGAAACTCTGGCTGTTCTGGCAACACTGGATAATTTTAAATTGAACTTTGTTTACTACTATACCGAATTTAGAAAGGACTTTTCATCGGGCTGAAAATCCTGTCTGAGCAATTCTGATCAAAGATACTTATGTTGACACATGAAAGTGATCAATTTCTCAATAATGCAATAGTACAGGATATGTCACTGCATATTTGCAAGAACTGCTTTGAACCTGAGATTTAAGAGAGAGCTGTACTTTGCAACTAAACATTAGCTACATGTACCCCGAATTTATGGCTCTCACCAATGTGATTGGACACTGTAAACGCCATGACGCCACCGACACCATTTGTGAACACACATTGTGTGTAAATTCTTTATTTGCTTGTTAATGATCGCCTTGCTCATTATTCAACGAGCAATAGTGAAATATAAGCAATGAGTTTATTTTTTCTGATGTTCAAGGAGCTATGAACCACAGTGGTTCGCTAGCAAAGCTATATTGCACGCGACCCACTGTTGTTCGTAGCTCCATGAACATCACAAAATCAAAATCATTTCTTAAATATAGTAAAGGAACGAAGGAAGTTAGAAAAATGATGTAGATTTGTTTAGAATATCCGAATGCAGAACTGTCTGGAAACGTGTTTGAGATTTGTCGTTTCTCAGTTAAATTGTTATATGTATATTAATATAAGTAGGAAGTTTCTTTAAAATTACGATTTGATCATATTGAAATGATCAAATGAAATCGGAACGTGTAAATTGTCATACCCATTCCAATGTACATTTTAACTATAAGCATCTAAAATGCATTGTTTTTCGCGAAATTTAAGTGTTATGAGCGTCGTATAACCACGACAGTGACGTGGCTCATGACGGTATATCGCAGAATATACTGTCGCAAATTTTTGACGTTATCCAAATCTGACGTTGTACATGTACATTAGAATACTTTTTATCGATTAAGAAAACCTAAAGAAACAAACTGGCGAGAGTTGCATAAGGCTAGCGCTTTTTCGTAGCGCTTTTCTACGTTTTGTTCTTTCTATGCAACAGTTCGTTGCGTTAGAGCGCTTTCCAAAAAGGCGGCGACTAGCGGTACCAAAAACGTGCAACAAGTCACTGTTTTTCTCCGTTCAGAATGCTAGAAAATTGTTTTCTGGGCTACACAGATGATTACTGTCACATTTTCATCTCATAAAACGTCATAATTCATGCGGTCGAATATTGACGACGCCATTCTATTTCTTGTAGTAAGCCTTTGTTCCTTAGCAACGGCAGGCTGCTTTCTGAGAGGCACCTCCGAGGAACGTTACGTAGCGATCGCGAGCGCTTTCTTGTAATGTAACGTTGCATAGCAAATAGTTACGAAGCGCTCGATAACGCTATGCTTATGCAACTCTCGCCAGATGATGGAGCATTTTTGTCCAATTTCGCATTTATAGGCTACTTAGTGCTATTTATTTTTATTTTAATAGCTTTTCGATATCCGTGTCAATTTTTAATAAGATCGTATACAATAGAACTGTGGGGTAAGCTAGTCCGCTTTGGAACGGATCACGACCAACATACCAATATTTCACACGCCTGTGAGAAATGTGCAAGCGGTCGAAATTCGTGTGCAATGTAGCTTTCACGCGGATTCTTTGCATTGGTAAATAAGCACACATCTGAATTGTCTTCGCCTTCGATTCCAATTACTCACAGTATTTTAAGTGAATTTTGGTACATTTTTTCACACAGTCATACCAGTTCTTTTCACACATCAAGAATTCACATGTTAAACAAACCTTTGTACCAATTTTCCACAAACGAGAAAAAAAAAACTCCTACCAGCTCTTCACAGATGTGACGAATTCATACCAATTCTTCACACGTCAAACCATAAATGTGTGAAATTTGAGCCTAAATTACACCTCTTTAAGAGCAATTATCGACATTGCACATGCGCAAATGTCACATTTCTCAAAATTTATGCGATATATTGGTACTGATTTTTCACATGTGTTTGAATCTGCGAAATGTGAAATTTGCGGCTCATCAAAGCTCTGATAGAGCTTTGATTGGAGAAGCTGTTCTTTCTTTCTCTTTCGTTTGCTCATTAAAATCGCCATAAAATTCATCATGCTTATAGAATTGTTGCTCATGTTCTTATCATGTATTGTATAACCTAAGTCACTGCGGGGAATCACGTGATACGCAATGTTTATGATATGTGCGAATTGTAAACAAGAAGCCGCCATTTTCCCTCGGGTCTAGGTAAGTCTATCGAGTTTTCTTTCAAAGGCTGAGTGATAATGATGGTTGAATATGCCCAGTCGCTGCAGAGACATCAGATTTATTTAACCATGTGCTAGCTAACCTTTCAAAGTGTTTTGTTTTTGTATTTACACTTCATTCCCATCATCAAAAGTGTTTGTTGCCCTGCACACCAAATATTTATTTTGGGTCTTATTCTATCTTCCAGCAATAATGTACCCTTTTCTTAGAGATAAAATAACATTTTTTCAAAGGACAATTACCTCCATTTTACGGAAATATGCTAAATGCCATATGAAAAAAGATAATCAACATCATTGACATTGCATCCCTATACACATGCAATGTGGATTGATACCCTCCACACTAAAACTATAGTTATCATTTTTCTTTTCTTTTGTCGATATATGTATTAATTGCTAAAGTCCTTTGTAACTATTGCACACCCTTACACATACCTTCATTGCGTGGTGAAGGGTGGGGGATAGCCGGGCTTAAGTGCGGGGCAATTACTTGTCGAGTGTACCCGCAGTGCAGGGGAAATGACGGGGTTTTGGCATTAGGATCCATACCCCAGGGCGATTTTCTATTGCTACGGGTAGGGCAAAGAGCAAAGTTTTGCCCCCCAGTTTGCCCCCTGTGTGTGGGGCTTATAGCAGGGCACTGAAAGCAGAAACGCCATCCCCGTAGGTGGTGGAGCAGTGGTTACAAATGACTGGTGCACAACTGCAGCTAAAATATGATCAAAAATAGAAAAGTAGCCATTCTCGGTTTTGTTCAATATTGAGAACGAATCATTGAACGCTTTCCCGGCTTCATTATGTATCAGCAGTCACACATTAGCGTATAACCCAAACGCGCGTCTGGCGTATGAAAACTCTCAACATGCTTAAGATTTTGGACGTATAAAAATAATTTGTTCCTTTAACTCGCTTTAGCAGTCACACATTAGCGCCTGACTGAGGTGTGTGCCGGACGTACAAAAATCTCAAAGTGTTGAAGCACGTTTGTGTTACTTCCCAGGCGCGCTAAGCATGTGCTACAGGCGCGCAGCAAACGCCCAACGCGCGTCTCACACACGCTTAGGGCACGCCACTGAAGCAATATCTCATAAAATCGGAAAACGTATGTGGCGTACACTAACGTGCCTAACATGTGCGCCAAAGTGCGTTCATAGCGTATACAACGCGCCTGTAACACGCGTGGAACTTATGCGAAATGTAAAAGACATACGCACAAGACACGCCCGGCTTCTGGAAACTTTTTTAAGCATGTTTAAAATGTTTAAACCCAAACGTGCCGAGAGCGCGGACCGACCTTTGGCGACGTATGCCAACGTACACCCAGCGTACACCAAGCGTACACAAGCGTACACCAAAAACGCCCATGTAGCGCGTTTCTAACGTGTTTCCGACGTGCTCATGACGTATGTTGAATCATTCAAAGTTTACATTTTTGTCAACACGCCCGGCGTGCGTTGGCTTATTCTGCTATTTTAGACAGCAGTCACACAGTCATTAGCGTATACATAAGCTGAACGCGCGCCGGGCTAGTTGACAAAAATTGTAAAATTCAAAATACGCCAGGAGCACATCGGAGACACGTTAGAAGCGCGTTACACGCGCGTTTTCTACGCTTGGTACACGTTGATATACGTCGCTTTAAGTCGCTGTGCGCTTTAGGCGCGTTTGGGCCCAAAAACAATTTAAAAAGATGCTTAAAAACTTTCTAGAAGTTCGGCGTGTCCCGGGCGTGTGTCTTATATATAAATACGCTTCGAATAAGTTCCATGCGCGTTAGAGGTGCGTTGAATATGCTTCGAACGCGTTCGGCGCACGTTTGAGGCACGCCAGTGTACGCTACATGCGCGCTCCGATTTTATGAGATATCGCTTCGGTAGTGTGCCCCAACGGTGTGTGAGACGCGCGTTGAACGTTTGCTGCGCGCCTGTAGCGCGTGCATAGCGAGTTTTGGACGCAACACAAACATACACCAAATTTATGAGATTTTTATACGTCCGGCACACGCCTCAGACATGCGCTACTGTGTGACTGCTAAAGCGAATAAAAGGAACAAATTAATTTTCATAGTTTCTCTAATAGTAACACATACTCGTCAATTTCATGGGGACAATTTTACTTTGATTACCAGGATAATTATCATTTCAAATGCACTCTTAAACCTCTAAATTTTTAAAAGGCACTCCAAAATTTTCATCGTAACAGCACAGTGAGTATTAAGGTTTTACTGAGTAATGCACCAGTCATTTGTATACACGTCTCACCTAAGGCCGGGGTTAGCGGAGACAAAGCGGGGCTAAAGTGTCAGATTTTAACTTTGGCACGCCCCGGCAGTGCCGGGGATATGCCGGGTTTTTAGTACTTTTTACTTTCCCGCCAATACACGGTCACATTAAGTCAAATTAGATAATAGTTGTATTTTAACATTTACGTACTAGTGGTAATGGGTGCCACTACAGTGCCCTTTTCTGAAAAGGTGGCACCCATTACTACTCGTTCTTTTATGGTCCTTATTCAATTTACAAATGTGCATGTTCATCTACATTCCGAAATACAAACCCCTCATTTTTATTCATTAGAACAACTACTAGCTGTTGTTCCACATTATTGTCAGCCTGCGGGGTGCCAGTGCTTTTAGCAAGGATTTTACCACAAATCTGACCCCGCAGTGCCGGGCTCTAAAAACCGAAAAGTTAAACGCCTTGCTATTCCCTTAAAGCAAATACCAAAGTGAGGGTGAAAACAGTGCAATATTAACGTGACTTAACATATGACCCCCACCAAGTTGATGGCTAATTTTTGAAGCACATTTTTTTTGCTCCTTGTTTAAAAGTGTGATCGAATAGCATATCTATGAAATGGGATCCATAACATTTTGTTAATTCTTATTAGCTTTACGGGAAATTGATTAATGGCATCATTGCGTTTCTTATTTTGTCGACGGGTATAAATAAATAAATAAAGGAAGAAAGAAAAGGTATTCAACATAAAACGGATGGATATGAGTAGTAATGATCTCGTTAAGAGTCAAACAGTTTGTATGATCTATTACTTTCTGAACTAGCGAAAAACATGGCTTTGTCCGTCAATGAATTGGACCTAATCAATTTTAGAGAGCCAAAATTCGTCTACTTAAACAGCAGTCACACTGTAGCGTATAACCCAAACGCGCGCCGGGCGTATGAAAAATCTCAACACGCTGAAGACTTTGGGCGTATAAAAATTAATTTGTTCCTTTAACACGCTTTAGCAGTCACACATTAGCGCGCAACTGGGGCGTGTGCCGGACGTATAAAAAATCTCAAAGTTTTGGAGAACGGTTGTGATACGTCCCAGACACGCTAAGCACGCACTACATGCGCGCATCGAACGTTCAACGCGCGTTTCACACACGCTTGGGGCACGCTATTGAAGCAACATCTAATAAAATCGGAACGCGCATGGAACGTACACTGGTGTGCTTCAAACGCGCGCCAAACGCGTTCAGAGCGTATTCAACGCGCCCGTAGCGCGCGTGGAACTTATTCGGGACGTATAAGTCACACGCCCGGGACACGCCGAGCTTTTAGAAAAATTTTAAGCATGTTTAAAAATTTTTTAGCCGAAACGCGCGCGAGACGCGCAGAGACTTTTAGCGACGTACAGCGACGCGCGCCGGACGTACACCAAGCGTACCCAACGCGCTTGTAGCGAGTTTTGAACGTGTTTCCGACGTGCGTCTGGCGTGTGAGAAATTTTACTATTTTTTCAACACGCCCGGCGCGCGTTTCACTTATACGCTGATGTGTGACTGCTCTTTAACATATAAAACTGACAGAAAATGAGAACTCAATTTGTTTGTGTGGAAGGAATCAATTTGGTTTGCTGTGTACATGGTATCGAGCAAAGTAATCTGCTCGTCAAATTGCAGAATTTGGTTTTATCCGTTATGAAACAACTTCCCACGTTTTTATAATACCACAGCAGTATGTAATGAATTTCAATGTTATGATAAGCATTTAATATTTAAACTATTGAAGGAAATAAAGCTTATGTGTGTAGGGTAGCAGCGTATTTTAAGTAAAATTTTGAAGTGTTTGAAACACTGGTCAGGTGAAATGCCACAAAATATGGCTCTAATTCTTCAAAATACGGTTGTCCATGGACTGCACTAGGTGGCATAAATATCAACATTCGTATCTTGAAGTTATTTAAAAAGAAAACAAAACTGATGACGTCATTTGTTTACATTTTGGTGTATATGGAAACATTTGCGGTCACATTATTCCCAGCAGTGTAAGCTATTATGAATAGATTATGTTTGAAAACTTACATGTTGTAGTTATTGATCGCCTTATTTCGCAGTGAAAGCTGTTCTCTATAATGTAGCAGTTTGTTATGTTTATCACTGACTTTTCACGACCGAAATTTAATTGTGTCAGATCATAGACATTCTATCCGTCATGAAAATCAAATCATGGACCTTTTATATTGTAACGGGACCACCTCGCCGAGGCGAATTATAGTCAGGATTTAAGGTGGCGTTACAAGTTTGTGGATTCGACCTGGACTGGCATCAATGCTTGTGATAAGGGTTTTAAAGAATAAGGAAAACTGGTTTAGTTTCCACCTAGCCTCTATTAAGATAATCTACTATGATCTAGTAAGACATTACTAAAACATACAAAATACTGTAGATGTGCTGACTCTTACATTGATACTGGCAAAATTATAGATTAAAGACTAAAAAATATGAGAGATGTCCTCAAACTGCCCCTATGATGATATGCTTATGTTACGAGTGTGCACCAATATGCATTAACACAGTGCACCAATGGTGAGAACAACCAATGGTGTGACAAGTATATACAAGATGATATACAACAATGGTGCTATACATCAATGGTGATAAAAGCACCTATATGATAACTAGATGCAATGGTGCGATAGATGCACCATTGGTAAGATCGCCCAATGGTGTGGTATGTTAGTGTGTTAATGGTGAGTCAATTGGGCAAAGCTATATATAAGATAATGTTAATGGTGTGGATCACCAATGATGGTGTACTCAATAAAAGAATATGATTTCTGATAACTAATGCGCACCGACAATGGTGTGCACCATCAAGGATGGGTGAGAGTAGTTAATTGTATACTTAAGTGCACCAATGATGGTGCGCACCAACAAATATGAATGAGTCCTTAGAGGACTCAAGTGCACCAATTATGGTGTATGTAATAAATGGTGGCAATCTATATGGTTTGGGAATGCACTATTGGCAAGGTAGGCCAATGGTGTAGTAGCAACTCCAAGCCGATTTGTCTATTAGTACACCAAAAGGATGCAGTGAATGGCCATCTCCAGAAATGAACAAGAATATCTTAGAATATAACTAACAGGATGGTGCCAACTTGACCTAAGTCTCAGAATATTATAAAGTAAACATCACCATTGATGGTGCAAGTAATGTAAGCATCAATGGTGCAGAACACCATCAATGGTGCAGATCACCATCAATGGTGCATGTCACCATTGATGGTGCAGATGGTGAGCAAATGACCTAGAAAGGTCTATAGCAGCGCCTGTCCGGCATGGTGACAGGTGCCTAGAGCTATTTCAAGCTCTTGAACAAGATGTGTTCTGATTAGTGCCGAGACACACTAATGACGTTCCGCTGGTGTGACGCTACTTATATAGTCGCGGAGCGATAGCGCGTGCAGCAATGGTGGTGCGCGTGCAATGGTGTGGCGCGAAACGACTTTCACCATTGCCGGAAAAACCCGAGTGATACCGGATGATCAAAGGTGAATAAACAACGGACGAATTGCACTAAAATGAGCAAAATACAGCGAAACGACGGCATCAAACCACTAAATGTTATGAACCACTGCAGAAGCTGAGGGTGAGGTTATGGCCATGTAAAACCGGTTTAAGCCCGCCAGTAACTTTGTGTTACTGATCGTTCCAAGTCGATACTTCTGTGGTGGTTCTTTTTGTTTTATGTCTTGGTGTATAAAATTTTTTGTGCTGTTGGCGCCTTATGTATGTTTTCATATTTTTAGTTAAGTTAAGGTAACTGAGTGGCCACCTATTGGGAAAATAGCTGCTCATTCGGCTTACGATATGTTTCATGGTATAAGTACCTGATTGTTAGTTTGGTTTTTTCCCACCTCGGTTTTTGGAGTGGGAATCTTTTTCTGATTTCGCCTTTTCCTGATCTTTGCCTACTTGTACCTTTTCAGATTATCATGTTTACAGGTAATTCTAACACATCACACCCGGAGAACGCTTAGCGACTCGTATAAGATGGTTAACTTAGACGTCAAAGTTGGCGCAGCCTATTCCAAACACGATCGTCCGACATGAACCTATTTTCGTGTTGAAAAACTAAGAAAGTAACAGACAGTAGTCTGTCTGAGGCTAGTTCCGTAACATTATTCATGGGGTCCATACAGGCCACGCCACCGGGGCGTCATTATCTGCCAAATGCTCATGAAACCGTATGCTTGACCCAAAGCTTCTATACTTGCTATGCAGCAATGTTTTGTGGAGCTTTAAATTCCCTTAAGATCAATAATCATCCCAGCTTGGGGTCATTAGCTTTCATATTCTTTAAATGAAAAAAAAAAAAAAAAAAAAAAAAAAAAAAAAAAAAAAAAAAAAAACAATAACATAAAACTGTCTTTTCATCTCGAACCATGAGCCCTAGAGCTTTGATATCTTGTGCGTAGCAATCATCTTTACAAATCCCGTCAATCGTGCCACTGGGGTCCACACATGCAGGGCTCCGGGGTATCATATTTACTTTTAAGCTTACAATGAGCAAATCTCTCAGGTGAGCTACTGGACCATTGGTTTTATTGTTTGATTAATTTTAGATGTCATACAGGTCTGTTTTGGGGTCGCCCCTCTAAAAGATGGAAATATGAGAAATGCAATTACTTCAGGGTGGTCGGGTGGTAAATATGGGCCCCGCCGTCCATTGGGGCCTAATGAAATAGATAGGCTGCTTGTGCCTTCAGGCAAAGCTTCTTCGCTAAGTACTGACAGAACATCTGATTACTGGTTAACCGCTCAGGCCAGACCCTGCACAGTAAATGTGGCTTTTATCAAACTATTCATACGCATAAGCCTTGTTGGTTTAGTTGGGTGTTTATATTCGAAGACCTTTTTGGATGTCTTGGCGTCCTAACTTTGTGTAAAAGTCCCATAAAGTGGAGACAGCGTCCCGACATGACCATTATCTGTTGACTGGGGCGTTAAGTATGAATTTAAACAAACAAACAAACAAATACTTACGTCGCTAAATGGGCTGTTCAAAAGAGTTTGCCCTCACGCAATACTGCACACATCCCCATTAAAAGTCACTTAAAAAGGCATTAAAAAAAAACCATTAAATTTAACAGCATTTTCAAAGATTCTCCCCATGAATATCTTGTTAAAAGAGCATTAAAATACCCCATTAAAATGCTATACATTAAGAGTCATTAAAATAGCATCAAAATGCCATTAGGTTAACAGCATTCTTAAATTGCCATTACTTTTATGACCATTAAAATCTGTTAAATTCATGCCTTAAAACATCACTCCAATTAAAGTAAAGGCACCTTTAAAATATTTAATGGTAGCCATCAGCATTAAAAACTTCTTAAAAGGCTCTTAATGTATAGCATTTTAATTGGGCCATTAATTTTTCACAGGTCATTTTAAAAGCAAATTAAAGACACTTAAACTCATATTTTAATGACGAAATAATGAGCCTTAAATATCCATTAATTATCAGCCATTAAAATTTATGCCAATTTAATGGTGCTGTTACTTTTTCGAGAGACACATTGTAAAGGTATTTTCATTACAATTAAGATGCTGTTAATATGTTAATTAATGTAATTTTAAAGACCATTAAATAACCCTTAATATTTTAATAACCCCCATTAAAATGCTATACATTAAGAGCCTTTTAATGATATTTTAAAGACACTGTATTTAATGGCCACCTTAAGTTAATGGTAGAACTTGATTCCGTATGCCATTAATTTGACAGCATAAGCGCCCATTAATTTGACAGCATAAGCGCCCATTAATTTTCAATGAGCAACACCATTAATACTTTAATGGTAAATGACCACCTTAAGTTAATGGTAGAACTTGATTTCTGTATGCCATTAATTTGATGGCACAAAGATCCCATAAATCTTTTGATGAGCAATACCATTAATACTTAAATGGTAAACATCTATTTTGTATCCATTAACTGAACAGGTAATCAAGCCTATTAACTTAATGGTTATTAAATTGATGGCTCATTTTGTTAATGGTGATTTGGTATGCCCTTGATTTGACAGCAAACAGCGCCTATTAACTTAATGATGAACTATACCATTAACAAGTTAATGGCTTCGTTCAGTTTTAATGGTGTTATTTGACTTCTTATATTAACTGAGTAACTTTTTTTGTTTACCATTAATTCAACAGCAAATGGTACCCATTGACTTTTGCATTAATGGCCGAGTAAGACTTATGCTTAGGCTACATTTGGCTTGCGATTAGCTTACGATGCCCGTACAGCGCCCGTAGAAATGTTACAGAATACAGAAAAAAATTAATAAACAATTATATCATAAAATATTTCCAGGTATATTTTGAATGACAGCATTTATTATAATATTATGATTCTAGAGTTTTCGCATTGTCCCAGTTACAGGTCGGAGATCTGCTGTACGAGCCCCGCGGCCAACGGCCTATGACTTTCAAAATGGGATTTTATCACTATATTTGTACTGAAAATTTACACTGTTGTCATGGACGTTGTCTAAGATATTAAGAACTAGAAAAATAAAGAAAAACATCTAACATGAACAGACTTTGTTCTTCTTTAAAAGAAACATTTTATAGAACATGTATCAACACAACAAAACTCTATAAGAAATACTTAGAAACATGACTGAAAGTGTGGATGGACACACAGACCAAGATTCACCCTAGATAAGCCTCCACCCCCCTCCACCCACCCCCCCCCCCCCCCAAAAAAAAAAAATCTTGTTTCCAGAAACATTTAAATAATCCATGGCTTTTCCATGTATGGTTTTTTAGCCATTTTTCATGTTTTCCAGAGCCAACGGAATCCCTGATCTTTCATGAATTTGCTTTGTATGATTTTATCTTCCATGGAAAATCTAACAGACTAAATTCTTTTTTTTTTTAAAGAATCATTTCCTTGAACATTCATCAACATAACATAACTCATATAAAGAAATACTTAGAAACAATATATAAGGGTACATGCACATGTACCAATGCCCTGTAAATGCTCACCTGACAAGTTTGAACTGCAAGTAAAAATAAAAGCAGAAAACATAACTGAGTGCATAATGAGAAAACCAATGTCTTGCACATGCAATAAGAGCTGTCGCAGGACAGCGTAGATTGCCTGACTTATGGTTTGTCTCTAGAAGTAATAAAATTTAATCGCATAAAAGTAAGGGTAACATCATCAGTAAAATGTTAATATCCATGACCTTGACCTCAAGGTCACTGAGTTGGCTTGAGATGGTACAGCGTAACAAGAGGAAAAGTGTCCGTGGCCTTGTCCTCAAGGTTACTGAGGTGGGTCAGGATGGTACAGCATAAAATTTCAAACCAAAATGTTACACAGACATCGTATAGATCCATCCACAAGTTCAGGAGATATAGACTTCTATTCTAAAAACTTTAACCAAAAACTTGAACATAAAATTTCTAAGTCTGCTACCTTGACCGCAAGGTCAGGATGGTGCAGTATAAAACGTCATACCAATATCTAACAATAGGCAAATTATAAACTAAGTCCATCCAATTGTTCGAGAGATGCAGACTTCTCAAAACTTTAACCAAAAACTTTAGCATTTGAGCAATGCGGGCGCCAACGCCGGGTGAATGCAATAACTCTTCCTGTACTTTCGTACAGTCGAGCTAAAAACAAAGGTACATATCAGCTTCGCAGATCAACGCTTTTGTTTTCACTACAGGTATAATAAATTCTTCTATGAACTAAATCCAAAATTTCCGGTTTCTAGCCATGTTATGTCGCTGCACAGTCTGTATTGAGTCAGACCTGTTCTGAAACCACAACATTGGTTTTCTCATGACGTTGATCGTATGGACATAAATTTAAGAAGTAAACAACCAAAAACTTTAATGATTTCACTCAAAATATTTACAGCATATGAAACCAGCACAGTGGTCCTGTAATGGCTCACTTGATGCACCTATATTATCCTCCAGTCATTTTTTACCACTGCCCCCACCCCCACCTACGGGGCATAGCTGGGCATAGTTTTATCTATCAAAGCGCTGCTAAAAGCCTGCCCCATGGGGAACGCCTGGTCAAAACCCAGCTCTTTGCCATGCCCCACCTACTCTCCTTACAATATCAACAAAAATGTTTGCTAAGATTTTAGAGTGTGAGGCCGAACTGATAAGGGGAAAAACCCTATTGGGCCGAAACACATTTTCAAATTTTAAGGATATTTATACTGCAAGAGCAAACCTACATCTCCCTTTGAACAGTAACCATATAATGTATATCTCCAACACTTATTTGTTCAATTAAAGAACTAGCCACGGTTTCCGCATGACAAACATCACTGGCTTAATTCTGAAAGGGGCAAATCCATTCTTATTTACTTTATTTTAAATTTGATGACAGTTGCACTTGTTTACTGTTTGACAGGTAATGGTTTCTTGTCATTTCGACACTCAAAAATTTAGTTTCCTCCTGCAAAGGTGCACCCAATGGAGCTGTAGAGTATAAACAGATCGATCATAAGACAACAGCACTCATTCAGCAAATGGTATAGTTGTTAACTACAATACACGGCTAACAAACCTTTAAATGCGTAACCGCCGGTTAAGAAAGAAAATCCGATTCACGCCCTTCCGGTTCCGCATATGAAGACCAAGAAAAGGTAAACAAAACATACACTACTAGGATCGATTGATGATTATATTTTAGTACAGAAATATATCGATTATCTATGAATGCTATTTTGTTACTTATTTACTATTGTAACTCAGCACCAAAGTAGCTCGCAAAATAATTTGATGGTCTTTGAGTTATTTATTCCCTTCTTCGAACTTGGTGTTCCAACAAGGCCAAAGTCGGCGAAATACAACTAAAAATTGGACAATTTGCTGGTAAATATCAAATTTTTAGTGATTGTTCCACGACAAATTTACAGACATGTATAACTAAATTGCATCTGATGTCTGTGCCAGTATTTCGTTGTGTTAGTGCCCGTCATTATCGATTTGAAGGGAAGGAAAAGATGGGTAAGCATTTAATCATTAAAATATGAAGGATATATGAAAACCTCAACCTGTTCAAGTTATGGTATTTATTTCCCTGTAAAGCGTTTTGAAAGACATAAAACCAAGAAAAAAAATAAATAAAGTATACAGAATGCTGTAAAATCGTCTTCATGAACAGGAATATCATGCATGTGAACTATTGTATTACATGTATTTCAAAGACAGTTTGTATTATTTTACATCAAACATTTTCACTGCAAATATCACAAACACACCAAATTTGAGTAAGCAACTATTAAGAAAGGACGAGAGAATGTGACAATAATCTTCAGCGTAAAACAATTAACAAAAACAAAAACTTTAATACATGTGTTCTATAATGACTATATTGCTATCATTCTAATGATTAAATTCGTAACCGAAATGTTGACACAGCTTTTAACCACATATGCATAGAATGCATTGGCCAGAGGCAACGAAACTGTCACCAGACCTCACACAATGTTAAAAGCATCTGCACACTGTATTGCTTTCCGTTAATATGGACGTAATGAGCGGAATTCTAAAAATATCCCTGCGACTGACCCACATTTTCGTCGTGTACAATGCAATCCCAACATGTGTTTTGGGGTAGGGAATAAAAATCATGATTATAAAGAAAAAAATTCTGGAAATCCTTTGGGGTCCAAATATAACAATGTCTAACTAATAAAATAGCATTGAGAAAATTATAATATTTGTCTTCGAATCGAAATATTTTACTCGCAAACACGAGCTGCAAAAGTTTGTTTACCTTTTGTTGGTCATCTGATGCGAAACCGGAAGGACATGAATCGGATTTCTTTTCTTAACCGCGGTTACGCATTTAAAGGTTTGTTAGCCGTGCAATAGCAGGCAGTTGGTCCAAATTTTTACAACAGACAAAGTCGGATGGGAATATCAATTTTGTTCACCGGGGGATAATCAAATTTGGTTTCTAAACAGTGGGGAAGTCCCATTTAATCGTAACATGTAACTATGATCAAGAACTGCTACATGTTTGTTATGATCAAAGGAATTACATTGAATGTGTTCTGCACAAAGACATGTACATGTATACATTCTAATTTGAAACTTCACAGCTGTGTCAGTTATTTTTTATCTTTTTTCTCTTTGTTTTGTATTAGGGAGCGCTGAGGCTCAGTGCTAGAGCATAAGAGTCTGGAGAAGAGTCCTGGGGTCGAACCCCCTAACGCCATGTATTGTCCTTGAGCAAGTCAATTTATGCTCCCAAAGTTCAGGTCAACTAACCAGGAAGCGATGGCTCCTTCCCAATATAATTGAAAAATTGTTGACCGGGACATAAAGCATCAACTATATATTTGAGACTTCGCGCGAGAAAACTAACAATTTGTGTTTCTGACACAAACCGAACTGTATGTGCAGCCACAAAAAATTGTTAGAGGGTTGATATTTCGGATTTAAAACGAGGAGAAATTGTACTGTCTATGGATTGAAAAGAAAGGCGCTGATCAGCTGTGCAATTATTGCGCAGCTGATCAATGTTTATGTTTTCACATAAACAAATCGTTGTTTTTCTGATTCAGTGGCTCATTTTTATATCACATAGTATTCTTCCCAAATAGTGATTTTTTGGTAAACAAAGGGTTGAAACGAATAGTACTACCTGTGCTGCCGACAAATAAAATATAAAAGTGTTTTTTTTTTTTTTTTTTTTTTTTTTTTTTTTTTTTTTTTTTTATCAGTTTTACGTCCCTTTCAAGATTATTTCAGCTCATATGAGACGAGCCAATCAGTAGGTGGGGCGAAAGCGGGAGAACCCCGAGAAAAACCACCTGGCACACCTGCAAGCAGAACTTGGATTGTCTCACATGTGGTCAGAGTGGGGCTCGAACCCGCACCAGTGATTAAGAAACAGCGCTCTTAACTGCTCGGCCACGGGGGCCGCCTATAAAAAGTTGTGTCCTTTGGAAGCAGTAAAAACATTCAAAAGTATGAGTGTGGGCCATATTGCGCAATTTCAGGTACTGAACCCTCATCTGCAGTGACCCTTAGCCAGTTGTACACCAAACAAGCAAAACCTGCTGTCGACAGCATACATTGACAACAGTATAGTAAAGGATAATAGCAATTTGGCTGTCAACCGATACACAATACAGCAGTCAATATAATTGACAGTATATTTTGCATGTATGGTATTTGACTAACTTGGTTGACAGCACCTGTAGTGTAATTTAACTTAACCCAGTGATAATTTAGGGTGATTTGCGTCCGGATCAACACTGAATCCAATACAAGTTTGTAAAAGAGGTGAAACGTACATTACAGACTCAGCTACCTTAACCAAACCAATTGTTATGTGTACATACATAATGGCATTACTGAAACAGACATGAGAATAACTTTCTACAAGAATTAAATAGTTTTTATGGCCATGAAAAATTGAAAATAAACTGGGCCATTATTTTAAATGTTATTATTTTTTTTTTCACCATTAAATTAATTCCCTTTAATTTGCCATGAAAACAACTTTCTACAATAATTAACTAGATTTTTATGGCCATGAAAGTTGAACATCAGCTGGGCCATTTTTTTAAATGTCATTAATTTTTTTCATCATTAAATTAATTCCCTTTAATTTGCCATGAAAACAGCTTTCTACAATACTTAACTAGATTTTTATGGCCATGAAAGTTTGAGCATCAATTGGGCCATTATTTTAAATGCCATTATTATTTTCACCATTAAATTAATCCCCGTAAATTTGCCATGAAAACAACTTTCTTTAAGTATTAACTAGTTTTTCATGGCCATGAAAGTTTAAATATCGTCTGGGATAGTATTGTCAATTACTTTAATGGTACTCACCATTAAATTAACCCCCTTTAATGTGCCATTAAAACAGTTCTATACAAGAATTAACTGACTTTTAATGGCCATGAAAGTTTCAACAGTGCTGGGGGACAGTTTTGTTCGTTAGTTTAATGGCATCTGCACATTAATGTCATGCTATTTTAATGGTGTAGCAAAATCCCATTAAAAATAATAAAACAAGGATTAATGGCAAAAATTAATGGGTTTAGTCACTTTAATGTCATTTTAATGGTAAATCAATGCCTTTTTAATGGCAAATGAATACAGTAGTGACGATACGACACACAAAACCCCACTATACGACACACCCGATTTCTTTGTCTAATAAATTATCCGTCTTGCTGTTGTCTTTCGGGATTTTATAACAGACTCCAATTTGGTTTAAGCCCCTCAGTTATTTTATATTTGTGATATTTCTATAGTTGTTCTGATTGTTTTATTTTTTGGAGTTAAAGTTTTGTGCTGTTTGCACCTTATATATTATACTAAAGAAATTAAAATACTCAACACACTAAATTTCAATTTTTACGTATGTATTTGACGTTTTGATAAAATCCTTTTATGAAATGACCTACTGACTGCTTTTTGCTTGTAATGAAGTGAGAAAACGTCATTTTATTGACAAAATTAACGAAAAAACGTCAAAAACTATGAAAAACGCAAAATGTGACATAAACGTCGGAGCGAAGGGGAAGATGACAAATTCTTTGCATGTGGGTTACGTGACGTCGACTTGATAATGTGCAATAAAGACTAACATTATTGTATACTTAGGTGCCGTCCCATGTTGCGTTATATCTTGTTAACGGAATGCTGAAATTTACTATAAAGAAAAATGAGTAATTAACGTCATTTAAATTATTAGATTTTGGCTATTTGTACCTAAACGGTATACATCGAACCAATATATGACACGACGTATTTTTTAATCAATAGTGACGTCACAGGTACCGTAGAAATGGATCATCGGAGCGTTTGTTTTGACGTTCTTTAAACAGAATATCACGTTATGTAAAGGAGCGAAACGGATTGTATGCTTTGAGTAAACACTCGATTTACGCACTGTAATCAAACGTTTGGTAATTTATCATTTTCTAAATCAGAAAATTTGAAAAACATAATGAGGGTCTTTAAAATGCAGGATGTTGGATTTTGACGTTATAATGGACGTTTTATGGACGTCTGAAGTACAAAGGTCATAATGTTTACGTAAATAATCATTTTATTGAATATAACGCATGCCGAAAGAATTTTTCTGGCTTTTGACTCATTGACATTGGTGCCGTTAAACGTCCTATTACATACCCAACTGATCAATGGTTACGTCTGCATTCACTTTTAGGGGTTTTGGGAACAAAATATTGGATTTGGTTTCAAATTTGACATTTTCTGATCATGGTTACAGGGTTTGCTACTGTAGGTTAGTGTGGTTACGCGTACGCCATTAAGCATACGTAACCGACATTGTGGCTCAACCGGTTGCAATTTGACGTTTAGATGTTGTTTTCATATAAGACGCTCAGTTATACCACAGACTTGCATTACAAAGCATGTTTTTAGTAACCCAAAGTATTTGTTGCGTTTCTTTATTCCTTAAGTAGTTAAGTTCATACTTTAGTTAACTTTAGGAAACTGAGTGGCCGCCCTTTGGGAAATAGCTGCTCGCTCGGCTTACGATATGTTTTGTTTAGTATAAGTGTCTGATTGTAATTTAGTTTTTTGGTTCCAAACCTCGGTTTTTGGAGTGGGAATTTCTTTATGATTGCGTCATTATCTGATCATTGCCTACTTATACCTTTCCATACTGTCAGCTGAGATATTTCCCCAAATGGTACAGCAGTAGTCAAGATTGGGTAAGATGTATCCATTATAGAATAATATTCGATCAGGTATTGACAGATACTGCTTTCTTCTGCCCAGGAGATTGAGTTGTGTATTACAATTTTAGAGTGTGTTCAATATGAGTATTCCAAGAAAGGTTGTTATCTATGAAGAATCCGAGACGTTCTGTGATACATTGATTACAATGTCATGCAGGGAAATAATTTGAGGTTCTGACGTGGTTTTGAGATGCCCTGTTTGGTGGACAGGAACATAGTTTTAGTTTTACCAAGGTGCAAAGTCATGTCATTGTCTTCACATCATAAGTCAAATTTAATAAGATCTGCCATTAGGCTGTTAATAAGTGCTGGCAGTGAACAATCAGAAACGGACACGTTGGAGTCATCAGTATATACCCGTACATGTACATTAAATACTGCGTTTACACTATGTTCCCGGCGGCCCCGGCAGCCACGTTTCCTCGAAACGTAGCGTGCCGTGGGATTTTGGTCGTTTTCCAGATCTATTACGTCTTGTTAAGTTTTCTTACGTTGTATTACGATATCCCTAAAACACCGTGGTAGCGATAAGCCAGTGTGTCAGAGAGGCGCTTAGGTACGTTACGGTTATCCACGATCTATCACGTTTATAAGCACTTTCTATTACGGCCTGTAATGTTCTGATGCGGTCAGTTGCGTTTTGACCAAGGCGTAATACGTATTTTCGTTCCGTCAAGGTCCGCTACCGACGAACCGTAGACACGATGTATTTAAAGCGTTTTGTGTGCCTTTTATATAAGAATAAGCCCTTTGAAGTAATAACAACCGCGCTCCTCAACAACCGACTGCAGATTTGATTAAGAAAGTTCGGTGTTTTATTTCTTCTTCAATGGCATAATGCAGCGTATGGTCTCTATTGTTCACTATAGTGACTGCTCCAATATGAAGGACCTTGTCCCCATGATCTGTCATTTTATATCTTTAAACGTCACGAGCCGTGATAATCGTAACATAACGTGACAAACGTAGTGGAACGGGGTCAACACCGTCAGACCGTAACGAACCGTAACTTAACGCAACAAAACATGCTGAGTATTCCGCAGGAAACGGGACGAGACGTGAGACGACCGTGATCAAACGCAGCTGAACGTGGAAGATCCGTAGCTTGCCGGGCAATTCACTAGCTTCCCGTTGCACTACGGACCGCCTCCAAGTTTCGCTACGTACTGTCACGTATTGTCACGTTGTGTTACGTTCAGTCCGTTTTATCACGACCCATTACGTTTCTCATTTCCGCCGTGACTGCCGTGGCAGATTTTTAAACTGTCCAAAAATTTGCCACGGTGGCTTCGGTTATCACGGCGTGCTACGTTTGCCTATCCCGGTCCCATGCGTTGCCTCACGCTTATCCCGTTTTGATCACGGTTGTCTGAAACGTGGCTGCCGTGACCGCCGGGAACATAGTGTAAACACAGTATAAGACTAGATGACAGAAATCTATGTGAAGTGGAAGGTCATTGGTATATAAAATGAACAACAATCAGAAACGGACATGTTGGAGTCATCAGAATATAAGTCTAGATGACTAGATGGGCTAGATAGTTTGCCTTAGACATGGTCTTGCTATTGGGCGATTGCTCAGATAATATGTAAACCAGACCAACATATTTGGGCTAAATGTACGGAGGTAGTTTATGTAGTAAAATTATACGATGAACTATGTCAAATGTTTTGCCAGGTAAAGTAGAATAGCACCGGCTATTAATGAGCCGCGACGCGAGAAAACCGGTCTTCGGGGTTTCCGAACAGGTCCGACACAAACCGGCCTGTACAAGCTCAGAAAAGAGCTAGAAGCTTGAAATTTCGGATTTAAGTAGAAGAGGAATTGTGCTATCCGAGTAGCGAAAACAAAGGCGCTGATCAGCTTCGCGGTTACCGCGAAGCTGATCTGCGCCTTTGTTTTCGCCTAGGTAAAAATCCGGTTTTCTCATGATGCGGCTCATTTTATATTGTCATTGGTTGTCTACCAGCGAGGTTGAGGCAGTCTGGCATGAATCCAAATGTAAATATCTGTGGATGTACAGGCCGATTCGTGTCGGACTTTATCGGAAACACCGAATATCGAATTTCTCGCATCGCTGCTTGTATGTCTGTCATGACTGAGCCACGTCATGAGAAAACCAACATTTTACATATGCGAAAACAAAGGCGCAGATGTAGGGCCTAGTAGATGCGAAGTTAGTACAATTCCTTTACTTTCTAAATTCAAAATTTCCAGCCTCTAGCCGTCTCCTGTGCTTGTACAGCTATTGTTGAGTTTCTCATGACGTGGCTCATGTGTCTTGTTCTAAAAATTCCTCTTCACCCCAGCCTGCCATTCTTTATTCCAGCCTACAAAGAACCAGAACAATGTCAGTAAAATACAGCTTGCGCATGACGTCATGATATCGTCACATGCATGCCATTGTGACGTAATAATGTTACCACTTGATATGTCGGTTTTATATTTCAGGGAGCGACCATTTGATTTTTATGGGGGGGGGGGGGGGGGCTGGAAGATGTTTTCAGACCTGAATATATTTTTACACTCGCGACGCGGTCCAGTACGTACAATAGAATTTACCGTCCTAGATATTTTTTCGGGCAAAATTCGGTCCTGGATTTTTTTTATAAGAAAAGTAGGCTAGTAGGACTACTACTGTTACAATAGAGGTCAAACGCTAATATTTAAAACACGACCATGGGAATGTTTTTCTGTTTGGTACTAGGAACATCTAACATATCTCAGCTTAACAGGAAAATAATAATTTTGATTTATTCAATTTCCTAATGAGAGATGACACCTCCATTAGACAATGGCGAACGAAACTTGACAATGGCGAATCAGATAGTCTAGCCCAAAGAAAACATTTTAAGGAGGATTTTCTTTTGCACACAAATGGTGCCATCATAATGCGAAACTAAATGGCGTTCAATTATATTTTGTTAATTTGCTTTGGTGCTTTGCATTCACTGTCAACAGCAAATGCCATATCGGAAAGGTTAATTACACCGATTTAAAAATGTCTTATTGCTTTAACGAATAAATGTAAGCCTAAACACAAGAGGATTAAACCACGACTTGCATCAATATTAGAAACGCCATTGACAAAACCAAATTGTCTCTGGACAAACCTTCCAAAGGTAGATTATCAGTACTTTGTGCTAGTGATGGGCCGATGATCGAATATAATCGAAAGCTAGTTGGTTTGGGCTTCCGATTGCAATAATCGATAGTAAAATGCAGAAATCGATTGTAATCGGATTCAAGACTCAGGGTGTAGAAAATTTTACTTTGTGCCTTTTATATTTGACACAGTTTTAGGTTAGTTAAAAATTTCAGAGTTTGAGATAGATCTCACTAATCATAACTTGTACTTGCATATATACATAACTACTTTGGAGTAATTTTTTTTCTTCATGTTTTCTTCAAAATATCAGAACAGAAAGGTAAAAATTTGTAAATGCATGCAATCTTATGTTCATGTAAGTGGAATTGTTCTGAATAAATTCTGTAGTCATATCTAACAAACTTAATGGCATGCATGGTGATGGCATGCATGCTGGGCAATTGCACAAAATATAGCTAATTGAACCGATTATACAATCGATAGCTAGTTGGTTTAGTCCTTCCGATTATAAACCGATAATCGATTGCAATTTCAAACCGATGGCCCAACACTACTTTGTGCACATTCTTTTCACTTTACAAGGTATGATTCGCTATTTTCGAATTTACCTGTACATTTTTCCACGAGTACATGTACATGTAGATCTATATCTACATTTAATGACAAACTTTTTATATAATGGATAATATTTGTCAACGTTTCAAGAAATTCTGCAATATCTCTACGAGTGATTCGCCATTGTCGATGATTCTCCATTGTCGAGTTCACTGATATATACCCCTGCATACCCCAGTTTTGGTATATAAAACTGGGGTATGCAGGGGTATTCATTACACGGACATGCCCATGAGCCAGTTCAGTATTTAAGAAATAATTTCAATTTACGGTGAATTATCGTGATTAACGCGGTATGATTGTACCCACAATCTATGTTTTGAGCAAAAATAAGAAAAATATCAAAACATTTCTACTGAAAAATTTCATTTTTTACAAATTCAGAAAAATCCATATATTGTAGGGGCGTGTTTTCGTAATGTCAATTCAGTATTTTCACTTACCATCTATATCAAAAGTAGGTTTCCCGTTATAGAATTTCCAATTATCAAGACTAATAGTAGGTCCCGCATAGAATTTCCAACCACTTTTTGATCTATACTTAAAACCATATCCACCGACTGACGCTTTGCCACCATTGCCAAACTTGTAGCCAGCGCCATCCTTACCAAGGGACCCTATGTCACAAAATTCTGTATTTGAGCCGCCTCATGGGAAAACCAACAATGTGGTTTTTGAACAGGTCCGACACAAACCGAGCTGCACAAGCACAGAAAAATGTAGGATGCTTGAAATTTTGGATATAAGTAGAAGAGGGATTGTACTACCCGTTTAGCGAAAACAAAGGTGCTGATCAGCTTCGCGGTTACCGCGAAGCTGATCTGCGCCTTTGTTTTCGCATATGCAGATGGT
The DNA here is from genome assembly GCA_964017185.1 of Rugalucina vietnamica. Taxonomy (NCBI): domain Eukaryota; kingdom Metazoa; phylum Mollusca; class Bivalvia; order Lucinida; family Lucinidae; genus Rugalucina; species Rugalucina vietnamica. The sequence goes on along the minus strand of OZ024885.1, from coordinate 31,401,600 downwards.
TGGTTTTTTTCATGAGGCGGCTCATTTGTCAGTTAAAACCAATCTTCAGGAGTTCCGACCCGGTCAGACACAAACCGACATTTACAGACTCAAAAAAGGCCAGACACTTGAAATTTTGGCTAAACGTTGAAGAGGAGTCGTACTATCCGTGTAGCGAAAACAAAGGCGCTGATCACGGCTAGTTGTTAACTTTGAATGTCACCAATATCTACAGTTATGGCGGCTTGTCTTAACATTATTGCTGCGAAACAAAACTGATAAAACTGGAAAGTAACGGCGTGTCTTAATATTCTTGCTCAAAATATTGTTTGTTGGTACGTATTAGAACTGCCTCTGTGTTTTGGAGCACCAATAAGAAAAATAGATACATGTACGCACGTATACCCCTGTATATCCCAGTTTTACTATATAAAATTGTGGGTGACGGACAGTTATGGTGTGGCTTAACATTTTTGCTTCGAAACAAATCAGCCAAAAGTTTTCGAATTACACCGGTTTCATGATTGCATAGATGTACTTTCGCATCAGGATAGCATAATTATCCGTGAAATGTATAACTTTTATACAGTAAAACTGGGGTGTACGAGGGTATACCTAATTTTCTTATTTTAGATCCAAAACATAGATTGTGGGTACCCGTAAGAACCGCCTCACTGTACACACAATCAATGTTTTGGGAAAAAATAAGAAAAAAAAAATCAAAATTGCTGTACTGAATTCATTTTTACAACTTTAAATAAAATTCTCTTTATATTTATGTTTTCGTGATAGGTCTATTTTCTCAATTACTCAGTAAGCTGCTAATATCATGCCAACATGTACATGTATATACAATGGATGCCCCCCTTTTACCCCACTTATTTAGTAAATGTGGGGTTTTATTTTGGGGGAGGATGTCAAACCTTTTCCTTATTTTTGTTTTCTCCATAAAATAGATAGTGGGTACTTGTTACCACCGCCTTGTCGAAAAACATTAAAAAATAATCATAATTTTTTCCAATTTATTTGAAATTTTCTTTAAAAAAAGGAAAAAAAAATGTGTTTATGAAACATTATGCCCCCAATTGGTACCTCGCTTTCAAGATGTGAAAATGTCCGAAAAATGACTAAGTTAAAATTGCAAAAAAGTGACAAAATTAATCCGAGGAGTATATCCCAACCACATGCATATCTTCAAAGCATGGTTACAACATCTGTAAAGTTTCAAAAATATCGGTATCCAACTGTAGGAGGAGCTGCGCACACAAGGTACCCCCTTATCCATTCACTAAAAAGCCCGAAAAATGACTATGTTCAAATTGTGAAAGAAATGACAAAAAATAATCCGAGGATTATTATCCATATACATGCATATCTTCAGACAATGCCCATAACACATGTCAAGTTTGAAAACAATTGGTATGAAACTTTAGGAGGATTTGCGCAAACAAGGTACCCACTGTCTATTCACTTTTATTGTCAAAATGCCCAAACATGGCTAAGTTCAAATTGCAAAAAAGTGACAAAAATTAATCTGAGGATTATATCCAAACCACACGGTTATTTTCAAAGCATTGTCACAACATCTGTAAAGTTTCAAGAGAATCGGTATTAAACTGTATGAGGAGTTGCGCAAACAAGGCACATGTACCCACTATCAAGCATTAAATTGGGAAATAACTCTCACAGAATGTGCCCCTAGCCCCTTGAATTTACCTGAAAGAACAAATACGGGTCCTCTTGATATACAAACCACATACCACATTTCAAGATCCTAGCTCTAGCCGTTCCTGACCGAGTGCTAAGCGTAACTCTTGCACTGGACTCACTGGACTCACATGAAGACTGGACGGACAGACCCAAACCAATAATTACGCTCCTTCAACTTCTTCGAAATAGGGGGCATTAAAGCAGAATACATTGCATCGATATGTTTGCGTAATAACCTAATAAGCTATACTTACATTTTCCGATTTCAGCAAATGTGTTGGGATCTTTCGCACCCATTTGTTGTCCTATTCTTTTACCGAACGCTCTTACTTTCGGATCCCCTAAAAAATATCATCAAGAATACATATCCGTGAAATGTATAGCCCCCGAATACCCCAGTTGTACATAGTAAAACTTGAGTATGCCAGGGTATACCTATTTTTCTTACTTTTGATCCAAAACGCAGATTGTGGAACCGCCTCACCGAGGCGGGAGGCGGTTCTAACTTGTACCCACAATCTGTGTTTTGAGTAAATATATGTATAGGAAAAAATCAGCTGAACATTTTCATTTTTTGCACCTGTTTTTTTTTTTCTTGATATTGCATGGGCATGTTTTCGTCATGTAAAGAATGTATATTTGCCAATCAAAATAATACACAATTATTCATTTATTTTTTGTTATACTTTCCAACGAAATTTTCCATTTTTACAGTTGAAAAATTTATCTGTACACTGCAAGGGCATGTTTTCGTAATGAATTGTATATAAGAATGTATAAACAGTTATTGTTTGCTTCAAAACATAATTATATTGTGGGTACTCGTTCGAACTGTTCGTAGTACCCACAGACTAAATTTTCGGCAAAATAACAAAAAAGAAAATAAAGTTTTACAGAGAATTTCTATTTCTCCACTTAACAAACCTCAGTGTATTGCACAGATTTCGGTAAGCCCCGTTCTCACTGTCCCGGTTTATCCTGGTTTGTCTGTTTTTTTTTTTTTTTGTTTTTTTTTTTTTTTGTTTTTTTTTTTTTTTTTTTTTTTGTTTTTTTTTTGGGGGGAGGGGGGGGGGGCTGAATAATGTTTTACTTACCATAGCTGTCTTCGGGTAGAGTGTAGTTCAAATTCAAACCGACCGTCTCGTAGATAAACGCACATAACACAAAAACATGCAGAAACCATCTCCATAAAGCCATATCCTGAAATAAAAAAGAAAATAAAACCTGTACATTTGAAAACCAACAATTTGGGTTCCAACCAGGTCGGACACAAGCCGGTCTGTACAGTCACAGAAGATGGTTAGAGGCTGGAAATTTCGGATTTAGAAAGAAGAGGAATTGTACTATCCGCTTAGCGAAGCTGATCTGCGCCTTGTTTTCGCCTATGCAGATTGTTGGTTTTCCCATGCGGCGGCTCAATTATCTTTACGAAAACGTGTCCATTCTATATACAGAGATTTTTTTCAGGTGTAAAAATAAAAATAAAAACTCATTGGAATAAATGTGCCTCACACTAGATCCGAGGCGGTTCTAGTAAGTGCCGACAGTCGATGTTCTGGATTAAAAAAACGTAGATATGAGAACCACAACCGAAGTATCACCTTAGAACGATCAAAATATTTTTTGTGCTTCTTCACCAAAAAACAAGTTCAACACTTACCTGTGCCTGTTAACGTGTGTATCTTGATATTCTGTTCTCACTTTACACATAAAACCATGCGTATTAAATTTCAGGGTTTTTGTTTTCTCAAACAACGTATAATGTTTACCAGTGTGTTAGTCATCAGAATAACATGTCCGTATAATGTATTCCCCTTGTACCCCACTGATTTTCATATAGCAAAACTGGGTTTTGCAGGCGTATACCTATTTTTTCTTATTTTGCGTACATTGTTGGTTCTCGTTAGCACCGCCTCGGCGTACATGTACCCACGATCTATGTTTTGAGCAAAAATATTAAAATTATCTCAACTCAAACTCAACTCAACTCAACTTTATTTCAACTCAGATTACATACGTAATATGTGAGCCAAAACAAAACATGCATACATGTATGACGTAGTGTAAGATAAGTTTTAGAAAATATAAATTGTCCTTCGACTGCAAGGCCTTCGTAAAATTATCATTTTTTTCTACCAATGAAATTTTCAATTGTTACAGCTGAAAAAAAAAAACTCTGCCTATTGCATGGGCAAGTTTTCGAAATGTTTAAGGCCAAACTGAAAGTGCCGGTCACACTGAAATGTCAGATAGCCTACCGCGTGAATGTTTAATGCGTTTTGTCTTGAATGAGATTAGCTGTTATTTTAATTTGCAAATTAAAACATGCCCATTCAATAAACCGAGATTTGTAAAGTTGTAAAAATTGAAAATTTTCATTGAAAAAGTTTTTTTTATATTTTATTTTTCCCCCTAAAACATAGATTGTGGGTACACGTTGGAACCTCCTCGGCGTAGCTTCCAAGCTCTAAGCTTATACTATTTTTTTTTTTTTTTTTTTTTTTTTTTTTTTTTTTTGAAGTTTGTTTTTATATTTCTTTCTTTTTACTAAAACATTGATTGTTGAAACACCTAAGGCGGTTCTAATGAGTATACAAATCTATATAACAAAAAATACCCCCTGTGCATCCAGTTTTACTACACAAACGGTTGAAGTGAGTATTTATTTGATACCAAAACGGATATAGATTTCATAATGAATAAAGTCATGCGCCATCTAATACATACCAGCCGTTTGAATGTAAACCTTAATTAAATTTTAAAGGTGAAAACAATATCTCTAAAAAGTGACCGTTATTTATTATTCATTAAGTTATGAAACAACAATATGTGATCAAATTACATATAAACAACATCAGGGTACGCCCGGACAGCCAAGTTGGTAACGTGTGTTCATCTATTGGTCAGTGCTCGGATCCTATTTTGGATCCGAGCTCAGTGGCAGAATCATAACGAAAACTTGCCCATGCAATATACAGAGATTTTTTTCAGAAGCAAAAACTGAAAATTTTATTGGAAAAGTTTGATTTTTTTTTTTTTTTTAATATTTTCACTCAAAACGTACATTGTGGGTACACGCTAGAACCGCCTCGACGAGGCGGTTCTAACGAGTACCCACAATGTATATTTTGGATGAAAAATAAGAAAATTAGGTATACCCATGCAAACCCCAGTTTTTCCGTATAAGAGTGGGGATTATTAAGGGGGTATATATTGCACGGACATAGGATAACATAGTAGGTATAAATTAAGAAACTAAACAAAATTTTGATCCTCTGGTTTACTGAATACAAGATACACGTACAATACATTGCAAAAGAATATTTACAACTAAAAACAATCATGACCAATCAAGCATATGATTCATTGACATTCGAATCGAACAAAATCAAACTTTCGAATTGTATAAAATTTCAAGCAAAGTTGAAAACGATATAGATTCGATCTAAAATCAAGAATTTAAAATTAATTGTGCCGAATCATGAGAAATTCGCCTTTGCAAAAACAAAGGCGCAGATCAGGTGTGCAGTAACTGCACAGCTGATTAGCGCCTTTGTTTTCCCTACAGTGATATTACAATTCCTCTTCTACCTATGTGCAAAATTTCTAGGTTCTAGCTTTCTTCTGTGGGCATACACGAGCCGGTTTGTGTCAGACCTGGTAGGAAATCACTTAGACTTGTTTTCTCGCGACACGGCTTGGTGAGTTTGCCATGACATGTGTTTAAGAAAAAATCAGAGATCATCAGAGGATTTCCGACCTGTTGGAGGGGTCGTAAAAAGTCCGGAACCCTTTCCAGTTAGGTCCAAATTTTCCTCTAGACAGACAGACAGACATGTATATGGTCGTTCGTCTCTCACTAATGAGAACGATCGTGATTATTTGAGCCGCCTTATGGGAAAACCAACAACCTGCATATGCGAAAACAAAGACGCAGATCAGCTTCGAGGTAACCGCGAAGCTGATCAGCGCCTTTGTTTTCGCTACACGGATAGTACAATTCCTCTTCTTCTTAAATCCGAAATTTCAAGCTTCTAGCCTGCTTCTGTGACTGTATAGCTCGGTTTGTGTCAGACCTGTTCGGAAACCATATTGTTGGTTTTCTCACGAGGCGGCTCATTTCTTGAGTAAGGTTAATAATGGGTGTTGGTGAGTTCTTTGATGGCTGACTAGGCCAATTCAAGCTCTAAACTGTCGTTTGCAAGTAACTGTCGTTTGCAAGTAGAGCTAGTCAATGCTAGTGGATCTCTGCGCTGTCTTTTAGCTTCACAGATTCTCTTTTTCATAGTTACATAGATAAATATACATACAGACATATACTTAAGGAATTAAAATACGCAACACACTAAATTTCAACTTTTACCTATGTATTTGACGTTTTGATAAAATCCTTTTATGAAATGACCTACTGACTGCCTTTTGCACGTGATGAAATGAGAAAACGTCATTTTATCGACAAAATTAACGACAAAACCTCAAAAACTATGAAAAACGCAAGTTGTGACGTAATCGTCGGGGCGAAGGAGGGGATGACAAATTTCTTTGCATGCGGGTTACGTGACGTCGACTTGATAATGTGCAATAAAGACTAGGATCATTGTATACTTAGGTGCCGTCCCATGATGCGTTAAATCTTGTTAACGGAATGCTTAAGTTAACAATAAAGAAAAATGAGTAATTAACGTCATTTAAATTATTCGATTTTGGCTATTTGTACCTAAACGGTATATATCGAACCAGCATATAATACGACGTGCTTTTTAATCAACAGTAACGTCACAGGTACCGTAGAAATGGATAATCGGAGCGTTTGTTTTGACGTTCTTTAGACAAAATATCACGTTATGTAAAGGAGCGAAACGGATTATATGCTTTGAGTAAACACTCGATTTACGCACTGTAATCAAACGTTCGGTAATTCATGATTTTTTTATATCAGATAATTTGAAAAACATAATGAGAGTCTTTAAAATGCAGGATGTTGGATTTTGACGTTATAATGGACGTTTCATGGACGTCTGAAGTACAAAGGTCATAATGTTTACGTAAATAATCATTTTATTGAATATAACGCATGCCAAAGGAAATTTTCTGGCTTTTGACTCATTTTTTCGATTGACGTTGGTGACGGTAAACGTCCCATAACATTACCCAAATGTTACCAACTGATGAATGGTTACATCTGCAATCACTTTTAGGGGGTTTGGAAACAAAATATTGGTTTTGGTTTCAAATTTGACATTTACTGATCATGGTTGCAGGGTTTGTTACTGTAGGTCAGCGTGGTTACGCGTACGCCATTAAGCATACGTAAACGATATTGTGGCTCAACCGGTTGCAATTTGACGTTTAGATATTGTTTTAATATAAGGTGCTCAGTTATTCCACAGACTTGCATTACAAAGCATGTTTTTAGTAACCCAAAGTATTTGTTGCGTTTCTTTATTCCTTAAGTATATAAACAGATCCAGCAGCTATTCAGGTCAAGATATGACATAACTAAAAAAAAAAATACATAATTTCCAACACAAAGTGATGTATGGCTTATCCATACTATTTAGCGCGGAATTTTATATAGCAATTCATGCGTAAATATTTACATTTCTGATGCAAAGTCTTTATGAATCTTTAGAACTGAAATGCGATTCGTAGTTCGATGAACAACCTTGTGCCATGCGGCGTCACGAGATCAATCTTGACGTCATAAAAGACCATGGCTCTCAGCAATGTGTTTGGACGTTGTAAACGTCATGGCGTCAACGATGCCGTTCCGCTGTTCGAACACGCACTGTATGTAAATTCTCTGCGTGTGTTCGGGGTTCTCCCAATGGTACCATTGGTTGGTAACATTTGTACCATTGGTACCAATGGTATTACCGTTTTTACCATTTGCACCAATTTCTTTACCAATGGTACCATTGGCAATTGAATTGGCATTAATGGTACAAAAGTTACCAACCAATGGTACCATTGGAGAACCATGAACACACGCTCGGTTTGCTTCAAAATGTGATCGCCTTGATAATTTTTAGAGAAATGAATGTAAGTATAGCAGCAGAGTTTTTTTTTCTTATGTTCATGGAGCTATGAACAACAGTGGGTCGCTAGCAAAACTTACATGAACCCCTTCGGGGTTCATTCACTTTGCACGCGACCCACTGTGGTTCACACCTCCATGAACATCAGAAAATCAAATTCATTTCTTAAAACTGTGACTAGGCACGATTCTCCCACACGCGGACTACCGATGAGGCGATTTTCCAGGTCCACAAGATCCGCGTTTTAGCAAAACCAGGATAACAAGTGCATTACATGAGCCGCCTCGTGGAAAAACCAACAATATGGTTTCCGACCAGGTCCGACACAAATCAGGCTTTACAGTCACAGAAGCAGGCTAGAAGCTAGAAATTTCAGATTTAAGTAGAAGAGGAATTGTACAATCCGAGGAGCGAAAACAAAGGCGCTGATCAGCTTCGCGGTAACCGCGAAGCTGATCAGCGCCTTTGTTTTCGCCTATGTAGTTTGTTGGTTTTCCGATGAGGCGGCTCAAATGTATTCCTCTTTACACCCAACATTTCTAGAATCGGGGTAAACAGGGGTATACATTTTTTTTCTTATTTTTAATCCAAAGCATAGACTGTTCAAAATATTTGTGGGTACACGTTAGATGTTACCGTCTCGGCGAAATATTTAAGCCACCTCATGGGAAAACCAACAGTCTGCATAGGCGAAAACAAAGGCGCAGATCAGCTTCGCGGTAACCGCGAAGCTGATCAGCGCCTTTGTTTTCGCTACTCAGATAGTACAATTCCTCTTCTACTTATATCCGAAATTTCAAGTTTCTAGCTATTTTCTGTGCTTGTACAGGCCGGTTTGTGTCGGACCTGTTCGGAAACCACATTGTTGGTTTTCTCACGAGACGGCTCATTTATCGATGTTCTTCTGATTCTTTCTCTACTTTTTATAGTTCTGAAAACCTCTGTATATTGCATGGGGCGTGGTTTCTTAATGTTTTGTATGTCGATTTCTAGAATTCCCACTTCGCACCAACCTCCACCCCACCTGAAAGATAAATAGACTGAGCTAACCCATATTTGACCCATATCATTTGGGTGAGCCGACTTTCATTTTTAGGGGCACCAGGAGTGATTTTTAAATTCAGTGTATTCAATTTCTCGATGAAAATTCTCTATGCAAGCAGAATAGACCTAGATGGGACGCCGCGTTCTGCGGCGTCTCATCTGGGGCTATTTTGTTTGCCTATGTCCCATAAAAGGGACGCTTGGCTTAAATGAGTTACAGCGTGTTTCCAAGTGTCTGATAATGTTTTTTTTTTTTTTTTTCGCATTTGAACTTGTCACAAGAAAACCAACATTTTGCATATACGAAAACAAAGACGCAGATCAGCTTCGCAGTAACTGCGAAGCTGATCAGCGCCTTTATTTTATTTTCGCTACACAGATAGTATTATTCCTCTAATTTCTACAGCCAAAATTTCCCAGACTCTTGCCACCTTCTGTACTTGTACTTGCTCTGTCTGTGTCGGACCGAGGCGATTCTAACGTGTACGATACAATCAATGTTTTGAACACAAAATTAGAAAACATCAAAGGTGTTCAATGGAAATTTATCATTTTTACAGATGAACAAATACTGTGTAAACAGGGGTGAACATTTTTTCTTATTTTGATTCAAAACAGCTACTGTCAGCACAGCATCTTCCAGAAACTGCATATTTCAAAATCTCACTTTTCTGAAAGACCTCAAGAAAAATTTTACCACGCCACCATTTTGCATTCCAAAAGTCTTAAAAAGTGCTACAATAATTTTGAAAATCGGTTGAATAGGGCTTTTTCCATTGTAAAAATGTCAGCAAGGGAAGTAACTATTTTCCCGGAAAAAATCTAAATTGTTTATTTTTCATTAAAAAAGCACCAAACCAAAACAAAAATTCTATTGTATGGATAGCTGTGTGCTAAACTCTTAAAACTATTCCACAGATTTTCTTGATTTTCATTTTTAAGGCATTTGGAGTACCTCCCTTGCACGTGCAAAAGGCCTATTCAAAATAATTTTTGGGCATAATTATTTTATTCAAGAACCGATTTTCAAAATTTTTGCGACACTTTTTAGGACTTTTGGAATGTAAAATGGTGACATGGTAATATTTTTCTTGTGGTGTTTCAGAAAAGTGAGATTTTGAAAAATGCAGTTTCTGAAAGATGGTGTGCAGACAGTAGGCGGTTCTAACGTGTGCCACAATCAATGTTTTGAACAAAAATAGTAACAGTGCCAAGTCTTTTCGATTGATGAATGATATTTTTCTAATTCTACAGGTAAGAAAAACTTTGTATATAAGCATGGTAAAATTTTAGTAACGAATTTGAGTTTGACTCACCGTTCTTTCTGACTGTTCCATAATATTCCCCGCCACTTTTTGACTTATACTTTACTCCGTCACCTCCAACAGACCCTGATAATAATAATAATAATAATAATAATAATAATAATAATAATAATAATAATAATAATAATGATAATAATAATAATAATGATAATAATAATAATAATAATAATAATAATAATAATAATAATAATGATGATAATAATAATAATAATAAAACAATAACAACAACGACGACGACGACGACGACGACGACGACGATGATGATGATGATGATGACGATCATCATCATCATCATCATATCCGGTATCTACACTCACAGAAAATAGTAAGAAGCTTGAAATTTTTATTTAAGAAGAAGACGGATTGTACTAATCGTGTAGGAAAATGCCGAAAGACACCAAGAATATAGAAATATGGACATGTTATCGTTATGGGCATCAGGAAAACATGTCCGTGAAAAGTGTACCACTTAAAGTGCACTTTAATATAGTAAAAAAAAAATGGGGTTTATAGGGGTATACCTATTTCTCTTATATCTGATCCAAAACATACTTTGTGGGTACTCGTTAAAACCGTCTAGGCAAGGCGGTTCTAAAGGGTATCCACGATCAATGTTTTGAGTACAAATATTCAATATATCATTTTTTTTTCTGATGAAATTCTCATTTTTTCGTGCTGATATTGCATGGGCAAGTTTTCGTAATGAATAAACTTACATTGTCCTCGCTGGAATTTGTTAGAATCATGGGCTTTAATGTGGTCCCCCATTCTTCTACCAAAGTCTCGGACTTTCGCATCTCCCATACCTAGAAAACATGGAACATGTTCGAGAATGTATACCCATATGTTCATTACTTTTATACAGTAAACATGAGACATAGATATTTTTACATTCTTTTCATATATTGCTTCAAAGTAAGGACTGCGGTTGCTCATTAGAACCGCCCATACTCCGTCGTCCGTCATTGTTGTCGTTGTCCACAATCTTTCAAACATCTTCTCCTCTAAAACCGCTATTCCAATCAAAGCCAAACTTCATGTGGAGCAGCCTCAATAGTGGGAAATCAAAGTTTGTATAAATGGTTCAGGTCACATGACCGAGAAGGCCGCCAGGGCTGCTGATACATGTAGCAAAACATTTAAAATTCTTCTACCCTGGAACCAATGGACCGATTTCGATGAAGCGTGGTATGTGGCATCAGGGACTCTAAGCAATCATAGGTCGTATTACTCATGATCTTGTGTTGACCTTGACCTATTTTACAGCGAGGTCAAATTTGGTAACATTGGTTTTTAAATGGAAAAAAATTGAAAACATTGGACTTCTCACGAAGTTTTTAGCATCAGACCTCAAAGTAGGTAGATATGAACAAACAGTTATTGAGTTAATGAAGTTATACATGTGAGTATTCAAAGTCAAGGTCATTTTAGTCAAAGGTCATTCTTCAAAGATCAAATCTCAGATGGGCATTCTCAGGACCAATAGTCCTCTGGTTATGGAACTCTCAAAAATTTCAAAGCTTGATTAAATCCAAAAATTGGATCATTCATACAAGTGAAAAGTAATGTATTTACTTAGTTCATATACTATATGAGCCGCCGCATGGGAAAACCAACAATCTTCATAGGCGAAAACAAAGGCGCAGACCAGCTTCGCGGTAGCCTCGAAGCTGATCAGCGCCTTTATTGTCGCCACACGGATAGTACAAAAAATTCCTCTTCTATTTATATCCAACGTTTCAAGCTTCTAGCTTTAATCTGTGACTGTACAGCCTAGTTTGTGTCGGACCTAGTCATAAACCCAAATTGTTGGTTTTCTCATGCATATACTATATATTTTATGTTTACATTCAACAAATTGTTCGTTTTCTCATGCACAGGCTCATATTATGTAATGTTCACATTCAAGAATACTAACCACGGCTTTCGCCTGGCAATCTGTTATTCCACGCAATGGAATTGTGGATGACCAGACTTAGCACAAACAGCAACTGTAAAAATCTCATGGTAGCCATTTCCTGTAAATTACATTTAAAAAAATCATGCTCATGCAAAAAAAAACAGAGAATTTTTTCAGCAGCAAAAGTGAAAAATTTCATTAGAAAGTTTATAATATATAGTTTTCTTATTTTTGCGCAAAACATAGATTGTGAGTACACGTTAGAACCGGCTTGGCGAGTTTGTTCCAACGAACATGCACGGATCAAAATAAAGAAAAATATGTATGCCCCTGAATACCCTAGTTTTACTATTGTAAAGTACGTCCGTGACAAGCGACAGCAAACCCCGTCGGTGGAAAAGCATGCTCATCCACCAAGGGTGGTTTACTGCGCTATATAGTCAACACTTACTCGATTCACAAAGTTTCGAGCTGCTAATTTGCATATTACAAGAACTCAAGATGCCGCTAATACGCTGCACCAACGTATTCTACCAAGGTAGGCTATCCCGTCACACTATATAAAAGTTTGGTTTAGAGGGGTATACTTAACACGAATATGCTTTTTTCTGACGAAAACAAAATGTTACAACAATAAGATAGTTTCATAATGATATAATGACAAGAAAGAAGAAGAAGAAGAAGAAGAAGAAGAAAGGAGAAGAAGAAGTAGAAGAAGAAGAGGAAGAAGAAGAAGAAACCAATTAAACAAATATATAGGCCGAAATTGATTTTAAAAACTAAATAAAGTTAAAATTTTACCTTTGCGTGTAGTGTAGCTTAAACCCTGGTTTATGTTACATAGGTTACCCGTATTTATAGGCATTCAGTCGTTGTCATTTTGCAATGTCAATGAATTTTAAGTATATTATAAATAGTTATTTTTAACTTTTTTACAAAAAGTTTGAAATTCATCGCACGGTTGTATAGAAATCCCATTAGTCAGCACTATACATTGAGCCGCCGCATGGAAAAAACAACAATCTGCATAGGCGAAAACAAAGGCGCAGATCAGCTGTGCAGTAACTGCACAGCTGTTCAGCGCCTTTGTTTTCGCTGCACGGATAGTACAATTCCTACTCTTCTTATATCCGAAATTTCAAGCTTCTAGCATTCTTCTGTGACTGTACAGGTCTGTTTGTGTCGGACCTGGTAGGAACCCCAAATTGTTGGTTTTCTTACGTACAGGCTCAATTACGATAACGCCCCCGTATGTGTGCCAATTCTATTATTGTGTCCTTTTTTTCTTGTCGAACAATGACCATGTCTAAATAGCATGTGACTGACTGTAAATTATTGCTTTAAGTTCGGTGTAAGTTACATGTAAACAATAAACAATTGGAATGAATACGTGGCGTTCGACGATTGTACAATAATAATTGAGCCACCGCATATGGCGCAAGAAAAAAAAAAAAAAGAACAGCGTATTAAAAGGCGCAGATCAGCTGTGCAGTAACGGTGCAGAAAAGCATGAACGTAAAAATACACCAAACATCCCATCTTTAATTTAATGGAAACCGGGATGTACAGAGAAATACCGTCCTTTCTTATTTCTTGAGAACTGCCTCGCCGAATCAATGTTTTGAGCAAAAAAAAACGATTTTTTTTTTCAACTGATGATAATAATTATCGGCTGAGACACAATCAGGGTTGCCTTTACTACCTTGGTCATGTTATGCATCTGTAATTCAGTGTGATATTATCCAATACCTATTGTTTTTATTTTATTATAACACTGGGATAATAAGCTTTCTGGCGATATATGATGATACCATATTGTGTACAATGTTTTGCGTCAGTGAGAGATTATATGCTAAAAAAACACTGTTTTTAACATGTTATGATGTTGCACTTTTATTTTGGGTGTTTTGTAAACATGTTTGCTTTAATGTTCATGAATGAAATATGTTGCATATGGCTCTAGAACTAAGGAGACATATGTCCCCTGTAATATACTTTTTACGGCTTTGAATTTGGACTAAAATTAATGAAAATATGGAGTATGAAGTGAAACAGTACTTTTCTTATGTTTTTCAATTTTTCATGGTGTCTTTAGTTGGCAGGTAAAAAAATTACACCCATGATTAGAATATGATTTTTTGGTATCTAGTCTTTCATTGTTAAGACAATAGAAAGTTTAGAATCAATGGAAGTTGAATTTATCCTCACAGTGAAGAGTACTTGTTTTTTTAAAAATCATCATTTTTATGTAGAGTCCGTAGCCCCTATTTTCATAATGGATGTTCAAAGCCAGATTCCTATTAACAAGGATGAAATGGTCTTATTATTTTTCAGACTGAGGACTAGTAAAAAATGGCTGAAGGTTTTGTCAAGAAATTGTATAGGACCGCTGATGTGGTCAAATATATTTTTTGCATGGCCTGTAGAGTCCGTAGCCCCATGTTAAGAGACACCCTAGAAATAAAATGTGTGTTGCAGTCAAGGTTTCCTTCAATTTTTCATATGCAACCATACATGCTACATTGTATTAAATTAACTGCAGCATGGAACAATGACTTATCTAGGCTGCATATGATCGTATTTAAGCAGCCCAAAACACTGGTTTGAAGCCCCTTTTCTGAACTATTCCCATTACCCACTATGGTGAAATTTGAAAAACGCGAGAGCCAAAAGAATTATTTCTGGAATATAAACCTGATAGGTCATAAGTTATTATAAACCAAGAAAAATGAAAATACAAAGAGGTTACTTTTTTGCCTCAAGTGCAACACAAAAGGCAACCCTGATTGTGTCTCAGCCGAATATGTGTGGCCGGCGATACGTGGCCACTTGGAAGTAAGTTTGGATGTCGCAATATTATAGCAAACTCGCGGGTCGGAAATCCATCCCAATATTGGTTAGAAGCCTCGTGAACTAAACAACGTTCTTGCATGACTAACATTTGCAAGAAATCCGAATCAATGAAACGAACTAAAGCAAATCAAATTAACTAACACGGGACACATCACGGGGGTGATTCAAATGATGCTTCCTTTGCTTTCGTATATCGACGGTCGTATCATGTCTCGGACGACAGCAAAACCACTAGTATCATACAGCGTCGACCATATATAAATTATACGTACTCGGCGGACGACAGCAGTGCTTTGCATGTTTCGGTATACAAAGTACTCGGACGACAGCAGAAGTAACATCATTTGACTCACCCCCGTGCACATGTAACACATACCAAGTTCTGCTTGCGGGTATGCCAGATGTTTTTCTTCCTTAGGGTTATCCCGTTTTCGCCCTGCCCACTGATTGACCAGTCTCACATGAGCTGAAATAATAATCGTGAAGGGGACGTTAAACTGAATAAAATATCAAATCTTACCTGTGCCTGTTTCACATGTTTGTGTATGATGTCGTGTATAATTATATGTGTTTTCCTTTTCGTTCAGCAGGCATCAATATTGGGTTTCCAGGCTATAAGTTAGCCGGCCGCGGCGCGAGAAAATCAGTCTTCGGGGTTTCCGACCAGCTCCTACACAAGTCGGCTTAATACACGTTTACATATTCACGATTTTCTCTACGATTCACCACGATTCACCACGATTTCTCATGGTCAGAAAAATCGGGATGGATCGGGATGAATCGTGGCGAAAAGTTCAAATATTCAGTGTCACTACTATTCCAGTAAGAATGTCCATCGCTACGAATCAATGACGATTCATGACGACAACGCTACGATCAATGAGGATTGACCACGGTGGCGCAACGAATACTCACGGTGCCTGTACGGTTCGATACGATACTAGTACGATTCAAGGCGGTAGCGACACGAGCTCCGCGTAGCGAAACCGTGGATGATTCGTAGGACAACCCGACGGTACGCAATTCGTGGTTAACCGTGAGAATTCGTGAAATGTTCCACGACTGGCTACGATCTCTCACGAATAGCCGCGAATATAGCTACGGTGTCGGTACGAATAAGTACGATTCCGTTACGATTGCGCTACGAATAAGGCCACGCCCAATAACCACCACGACTCGCCACGAATGTTTTAAACACTTTAAAACTTTCGTAGCGCTACCGTGGAGTTTCCCGAACCATCACGATTCACCACGGTTGTACTACGAATCACAACGGTACACGACGATTTTACAAATCGTGGCGAATCGTAGCGGCACCGTAGCCAAAAATTGTGAATGTGTAATCAGGCCTTATGCAATAACATATTTTTCGCTGAACGGATCGGAAAGGTTTGACAACCATGTGAAAATTTTACAGTGATTAAACTGCTCATTTGCCTCATGTGGATGTTTTGAGCTCCTAAAACCATATCAGAACAAATTACATTTTACATCAGCAGATAGAGGATATTCAAGTTTTTGGAGTGAATATGAGTTTTATTTCATTGAGTGAAGTGAAAAAAAAATTATATAGGCACGAATGAAATATATAATTTTTCACTTCACGAGATGAAATAAAAGTCATATTCACAACAAAAACTTGAATTTTCTTTTTATTATATTGCATGTAGTCATTGTAACGTTGCGTGCAAAAGCATATGACGTCAAAATCTCAAATGACGTCATTACGTCACGTCATTAAGTCGCTATTGTGTGTGAACGTTCATTGCGTCAACAATACCATAGATTATAAAATTTAGTTATGTATAAATTAGAAATGAAACGGTGGAATCGTATTTTGCGTATTCCCAAATCTTATATTTTCACATGTGATAATATAACTTTTTTATATTTTCACATGTGAAAATATAACTTTTTTCAAATATTGGTTATATTTAATACACATTTCTCTATATTTCATCACTTGCTATATAATAAATGGTAACATTTCTGTGGACTTGGGTATGTTCTTGCATTAAACACTGTGCATTGTGTGGACTTAGGCTTGTTTTTGCACTGAAAATGGACTAAGCACCCTTCGAAACATTTTAGATACAAATTTCATACGAATAAAATGTAAAAGGTATCACAAACTATATATCAGAATGTAGCTTTTTGAATGTAGAACGCAGAGACACCAAAACCTCATTTTTTTGTCAAAAGTGCACTTAGACATGTTCTTGTACTAACCCCTTCATATAATTATAATAGTACAATGACCGGTAGAACTAACACCCTCTTCGGCGTAAAAATCAAACTTTTAAGTGGTCATTGTACAAGACGGAAGCTAATTTAGCATGCGCTTTGTTATTGAAATGAATCCCCCAGCAAGTGTCAGACGGTTAAATATGTTATGATTGTGAAAAATATAATCTCTTAAATATATTGGTGTGTTTTTACTTTGGAAAATAGATACTCTATATTTTTGTGCCTCGTTTATGCAAAATAGTTTGAAAATATGAAAATGTGAGCAGATTTTGGAAGCTGCATCACATTGTCGTAAGTTGTACTCTTAAAGGGAAAACAGTTAAAGTGACTCGTTTGAACTAAATATTCAGTATAAGGTAGCAAAGAAATACTTAAAGTGAAAATACACAAGTTTTGATATTAATACGACGTTCATCAAATTTGTAACATGGCCTAGAATCCGTGTCCTGCAATGACCGGTCATCTAAATTTGAGCTGAGACGTGAGACAACCGTTCTTCGGGGTTTTCTGACCAGGTCTGACACAAACCGGCCTGTAAAGCCAAAGAAAATGGCTAGAGATTGCATTTAAGAAGAAGAGAAATTGTACTGTCCATGTAGCGAGAACAAACGCGCAAATTAGTTGTGCAGTTTCTGCACAGCTAATCTGCGTCTTTGTTTTCGCATATGCAAAACGCCGGGTTTCTCATGACGCTGCTCTATGGCCGGGTATGTTAAAAGTACAGTTCTTGGTACAAATGTACTAAACTAGAACGAGACCATTACGTTATTATCATGAACATGTAAAAATTTATTGTTTAATGCTAAAAAAGACGTATCTTGGGTTGTTGAGTATTATGACCGCAGGTTTGACAATTAGTGGTAAGACATATTGTTTGGGAATTTATTTCTTTTTATTATTATTATTTTATTTTTAGTGTTTTATTTATTTATTTATTTATTTATTTATTTATTTATTTATTTATTTATTTATTTATTTATTTATTGTTTTGTTTTGTTTTGTTTTTATTCAGGCATGTAAAGATTCCTAATGTAAAAACATTTTGTTTGTCTTCTCATATCTGAGTTAAATTCTTTTTTCTAAATAAACAATAATGTCCCTATGAATAAAGCATTTTGTGCAAAATATCCCAGGGTATACTGACCTGACTAGGACTGGGTAGTAGACCGCTTGATTAATATTAGCTTAAAAGAACCATTACGAAAACATGCCCATGCAATAAACAGAGATTTTTTGAGCTTTAAAAATTGAAAATTTTCAGCTGAAACTTTTTGATATTTTTCTTATTTTTGCTCAAAACATAGATTGTGGGTACACGTTAGAACCGCCTCGTCGAGGCGGTTCTAACGAGTACTCACAATCTATGTTTTGGAGCAAAAATAAGAAAAATAGGTATACCCCTGCATACCTCAGTTTTACTATATAAAAGTGGGGTTCAAGGGGGGAATACATTTCACGGACATGTTTTTCTGATGTTTGTCCCAGCGTCGCCCCTATTTTGACAACTCTCCTGGTTGTATGAAGCATTTTATTACAGCTGGATGTCTCTCCGGTTTACCCCGGTTTGCCACAGATGTCCACGGATGCGCTACGCTTCGATTCCTGTTTGTCAGGGTTCTTCTCGGTTTACCCCGATTTTTGCATGTTTACCAAACCGGGGTGAACCGAGGAGCTATTCCGGGACAGGTCTTATCAGAATTTTCTATCAATGAAATAGATGAAAGAAAAAAATCATATCAACCTTGTAACGAAGGTATCGATATAGTAAACAGTATGATCGGGAGTACAGTGTTTCACTAACACATAATTTTATTTCTAGAATAATATTGTTTTTGGCAATGGATTATTAGATATTTTGCATGGCTACCCTGAGCCGATTCACTTCAAAACATTACAAAATGTCCTGTGCTATCAACGTTGACAACGTTGACAAAAGCCAATCATTTTTACCGGGCATTTGATCAGCCGGCACAATGATCATTCAGTTTCAAACGTTTACTTATTGTAGCACAGTTGCACAGCAGATAGGTCCATTGGAATGCTTTATTTCAGTCCTTATTGGTCAGACGAACCATTTTGCCGGTCGTACCCTGCATTGTCCGCGACTCCAGTTCATACCATTCTCGCAGTATAAAAAGGTCTCCACTGCAATGCATCGTCACTCCATATTTCGACTTAGGCGCGGAATTGTTAGTCACCATGGCAACTAAACACATCCGGGCAGTTTGTCTACTTTTGGCGTTTCTTCAAGTATGGTACGTGTTCTTTTTATTATTTTAATGTTTCATTACTTTATGATCATTTATTTCAATTCGTTGTTCTTCTATTTCGTTTAATTTATATTATAACCTAGATTTTAAACATTCGTTTATTACATATTCTTTTCTGTCGAACTTTAGAAATATTTGTTTTCTATATTTTGATTTCTTTTCATAAATTGCCGTATTCGATCTTAATATGTGTACATAACGTTTCACTCTTTTCACTTAAGTCATCAGCATAACGTGATCATGAAAAACTTTAAACTTAAACTTCACTTTTACTATTACGAAAACACGTCCATGTAATTAATATAGACATTTTTCTACAGATTTTTTTTGGTTTTGAAAATGAAAAATTTCACAGGAAATAATTTGATATTTTTCTTATTTTTGCTCAAAACATAGATTGTGGGTACTCGTTAGAATCGCCTCAGCGAGGCGGTTCTAACGTGTACCCACAATCTATGTTTTGAGCAAAAATAAGAAAATATAGAAAATTTACTGAAATTTTTCATTTTTTACAATTTTAGATATCACTGTATATTGCATGGGCAAATTTTCGTAATGATAGTTAAACTGGAGTATATAGGGGCACACTATTTTTCTTATAATTTTTGATAGGGTTCTCGCCAGACTGAGAGGCACCTCGTCGAGTTTGTTCTAACGTGTACCACATATTAACCCATATTTGACGAATGGATTTTCCCATTATTATCATTTGGGTGAGTCCACTTTCATTTTTAGTGGTATCAAGAGTGATTTTCAATGTTTAAATTAATTTTTGATGAAAAACCTCTTAGCAAACAGAATAGCCCCAGATGGGACGCCGCGTTCTGCGGCGTCACATCTGGGGCTATTCTGTTTGCCTACGTCCCATAAAAGGGACGCCAGGCTTAAATGAGTTAAAATTCTCGATTTTTTTTTCTACTGATATTTTCAATTTTTTACAGCTGAAAATATCTATGTACATTGCATGTGCAAGTTTTTGTAATGAGTGCAAATAGAACTGATTATGCCTTGATTGGAGCATGTGTGCTTATAAGAACGATTACCAATGGGAGATATTTTTCTTATTTGTGCTCAAGACATAAATTGTGGGAACACGTTACGTTAGAACCGCCTCGCCGAGGTTCCATAATCTATGTTTTTGGATAGAAAATAAGAAAAATTGTGAACCCTTATACAGTCTATTTCTTCTACGGAAAAGTGGGGTATACATGTAAAGGTGTTTACTAGTTTTCCATGGACATGTTATCCTGGGCCAAGTTGTTCAAAATTAACGACATCGTTAGTTAATGATTTGATAAAATTTCAAACATGAATATTACAAATACACTGTTATTATTTTGTTGAAAAAAATGTGAGAATCCTTTGCATTTTCCCACCACATTTTTGGAGTGGGAATCTCTTTCTGATTGCGCCTTTTCCTGATCGTTGCCTACTTGTACCCAACAAAAATAGCAGTGAATTTGCTTATGTAGTCGCCCTTCACTTAACGAGTTGAGGTCTAACGATGTCGTTAAGCTAACGAAGTTTTGAACGATTCGTCTCTGGTGTTATTTTTTCAGTTTTGGCCAATCAGAGATAGAACCCGAGGATGGCAAGGGTAAAGGACCCAAGGGACCCCCACCCACATGCCCAGTCCCGAAGTCCTGCCCATACCTGATTGTCATACAAAGACCATGTGGATTCTCTATTTGCATTGATTACATGTAAGTAACGTTAGGATGGAAAATGGGTTAAAAGGATCCCAACACACACGCTGAGTCTCGAAGTCCTGTAACTATAAGATGGTGATATATATACTCTCTGACTTTTCTATTTACTTTCATTACATGTAAATGTTCGCCGAGTTCCGAAGTCTTCCCCGTACCTTGTCGTCATATACAGACCCTGTGGCTTTTCCATGATTGATTACATGCAAGTAGGATGGAAAAAGGGGGTAAATGCCCCCTACCCACATGCCAAATTCCGCAGACGTGTCACTACATGGTTGATATGCATAGACCTTGTGGGTTTTCTATTTGGTTTGATTACATGTAAGTAATCGCCGAGTCCCGAAGTCATTATATAGATCATATGGCTTTCATATTTGCTATGATTTTATGTTCATGTAAGTAATCTGGTTTCTTAGTGCTGATCCAAAGCATAGATTTTAGATTGTGCGTATTCGTAGGAATCTCCTTGGCAAGGCGGTTCTATCGTGTACCAACAATCTATGTTCTAAGTTAAACTAAGAAAAATATCAAATTGTTCAACTGAAAAATTACTATTTTCACAACTCTTGAAAGCTCTGTATATTGTATGGGCGTGTTTTTGTAATGGTTGACTCATTTAAGCCTGGTGCCTTTTTTATGGGACATAGGCAAACATCACAGCCCCAGATGCGACGCCGCAGAACGCGGCGTCCCATCTGGGGCTATTCTGTTTGCACAGAGAAATTTCATCAAAAATGAGATAAAAAAAAAAAAATCACACCTAACACCCCTAAAAATGAAAGTGGACCCACTCCAAGTGACAATGATGGGAGAATCCATTCGTCAATATGGGTTAATACCATTTTCTCACTCGTTACAGACTTGTACTACAGACCTGTATCAACACAGAACCATGTAGTAAGTTTTCTTCTCTTTTTAGCTCACCTGAGCCGTCAGGCTCACAAGGTGAGCTTATAGTATACCCATGCTCCGTCGTCCGTCCGTCCGTCGTCCGTCCGTCGTCCGTCGTCCACCATTTTCAAAGATCTTCTCCTCTGAAACCGCTTGGCCAATCAAAGCCAAATTTTACATGAAGCATCTATGGGAAGGGGGAACCAATGTATATATAAATAATCCAGGTCACATGACCAAGATGGCCGCCATGCCCATATATGGTAAAAACCCTTCAAAAATCTTCTTCTCCAGAACCACTGGACCGATTTTAACCAAACTTGGCATGAAGCATTAATGGCTCAAGCACTACAATGTGTATATAAATCATGACCCTATGATGACCTTGACCTATTTACGGCAAGGTCAACATAGGTCGCGAATGCATTTGAATGGGAAAAATTGTTAAATTGTCATTTAAAGGAAAAATCTTGCAGAAAATGAGCAGTAGGACTGAATATTAATGATTCTGAAAAAAATTGGGCACCAGGGGCTCATCCGCCCCCACCCCGGGGCAATATACATGTATATCGCCATAATATTCAAACATCTTCTCCTCTGAAACCGCTTGGCCAATCAAAGCGAAATTTTATGTGAAGCATCAATAGGAAGGGGTAACAAATATGTATATAAAAAATCCAGGTCACATGACCAAGATGGCCGCCATGCCCATATATGGTAAAAACCGTTCAAAAATCTTCTTCTCTAGAACCGGTTGACCGATTTCAACGAAACTTGGCACGAAGCATCGATGGCTCAAGCACTACAATGTGTATATAAATCATGACCCTGTGATGACCTTGACCTATTTTACGGGAAGGTCAACATAGGTCACCAATGCATTTGAATGGGGAAAACTTTTAAAATGTCATTTAAAGTGAAAGTCTTGCAGGAAATGGGCAATAGGACTGGATATTAATGATTCTGAAAAAAATTGGACCCCAGGGGCTCATGTGCCCCCACCCCGGGGCAATATACATGTATATTTCCATAATATTCAAACGTCTTCTCCTCTGAAACCGCTTGGCCAAACAAAGCCAAATTTTAAGTGAAGCATCTATAGAATAGGGGAATCAATGTGTATATAAATAATCTAGGTCACATGACCAAGATGGCCGCCATGCCCATATATGGTAAAAACCCATCAAAATCATCTTCTCTGAAACCAATAGACTGATTTCAAGGAAACTTGGCGTGAGGCATCGATGGCTAAAGTACTCCAATGTATATATAAATCATGACCCTGTGATGACCTTGACCAAGTTTATGGCAAGGTCAACATGGGTTGCCTGTGCATCTGAATTGGGAAAACTGTTAAAATGTCATTTGAAGGAAAAAGCCAACAGGAAATTGGCAAATGGACAGAATATTGAAGATTCTGAAAAAAGAAAATGGCCCAAGGGCTTATCTGCCCCTGCACTGGAGTTAAATACCATAATATTCAAACATGTTTATTGGTATATGCAGCTGATCTCAGGTGAGCGTTTACAGGACCATTGGTCCTCTGGTTTTTATTCCTTTCCGTCTTTCTTTCTTTCTTTCGTTTTTCTTTCTTTCTTTCTTTCTTTCTTTCTTTCTTTCTTTCTTTCTTTCTTTCTAACTTTTACAGCCCTTATTTTTATTTTAATACTTTTTTTTTGTTCTGTTTTCTGTGGTTCGTTCTTTCTTTTTATGTTTCTTTGTTTCTCTTCTATCGTGCTCTTCTTTCTTATTTTCGTTCATTCTTTCTTTCTTTCTTTCTTTCTTTCTTTCTTTCTTTAACTTTTCATTGCATTTCTTTCCTTCACAAATGATGATAGATTTAATTCCTCACTACTGGGACATGAGCGAAGAATGGCAAACTTGTTGCAGAACCTCAGAAAAAAGGCGGGAAAACGCTACAATCCGCACCGGAAGCTATAGAGTATCTGACAGAGGAAGAAGTAAAGCAATGCAATTGGGGCAGTGCTGACGGAGACGACGCTGACACGGCTCCAGTTGATGGAGAGCCTACAGAGGCGGCAATTGAGGCAGAAGACGGTAATGGTGGCGGGAAAATGGTTCCCTGCACTACACAGGGTGGATTCACGTGCATGGTTCAAAGAAAAGGTTGCCCAGCTTTAGTTGAAGTTACACAGACTGTTTCTGAAGGTAATTTATACTAGGATTGGTTCCCAGGGGAGCATGCCGTCGTCATAACATTGCTGACTCACGAAATCAATGTTTTTAAGAAAAAGAAAAGAAAAAAAAAAACAACTTTTTTTTTTTTCAACTGAAAAATATCATTTTTGAAGGTGCAACAATCCCTGTATTTTTATTATTGCATAGGCATGTTTTCGTAATGTACACTGGAAAACATGTCCCTGCTATGAATATCCCTTTAAACCCCACTTTTATATTAGAGAACTGGGGTTTGCAGGGGTGTACCTTTTTGTCTTTTTCTTTTCAAAAACATACATTTTGGGTACTAGTTAGAATCTGAGATGGTTCTAACGTATAACCACAATCAACGTTTTGAGCAAAAACAAGAAAAGATATCATTTTTTTTTTTTCAATTGAAAATTTCAATATTTGCTTTTGAAAAAAATCTCTGTATATTGCATGGGTATGTTTTCATAATGTATACTGTTCTGTGTGTTCCAGATGGAGAAGGTATTTCCGACGGGGTCGGGGTCAGTACCAACGACGTTGCACCCATTGATGGCGCGTGGTCCACGTGGAACGCTTGGGTCAGTGGGAACTGCCCCGTCACCTGTTGTATGGGTAACCCCCTACAGTCCCGGTTACGTCGCTGTGATAGCCCCGCCCCCGCAGGTACCGGTGCTGACTGCCCGGGATTGCACTATGCACTACGTACGGCCCCGGATTCAGAGAGATGTGGTTCAATGGACAACCAGTGCCCTAGTAGGTATTTTAGCCTGTGCGTGAGAAAACCAACAATGCGGGTTCCGACCAGGTCCGACACAAACCGGGCTGTACAGTCACAGAATATAGTTAGAGGCTGGAAATTTTGGATTTAGAAAGTAGAGAAATTGTACTATCCGTGTAGCGAAAACAAATGCGCTGAAAAGTTACTGCGAAGTTGATCTGCGCCATTGTTTTCGCCTATGCAGATTGTTGGTTTTCCCATGCGGCGGCTCATTTGTTTTGTGACTGAAGTGAAATTATTGAAATTAATAAAACAGAAACAAAAGAAATTTCAATCCTTGGAAGCATGACGTACGTGTATTTAAAAAAAAAAACAGAAACAGAGCAATATTGCGCAATTTTGGAAAACTCTCCAAACTGGCAAAAATCTTGACAAATTTCGCCATTTACTTGCATATCCTTTATTTAATCTTGTTTTGCTACTATAGCGCCCCCCGTGGCCGAGCGGTTAAGAGCGCTGTTTCTTAATCACTCGGTTATCTCACCGCTGTGTCTGATGTGGGTTCGAGCCCCTCTCTGGCCACATGTGAGACAAGCCAAGTTCTGCGGGTGTGCCAGGTGGTTTTTCTCGGGGTTCTCCCGTTTTCACCCACCTACTGATTGTCCCTCTCATATGAGCTGAAATAATCTTGAAAGGGACGTTAAACTGAATATAAAAAATGTTTTACTAATAATTGCGTACTAATGTAGAGTCTATATGTCTAATGTTTTATTTTCCGCTCGTTATTTGTTTCATTTATCATTACACTGTACATTAAATTTCAGTTATTTGTGAGTCTGCAACCTCTAGATATGCGGACACCTGCCGCAGATGTGTGAACAACTACTATCAATGTGACGCCGAAGGTGCTGCCCCTAGACGGGTGAACTGCCCCGAGGGTCAGGTGTGGAGTCAGCACATGACTGGATGTGTAACCCCGTCATTCTGTAATGCCGTTGAACGTTTCTAAGTGACGTCATATTCACGAGTGTAGCCATCGGCATAGTGGAGTTTAATGTTGATATTGATGTCAGTAAACCATTTTTGAGCTTATAGTATACCCATGCTCCGGCGTCCGTCCGTCGTCCGTCCGTCCGTCGTCCACAATTTCAAAGATCTTCTTCTCTGAAACCGCTGAGCCAATTAATCTCATATTACACATACACCATCTACAGGTAGGGGGAAAGAATAATTGTGTTTTTTGTTTTGATTGGATAAGAACTCTGGTTGCTATGGCAACTTATGCTTCCCATAGACTTATAATGGAAAAAGTGAAAATTGCCAGTTTTTGCTGTCTTGTTGGAGACATTTGAATTTTGTTTTTGCAGAAATGTTTATTGAGTAGTCCTCTACGTTTCATGTGACTTTTGTTCTAATCCTTTATTTTGATTGGTTGCAGGGGCCCCATATAGGGCAAAATTTCGAAAAACATTCAAAAATCTTCTCAGAAACTGTCAAGGGGATTAAGCCTGTACTTTGTATACATGTTCCTGACAGTGGCCTGTACATAATTTGTGTTTTTTATTCCAGGCGGATAAGAACTCTGGTTGCTATGGCAACTTAAAGTTTCCATAGACTTATAATGGGAAAAGTGGAAATCGGCTATTTTTCCGCTAAAATTGCAGACATTTGAATTTTGTTTTTGCAGAAATGTTTGTTGAGTAGTGTTTGACGTTTCTTGCGAGTTTTGTCCTAATCCTTGATTTTGATTGGTTGCTGGGGCCCCATAAAGGGCAAAATTTTGAGAAAAACATTTAAAAATCTTCTCCTCAGAAACTGTCAAGTGGATGAATCCTGTACTTTGTAGACATGTTCCAGACAGTAGCCTCTACATAATTTGTGTTTTTTATTCTAGTCGGATAAGAACTCTGGTTGCTATGGTAACTTTAAGTTTCCATAGACTTATAATGGGAAAAGTGGAAATTAGCTATTTTTTTGAAAACTATTGCAGCCTGAGATCTGAAAAGTGGTAGATGCAAACAACTAATGGATTAGATGAAGGTATATGATTAATTTAGGTCAAGGTCATCTCTTGACCTTGGCCGGTCTGTCGTCCATACACGCTTTTCAAAGATTTTTTTCTCTGAAACCAATTGGCCAATCAAAGCCAAATTTTATATGAAGCATCTATAGGAAGTGGGAACCAATGTATATATAAATAATCCAGGTTACATGACCAAGATGGCCGCCATGCCCATATATGGTAAAAACCCTTAAAATATCTTCTTCTGCAGAACCGGTGAACCGATTTCAACGAAACTTTGCATGAAGTATGTATGACTCAAGTACTACAATGTGTATATAAAACATGACCCTGTGGTGACCTTGACCTATTTTATGGCAAGGTCAACATAGGTCGTCAATGCATTTGAATGGGGAAAACTTTTAAAATGTCATTTTAAGTGAAAGTCTTGCAGGAAATGGGCAGTAGGACTGAAATTTAATGATTCTGAAAAAAATGGACCCCAGGGGCTCATCTGCTTTTAAAATGTTATTTGAAGGGGGAAATCAGCAGGAAATTGGCAAATGGACAGAATATTGATTATTCTGAAAAAAGAAAATGGCCCAAGGGCTTCATGCCCCTGCACTGGGGTTAAATACCATAATATTCAAATATGTTTATTGGTATATGAAGCAGATCTCAGGTGAGCGTTTACAGGACCATTGGTCCTCTGGTTTTTATAGACGTGTATCCTTTTGATCTATACATGTACTTGATGTACTACTGTTGTTTACATTTTTTTTAAATTTGTTATTAAAAACCCTATTTTGACTATGTTTTTATGTTGAAAATCAACCATTTTGTTCTTTATGTATTTACACTCTTTCCTTTGAGAAAATTTCTTCCTTTCCTGTGATATCATGTTTTTCATAGTATGTATTTCCGTGAACTATATTCATATAGTGTATGTTTAATACCTAATAAAGTTGTGTTATATTGTTATGATATGTTATAATTTACGTCGAACATCCAGTTAAATCAAGGAGGGGGGGGGGGGTGGTATAATCGTGGAAGATCCTTACTCCGGATAACAGGTCCATGCAATGTATACCCCCATTAAACCCCACTTTTGTGACAATTTTTTTCGACTGATATTTTTTTCTCACAGGTTCAGGAAAATCTGTATATTGCATGGGCATGTTTTCGTAATATGTACAGGGATCATGTTGGTACTGAGACATAAAAACACACAAATCTGTAAAAATAGATTTTCTTTAGATTTTCCCAGCATTCTTGTCTATAGCAAAGCCATACAAAACATACAAATAAAGAAAGGTTAAAATACATTTTGGTCTGAACACTAACTAACTTTGCATTGTTTATATCTTGCAATAAAGTGATTATGTCTTGTACATGCCATATTTTAACGAAACATTTCCATCTGAGCACTAAAATATATTTGCATTGTTACGTTATAAATGAACTATTCCAGTACTAAAACATCTCGGCTCATTTTATCATAAAACTCCAGTGTGTGTGTGTGTGTGTGTGTGTGTGTGTCCGCCTCCGTTGATACGACTGGTTCACACAAAGTAAAATGAACCGCATCATGAGAAAACTAACAATGTGGTTTCCGAACACGTTTCACACAAACCGAGCTGCACAAGCAAAGAAGACGGCTAGAGGCTGAGAATTTTGGTTTTATAAAGAAGAGGAATTGTACTATCCGTATAATGAAAAGAAAAGCGCTGATCAGCTTCGCAGTGACTGCGAAGCTGATCTGCACCTTTGTTCTCGCATATACAATGCGTTGGTTTTCTCATGAGGTGGCTCAATTAAGATTTCTCTTTGCCTGACTAAATAGTACCACAAAAACTAGGCTAACCATCGTACAAGAAAAAGAATTGAAACTGAT
Source organism: Rugalucina vietnamica (assembly GCA_964017185.1). NCBI lineage: Eukaryota > Metazoa > Mollusca > Bivalvia > Lucinida > Lucinidae > Rugalucina > Rugalucina vietnamica. Next base: position 31,372,851 of record OZ024885.1, on the reverse strand, counting down.
ATGATAAACATAAGCATACTCCATTATAATAACTCATAGTATTAAATATATCTAAATATGAGCCGCCATATGGGAAAACCAACAATCTGTATAGGCGAAAACAAAGACGCAGATCAGCTTCGCGGTAGCCGCGAAGCTGATCAGCGCCTTTGTTTTCGCTACTCGGATAGTACAATTCCTCTTCTACTTAAATCCGAAATTTCAGGTTTCTAGCTCTTTTCTGTGACTGTACAGGTCGGTTTGTGTCGGACCTGTTCGGAAACCACATTGTTGGTTTTCCCACAAGGCGGCTCAAATATCATAACAACAAAATTTTGCATTGTTCGAATAAAGGTTAAAGTGGTGTCAATTTTAAAATGATGAGTCTGAAATTTATACCAATCTTTACCAGCATCAGGAAAACATGTCCGTGAAAGGTATACCCCCCTGAACCCCACTTTTATATAGAAAAACTGGGGTTTGCAGGGGTATACCTATTTTTCTTATTTTTGCTCCAAAACATAGAATGTGGGTACTCGTTAGAACCGCCTCGGCGAGGCGGTTCTAACGTGTACCCACAATCTATGTTTTGAGCAAAAATAAGAAAAATATCAAAAATTTTCTACTGAAAATTTTCATTTTTTTACATCTTTAAAAATCTCTGTATATTGCATGGGCAAGTTTTCGTAATGAGTACAAAGGTAAAGTGGCGTTTTTGTCAGAAAATTTGATGGACAGATTTGCATATTAGCAAGACCATGTTCAAATTTTGCGTATACGCAAATTTTGCATATATGCAAAAGTAGAAATTTTGCGTTCACATGGACAGATTTGCTTACTTGTAATGAGTTAAATTTGCGTATATGCAAAATTTGCGTACGTGAGTAAATCTGGTCATGTGAACGGGGTAGTTGCCTGAAAAAAAAGACTTTGCGATGTTTTACTTGGTTATAAAATATCAAAATGGTGCTTTTCAGTGCGATGAACATAAAATGAGTCACGACATAAGAAAACAGGATTTTTGGATATGCCAAAACAAAGATGCAGCTCAGCTGTGCAGTAACTGCGCTGCTGATCAGCGCCGTTGTTTTCTCTACGCGGATAGTACGATTCCTCTTCTTTCTAAATATCTATCATTCCTCTGTCACTGTACATGTCATTTTGTGTCGGACCTGGTCAGAAAACCCGAAGACCGGTTTTCTTGCGTCGCGGCTCAAATAAGAATCGACAATTATCTTTACAAGAAGTGTTAGTGGCATATTGAAATACAAAATACAAAACTAGAAAATCGCATAAAGCTAGTACTATTCTCAAAATATGTTAAAATATGTGTATTACAAATAGACAGATAATAATTATGTAGTATACTGCATTGATTCTGCAAAATTGCACATCATACAACACTCGAAAATATGTAAAACAAAACAAAACAAAACAAAAAAAAAAAAAAAAAAAAAAAAAAAAAAAAAAAAAAAAAAAAAAAAAAAAACAATCATCTAAAAGATGACAAGACATGCACATCAAAAGTGTCAAGAATCATTCTTGTAAGCTTGGTCATTTCATGACAAAATGAGTCGGTACACATTATTACCTTAAAACTTAGTTGCCAGAATCATGTTAACTTTTCCTGATATCATCGCTAAAATGCTTTACTTTTATATCTCGTTAAGTGCCGGTCCCACTGAATCGTAAGCAATCGTACGATTGTGTAATTATTAGATATTTTATTATTTGTCTATAGCAAAGCCATACAAAACATACAAATAAAGTAAGGTTAAAATACATTTGGGTCTGAACACTAACTAACTGTGCATTGTTTATCTTGCAATATGATAATGGCTTATTCTAATAAAACATGCAACAAATTTGTTGAAAATAACAAGGAAACATGAAACAAACAACTTTAGCATCTGAACACTAAAATACGTACATTTGTATTGTTACATTATGAACTATTTCATTACGACAACATTGCAGCTAATTTTATCATTATTATCATTAAACAGTCCTCTCTCTCTCTCTCTCTTTCTCTCTCTCTCTGTGTGTGTGTGTGTGTGTGTGTGTGTGTGTTTTGATACGACTGGTTCACACAAAGATGAACCGCATCATGAGAAAACCAACAATGTGATATCCAAACACGTTTCACACGAGCACAGAATATGGCTAGAGGCTGGGAATTTTTGTTTTATAAAGAAGAGGAATTGTACTATCCGTATAATGAAAAGAAAAGCGCTGATTAGCTTCGCAGTGACTGCGAAGCTGATCTTCACATTTGTTCTCGCATATACAATGCGTTGGTCTTCTCATGAGGTGGCTCAAATAAGATTTCTCTTTGATTAAAAAGTACCACGGAAACTAGGCTAACCATAATACAAGGAAATGAATTGAAATTGATATGATAAACATAAGCATTACTTCATTATAATAACTCATAGTATTTTCTATATGCGAAAACCAACAATCTGTATAGGCGAAAACAAAGATGCAGATCAGCTTCGCGGTAACCGCGAAGCTGATCAGCGCCTTTGTTTTCGCTACTCGGATAGTACAATGCATCTTCTACTCAAATCCGAAATTTCAGGTTTCTAGCTCTTTTCTGTGACTGTACAGGTCGGTTTGTGTCGGACCTATTCGGAAACCACATTGTTGGTTTTCCCACAAGGCGGCTCAAATATCATAACAACAAAATTTTGCATTGTTCGAATAGAGGTTAAAGTGGTGTCAATTTCATGGTCTAAAATTTATACCAATCTTTACCAGAGAATTAGACGGACAGATTTGCATATTAGCAAGACCAGGTTCAAATTTTGCGTATACGCAAATTTTGCATATATGCAAAAGTAGAAATTTTGCGTTCACATGGACAGATTTGCTCACTTCAGTTAGATTTGCGTATATGCAAAATTTGCGTACGTGAGTAAATCTGGTCATGTGAACGGGGTAGTCAGCTGATGCGATGTTTAACTTGGTTATAAAATATCAAAATGGTGCTTTTCAGTGCGATGAACATAAAATGAGCCACGACATAAGAAAACAGGATTTTTCAATATGTCAAAACAAAAGCGCAGATCAGCTGTGCAGTAACTGCACTGCTGATTAGCGCCGTTGGTTTCGCTACGCGGATAGTACGATTCCTCTTCTTTCTAAATATCTATCATTCTTCTGTCACTGTACATGTCATTTTGTGTCGGACCTGGTCAGAAAATCCGAAGACCGGTTTTCTCACGTCGCGGCTCAAATAAGAATCGATAATTACCTATACAAGAAGTGTTAGTGGCATATTGAAATACAAAATACAAAACTAGAAAATCGCATAAAGCTTGAACTATTCTCAAAATATGTTAAAATATGTGTATTACAAATAGACAGAAAATAATTATGTAGTATACTGCATTGATTCTGCAAAATTGCACATCATACAACACTCGAAAATATGTAAATCAAAAAAAAAAAAAAAAAAAAAAAAAAAAAAAAAAAAGTAATCATCTACATCCCCACCAAAAGTGTCAAGAATCATTCTTGTAAGCTTGGTCATTTCATACCATCATCATCATGACAAAACGTTACGAAAACTTGCCCATGCAATATACAGAGATTTTTAAGTTGTAAAAAATGAAAATTTTAAGCAGAAAATGTTGGATATTTTTCTTGTTTTTGCTCAAAACATAGATTGTGGGTACTCGTTAGAACCGCCTCGCGGAGGCGGTTCTAACGAGTACCCACAATCTATGTTTTAGAGCAAAAATAAGAAAAATAGGTATTCCCCTGCATACCCCAGTTTTACTGTATAAAAGTGGGGTTCAAGGGGGACATGTTTACACGGACATGTTTTCGTAATGAAGAGTCGGTGCACATTATTACCTTAAAACTTAGTTGCCAGAATCATATTAACTTTTCCTGATATCATCGGTAAAATGCTAAACTTTTATATCTCGTTAAGTGCCGGTCCCACTGAATCGTAAGCAATCGTACGATTGTGTAATTATTAGTTTTTTTTTTATGAGACTGCGTATGCAAATCTTGTAAAATGTTTTCCAACGTGAATCTGCTTTCTTAATTTGCATATCGGGATCAAAGAAATAACCCCCGCCCCCCAAAAATTATTATTAAGACTACCTTATAGCAATCTTAAGCGGCTCAGTGGGACCGGTACTTTAGGTATCTCACTGCGGTAAATCTGCGCTGTCGTCCGAGTCATACGTATACCCCTTCATGCAAAAAACTGCTATCGTTCAACTACATCGGTCGACAGCGAAAACATTAAATCATAATTATATTTTGAGCCGCCGCTTGGGAAAACCAACAATCTGCATAGGCGAAACCAAAGGCGCAGATCAGCTTCGCAGTAACTGCGAAGCTGATCAGCGCCTTTGTTTTCGCTACATGGATAGTACAATTCCTCTACTTTCTAAATTCAAAATTTCCAGCCTCTAACCATCTTCTATGACTGAACAGCTCAGTTTGTGTCGGACCTGGTCGGAACCCAAATAGTTGGTTTTCTCACGCACAGGCTCATTTTACGGCTGTCTGTATACTCTGACGACAGCAGCTTTTTGCATGTGGTCCAACACCAGTAAAAAATCTCCCATAGGCCGCAATGCAAATTCCCTCACTTTGTGACACCCCCAGCTGGTACCCAACATTGCACCACCAAAAGGTCTTCTCTAACTTGATAGCCCAGCCACACCCCTACCCAAAGGTGCCACTACCTAGGGGGGTTGACCATCTCGATTTTCCGGTAATCCATTTTGCAATATACCTATGGGTGGATTTTACACTCTAGAATGGTCCGGATTTTAGTAGGGGGTAGTGTACAAACAGAAGCCTCCGATGAGATATAGTCCGTTTTGGCATGGTGATTTGTGCACTAACATGTTGTATTATGGCGATACTTTGTAGTAAATGCGAGATCTTACACAGAATGTAGGAAATGTTCTCACTATTCAGCATCAAACATGTGGATGAAATTTTTAAATGCACTATTTTCGAGGGGTACGGCGGAGTGATATTTTTTACCAGTGTTCCACCATGTGATGGTAATAGATAAACGACTCTGTTGATAACAAATATACAGATGCAGTACCATTTGATTTGAGCCGCCTCATAGGCGAAAACAAAGGCGCAGATCAGCTTCGCAGTAACTGCGAAGCTGATCAGCGCCTTTGTTTTCGCTACTCGGATAGTACCATTCCTCTCCTACTTAAATCCGAAATTTCAAGCTTCTAGCTCTTTTCTGTGCTTGTACATGTCGGTTTGTGTCAGACCTGTTCGGAAACCACATAGTTGGTTTTCCCACGAGGCGGCGGCTCATTTATTCCAAACTAGCAATATGATATGTTCTCCATCAGAAAACATGTACGTGTTCAATAAGTACCCGAATTCATCCCAAGTTTAAACAAAAAAAATGAGGTATACAGAGGTATTTTAAATCCAAAACATAGAAAGGTACAAGTAGGCAAAGATCAGGAAAAGGCGCAATCAGAAAAAGATTCCCACTCCAAAAACCGAGGTGGGAAAAAACCAAACTGACAATCAGGTACTTATACCATGAAAACATTTCGTAAGCCGAGTGGGCAGCTATTTTTCCAATAGGTGGCCACTCAGTTACCTTAACTTAACTAAAAATATGAAAACACACATAAGGCGCCAACTGCACAAAATTATTTTAAACACCAAGACATAAAACAAAAAGAACCACCACAGAAGTATCGACTTGGAACGATCAGTAACACAAAGTTACTGGCGGGTTTAAATCGATTTAACATGGCCATAACCTCACCCTCAGCTTCTGCAGTGGTTCATAACATTTAGTTAGTTCTTAGGTCCTCGTGGTGAATCTCTAACTAGTCAATGAATCATCAAGAACAAACAAATAAATCATGATAAACATCCTGATGAATCAAAAACCAGGACTCACAGATTGAGTAAGCTGCCCGACGATGGAGATCCCTGGGCGCCGAATAACTTACTAACTCCGGAGCAAAAGAAAAACATCAGTTGGACCCCGGTGGGCCAAGCAACAGACAAGAAGCTCAGGCCCCAACCAACTAAAATGAATAGCTTTAAGTCGGGGCCATCATAGAGTCTGACGCCCGACCCACCGGCGTGCAATTAAAGAAGGCAGCATAGTTATCAACCGTGATTGGGTTAAAAACTAAGCATGCAGACTGTCGCATAACATTCAAGTTATAATACATAGAATGTGGGTACCCGTTAGAATCACCTCGTGGAGGCGGTGCTAACATGTACCCACAATCTACTACTTGTGTATTGAACACACAGCGAGAAATATATATATATATATATATATATATATATATATATATATATATATATATATATATATATATATATATATATATATATATATATATATATATATATATATAAATTTACAATTTTGAAAACCTCTCGGTTTACTTCATGATGGTCTTCGTAATGTCTTTCAAACGTCACCATTTTACCCAGGCTTTTTAAAATATCTAACATTTTAGATTCTAACTATTTCATAGGACACTGACTTAAAATTCACTAAACACAATGCTCTCTAATTAGTCACACATCACCATTTGATCCATTCTTGCAAAACCATAATCTCCCCTTCTTCTTGTATATTAATATTCCTAAAAATATCACTACGGTTAAAACCAGACATTTAAAAGTAGGTCTAATCCAGGATATATTATCAAAAAATATCCATTTAATAGCGTGACTATCCCAACCATGCCATGAATAGGAATAGGTTCGTTCTACGTATTGGTTAATAATTGTCGGTGGGTATACGTGAAAATCGTCCTGGACTTTAAAATTGTAATATCGCCCACTTAGAAACGTCGGTCCGGTTGATAACATAGTCTGCGCGTGCGGGAATAAATAAAACTTATTGGCAGCGTCTAGGCTATTAATAACGAATTCCCAAAATGGGTGATGTTTTTCCGCGAACATGATATCATTAGACACACCCATGGGCCATGTTCTGTACATCAACACACCTGTATAGTTCATATCCTCCAATAACCCCGTGATCCGTTTCTTGCATTTTAAATCCATATCAAAATATACCCCACCCACGTGGTGTAGAACTAGATATTTTGCTACATCGATTCGACGGATCCAGTGCCCGTAACTATAGTATAAGTCCTTAATATATTGATATTCTTTATTTATCAACTCATCCACCATTGATATATTCCAAATGGTGTACTTGAAATCTGGATGTTTTTCTCGCCAACTTTTCTGATTATCCGCGTAACGTTGAGACATGGGGGCTCCATCGACAGAGAAGAAAACTTGATGAATATGTTTTGGAATTTTCTCACTTTTCCGCGCCTGAACACATTTGGGGCATTGTATTCCAGGGTGGCTAAGCCAGTAAAACTCTGATTTAATGTAGTACCATATCTGAGCGGCGTATATCAGAAATGAAACTAAAAATATTCCAAGAATTATTAGCACATAAGTGCATTTATTCAATTTTAGAATCTTCATTGGCACTGTTAAAACTATTAACGAAGATTGTCACTGTTTTTACCGATTCTTCAAAGGGTTTCACTGGTCTTCTATCAACCTTCACCGATACCCCCAAAACGTCACTTAGTTTATCGTTGCTTTCAAAGGATCTTCCATTCAAGCTATCAAAAGATACTAGAACTTTCTTTTTGCGATTGTATTTCAAAGGCACTCGGTCATTTTAATTTCATTTTCTCAAGATGTTCACTGATTTCACCAAAATTATTCAACTGTGAATCCCCTTCTCAGTCTGTGTGATGTCTGAACCTGATTAATTCCAAATGACATTACCCTGGTGTTGTTTTGGACACTGTCTAAATACCTTGGTGTTGTTTGTTAGTTTTCTTTAACGGTAGGACGTCGATTCAATGTAGAAAATTGCTTGTGGTCTTCAAAGGCTGTCCCTGATTAAAAAAAAATAAACACAAGTATAAATTGATTCTATTTGATATACTGTCGTTGATTTAGCGGAATAGCATAATACTCAGGTTGTCAGGCTGTCCACAATTTTTCTCGGGGATCCTAACTGTAGGTCAGTTGAAAGCATTTAATTCCAATAAAAATATGTTTAACAACTGATTCATTCAACATGTATATTGTTGATGTATTTTGGGTCCCACGTTTAGCTTTAGAACATTATGTTTCTCTTCTCATTAACATTACGAAAACGTGCCCATGCAATATACAGAGATTTTTAAAGTTTAAAAAATTAAAATTTTCAGAGGAAAAAAATTGATATTTTTCTTATTTTTGCTCAAAACATAGATTGTGGGTACACGTTAGAACCGCCTCGGCGAGGCGGTTCTAACGAGTACCCACAATCTATGTTTTGGAGCAAAAATAAGAAAAATAGGTACACCCCTGCATACCCCAGTTTTACTATATAAAAGTGGGGTATAAGGGGGTATTTATTTCACGGGTATGTTTTCCTGATGCGGATGATATGATTCGTTTAATACCTGTTCTAAAGCGTTGACCGATTAACGTCAGGTTTGTTGTTAAATTAAATTCCAATAAATTACGTTCATTCAAGACGACAGTTGTTGGTTTACCTATAGAACATAGATTTCCATTTTATTCAAATGTTATTTGCCCTGTTTTTATCAAATGCCAGGTCATTGCACTATCCCTTTAATGTCCTAATGAGATAATGAAATAAATGTCAGGTGTAAAATCAATATCAATGTGAAAACACATATTATAAACTGAGCATATTCGTTAGAAAAACTGTTCAAAATCTGCCAAAAACGTTTATCCAAATCAGTCTGTACGTCACGTTAGCGCGAACGCTTTTGTTCACAGACAATTTGATTTTTCTTTCTAGCTTTTCCTGATTAGAAAGCGTGCTCAACTTGCATCTGAACAGACCGGTTTTCTATAGAAAATCTACTCAGTATATGTTGACAACTTTAAGGTGAGGCTGAATCAAATATGTTAATGTGTCACATTCAATACTCCATGTTGTCGCAACGTACACGTGAAGCAATCGATATTGGGAAAACCAACAATGTGGTTTCTGAACAGGTCCGACACAAACCGGGCTGTACAAGCATAGAAGATGGCTAGAGACTGGACATTTTGGATTTAGAATGTAGAGGAAAGGTACTATCCGTGTAGTGAAAACAAAGGCGCTGATCAGTTTCGCAGTTACTGCGAAGCTGATCTGCGCCTTTGTTTTCGCCTATGCAGATTGTTGGTTTTCCCATGGGGCGGCTCAATGTTGTTTGTGTTAAATTGTCGTGAAACAATGCCGGATAAGATAAAAAATGAGGTCTTGACCGACTTTTTAAAAAACTGTTATCTGAAACGGAGTATTCTTTGTGCATTTTATTTTATTTTTTTTTTTTATATGAAAGTGAGTGCGTGACTAAGTAGTATAGTGCGGCCGCCCCGGGAGGCGTCAGACTGCGATAACGGAGGCTAAAACAACTATGTTTAATTTACGTCCAAATGAAAATACAAAAATAATCATATCGTATTTTGGGGCTAAAGTATAGTCAAAAACACATTTTGAGTTGGGTAAAAGTCCCATTAAGTAGAGGCGGCGTCCCACATGGCCATTGCTGTTAACGGAGACGCTAAGCCACAAATGAGGCTCCCCAGGGGGGGGGGGGGGGGTCTTTGCTCCCTGCTCCCTGAAAGAAAAATGACCTTTCTCCCCTGCTCCCTAAAATGTTTTTCCTCAGCCCCCTTGTTCCCTAAAACCCCCAAATCTCCCCAAATCCCTGAAAATAAATGACCCTTCTCCCCAAATCATTGAAAATAAATAGCCCTTCCCCCTGAATCTCCAAAACCCCTGGGAGGGCCTCACAAATGAAGCAAACAAAATTATATCTTTCTCCAAAGTGCCCTTGCCGAACCTTAAATGTATCGGATCTGCAATCGAATATGTAACATACACACAAAAATGACCGGTGACTGTCACCATGTTTCACGCTTTGTAACGCGAGACACCTGTAACCCTGATGTGAAAGTTTACGACCACGTCTGACACAAACCGGCCTGTACAGTCACAGGCGCAGGCTAAAAACTTCAAATTTTGGATATAAGTAGAAGAGGAATTGCACATTCCGTGTAGCGAAAACAAGGGCGCTGATCAGCTGTGCAGCTGCCGAAAATGTACGTTTTGCGTTTTTTTTTGTTTTTTTTTTTTTTTCATGTACTGAGTATACGAGTATCATAGAGGTGTAATTTAGACGAAGCATATCTTTTTTTTTTCTTTATATAGAGTAAAATATACAGGTGATAACTGAATAAATAGATACTTACTTGCCGCTTCTAAACCTTCATGTAGTGACCGTCCCTTGCTTAAACCAAAATATTTCAAAAGTTTTTCAATAGTTCAAATTACAAACCTAATAAGGGTTCAGTCAATTAAACATGTTAAAACGTATTGATAACCATACAACTGTCGTCATGGTGTGTGTGTTTACTGCTTGACTGAAAACGTAAAAAAAGATATGGCAAACAAGGTCGTTGACTTTCAGTGACATGGGTTATATATAGTGTAGTCAGTTTAGTGGTTAGTTTTCGACAAAAATATTTCATTAACATGATAAATGTGGTTCAAACATTTATTCTTAATAAATTCACATTATTTTAGACATACACGTACAAAACAATACATACACAGGGGATTCAGAGAGAAGCCATATGGCTTATATGGCTTAAATAAACGAATCTGTCTCGCTTATATTAACGTATACTTACATATAATCAAACAAGTTTATTGGTATATATCTCAGATCTGGGGCGAGCGTTTGCAGGACCGTTTGTCCTCTGATGTTTTCTTATGCCGTTGAACATGTAATAAATGAGCCTGATTATGCTGAGTGCATTTTCTTGCGTTTTTGCTTTCTTTAGGATTCATGTCTGATGTTTGCGCTACCTAATACAAATTGGGGATACGAGTCGCCCGTATTGGCTGACAACAACAAACCTTCCCTGAAGCCATCAAAAATATGAGATAAATGTTCCAGTTTCCTGGTCCCGAGGTAATATTATAAGAATCTTACATGAGTGTCAGGTATGGATAGACAAATCTGTCCCGAGGGTCACATTTTGGCATCACGAGGCTCGCCGAGTGATGCCAAACTGTGACCCGAGAGACAGATTTGTCTATCCATACCTGACACAAATGATGGATTCGTTTTCTTGCACGCCGTAATGCGGCGAAACTTCATTCAAGTTATACTATTTACCCAGAAAAATGCTACAATGGCGGCGTCCGCCATTTTGTATTAAAACGTTTTTACGTCATTGTGACGTGTGCGCTTAGCGACGAAATTACGTGACGTCCTATACAACCAGTGTTAAAAAAGAACATTTGAACGCAGGGTGCGACCGGGGTGAGATAACGAGGGTGAGATAAGAATTTCTCACATGGGGTAAAATGTAAGATTTCTCTATCTGGTGTGCAAGAAAACTTTTTTCATGCTCAAATAAGCCGGGCATAAAATAAACACTGAAATAGCCCAATTTGATTGAAGTTTTGGGGTTAGACAATCAAAGCTAGTATTTTAGCCTGATAATAACATTTCTGAGCAGGATACATTTTAGTCTCCACTGAGCTGAGCATGAAGAAATATTTATAATCTTGGGTTCTGGACATTAAGTTAAACGAAATGTATGCTGTTGATAAAAGCTTATTCGGTGTTCAAAAAATCCTTAATAACATATACATATACAAGGTCGCACATATAAATGTATATAAAAAACTAATATGAACAATCAAATACATTTTATATTATCATAAGATAACTGCGCTTAAACTGATAAACTTCATTACTCTGAACTGACCGCTAAAATGTTTCGTTGCGCCCCCTGTTTTCAGTCTACATTAAGATATATAAAAAAAGATAAACACGAAGTAGTGATGACTCCTTTTTGTTTCCATATATGTCGCGGACTCATAATTTAGGAAACCAGAGGGCCAATGGTATTGTAAACGCTCACCTGGGACCTGAGATATATACCAATAAACTTGTTTGGCTAGAATGGTAATATATATGTATATAACCCCAGGGCAGGGTCAGAGCAATCTCTGGAGTCAAATTCTTTTTTTTAAATCATAACGATTTAGTCCATTTGCCAATTTACTGCAAGTTTTGCCCTTCAAATGACATTGTAACATTTTCCCCATTTAAATGCGTGGGCAACCTAAGTTGACCCTGCCGTAGAAATGATTTATACAAACTTTGTAGAGCTCAGTTGCCTGATGCTTCATGCCAAGTCCTTCTGGTTCTGGAGAAGAAGATTTTTAAAGGTTTTTGCTATTTATAGCCATGGCGGCCATCTTGGTCATGTGACCTTGACCGTTTATACAAACTTTCATTCACTCTTCCTAAGAATGCTCCACATGAAGTCTGGCTTTTCTTTCAGAGAAGAAGATGTTTGAATATTATGGTTATACACATGTACATAGCCCCGGGGCAGGGGCAGACAACCCTCTGGGCCCAAAGTATTTTCATAAACATGAATATTCTGTCCATTTGCTCATTCCTAGCAAGTTTTTTGCCATCAATTGACATTTTCCTATTTTTTTTTCCATTCAAATGGGCGGCCTAAGTTGACCTTGCCGTAAAAAGGTCAAGGTCATCCAGGGGTCATAAATTACACAAACTCTGTTGAGCTCCATTGCCTGATGCTTCATGCCAAGTTTCAAAATCATATGCGTTCTGGCTCTGGAGAAGAAGATTTTTAAAGGTTTTTGCTATTTATAGCCATGGCGGCCATCTTGGTCATATGACCTGGACCATTTATACAAACTTTCGTTTCCCCTTCCTAAGGATGCTCCACATGAAGTTTGGCTTTGATTGGCCTAGCGGTTTCAGAGGAGATGATCTTTGAAATTGTGGACGACGGACGACGGACGACGCCGGACGCCGGAGCATGGGTATACTTCGGCTCACAGGTGAGCTAAAAAGGTAAGGGCTTTGTTTCCGTTAAAATTTGAGAAGAAAACCAACAATGTGACAGTCCGACACAAAGCGGGTTGTACAAGCACAGAGGATGGCTAGAATATTGAATTTTCGGATTTCAGAATAAGAGGAATTGTACTATCCGTGTAGCGAAACCTAATGCGCTGATCAGCTGTACAGTCACTGCACAGCTGATCTGCGCCTTTGGTTTCGCATATGCAGATTGTCGGGTTTCTCATCAGGCGGCTCATTTAACATTGAAAAAAAAAAAAAAAAAAAAAGAAAAGAAAATACATCCCCTTATTTGCAGTCAATAACCACAGTGGTTGCTATGTATTTTTCTTCATAGATTTTAAACTTGTGAGATTAAAACACAACGGAGGCTTGAATAGGGGTGTAGGCAATATCCCATATCCCAAAATAAACCGTCCAATATATCCCATATCCCAAAATTAATTTAACTCGTATCCCAAAATAAATTCCAATAGCCCTTATCCCAAAATTCCTGAATATCCCATATCCCAAAATGAAAAACACAAATATCCCAGTATGCCTTAAAAAAAAAAAAGGCCAATATCCCGTATCCCAAAATACCCTACACGGAAAAAAGATCGAGTCAAGTGACCCGATTAAAGGACAACCCACAACGTATCGACTTTTCGTTTTCATATTGGTTTACGAGTGTTTAATTTCCGTATTTTAGTTTTTTATTGAAATATAAATTCACGTTCAATACTTAAATCAAACTGTGAATGTCAGCACACTTGTCTTATGCTGGGTGACTTAAAAAAACATGTCTTTACATTTATATCGATTGTAGCATACCCGTATTTATTCCTTCTTTGGCGTATAACATCAGGATAACATGTCATATAGCAAAAGTGGGGTATGCAAGGGTAAAACATTTATTTATTAGAAATTTCATAACATATCTATATACATAGTTACAACAATCAATCAAGGTGATAATATATATTATATATATATATAGGATAAAACATAGATTGTGGGTACCCGTTAGAACCGCCTCGGCGAGGCGGTTCTAACTTGTACCCACAATCAATGTTTAGAAATATCAAAACTGTTGTACAGAAATTTTCATTTTTACAGGTTCAAAAATTTCTGGCAAGTTTACGTAATGGAATCACATGGAAACCTATGAGCAAAACCAATATTATTATAGAACAAATCAATGTTTGTCATTTAGAGCTTATTTTACAAGTCAAGTACCACTTTTACATTTGTTTGGTCACATTTAATTTAAGTCCGAAAGGAAATATTTGCGCTGTCACTTTTAGGGCTACTGTTTAACTAAAAGGTTAAACATTGCATGGCAGATAAATAAATCAACAAAAGATCAAAACACGATGCTTTATTCTTGTTTCCCAAAAATGAAAGAAGCAGCTTATAAAGGACTGGTGCGGCCGGTCTTGGAATATGGAAGTTCAGTTTGGGACTCTCACACTTATGGCCTCCAGGAAGAACTGGAAAAGGTCCAACATCGTGCGGCAAGGTTTGTGACTGGAAATTATGTTTTTGAACTGGCATTTTTGGTCAGCTGAAATGGGAATCTCTTAAGAAAAGGAGGAAGGATAGTAGACTTATATTGCTATACAAAGGTCTAAAGGGTAAAGCCAGAATACCCACAGATGACCTTGAAGAATAGGCGTTGAAGAAATCAACACTCTTTGGCTTTTCAGATACCTTCAGATCAGCTAGCAAAGAAACGTACAAAAGTAGTTTCTTTCCACAGACTATCAGGGACAGGAATGACCTTTCTGATTGCTGAAATATCTGATGACTGCGTGTTTAATCGGCATCAACACTACTAACAATCACGTGGTATTGTATACATACAAACCGATAAATGATCGCGTGGTATTGTATACATACAAACCGATAAATGATCGGTGACACACACTGCAATTGAGAACGAAGTTGAGGTTAGATTTTCGAGTTTTCTCTTACAACGTTCTTCTACTGACTGATAGATAAAGTGCAGTCAATTCAGAAATTGAATATTCATTGAAAGAGAGTAACATAAGAAAGTCAGTTTATTTCGTTTTTGCAAACACTCCAATGCTATTGTGTGGGTAGCACTGTATGTTTATGGGGCGGAAGTGTTTGCGAAAACGAAATAACCTGGATTCCTTATGCTAATGTTCAATTTCTGCACTGACTGCACCTACTATCAGTCAATAGAGTAAATGATGTAGGAGAAAGCTCGAATTTTTCATCTCAACTTCGGGCAGAGTTGCATTGTGCGTCACCGATCGTTTACCGGGTTACATGTATACAATACCACATGTTTCTCAGCTGTGATAAAGATCACCGTTTAAAATGCCACATTCGTACCAGTAAAACATTGCGATTATATGATTTAGATGGGTCGACACTTTATTCTGTAGAAAATGGGTACCGTTGAGCAAAATGCCTTTTTTCTTCTTGGGATGCTTGTAGGCGAGACGCTAGATTCTGTATCTACCGTATTTAACGAAATCGCACAACACCCTCCACATACTTTCTTTGCAGTATGCAATTGGTCCATTGGTTATCCTAGATGAGTTCTAGGCACGTTGTCGCCCCGGCAAGTGGTGCACAATATTTCTGTAGCTCGTTACATAAGTTACATGTTCAAAATATATTTGTACCAACAAAATAGCGAAACCTACTATGCTCCACCCACTTTAATCATGCAACAACACTAATTATATCACGTACTAGAACAATTTACCGGACATGCTTTATGATCTTTAAAAGTTGAAATTAGGCATTATACTGTGTTACAAACGTTACTTCTATATCTATGGCGTGAAAATAGGGGTTTGGGTTCAAAAACGTTTTTGTTTTTGGCATTTCTTTCTTTATATTCCAAAAACGATAGCTTCTTTCTTATTGACCAATAGTTCAACTTGGCTATTACACAAAATAATATATTTATATTAAATATTTAATCTATTTTATTTAAAAAATTTAACATTTCCGCCGTATGCTGTAACATTTGAAAAGTAGGCGTTTCAACAAAAATATCAAAATGAATAACTGTTATATGTTTCTGTAAATTATTTAGTTCTATTTTACACATCCTATGATAAATACATGTTTAGTGTGCTAAAATGCACACCCTGTGACTTGCAAGTATGCTCATGGTAACGTATGTAACACCTTAATGTTCAAACATGGGTAGATTTCATTTTGGTGATTATAAATGTGTATATAGTGATCCGCTTCATGCGAAAACCAGATTATTCCTATATGAAAACAAAGATGCAGTTACTGCACAGCTAATCAGCTCACTTGTTTACTCTACACAGATAATTCAAACTTCTTCTTAAATCCGAAATTTCAAGCGTCTAAATTCTTTGAATGTGTAGAAGGAAAATTGTCGGATTATCTGCAAAGGTTTTCGCATAGAACACAGTAAGGTGTTTGGAATATGTTGACCCACTGGTGACTTGTCAGTATGCTCATGGTAACGTATGTAACACCATTTTCATATAGGGCACTGTAAGGTATATATTATGCGTTGGTGACCCATCGTTAAAGCGTCCGCTCCTGATTGCGAGTTTGTGTTGTTCGGCCTCTTCGGTGCCATGTTGTGTCCTTGAACAAGATCCACGATCCACGATGAATCTTTCACATATGCGAACTTAATGACTTAGGAAGACAAAGACTTCGCAAATATCACACTGACAGTTGCATCCAACTAGATGCAGATATTATCCTCAAACTCCTGGACCCATTTATTTGATAATATATGTGGTATTCCTTACAGCTTGTGTGCGCCTTTCGAAACTATTGATTTGATGTAGTGTTTGATATAACCTGTAGAGTAAATCCATCAGATCGGATGAACGGATGAACGAGAAAGGACATTATCTAGCCCTGCGACACCAGTTCCCCGGGAGTGGCAAAATGCAATGTAAAGCAGTAATAACACATGAGAGCCCTCGGTGTGAAATCCGAACATAGAACAGGATGTGCAAACAACGTGTAAGCGTTTTACACGAAAATGCTTTCTTGCCAGGGATGACATAACTGCATTTTACACAATGAAGACACAGATACGAGAATTTTCATAGCAACCACGATGCTTCTGACTGTACAATCTGAATCAGATGTCTTGGTTTTATGCTGCTGTCTATTCTAGCCAAATGATTGCAATACATTATGGTTCCACGCTGGAAAAAGCACGATACTAGCAGTCTGTCGTTTTGAGCAAGCCTTGATGTCCTGGTGAGGCTCTTGACTATTCCTTATCTTCAAGAAAATAGAAGTTATGACTATACAATAAGGTAGTTTAGGTGAGACTCCACACAATGGCATTGGTAAAATCTACCTTGTGCAAACAGACGATAACACTCCCCACAGCACATAAGGAGGTGTACGAAAAACATTATGCCGATTCTGTTCATCTGCTTGGCAATCTGGTTCAAGTGTAAATAGTGTCCGTCACTTGTTCTGTTGCCATTAGCGCTACACAAATGAAAATGTACCACCAAAGCATGATCGTTTGATGACACAACTTCAAAAACATGTTTTCAGCCATAGCAGAAACGCTCAACCGTATCAGCCTAAGCAGAATCACTCAGAAGGTTGGTCGGGTAGGAATATGGGCCCCGCTCATCGGGTCCTTAAGAAATAGATGGGTTTCTTTTGACTCCAGGCATAGCTTATACGCTACTTACTGACCATCTTATCACTGGTTAACCGCTCAGGTCTGAGCCTGACCAGGAAGATTTAAAATCAAACCATCCATACGTATAAGCCGTAGTGGCTTACTTGGGTGGTTATATTTAAAGCATTGTTTGGATGTCATGGCATCCGATTTTCGGGCAAAAGTCCCATAAACTGGAGTCAACGTCTCAATGTGACAATAGCTGTTGACTAGGCTGTTAAGCATCAACTCAAAATCAAACGAAACAACCGCATCAGGCAATGTCTGGAACATCAATGGTACTTATATTGAAGCAGTGCTCATGACCATGGACTGAACAATTTTTGTTCCGTTTAACGTCCCTTTCAATATTATTTCAGCTCACATGAGACTGGCCAAACGGTAGGTGGGGCAAAAACGGGAGAACCCCGAGAGAAAAAAAAACCCACCTGGCACACGCGCAAGCAGAACTTGGCTTGTCTCGCATGTGACCCGAACCCAGACAAAATGAACTAGCATGCGCAGAGTTGTGCTTTTGTATGGCCAGCGAGTCATTTCAATATCCGGAAATCGGAAAACAATCTTAAGGTGACGATTATTATATCTTATTACTATTTGTTTTCCTTAGGTTTTAACACCTAAAATTTTAAGTGAAAAATGAAATGTGTTACATACGTTACCATTAAATCGCCCGTCACCCGCATTGATATTTGCTTACTAATATTGGCAAGCTTTGTGAAAGGTAACTTAAGAAATAGTGACCGACGGTGTTGATAATGTCATTTCATAACACTGGATACTAACAATGGTGTAAAACATGCTATGGGATTTTGCGGTTTGGGTGTGCGCGCTTTAAGTTCGCTGACAACCAGATTACACTCTTGAATATTTGCTATATCGTATATGATTTCTAAATTAGTGCTAAATCATAATTACATACAGCGATGAGCATTTTATCGGCATTAAAATCATTAAAACTGAGTTTTGATATTTAATAATTATGTGTTACATACGTTATATTTACCAATCAAGAGTACATATTTCTGGCAAAGCAGTGAGCATTCAACTTCAAGAAGGCATATATGTTATTGATCTACAACAAGATGATTGTATATATTTTTCTTCTTTTCTTCAAACTTGTCTGTACATAGTTGCCTTTAAACACTTTATTCTTGCATAATCTGAAGTGAGTTACTGTGGACTATATGCAATAACTTTCGACTAAGGAATGACATGATGATTAGTTTTTTCAGGTTTGTAAAAGAAAAAGAATACGTGTCTTTTAGACAAGTGTATCTAAAGTATAAATGTGCAAAGACAAGTATATTAAAATAGCTTACTGTTCTGTAATTAAACTCTGAACAGTCTGTTTTGAAAATGTAACATACGTAACACCATCGATGCAAATATGTGATTAAAAGTATCAACACATGTGCCAGTAACATTCTTTCATCCGATGACATTAATATATTTAGGTTTGGAATTTATTTTAGAGATTCATAGTGCATTTTTTCAAACTTATAGTATATTTCTGTTTTGAATGGGTAACATACGACGTGCGTAACGGCTTCTGGAGGGCAAATGCACCATACCATTGGGCGACAACGTGCTTAGAAAATCTTTATATTGATAAACAAAGCCACCCGTAGTGTATTAAAAGTGAAATTCGTAAAGAGAAGTATATTAAAATAGCTTACTGTTCTGTAATTAACATTTACACGGGCTGTTTTGAAAATGTAACATACGTAACACCATCGATGCATGAAAATGATTAAATATATCAAGATATGTGCCCGTAACATTCTTTCATCAGATGATATTGATACATTTAGGTTTGGAATTTAGATTTGAGATTCAGAGTGTATTTACTGTAACGTTTCAAGGACCGAGCTATGTATTTCTTATATCTTAAACTACGAAAACTATAATATTCGAAACACGTACCGAGCAAGATGCTTTACAAACTACTATATTGAGGTTTGAACGAGATGAGCCACACCAAGAGCACCGCCTTGGAACGGTTAGTAATACAATTACTAGGGGGCTTAAACCGGTTTTACGGGATCCCAACCCTCGCCCTAGGTCTTGATAAGGTTCATGGCCCTTTATTAACAATCATAACTGAATGTTTATAACGATATAAGAACGTTCCACTGGTCTTTCAGACCAGTCCAGACCACTCTGACTTGAAACTACCCAAGCGTTGTAGAGCATCATAACCATATCTATCATTAATCCCATCTATGTTACTTTCATGAGGCTAAACCCGCACTAGGACCACTGTCCGCCACCACTGTCCTCTGAGACCACTGTCTCAGAGCTGAGACCATTGTCTCTATGACACCTGGACCACTGTCCAAACACTGCACTGAGAGATATACAGGACAACTGCGACCCAGGCAGCTTTGGCCTAAAGTCCCAGCTGTTTACCCCTGTATAGCTCTCCTTCACAGCCTCCTCTTTAAACCGCGTCTGGAGCACCCCAGACCTATCCAACGAAACCTCCCTAAAACCTCAAACCATCCAGGATAGTTCAACAAAGTTATCAAGCATCAGACCACCCAAGTTGCAATAGTCCTGAGAACACTATCTCAGTTGCTGAAATCACTATTTCAGCTTTTACTGGACTACTATCCAGTTCACCACACTTGGGAATACCCAGAACAGTTACGACCCAGGCAGCTAATATTTTTGTATTTACTGTTCACTCCACCTGGCGATCTAGCACCTATGGTCATGAACAGTTTTAATACTTATATATTTTGGCCTAAAGTCCTATCTGTTGACTCCAGTTATTCCCTACAAATTATTTAATTTTAATGTTGCTTCTTTGGCGGTCAGCTTACAACTAACCAAAACTGTGCGAACTCGTGCTTTTATAGTGGTGGAGCACGCGCCATCTAGCGGCGTCGTGTGCAAACGGACGTTCCTTGCACAACGGTCCATATACCTAGTAATGAGCGTCTTCCAACTGTAAGCGTCTAGCAAACGGGAAATTGATTAAAAATTAGATTTCTACTTTCGTTTTCAACCGAAAAAGATAAATACAACCACAACACTAGGACATATTTTTGCAAAACCATTGGGTTAGATTCTGAAATCGCCACATTACCCCCTCCTTAGTCAAAATTCGTCCCGAATTCAAAATATAATCCACCGAAAATAGTCAAAATAAAGGCCAAACCAGTTTCGAAATGTACATGTTCCGCAGGAAAAATCACTACCATTCAATTGAGCATAAGTCTGAATCATAAAAATAATGCCAAAGCATTTGAACAATATAACCATTTCGAGAAAAAGGCCATTTGACATATGGCTTTTGCAATAGCCCGAAAGAATAAATTTTTAGACGAACGAAGTTGTGACTTTGCATCTTTAACCAAAATTTAGTTAAGAAATGAAGGTCCCAAATAATAATGATCTCATCCGATATCCTCCCTAAATCTGATACTATGTGGGTAAGGCAACCCCTGTCCGGCAGTTGTCATTATCCCACCGCTGCCACCAAATGTAACGTTTCAAGGACCGAGCTATGTATTTCTTATATCTTAAACTACGAAAACTATAATATTCGAAACACGTACCGAGCAAGATGCTTTACAAACTACTATATTGAGGTTTGAACGAGATGAGCCACACCAAGAGCACCGCCTTGGAACGGTTAGTAATACAATTACTAGGGGGCTTAAACCGGTTTTACGGGATCCCAACCCTCGCCCTAGGTCTTGATAAGGTTCATGGCCCTTTATTAACAATCATAACTGAATGTTTATAACGATATAAGAACGTTCCACTGGTCTTTCAGACCAGTCCAGACCACTCTGACTTGAAACTACCCAAGCGTTGTAGAGCATCATAACCATATCTATCATTAATCCCATCTATGTTACTTTCATGAGGCTAAACCCGCACTAGGACCACTGTCCGCCACCACTGTCCTCTGAGACCACTGTCTCAGAGCTGAGACCATTGTCTCTATGACACCTGGACCACTGTCCAAACACTGCACTGAGAGATATACAGGACAACTGCGACCCAGGCAGCTTTGGCCTAAAGTCCCAGCTGTTTACCCCTGTATAGCTCTCCTTCACAGCCTCCTCTTTAAACCGCGTCTGGAGCACCCCAGACCTATCCAACGAAACCTCCCTAAAACCTCAAACCATCCAGGATAGTTCAACAAAGTTATCAAGCATCAGACCACCCAAGTTGCAATAGTCCTGAGAACACAATCTCAGTTGCTGAAATCACTATTTCAGCTTTTACTGGACTACTATCCAGTTCACCACACTTGGGAATACCCAGAACAGTTACGACCCAGGCAGCTAATATTTTTGTATTTACTGTTCACTCCACCTGGCGATCTAGCACCTATGGTCATGAACAGTTTTAATACTTATATATTTTGGCCTAAAGTCCTATCTGTTGACTCCAGTTATTCCCTACAAATTATTTAATTTTAATGTTGCTTCTTTGGCGGTCAGCTTACAACTAACCAAAACTGTGCGAACTCGTGCTTTTATAGTGGTGGAGCACGCGCCATCTAGCGGCGTCGTGTGCAAACGGACGTTCCTTGCACAACGGTCCATATACCTAGTAATGAGCGTCTTCCAACTGTAAGCGTCTAGCAAACGGGAAATTGATTAAAAATTAGATTTCTACTTTCGTTTTCAACCGAAAAAGATAAATACAACCACAACACTAGGACATATTTTTGCAAAACCATTGGGTTAGATTCTGAAATCGCCACATTACAAACTTAGAGCACATTTCTTGTTTGAATGGGTTACATACGTAACGGCTTCTGGAGGACAAATGCACCATATCACAGGGCGACAACGTGCCTAGAAGCTCTTTATATTGATCAAAGAAGCCACCCATAGTATCAAGGATGTTATGCGAAACGAAAAATTTCCCTACCCACCGTCTCCTCTATTGCTGCATTCGTTCCAATAAGTGCATAGTGCGCATAACGCCTAATTCACTTTTTCGACTTACTTACTTATTACGTTTTCCAAATCAACAGAAAATTTAGATTACTGAATATCTTTCTAATAACCCACTCTTTGAGAGATCATTTAAATGAATTAAAACCGACATACGATTTTACTAAAGTATTTCGATGTTTAAAACGAATACGACATAGAGTGAAGCATCAGGAAAACATGTCCATGACATGAATACCCCTACCCCACGTTTATATAGCAAAACTGGGGTATGGAGGGGCAGGGGCGGATCCAGGATTTCTGAAGAGGGGGTTCAAATGTAGAAAAGGGGGGTTCGTTTGCTTAATTTCATACAATTTTTCTTAAAATATCCCATGAAAATGAAATAATTTGGGTCCAGAGGGGGGTTCAAGCGAACCCCTTGAACCCCCTCTAAATCCGCCACTGTGGAGGGGTATACCTATTTTTCTTATTTGTGCTTCAAAACAATTTATGTCTTGAGCAAAAATAAGAAAAAATATCAAAAATTTTCCACTGAAATTTTCAATTTTACGTTTGAAAAAAAAAAAACAAAAAAAAAAAACAAAAAAAAAAAACAAAAAAAAAAAAAAAAAAAAACATGCTTTATTATATGGCAAGTGATGAAATATATAGTAAATAACTACCCCGTGACCAAAAATAAACCGATTTATCATGTGAGGATTAGTAAGCAGATGAAAGGGCGAGCTTTCAGCGAGCCCTTCTATCTGCTTACGGTCCGAGCATGATAAATCGGTTTATTTTTGGTCACGGGGTAGTTATTCACTTTATAATGCAACGAAAACAGACAAATTTCGCGAAAAAACTCACCCGATGTGAGGAGATTTGCTTTCCGCCATTTTGTTTATTTAGTCAACAGCTCAGCAATCACTCCGCAGAACGAATCCTCAAAATTCGCCACCATAGCAGTGCATTTTGTTGATAAATTATTTTTTCTTGTCAATTGTTTCATCTACGTAACGTTGCATAACAATGGCGGAGACTGACGTCACAAAACGTGGCTAAATTTGACGTCACTGGCGCGCTCCTTTTTGTTGCGTTAAACAAAATTGCAACGCGGTCTTTATTTGGTCAGTAGAGATGGCCTTTATTCGGTCAGTAGCTAAATAAAGCTTCTATTTATGAACCCACCTTTATTAGGCCGATATGTAGGGTTGTTGCGTTATAAAGAGAAATATGTACTAAATATAACCAATATTTGAAAAAGTTATATTTTCACATGTGAAAATATAAGATTTGGGAATACGCAAATTACGACTCCACCGTTTCATTTCTAATTTATACATAACTTAATTTTATAATCTATGCTATTGTTGACGCAATGAACGTTCACACACAATAGCGACGTAATGACGTGACGTAATGACGTCATTTAAGATTTTGACGTCATATGCTTTAGCGCGCAACGTTACAATGACTGCATGCAATATAATAAAAAGAAAATTCAAGTTTTTGGAGTGAATATGAGTTTTATTTCATCTCGTGAAGTGAAAAATTATATATTTCATTCGTGCCTTCGGCACTCATGAAATATAAAAATTTTTCACTTCACTCAATGAAATAAAACTCATATTCACTCCAAAAACTTGAATATCCTCTATTTATTTTATACTTAGCAGTGAAATTAATATATATCAAAAATGGATAAAAGTGATATTTTCACTGCAGAATTGATATTGATATTTTCACTAGTGATTGATATCAGCCGATATTTTCACTGTAGAGTTTGGATTACTTCTGACGTTTCCATTCACTTGACGTCATTAAATGTGCCTCACTTCAGAAATTCAAATGCCTATAACTCCGTTATTTACGAACGAAAACATAAAGTGTGGGTATTCATTTTCTTAGTTAGAACGTTAGGAACAATGTGGTACCAAAATTATTTGTGTTTTCAAAAATTTTTGGTTTTGGCATTTTCACCATCTGCTTTGTGAATAGAAAAATGCCCGTGTATTGTATAAAATAAAAAAAAGAAAATTTACTTTTTATCGGTAAATAACAAATATATTTCATCTCATGACTTGAAAACATCTAAATTTTCACTCGTGCTACGCACTCGTGAAAATTTTGATGTTTTCAACTCATTCGATGAAATATATTTGGTATTCACCTCAAAAAAGTAAATACCGTATTCGTTCTTATTAGCGCACAGTGCGCTTCACTTTTCAAAATAACTTAAAGTTAAGGTAACAAAATATCGTTCTAATAAGCGCACATTAGGAACGAAAACATCACACGAACTGCTAAAATTTCCATGTCAAAAATACAGACGATGATGTCGTTTAAGTGATAAGCTAATGTAAAGTTTTAATGCAGTTAATACGAAATTTATGTGTAAAAATTGTATAAAATACCAATATGTTAATCTAGCAGTGTGCGCTTATGAACATGGTTTTCGGAAATGACCAGGGTGTGCGCTTATTGGAGCATGTGCGCTAATTAGAATGAATACGGTATCCTCTATGTATTTTGCATGGGCGTGTTTTCGTAATGAATGTGAATGTCTTTAAGTCACTTAGTTTTATTAAGTGTAACTTAATCACGAAAGCGTGTCTAGAAAGATATCGACACTTTTCCGCTGAAAATTTTCAATTTGTAAAGCTCAAAAATATATTTGTTTATCATGTTTATTGCATGGGCAAGTTTTCGTAATTTTTATTGTTTATCCCAGTCTGGAAATGAGTCTTTCAACTTCTTTTTCGCTTCTCGGACTGCTCTGAAATAGAAATAATGATGATAGTGTTTAAAATAAAACGATTTGAGCCTGTGCGTGACAAAACCAACAATTTGGGTTCCGACCAGGTCTGACACAAACCAGCCTGTACAGTCATAGAAGATGGTTAGAAGGTTGAAATTTCTGATTTAAGAAGAAGTGGAGCTGTACTATCCGTGTTGCGAAAACAAAGGCGCTGATCAGCTTCGCAGTTCCTGCGAAGCTGATCTGCGGCTTTGTTTTCGCCTATGCAGATTGTTGATTTTTCCCATGCGGTGGCTCATTTGTACCGGCTCTTAACCTGTTATTTGTACTTGGTGTTTTTATTTGTTTAGTTTTAAATACTATACACTAAAGTCAATTCATAGATGCATGGTAAAAAGGCTAAACCATTTTTCACACGAGCGTAAATGACGGTATATAAATGCAATCAGTATAGGCAAACTCTAAAAAACGGGAAAGAAAAGCAATAATATCTTAAAGTTTGCAGTAATACGTCATACCTGTAAACCCTAAAACGTGGGTGAGTCGATATTCTTTGTTTATCACGGTTTCCTTAGATCTTTAAACGATCTAGATCAGACCCTGCCACACACAGCGGTAAAATTACCGAATTATTAAGCTTGATAACGAACCACTTGACCACGGGATCGCCTATGTAAAATAATGTACAGCTTCAGTAAAAATGAACAAGTAGGCATTGATCGTTGCGCAACCAGAAAGAAATTCCCACTCCAAAAACCGAGGTGGGAAAACACTAAATTGACAATTAGGTACTAATACTGAGAAAACCATATCGTAAGCCTAGTGAGCAGCTATTTCCCAACAGGCGACCACTCAACTAAAACTATGAAAACGCACACAAGGCTCAAACAGCACAAAAATTCGACTGCAAAACATAAAACAATAAGAAACACAACAGAAGAATCGTCTGGGAACGATCAGCAATACAAAATTACTGGGTGGGGGCGAGGGGTCTTAAACCGGTTTTAAAGTTACAGGGCCCTAACCTTACACCGATCCTCTGCAATGATAGCCTCCATACTTTATTATGGATGTAAAACATGGGGTTTTTTAAACGCAGAGAGCATCGAACGAATACATAGGAAATTCCTTAAATATCTAGTAAACGTTAAAATGTCGACATGTAACTATGCTATTTATACAGAATTTGGTCGTTACCACTTAAGTATCGAAAGACAAATGCGCATTATAAAATATTGGTTTAAACTAATAAATATTCAAGATTCAAACTGTATACTAAATGCAGTCTTCAATGACATGCTACATGATAGGAAAAGAAGTACACCTCGTCAAGAATCATGGCTAAACAAAGTCAAAAATTTACTCGACAACAATGGTTTTTCGGATGTATGGACTTACCCTAACTCAGTTAACAAGAAGAAATTTTTACCAATTTTTAAACGTAGGCTTATTGATAACTTCATTAATGAAACAAGAAGAAATTTCGAAGCATCAAGTTCTATGTCTTTGTATAAAGAAATAAATCAAAATTTTGAATTATCTCCTTATTTAACCAATATCGTTAATAGAAAACATAGGAATGCATTATCGAAATTACGCCTCTCTTCTAAAATCAGGAAGACACACTAGCACTAGAGCTAGAATCGCCAGAGAAAATAGAAAATGTATTATTTGCAATTCAAATGACATAGAGGACGAATTTCATTTTGTTTTGATATGCCCTGTTTTTAATGATATTCGTAGAATTTACATAAAACGTTACTATACTAACAACCCTAGTATGTTCAAATTTTTGTGCTGTTAAACTCTGGTGGGAAACAACTGAATAATTTAGCTCTGTATGTAACAAAGGCCTTTAAACTAAGAAATGAAACATTAAATAATATAATTACTTAGCTTACACTATTAGATGAAGACATAAATATCATATTTTGCATTTAACTTATTGATAATCATCATGTTATCTATTTTGTATCACTCTCACAATATATGTATGTATTTGTATTATTATCATGTATCGTATGTATTGTATTTGCATGTGCACACATGTTTAATGTGTATATGTGTTATTGTGTTACGACGATGGGCTATTATGCCTAAGTCTGAATAATCTTTCTTTCTGTAATGATTCACAACATTTAGTTAGTTGTTGGGTCCTCGTTGTGAATCTCTAACTAGTCAATAAATCATCAAGGGCAAACAAATAAATCACGATAATCACCAGGATGAATCAAAAACGAGGATTCGCAGATTCAAAACGCTGACCAACGATGGAGATCCCTGGGCGCCAATTAACTTATGAAATCGGAGCAAAAAAAAAAAAAACAAAAAAAAACACCAGTTGTACCCCGGTGGGCCAATTAACATACGAGTACAAGAAGCTCCGGCCCGAACCAACTAAAACGAATAGTGCCATCATAGAGTCTAACGCCCGGGCGACACACCGGCGTGCAATAAAAGAAGGCGACATAGTCATTAACCATGATTGTGTTAAAAACTAAGCTCGACGGGTTTACCTTAACACATTGTATCCATTAGGCAAGCACACACAGGCTTTCTTCAGACA
This sequence comes from Rugalucina vietnamica, assembly GCA_964017185.1. Lineage (NCBI taxonomy): Eukaryota > Metazoa > Mollusca > Bivalvia > Lucinida > Lucinidae > Rugalucina > Rugalucina vietnamica. Next base: position 31,345,037 of record OZ024885.1, on the reverse strand, counting down.
AAATCCTCCTTGAAACATATAACTCTCGCAGTATTTCACACATCTAAACCATTTGAATGGGCACCCACGTCCTAAGCTTACTTTTATTAAATCAGTGTCTGCTGGAGCTGAAATTATGTCATAACTATTTAGTGAGTACAAAGTGCCGGTCCCACTGAATCGTACGCAATCGTACGATTGTCTAATCATAAGTTTATTGATAAGACTGCGCATTTTACAAAAGCTGTAAAATATTTTCCAATTTTTTTCTGTTTTCTTAATTTGCATATCGGGGTCAAAGAAATGACCCCAAAATTAATATTAAGACAATCGTAAGGCGATCTTAAGCGATCTTAAGCGCAGTGGGACTGGGACTTCAGCTAAAAAAATCAGAAATAATTATCAGCAGTATTTCACACATGTAATATCATTGAATGGGCATCCTCGTTCTACGCTGACCTTGGTCAAATCACGCTCTTCTGGAGCTGAAAACTATGCCATAACAATTTGGTGAGTAAGCTAAAACATCAGAAATATGTCTGCTTAAGCTGAAAACTATGCCATAACAAGTTTAGTGAGTAAGCTAAAACTATCAGGAATAGTTATCAGCAGTATTTCACACATGTAATATGTGCCGCCGCGTCAGAAAACAAACAAATTGTATATATGCGAAAACGAAGACGCAGATCAGCTTCGCAGCAACTGAATTTATATTATGTGAAGGAGAGAAAGAGCGATTTGAATGCACATCACGGTCACATTGGTTCTAGGTATTTCAGGGCTAAATCTCGAGTCAGACAATGAGATTTTACTAATGGCTCTTCGGTATTAAAATATCGAGAGAAGCACAACGCTTCCTGTGAGTTTATCTAAACAGCGAAAAACCACGTCTTGTTTGTAATTTGTAGGGACCAGTTTGTGTAGGACGTGTCCGAATCCCCCGTCAACCGAGTTTCTAATATATATGTTATTACCCGCTTCGACTGATTTAGTATTACCTATAAAGATTCTGTTTTTCAAATCTGACGTCCAACGCTAATACTCAATATACGATCATGACAGCATTTATCATAGACATAGGCAAACGTTTAGTCAGTGAAAATACATGTAAAATCCCACTACTGAGGCTGTTTAAATCATTGTAGCTTCAAAACACCTTCATATTTTGGGTTGAAATTAGTTAGAGTTAAAGTACCGAGTAGAAAAAATAAGTAAAATAAAGCGAGTCGAAGACGAGCTGTTTTTACTTATTTTTTCTACGAGGTCTTTAACTAACTTGTAGTATGACACAAAACAAATTGGCAGATTCGTACTGTAACTTCCAATATTAGGAAGTTATTGTACGGTCTTCATCCCGCCTCTTTGCTTTGTATTTATATGTGGGCCCGCCTCTTTTGATATTTACTTGTAATGGATTTAATTTTACAAAAACTTCAAAGGAAAAACAGAAAGTCATACTACAAGCAGTAATAAAGCTGTGAATAAAATCTATTCCAAGAAAATAATTAAAATAGCATGTGTTGTTTTGCCAGAGTACATACGTCAATTTTGAATCAAAGGGAGGTAATCTCCAAATTTTGAAATTTTGACCCGTTATTTCTTGAGACTGCGGCTGAATTGTGCCAAGCTTGTCACTGGAAACAGCCTCTATTCGACATCGCTACAAATAAAATCATCGATTTTATCATTAATCCATTAATCGTGTAGTTAAAAAAAAATAAAAAAAAATAAATAAATAAATAAATAAATAAAAAATAAATAAATAAATAAATAAAAAAATAATAACTCGGTGAAACTGTATATCTTATGCAGTTTCTTATCAAAAAAGAAAGTGACCATGCAAATTTAATCAGACGAAGCAACTAAGGCAGGATAAAGTAGTTGCGAGGCTTCTCAAAGTAAATGACTAAACTTTATCGTCTGGGCATATTTGTTTTAATTTCATTCATTATCATTTTACAATGAAATGGCATTATATATATACTTAAGATCAGGCGCAAATGCAACAGTTGCCAAAATCAAAATCATCAAAATTGTCTTCATAATGGATGAACTACTATCATGGCTTAACTTGATGTAGACAAATGGCCGAATAGGCTTACCTTTCACGTGTACCATTACATACAAGTATCGTGGTGTCATGGAATCAGTTTCGGATTTCATAATGTAAACAAGCCGTCCAAAACCGGCATTATTTGGTTTAGTGAGCTTTATGCTGGTACTTATAATTATTATTTGAGCCGCCGCATGTGAAAACCAACAATCTGCATAAGCGAAAACAAAGTCGCAGATCAGCTTCGCAGTAACTGCGAAACTGATCAGCGCCTTTGTTTTCACTACACGGATAGTACAATCCCTCTTCTTCTCAAATCCGAAATTTCAAGCTTCTAGCTCTCTTCTGTACACTCGGCCCGGTCTAAGTCGAGACTGGGGATTCGACATGCATAGCATACATATATGGGCGAGTTGAGTGAGAATAGACGACATAGAACTCATTGTCGCCCGTTTAGTATCGAGGCTCGATATCAGATCACAGGGCAGGAATAATTGCACTTTCAGCCTCGAGGCCCTCCCAGGGGTTTTGGGGATTTGGGGATTCAGGGAGAAGGGCTATTTATTTTCAGGGATTTGGGGAGAATGGTCATTTATTTTCAGGGCTAAGGGGAGAAAGCATATCTATTTGGGGGTTTAGGGAGCAGGGAACAGGGGGCTGAGGAAAAATATTTTAGGGAGCTGGGGAGAAACGTGTACCTACAATGTACGTTTTGAGCAAAACTATTAAAAACATAAATTTTTATGGTGAAATGTTCAATTTTTACAGCTGAAAAAAATCTATGTATATTGCATGGTCGTGTTTTCGTAGTTACATTCATGAAAACGTGTCTATGCAATGAACACCCCATTTTTTATGTGGTGAATTTGAAAATATACGTATATGAATATGGAGTAAAACATTTTACTGTGTTTGCTTCAATACATAAATTGTGAGTACTTGTAATCATGAACCGCATCGGCGAGGCGGTTTTAAAATGTATCCACAATCAATGTTTTGAGCAAAAATTATTGGGAAACATTGAGTCCTCCAACATTCTTATCTTAAGTATGCTTGGAAAAAAACTTGTTCGAGATAAAATAAATGAAACATCTAGACGTGAATTAATAACGAGAGTTACTGCCTCTGAATCATTATGTCGTATTACAAGAATACACGCTGTCTTGCACGAGCCTCATATATTGTGGTCTGTCTGTAAAGAATTTCCACGATATAGGAGACAAGTACAGATGGCCGTTCGGTTGATTGGCATGCTGTTCAGTGGAAAATGGTTTTCATTGTGTACAAAATGCGGGGAAAGGACAGTTGCATTAGCAGAGCATATTTTACTATATTGTCCTAGTTCTAATGCTTTTAGATTTGTGTTGTGGCAAAAACTCTTTTCACACTTCGGTGTGGAATTTTATGGACGTTTTATATCTTTAGCACCATGTGATCAAGTGAATGCATTATTCTCAGGGTTCTATGAACAAGAACGTGATGAAACTGTCCGTTTAGACTCACTTAAAATCCTGCTACAGTCGTTAAGACTAATAGGGTGTTACCTGTCCATGGATAAATTGATGCTTTCTTGAAAATGTTATTTAGTATTGTCCAAAATGCTGACGTAATTAGATAAACTAGATAAAATACTGTAGCTCTATTATAACGGAATGTTTTCTTAACATATTCACTCAATCAAATATACAGCACCACATTTGATTGAGTGAAGTGATTGAGTGGTGCTGTATTTATCTTCGGTGAATGTTCCTTATTTTTCGTTTCGGTAAGGCTGAACCGTCCAGTAAACACAAGCGTCACTGTCAAAGGGTTGAAGTCATGTTGTCAGCCGGACCTCTCAATACAGCATTGGTATTGATGGGAAGTCGGCATGTTCGTGACATATATGCATTGCACCGGTGTCTGCTGCATAGCGTTGTTGTTTCAACAATGTTCATTCTTTTGTCTTGTTTTTTTTTTTTTTTTTTTTTTTCTTTTTGTGCTGTTTTTCATTTATATTGTTTGTGTTTGTATTTGAATGTATTGCTTGCTCTCCATATTTTGAGGATAATAAATTATCTATCTTTCTATCTTTTAGGCTTTTCGGGCAAACATCGATTTTTTTTCCAAATGAAATTTTAATTTTTCAAAGTTGAAAAAAAATCTGTATATTGCCCGGGTATAATTTGGAAATGTGTTTGTCTATGGTTTATCCCAGTCTGGAAACATCGAGTCTTTCAGCCTCTGTTTCGCTTCTCTGACAGCCCTGGAATAGAAATAACAAGAAAGCGATTTATGCGTTTATTCCTAAGTTTCCATTTAGGGTTATATCAATTGAACAGGAGGAATTTGTGATGTCGCTCTTTAACATGCAATTTGTAATAATTGAGCCGGCTCATGGGAAAACCAACAATCTGCATAGGCGAAAACAAAGATGCAGATCAGCTTCGCGGTAACCGCGAAGCTGATCAGCGTCTTTGTTTTCGCTACTCGGATAGTAGAATTCCTCCTCTACTTGACTCCAAAATTTCAAGCTTCTAGCCTGCTTCTGTAGCTGTACAGGCCGGTTTGTGTCAGACCTGTTCGGAAACCACATTGTTGGTTTTCCCACGAGGTGGCTCAATTATGTTTAGATTTAAATGTTTTTCAGTATAAAATCATATCATGTACATTTTCGGGAGATGGGGTTGATTCGAGTCAAACCCTTGAACCTCTCTCTCTCTCTCTCTCTCTCTGTGTGTGTGTGTGTGTGTGTGTGTGTGTGTGTGTGTGTGTGTGCTAAGAGCACTAATCAATATAAACAGTGAAAAAAACTTTTGAAAGCATTTCGCTTATGATCGAACATTGCCTCAGATTTTTGGAGATGCTTCGCCCTAGATCAGCTTGCTAACCCACACTCCGTTTCTCTTCGTGGTCTCGCTCCACTCGTGACAGCTGGCGCACGTGTCTCTAGCCTGGCATTCAGGCCCATATGTATTTACATGTGTCTCGTGCAGGACTCAACCCCACACCAGACACAGCGGTAAGACGACGTGCAATCACACATCCGCGCGCACCAGGCATATATGTAAAATCTCGAAACGCTGAAGATTGTGGACGTATCAAATACTTTGCATCTTAAAAAGGTACAAGTAGGCAAAGATCAGGAAAAGGCGCAATCAGAAAGAGATTCCCACTCCAAAAACCGAGGTTGGAAAAAACCAAACTAACAATCAGGCACTATTACCATGAAAAGGTACACGTAGGCAAAGATCAGGAAAAGGCGCAACATATCGTAAGCCGAATGAGCAGCTATTTTCCCAAAAGGTGGCCACTCAGTTACCTTAACTTAATTAAAAATATGAAAACATACATAAGGCGCCAACAGCACAAAAAAAAATTTAAACACCAAGACATAAAAGAAAAAGAACCACCACAGAAGTATCGCCTTGGAACGATCAGTAACACAAAGTTACTGGCGGGCTTAAACCGGTTTTACAGGATCCTAACCTCACCCTCAGCTTCTGCAGTGGTTCATAACATTTAGTAAGTTCTTCGGTCCTTGTGGTGAATCTCTAACTAGTCAATGAATCATCAAGAACAAACAAATAAATCATGATAGACATCCTGATGAATCAAAAACAAGGACTCACAGATTGAGTAAGCTGCCCGACGATGGAGATCCCTGGGCGCCGAATAACCTACTAACTCCGGAGCAAAAGAAAAACACCAGTTGGACCAGTGGGCCAAGCAACAGACAAGAAGCTCCGGCCCCGACCAACTAAAATGAATAGCTTTAAGTCGGGGCCATCATAGAGTCTGACGCCCGACCCACCGGCGTGCAATTAAAGAAGGCAGCATAGTTATCAACCATGATTGGGTTAAAAACTAAGCATGCAGACTGTCGCATAACATTCAAGTTATCACCTATACGTCTGTAACGTGTTATGATTTTTCTGAACTGAAAAGAAAAATCTTTTTTTCCTTTAACTTTCTTAAATTTGTAAACCAAGTCACCATAAAATTCAGGTTCCGAAAGGCCCTCACTTAAAAGCGTCTTTAACCCAACATTATATTTGGAAATCAATTCATAGTGTCTACGATAAAATTTAGAAAAGGTTTTTCGAAGTTTATGATACCGATAGCCCTGTTGGAGAAGTTTTGCCGTTAAACATTTATTTCGAGCGTTGAAGTCTGTAACATGATTGCAGACTCTAGCAAACCTAATAAGTTGCGAAATGTAAACACCAAAAGAAGCACGACGAGGAACGTCACCATCCAAAAAAGGAAAATTTACTATATCAAAATCAAAGTCATCGCGCTTATCATCAATTTTAGGAGAAACAAATCCATTTGCAACAGATAGATGTAGATCTAAAAAGGGGGCTTCGGTATCTGAGATATTGGCTTTATTCAACTGAAGTTCAGGTGGATAAATTTGATTGACCATACCTTCAAAATAAGGGTTGTCAATGTTCAAAAGGTCATCGAGGTACCTGGATGTGGAATTAAAAGCCTCGATAACATCAGCTTGATTATCGTGGTTAAGAGAATCCATGAAATCTCTTTCGTAGCAGTATAAAAATAAATCAGCTACGAGAGGTGCGCAATTTGTACGCAATTTGTATTAAACTTTAGTTAGCAGTTACACTTAGCGTGTGACTCAGACGTGTGTCGGACGTATAAAAATCTCAACACGCATAAAAGTTTGGAGTTCGTTTGTGTAATGTCTAAGATACGCTACAGTCGCGTCCCAAACACGTTAGGAATTACGTTACTAATTACAGCGTTCGGCCAGCGCCAAAACCAATATCTCGTAAAATCGTTTGCCGGACGTATAAAAATATAAACACGCGTAAAATTGTGGAGGATGTTGTGTTACGGCCCGAGACTGGCTACTGGCGCGTACCAAACATTTAACGCGGCTCAAACACCCCTCGGGCAGGTTACTGAAGCGCAAAACCCATTTCTTGTAAAATCGAAACTAACGTGTAGCGTACACTGACGTGTCTAAGACGTGCACCAAATGTATTCAAAGCCTATTCAACGCACCTGAAACGCGTATGGGACTTATTTGTAACGTATAAGACACACGTGCGAGACACGCTGAGCTTCTAGAAAAATTTCAAGCCTGCTTAAAAATCTTTAGAGCCCAAACGCGTACCTACATATAACGACGTACATCAACGTACACCAAGCGTACAAAACGTACATGTAACGTGTTTCCAATGTATTTGCGACATGTTTCTGACGTATATTGATTTTTTCTATTTTTTGTCATCACGCCCGGCGCGCGATTGACTTATACGCTAATGTGTGACATCAACGTATACAAAGTATACAAAACGCACATGTAACGCGCTTCGAACGTGTCTCCGACGTGCTTCCGACATTTATTGAATTTTGCATTTTTCAACATGCCGGGCAAGTGTTTGTCTTATACGCTATTGAGTGACTGTGATTAAACCAATCGACCACGCGGCCGCCGAGGTGAAGTCATGTCAAGCTCTGCAAAACTCCGATGGGTTGTGCCGAAATGTTTACCTTATCAGATTGTATCCATTAGGCAAGCACACACAGGCTTTCTTCAGACAAAATCCTCCTTGAAACATATAACTCTCGCAGAATTTCACACACCTGAACCATTTGAATGGGCATCCTCGTCCTAAGCTGACCTTTATCAAATCACGCTCTTCTGAAGCTGAAGATTATGCCATAACAATTAACTCACTATTTCACACATCTAAACCATTTGGATGGACACTCTGTCTTGGACTCACTTTCGTCAAGTCATGTTGTGCTGAAAACTTCATTATATTATATATATGCAGTGAACTGGCTAGATAATTCTTAACGTTTATTTGTTTGAACCTTGGTGCAGCTAACATGGTCAGAAAGGCCTGACTATGGTAAGACAAGTCCTGCAAAAAAATCTAATTTCATCATCATAATGTCATTATATCCAGGAAATAGTCCATTTTTGTCTACTGACAAGTCTTTCTCGCAAATAACCGATTTCAGTGTAAAACAGCAGCAGCTCACACCACCAGAGACCATATCCTTAAAGAGCAAAACTACGTGACCTGTTCCACCTAACTGGACATACTGGTCCTCGACGTCAACCCGTCTTCATGACTTCTGTAGATGTTCTCCCTCTGTTTCTTTTCACCACTAGCCTCCACCTCCATTTAGTCTGTTCCATTAATAGGACTAGCTATGCCCAGGCATGAAGCACAGTTGAAAACAGGGCCAGGACACATGGTGCCCTTGATACCATTACATTTATTGTGTATCCAATGCACGCAACTACCACAAAAGTGACACAGATACCTACACCTGTCTTACTGTCTTATACACACCATTTCAAATGACCATGAATCCATACATTCCATATAATTATTGTCATTTACAGAAGGCACCATGAAGATTATGGTACTTTTGCTCTAAAAGAAGGAATAATTTCACTCTCGTTACACAAGATAATGCGCAAAAATAACTATTTCATTTATACAACGGTCCCATTTTACAATCAAAACGGTGAATTACAAGTTTTAAGGGAAAGTGCCTGTATGGACAAAACATGGCCATCATATTGATTTTTAATTGTGTTAATTGCTAAAACAATAAATGAATAAATGCATATAAATAATCATTAAATATTATAATCTGGCATATTCAAATGAACTTTATACAAAAATAAATGCAACTAAAATCATTATTTTCATCAGACGGATGTATATAAAATGAAATGCATTTACACATTAAAGGCTGATGTTCTTGCTTTACATTTGGCAAATATGTCATGACAAATGATAAATACAAGAAAACAATGTGAATTGTTATATTCTATAGGTTCATTTACATAAACGTAGACACCAAAAGCATGAAAATCGGTCAATGCAGTGACGTGTAAAGTGAAAAACTGTAATTCAAGCCTTCAATGGTAGTCATTTTAAAAATGGCCGCCATATTGACCGCCTTTATAAAGTGAAAAGTTAGATTCATTGGAATCTTAAACATGGACATTGACACTCAAACCCTAAAAATCAGTCAATGCAGTGAAGTTTTAGATAACAAACTATGATAAGTAGTCTTTCACGGCGGCCATTTTAAAAATGGCGGCCATTTTGTCCGCCATTTTGAATTTTTGGCTGGACAACGATATTTTTCAAAACAGTTGGGGATTCTGAGCCTACCTGCCAAATTTCATGCTTGTTTCATTAAATGCACGATTGTTTCACTAATATGCCTAGCTATTAGTCAATATGCTTAAATCATCATTTTACATGTTTTACAATGAAATAACATTAAGTATATAATTTTGTACTTACGATCAGGAGCTAATGCAAGAGTTGTCAAAATTAAAATTATCAAAAGTGTTTTCATAATGGATGAACTACTATCATGGCTTAGCTTGATGTACATGTAGACAAAATTTAATGGTCGAATAGGCTTACCTTTCACGTGTACCATTACATACAAGTATCGAATTACACGTATCATGATGTCATGAAATCAGTTTCGGAAGTCATGATGTAACCAAACCGTCCAAAACCGACACCATTTGGTTTGTGAGCTTTTTGCTGGTATTAAAAATATATGGGTCAACTATTTTTTTCTGTGGAATACACATATAAAATTTCAAATCCCCAGCATGCACCATTCAGAAGTTACAAAAAGCGTTAAAAATCGGTAAATGGGTTAGTGTATGGGTGGCACTTTACGTATACTTTATGATTATTAGACCTCTACTATTTTTGATATAGATAAAGACAGTTAAAAGATTCAACTCGAAGGTTTTCCGTTAGAAAATAAGAATAAAATACGAATTTGCCTAATTCGCTGGATTGGACAACACACAGGTAGCTGATTTTAACGGAAAATTTGTGACAGCGATCTACGCTGACTGAGTTCGCCTTTTCTTCCCACGAACAGATGGACTAGCCGACCACGCCAAGAGTGACCGCCTATACAGTAACCTATTTGCCAAATAATATTTATATTATTACTGTTTGTCAAGTTCTTGATTTAGACACGCAGTGCGTGTCTAGGGTGAGACTCGGGATTCCACATGCATATTTCTTGCATGGTAGGGTGAGAATAGAAGACATAGAATTCATTGTCGCGGCTCCTTCAGATCACAGCGCAGGAATAATCGCTATTCCAGCCTCGGTAGCTGATTCAAAGGATTCTTTTGGCAGAACGTAGTCCAATATTGTCAAAGAATTGAGATGAGTAAAAAGCACATAAATAAACACCGTACGCGTGTTTTCGTTTATTTTAATTTTAAAAATAACACATGCTTATAAACAAAACAAAACGACTTGAGATTGCAAACAATTCTTACGAGACGCGAAAATACGCCTAGGACTCCGACGCTGCAAATAAACTTTTGTATATTGTGGATCACCATTTACACATATTCTGAGTGTACACGTTAGAGCATGATTGTATTAGTAATTAAGTTATTTATCCATGCAATAAGCCATCCATAAGGCTCATAAGTGGGTTGGTTGATTGGGGTTTAACGTCCCACCAACAGCTAAGGTCATATGGAGACGGGACCTCGGTTTATAGTCCCATCCGACGGACTGGAGAAGCCCGAGATCGAACCTGCGACCCCTGTTTTACAAGGCGAGTGACATAACCACTGCACCACGGAGGCTTCTAAGGTCCGTAAGTAAATAAACACATTACAATATACAGAATATGCAGGATAGCAAAATACACTGTATTTCCATGTTTAATATTGTCATGAATAATAAAAAATCACAGTTATTTGCATTTATTCAAAAAAAAAAAAAAAAAAAATACTAGACACTCAGCGCCATCTTCAGGCAATCAATGTTGTTGGTCGCGTAGTCGTGTTGGATGGTCGGATGATAGAGTATGCATCTTGTGTTTGTGGGTAGCTGAAACATCATCAAAATTCTGTTTGAAAGTCATGAAAATATTGACAAGGGTTTGAATCATTAAATATGGTGGAAAATCTTTGACAAAACCATGTTTGAAACAGGACAACACTAAATTTTGGGGGTTAGGGATTACGGAAGTTGACAACAATAAGTATTTTCCTACAAAAGAAATGACAAAGTTTGTGGACACAGTAACTGAGGCACGAAAGTCTGCTTTGTATTTTCTAGAGAAGTATGCAATGGTCTTATAATTAGACATCTCACAGTTAGTTTTACAAAGGAGGGTCCAACATCTGCATGTAATGTACACCACCTTAGAACACACATTTAAAATTTGGGTAGAGGTGTAAACGTTTGTCGTTTGCTCCAAAACATGAATGGTGGTTACTTGTTAGAACCGAAAACAATGCTTTCAGCAAAAATATGGAAACCTGTATCGAAGTTTCAACTAAACTTTTCAATATTTTCAATTCAAAATTCAATAGCCGTCAGTTTCGAGAACCAGAGGACCATTGGTCCTGAGAACGCTCACATGAAGTCTGATCTTGGAGTATTAAGTCATCATGAAATGACCTTGACCTTCAATACTCACACACCTTTATTGACTTCACAAGTTGTCTGCATCTGCAAAGTTTCAGGTCACAGGCTGCAATAGTTTCCAAACCCAGTGATTTCTGAGAAAACCATAATTTTAATTTTGATATTTAAATGACCTTGGGTCAAGGTCAACAAATGACCTTGGCCTTCATTAATTACTTACCTTCATTGACTCCATTAGTTGTCTGCATCTAGCAACTTTCAGGTCTCAGGCTGCAACCGTCTCAAAAAATATTCATTGTTTTCGCCTTTTCCCATGTAAAAGCCTATGTTTCCAAAATTGACCTTGCCGTAAAATAGGTCAAGGTCATCCTATGGTCATCATTTCAACAAACTATGATGGGCTGGAGGCCCAAATGCTACATACCAAGTTTCGCGTAAATCGGCCAGCCGGTTCTGGAGAAAAAATATTTTGAGTGTTTTTTACCATAGTTGGGCATGGCGGCCATCTTGGTCATGTGACCCGAATTTCGTGATCACACTTTCGTTCCCCCTACCCATGGACGCTCCACATAAAATTACACTTTGATTGGCCAAGCAGTTTCAGAGAAGAAGATCTTTGAAAAGTGTGCCGTAAAATAGGTCAAGGTCATCCTAGGGTCATCATTTGATCAAACTATGATGGGCTGGAGTCCCAAATGCTACATACCAAGTTTCATGAAAATCAGCCTGCCGGTTCTGGAGAATATATGGGCGTGGCGGCCATCTTGGTCATGTGACCTGGATTTTGCAATCAAACTTTCGTCTCCCCTACCCATGGATGCTCCACATAAAATTACACTTTGATTGGACAAGCAGTTTCAGAGAAGAACTTTGAAAAGTGTGTATGGACGACAGACTGGCCAAGGTCAAGAGAAGACCTTGACCTAAATTAATAATATACCTTCATCTACTCCATTAGTTGTTTCAACCTATGGAAACGGTGTATTAGAAAAATGGTGAGACAACGGGGGTTAATCGGAAAAATGTGAAGCATCGGGCGATGTGTCGGTGAGACATCGGGCTTTACAATGGTGACACGGTATGTAGTTTTAATCTTCTTTTTGTTTTGTTCCGACATGGCTGGGTGACGTTGCATGTTAAAATTCTGTTTGCTGCAGGAGCTGTAGAAATCATTATTGTTCTTTATTATGTAAACAGTTTGTAAAAAAAATATTCCAAGAAACGCGTGATTGTGCGCCCCATTTTAGAGGGCATGCCTTTAAAGGCCACGAAAACACATTTTCGTTTGATTTTCTGGTAAAAGGAATGGACCAAGAAGGTCACGCTGGTACTTGCAAATGAATAATAGTATACTTGAAAATTCCTATAAAAAATAAAATCTCGCCAAGCATTGCAAAGGGATTTAATGCTAGGTGCATTAACATAATGTGAGGCATCAGGCAAGTTGTGTGGGACAACGGGGCGAATATTGTGAGTCATCGGGCAACCAAAACTTATTGCATTAATTTCCGATTATAAACACTCTAGAGCTATTTTTGATCAAGGTAATTTCATATTCCGTGTCATCTTCGACCCGGTAATTTCATATTCCGCATCATCTTCGAGCCTTTCTTGTTGGGAAATTAAAGTGCTAGACCGACAAGTGTAAAACGCTAGCGTTCACCTGAATCATTGCCAGTGCAAGACGCACCTGTTATTATAATTATTATTATTATTATTATTGATTAAGTTTTACGTGCATTAAAAGCCAATTATTTCACACAATAACAAATCAGTAGGTGGGGCGAAAATAGGAGTACTCCAGGAAAAAGCACCTGACACACCTAGCAGAACTTGACTTGTCCCACATGTGACCCGTGTGGGGCTCGAACCCTACACCCACGGGGCGCTCGTGGGGATCGAACCCAGGACCTCTCGCTCCAGAGTCTGACGCTCTACCGCTTCAGCTACCGCGCTCTAGCGGGGGCTGTGACTGTGGTACCTTTGTCACAAGAAACGTTTTAAGCTTCGACACGCAATCATCTGGCACCTCAGCGGTAGACATCAGATAGGGCATTTCAGGCCCTGATAATTTTGGGAAGGAAGCTACCCCAATACCGTTCCATATCATTTCCAAAGATTGGACCTGCGTTTACTCTTATAATTTTCCCAGCCTTCAAATCGGCAACCCACCAGTAACCACTGGTGACATTCCAAAGTGACAACCATCACTCCATTGGGACTGGGGCGGCATTACGAAAACTTGCCCATGCAATATACAGAGATTTTTTTCAGCTGTAAAAATTGAAAATTCATCGGAATAATTTAGATATTTTTCTTATTTTTGCTCAAAACATAGATTGTGGACACACGTTAGAACCGCCTCGCCTCGTTTTCCTGATGGTGTTTGTGTGATGGCGAGATTAGTCCTTAAAATTTAGATCTCACAAGAGATGCGAATTTTGAACTGCTTTGGTGCGCAATTTCAACTAAAGAAATTTAAGAATTGGAGACAGTATCTTTTTCCAATTATTTCTTACACGTTTTCATTTGCTTCAGCTTCATTTAACCAGCGAAAAACCTATATATATGCGAACAGTGCGATATGACGGACGCCGCAGACGAGGAACGTCCGAATTCTCATCAGTGCCGGTGATTAACGTGTGTTTATAGCATCCGTAATTGGGATAGATATGATCCCACTCAAACTAAAAGTTAAAAAACAACAATCATGTACTGGCTAGAATTAAGATTTGAAATTAAAGTTTTATTCCATCAAACTTTGGTTGTTCCCCGGCGACACACACAACTTACCCGGAGACTCACCAAATAATCAATCACCCGGCTGAATCTCGATTTTGCCAGTTTTTTTTATACATTTATCAGGAGCTTACTTTTCTATATTCACCAATCTGAATTAAGGTTGTTTACATTCGTAATTCGATGTAGGCATAAAAAATTAACAAAAAATACAACCGAAAGTCAACTGAAATGTTTGAGTAGTAAAATGGGGCGCACTGTGGCCATTAAACAAAATATATTTTCAACACATTTAGGGTTTCCGGGGTTGCATCACTTACAGCTCCTGCAAGTGTTCGATTTGTTTTTATTTTCTGCAGTATTTTTAGCTTTCGCTTCAAAATAGAAGTAAACAAACAACATACCTTTTATCTAGCGCAAATCCCGATGTCTCACCGACACATCGCCCGATGCTTCACATTTTTCCGATTAACCCCCGTTGTCTCACCGTTTTTCTAATACACCGTTTCCATAGGTTGTGTTTGCATCTACCACTTTTCAGGCCTCAGGCTGCAATAGTTTTCAAAAAAAATCCATAGTTTTCACTTTTTCCCATGTAAAAGCCTATGTTTCCAAATTTGACCTTGCCGTAAAATAGGTCAATGTCATCGAAGGGTCATCATTTTATCAAACTATGATGGGCTGAAGTCCCCAATGCTACATGCCAAGTTTCGTGGAAATCGACCTACCGGTTCTGGAGAAGAAGATTTTTGAAGGGTTTTTACCATATATGGGCGTGGCGGCCATCTTGGTCACGTGACCTGGATTTCGCGATCAAACTTGAAATGCCACTACCCAAGGAGGCTCCACATAAAATTTCAACTAGATCGGCCAAGCGGTTTCAGAGAAGAAGATCTTTGAAATTGTGGACGACGGACGGACGGACGACGGATCATGGCCAGCCTATAAGCTCACCTTGTGAGCCTTCGGCTCAGGTGAGCTAAAAATCTGTTAAATATAATCGTTACGCTTTCGAAATAAACTTACGACAAGCTTTGTATCCCGTTGCTAAGGACGGCGGTAAAATTTGTTGATTTACCGACATGTTTCCATAGAACCAGAGTGTCTGTGTTTGGTAGTGTGCCCATGTGTTGCGCCGCTATACACACTGGTGAATGCTGTAAAATGGGCACATACATGTATATGTTGGTTCAGAAATGGAAATACACTGTTAAACAAAATGGTGAAGCTTTAGGCTTGTGGTGTATACATGTATTTTGATGCAAACCATAATTGCCAAAAGTATCTAAATGTGAAGGTTCACGTTTTGGTAGTACTTTCCCTCCGGTAGAGTATGATCGAGAATAAAGACTCATACCAACGGGTTGAAATAGCCGTTATGGATATACAGTAGGTTTAATGAATAAAATAGAGACGAAATACTATAGTCTTTGTTAGTGCAGTTCCGTTTTAAGAAGCATTTGCATTTTTTAGCAAATGTCTTTCATGTATTTCGCATTGTGGCTTATAGATGTTATTGCTTACGTTGACATTATGACGTGTATGCGAATGAAGCTGGAAATAACAACAATGCATTTAATCAAAGTTCTTGTAACAATTTGGACAACTAAACCCGAATGTGAAGGCACTCTGGGTTTAATAATAATATTATTGAGCCGCGTCATGAGAAAACCGGATTATTGCCTGTAAGAAAACAAATACGCAGATCAGCTGTGCAGATACTCAACTGCACAGCTGATCAGCGCATTTGTTTTCGCTACACAGACAGTACAATCCCTCTTTTTCTTAAATCCAACATTTCAAGCTTCTAGCATGCTTCTGTGGCTGTACTGGCCCGTTTGTATCCGCCCTGGTCAAAAACCGAGATTGTTGGTTTTCTCATGCAGCGGCTCAAATAACATCAGGAAAACATATCCGTGCAATGTATATCCCCTTAACTTACTTTTATATAGTAAAACTGGGGTTTGCAGAGGTATACCCATTTTTATTAATTTGATCTAAAACATAGAGTGTGAGTACTCGTTACAAACGCCACTATGTTTTGATAAAAAAAAAATAAATAAGAAAAATACTGAAATTTTCCAATTTTTACAGTTTTAAAATCTATGTATATTACATGGGGCTGTTTTTGTAATGACTTACCGATTCATATACTTGGAACCCATATATTAGTTGGCCTTGGTTTTGACACTGAGATGGACACTTGGCTCTAGAATAAATGGGGAAACGTTAAGCACATTTTAGATGATGAGAAAATGTCACATCCTGATAATTTATTTTATTTATTTATACAATGTTTAAAGAGGGTAACACTAATTAGCTAATCAGTTATTCTACATTGTGGCCCTCTGGAAATAACAAATATTTACATATACAATGTATACAACAGCATAAAATACAAAGTTGGCACAAGTGATAAAATGGTAATCACAGTATTATCAACATATCCATTTATGCACTTAAACAATAAATAGTCTTACGTCGTGAAAAAGAACAATAAAAATGGTATGCTTTAAAAGTTTGGTCCTTATGACGAAGACAGTAATTTTATTAAATGATCCATGGGCGTATAAAACAAGAATATATCTAGAAAATATTTGAAATAGAGCAACCATAAGAAGCTTTTATAAAATATATACATTTTTATATTTGTACATGCATACCATTTCAATAAAACATTCTTTTGAACATAGTAACTATTCAATACTGAGGAATGAACTGTCGAGCAGAGTGCATGTGGCGGATACCACAAACCCCGCACACACAGTTACATGATTGCTATTAAAAACCCGACATTGTAGTGAAGGTAAATTAAAACTTGAATATTTGTTTGCTAAGTTAAAATTAAGACTTACTTTTTATTAGTCTGCAAGTGCGCTTTGAGGCTACGTTTAAAAGCATTTATAGAATTTGTTTCTCTGGTTGTCTGAGGAAGAGCATTCCAAAGCCTAGAAGCTGAGCAAGAAAATGACCCATCACGAAGCGTGGTATGAGTTTTAGGAACAAAAAGGGTTCCGTTGACTGATGACCTCAAATTGAGGTTATGCACGTGTAATACTGGTTTCAAGAGTTTTGATATATATTCTGGGGTGAGATTATTCACAGCCCTGTAGGTAAGTACAGCAATATTGTATTTAAGTCTAGTCTGTCTGTTACGGAGAGCCAACATAACTCATTGAACATGTATTCTGAAGGAGTGTCAAATTCGGCGCGCAATATTATCCTCGCTGCACGTTTCTGCAGTTTAGACAGACGTTCTATATGTATTGTTGAAGCTGAGCCCCACGTCACGGATCCGTAATCTATGTAAGGTAAGATGTACCCTTGGTAGAACGTTTTTTGAACATCAACTGGGACGTATTCTGATATCTGCCGAAGAAGAGATATCTTAGAAGCTATGACTGAGCATAAATAATCTATGTGTGTTGACCAAGATAGGTTTTCGTCGATATAAACTCCTAGTAATTTTTGTTCCGATACGTTCTTGATGTGCGTATTATCGATATTAATATCTAATTTGCGGGTTAAATTTAATCGTTGTCTAGTTCCAGCTAACATGCATGTGGTTTTTCATTTTATTAGGTATACTCCAGGAAATAGCATTATTAAAGTCACATATCAAGTGGTTTTCTATACTCAAGGACTTTGAAAACGCCTCACTTGTTTTATTGCTCCTTACTCTCAGAATACAGGATATATCAGTAAAAATATTTTTGAAATAAAAAGTTCATCTAATCTGCTTAACTTCGATGCAAACACCGAAGCGTCAACGCCAGTTAATAACGTCATACACGATGAATTCAAGCGTTATCCAGAATTCAACAAAACCAAAGTATGGGGACGGCAAATATTCATCAGATAAAACATGATTTCTGGAAAGAAACACCAAAAGCCAAGCAAATGCTGTTGGTTTGCTTTCATTTGCACTAAAACAGCGGTAGTTACGTCACTTTTACGTTTATTAAAAAAAACTTTATTTTTTGCGTGTAAAGAGAAACGAATTCGAAAGATTTTGTGCACAATGAATAGGCAAGGACTTACGTAAAAATTACAATTACATTCGACGCTGTAATCGAATGGCTAGAGGTATTTTGAACACTTACGCTTGACGTCATCAAATAACGTTAGCGCCTCAAACGACATTGAAAGAAATTCCCCATTTTGATTTTGCTTTTTCTTGTGCTTAAGGTCGTTTGCGATCACTAGAGACGGTTTGGTTTTACAAAATCCGTTTATTGTAGCCGTTTTAAGGTTTTCTTGCGTCTCGATGACGTCTGTGAAAATAGCTGTAGTAAACAAACGAGCAAACCATTTTTTATTGATCTTTATGGATAAATATTGTTTATCGTGTTGGCGTACACGATACTGTGTTTATTTAGTTTTTAAGCAAAATATAACCGATGTACAGTGAGGCGTTTTCAAAGTCCTCTAGTATATATTGTTTATGTCACTGTCATTGTCATGAACTGTTGCATCGTCGGCATATAGGTCGGAAAAGCAGTGTTCGAAACATTGTTTTTCCGACCTATATGCCGACGATGCAACAGTTCATGACAATGACAGTGACAATGTTAGCTAAAAGCACCATAAAACGGAGGCAACGACCCGACATGGTCGTAGCTGTTGACTTGGACGTTGAGCATCAACGCAAAGAAACAACATTGCAGATTTCCAATCTCAACATAAACCAATATGAAACTTTGCTGTGAACAGGTGAAAATACTGCAATATTTAATTAGACGACATGTCCCGTTTCCGTTACATTGCGGTTAGCCCTTTAGCTACGATTTGACTCTCATGGGCTTGCGCTTTCCTCCCTGCTAATCTGAATGAGGAAATGTGTTCAGGTGGGAACATGGACCCCACGCCCATTGGGGCCTAAAGAAATAGATGGGCTGCTTGATCCTCCAGACTTAGACCATCTGATTACAAGTAAACTAGTCTGGTCTGAGCTTGACAAGGAAGTTGGCACACATATAATAAAACTCTATTTATTAGCGTTTTAGGGCGGTTACATTTGAAGCAATTTTTAGATACCATGGCATCCTGATTTTAGGTACAAGTCCCATAAGGTGGAGGCAACGTCCCGACATGACCATAGCTGTTGACTGGGACGTGCAACATCAATTCAAAGGAACACACGTTGAAAAATGCAAAATTACAATAATTCTCTTTGGCTCCATTTTGCTAAATCCATAGGGTAGCTGACGAGGCTTAAGTAGCCGAAACCGCGGTATGGCCCAACCACTTTCTCAATAATATACACAATGCTCTGAAAGGATCTTTGTTTTATTTTATTTATGTTCACTTACCCACAAAGCTGACCTATGTTACAACTGGTTTCGTTAAAAGTCGACATGCAAGTCAGCTGGCCATTGTCTTTGTATACTGAAGAGTATAGTCGGGAATACACATGGAATCAAACATACATATAACTGAGCCACCTCGTGGGAAAACCAACGACTTTGTTTCCGACTAGGTCCGACACAAACCTGCACAAGCATAGAAGATGGCTAGAGTCGTGAATTTTTGGATTTAGAAAGTAGAGGAATTGTACTATTCATATAGTGAAAATAAAAAGGCGCCGTCAGCTTCGCGGTTACTGCGAAACTGATCTGCGCCTTTGTTATTGCATATGCAGATTTTTGGTTTTCTCATGAGGCGGCTCATATCATAACTTCAGAAAGGCTGACAAGCATGTTGCCGAGCGTACGGACTTCAGACATGCATGTTTAAATAAATTGAAGCGGTTCTTGAATTGCAAAGTAGATGAAAGTGTTTTTCATGCTTCCCAATTGTAACATGATACCAATTCCATCACTTGTAGTGTAACGTGAGCCGACGACATCAACAGCTAAATCCCGTCGGTGGAACAGCGAGGCCCTCCCAGGGGGTCTGGGGATTCAGGGAGAAGGGCTATTTATTTTCAGGGATTTGGGGAGAAGGGTCATTTATTTTCAGGGATTTGGGGAGTTTTTGGAGTTTTAGCGAGCAGGGAGCAGGGGGCTGAGGAAAAAACTTTTAGGGAGCTGGGGAGAAAGGTCATTTTTCTTTCAGGGAGCAAAGACCCCGCCCCCCCCCCCTGGTGGGGCCTCAACAGCATGCTCGCTCACCAAGGGTGGTTTACTGCTACATTGTATTGCATGGAAACCTTATCTATTTATAGCACATCGTCACAGTAGTACATTACTACAATATTACTGTAATACCAAATAAAAATTCTGTATCCTATCGCGGACAGGATAACACACTGACCACACAAGAAGAGGGGCGCACAACTCATTCCATACATAGCCGAGGTTTCCAATTTACCTGTCACCGTATCTGATTGTGTTCCCTTTTTGTTGCTTCCTTCACATTGATAAACGCCGGTATCATTATCAGCATCAACTCCGGTAACTATTAGAGTTCCGCCAGATGTCAGAACGTATTTTGGATTTCCTGAAAACATTTACAAAAACTGTAGAATAGATGAAATTCTACAGTTTCATCGTGACTTTCAATTTTTAAAAAAGGCCAAGAATGGATTTCTCGTCTGCCTGAAGCAAGTGCACGTACATGTACGCTTGCCAGTCGCTCGACGCCGCTGACACTCGGAACAGTAGTACGAATCAAATCAGATTACTATACAGTTCTGTAATAGGTATAACATAAACTACATACTTGACATGTTTAATATACTTATCCGCAAAAGAAACGCGAAAATAACTAATACGCTTGTTTTTTTTTTCTTTCTATATCGCCAAAATGTATTTAAGTGATATAAATATCGATAGTCCCGTTAATTCTCTTTCACACAATTAAAAATCATGACTACGTTAAGACTTACGCTTGTCGCGTTGCCGCGAAAAAAAAAAAAAAAAAAAAAAAAAAAAAAAAGTTATCCCCCATTTCCATAGCTACAGGGTTAGGATACATTTAATTGCCTTGCAAAAGTTTCCGAACCGATACCAATATTCGAAAGTCATGGTTGAAACAAAATCAAATCGGACAATTTTATGTCTTTTTTGACGTGTTTTTCCTTTACGTGACGTCGTTTACTTTTTGACGTAAATTGGCGTTTTCTTTCAAGCGAATAGACGTACACGAAATCTTTTAGTGCCATAAGATAGCTGTTGACACACTGAACAGACATTTACAGAATCACAATTTGAATGCCCATAGTGTGTCTGTAGTGAACAATAATGACGATCTCTAAACAATAGGCTGACGTCAACAGAAAAACGCGACCCTTGGGAGCGTTGACAAGCAGTGTTTTCCCAATTTTTTTGTACGTTTTCTATAGATTAGACACCCGGCTACTACTTCACGGCATCTGTTTTCAAATCGCTTTAATCGTGAATGTTTTAGATTCAATTTCGTAATACACGATATCGTACACAAACGTTATTGTAACGTCTTAATGAAGCATGCTACAAAAGTTTAATTTTGATTGATTATTGCTCACTGAAAATACTCATAAGTTATATCTCTGAAAAATCCATCACAATGATTCTTTTTAAAGAAAATGGTGTTTTAATATTTTCGCGTTTCTTTTGCGGATAAGTATATATACCCATATCAAGTGGGGACGGGGAAACGAATATCATTCTGCATTTTTAAGGTAACCAAATATCTGATAAAGTGTAACCAAATTACCTGTGTACATTAAATTACCTGTCAAAGGCATCCCATCTTTCAGCCACTCTTTCGTAGGCAAAGGTGTACCAGACGCTGTGCACTGAAAGTCCATTACCACCGAAGATCCAGTAATTGGATAGACATGAGGGGTGACGATGACACCAAGACCCTCTGAAAAAAGAATAATTACACACATGCCCATGCAATATACAGATTTGCTAAAACATAGATTGTCGGCACTCGTTAGAACCATCTCGACGAGGCGGGCCACTAGTACCCACACTGCTTTAGATCAAACTATGAGATTTCAACATGGTGTCAGATCAACGTCAGATCAATTGTCCATGTGACATCATGATTTAGACATGAAATTAATAGTACTTACGCTCCACTGTTAGATTAGCTGAGGCGGTGGAACTTCCCAGTGCGTTGCTTGCTGTACATGTGTAAGTGCCAGTGTTAAACGTATCGACACCGGTCAGCGTCACAGAGTTGTCGGGATTGACATAGGCGTTTAGAGGCGGTTTACTACCAGTCTGAAACCATACAAGTCGAGTTATCGGGATTGACATAGGCATTCAGGGGCAGTTTAGTACCAGCCTAAAACCATACGTCAGAGTTATCGGGATTGTCAAAAGGATAACATCTTGATTACGGCGTTAATTATTTGAAGGATACGGATTAAAATAAGTCACTGACTTTCTTCCGAATTCCTTTCGTTCAAATCAGTATACGTTTGTATGTTTATTGTGCATGTATGTTTGTATTTTGAATTCGAATAAAATATGTTTAAACCAAAAGGATAAATGGAAAAGCGAGTTGTTATATATGAAAGCAGGAGAGGTTAAACTGTCATCTCTCTCTTTTTGGTGACAGTACATATCGCAATGAACGATAGAATTTGTTCAACAATTCATATGCTACTTTGAAAACTCGTCTATTCTTTGGCTTTGTCGATTATAAACATTTTTTAGACATTGGAAAGACAACGACTAAAATGGCAATTAAATAGTCACACGTACCAGCGGGTATGTCCAGGTTACCTTCCCTAGTGGATTGGATACAGTATCACAGTGTAGAGTTACAGTGCTACCATCGAGAGAGGTTTGTGACTTTGGTGGGCCAATGATCTGTGGCTTACCTGTATACATTACGAAAACACGTCCATGTAATATACAGAAAATTTTTTGGTTTTAAAAATGAAAATTTTCACAGGAAAAAATTTGATATTTTTCTTATTTCTGCTCAAAACATAGATTGTGGGTACACGTTAGAACCGCCTCGGCGAGGCGGTTCTAACGAGTACCCACTATCTATGTTTTGGAGCAAAAATAAGAAAAATAGTATACCCCTGCATACCCCAGTTTTGCTATATGAAAGTGGGGTTCAAGGGGGTATACATTACACAGACATGTTTTCCTGATGTAAGTATCAGTATTACTAGAACCGTTCTTCGGGGTTTCCGAACAGGCCCGACACTAACCGGCCTGTACAGTCACAGAAGAATGCTAGAAGCTTGGGATTTCGGATTTGAGAAGAAGAGGGTTTATACTATCCGTAGAGCGAAAACAAAGGCGCTGATCAGCTTCGCAGTTACCGCGAAGCTGATCTGTGCCTTTATTTTCGCATATGCAAAATCCGGTTTTCTCGTGACGAGGCTCACTATATTCTTGTTCAGTGCCGGAGATGTGCCGGGGTTTCCATTTATATATTTGTTTCGCCAATAAAAGAACAAAGTAATTTATTAACATCCGCTGGGTCCCTCGGCAGTGTTGAAACACACACAGACACGGAGTTCAGACTATTAGTTGTATTTTTCTCGCATTTTATTACCTTAAGTTTATCGTCCATATTAAATTTGCAAATATTCCTGTGCATATACATGCAGATACTCAAGCCCTCTCTTCATACTTTTTTTTTTTCATAAAAAAACCTCCCTACAGAGGGCGGTGCTTTTACCAGAGATTTCACTACAAATCTGACCCCGCACTGCCGGGCTTTAGCAGGGCTTAAAAAATTGAAAAGTCAAAAGCCCCGCTTTATTTCGGCCCTATAGGGGCCTTGGATACAAATGACTGGCGCAAATTTTGAAATACTGAACCTGATACGGTAACACCAGTCGTCGAAGAGTCTGTCTCTCGTTGGTTTGTACCGGTACAGGTATAACTCCCGGCATCGATAGGGCGGGCCGGGAAAACGGTAACAACACTAGCAGAGTTTCCTTGCATTTGAGCACTAACTGAAATATATAAAATGGAGACGTTGGTATACACCATACCATTTGATATAGTGACTTTCTTTAATGTATGAAGTGTGATTGCTGCTGCTTACTTCCTGTGCGAGTATAACTCCCGGCATATATAGGACGAGCCGGAAAATAATTATACCAGTAATAATACTGGTATTCTCTCGCATTTGGACACTAATTAAAAGTTTGATACACTAGTTTGATACAGTGATTTGCGGCCATACATGAAGTGTTATTGCTGTTGTTTGTTTCCTGTGCGAGAAATATCTTTCTTACCAGATTAACTTTTCCTGTTGGGTCTAAGATGGGTTCAGGTTACACTGGGGGTGGGGTATCCATGGTGCTACATTTGATAGTGAGGTTCTCATTTTCATTGGCATGTAAAGGAGTCAACGTGAACAAATAAAAAACACATACAAATTAATGTGATCACTTTCTTACCGGTTTCACTTTTCCCGTCGGGTCTGAGATGGGTCCAGGTTACATTAGGGGGTGGGGTACCACTGATGCTACATGTTATAGTTAGGTTCTCATTTTCTTTGATGTGCAAAGACGTCGGGTTGGTAGTTACAGAGACGGGCTCTGTGAGAAAATGAATAATATGAATAGTTGAAAATATACACAACATTTTTATTTGAAAACAGACAGAAAGAAAAAAAAACTTTATGATGAACTGAACGAACATGAAAATTGTTGGCATTTGACATAAATTGGAATAGTGTTAACCTTTTGCTTTTCTAAAAATAGACAGAACAGCTCGCCTTTTTATATAAAAATGAATAGAAAGACTATCGTCCATGTTATGCAATCTTCCATGCTGGCTCTTTCACTGGTTCTCTGGTAACATGTTAATCTAACACTCCATCTTCGACTTTCTTGATATAAAAAATAATATCGTGTTTATACCGTTACCGTATCGAATGCAATTTATTCTTGATATTCAAAACAATCTCTTACCTGTAACGGTAAGGTAGAATATTTTTCCTATACCCCCAAAGATGTTCTTTATCTGACAAGCATACCCTCGACTGAAAATATCAGAGAAAACATACTTATATACGCGGAGATTATGCTAAAAGCCATTATTGAGGCTATTATGGCAGTTAAAATGGAAACATTTCATTCCTTTTACTTCAAAAATACTAAAATAACCAACTGTCTGAAAATCATTTAAATTTGATGGAAATTATTCATTTCGCTTTTAGCAACGCATCGACGCCCTGCATAACACGGTTAATTCATGTTATAGTTTTTGCTTCTCTTACAGATGCTTTCGTTGTGACATTCTTACCTTTCTGCAAGCTGAACATTCTGATTATGCCCTGTATGGAAACACTAAATCTAATAAAATCGGTTCTGTCTGATCCATGGGGTTTCAGGTCGAAGAGAGAATAATAGATAGATAAATAAATCGATAAATAAATAAATAAAGTAAGTAAGTAAGTAAGAATAGAGGGACTAGGAATCGATGCATCCCAACATAGACACCAGATGGGAAAGAAAATATATAAACATAACAATACATTTTTCCGACAGCATCGGACTGAAAGTCAATGACTGGCTATAATTGCCGTAGAACATAATGCCGTCCCATCCCCACCACCACCCACAAGAAAAATATATTTTACAAACCTGTCACCAAGTTGGACATTCTGTATATACATCCCTTTGGTGGAAACACTAAATCTGTTCTGCCCCGTGGGGTCAATCATCGGGCTGAAGGTCACAGACGGGGGCGGGTAGCCGGCTGAGGCCTGGCACGGAAGGAGCACGGACTGTCCCACAGAGGCATTGATAAATTCCTGGGTGCCCCCGATATACTCTGGTTTCGCTATGAAACAAAGGGAAGTTAAGGGAGCGCGGTGGCGTAGTGGTAGAGCGTCGGACTCCGAATCGAGAGGTCCTGGGTTCCATCCCCACAAGCGGCACCGTGTTGTGTCCTTGAGCAAGACACATTAACTCCTACAGTACTGGTAAATCCCAGGAAGCGGTGGCTCCGTCCCGACGTGACTGAAAAATTGTTGACTGGGACGTTAAACCTCAATACAAACAAACAAAGGAAAGTTATTCAAGAACATTTGTCTGATGGTTTTGTCGTTTAACTCCCAATGCAACAATTCGGCGGTCATCTTGGGACGGAGCCACATGTTTCCTGGGCGTTAAACGGTACTATTTGGAGTGTATCTAATCTAAGGACATAACCCGCCGCCAGTGGGTTTTGATCCGAGGACATTGCGAAGTATAGTCCGACGCATTACCACAAGGGCAGCGTGCTCCCCTATTTCAGTACAATTTTGACAACTGTGTACGAGGGATGTTGAAAGATACAATTTTGACAAATGTGTAAGAGGGATGTTAAAAAAAATGACAACTGTGTACGATGGATGTTCAAAAATACAAGGAAACGCTTGTAGTTTCATTTCTGGTATGAAAGTTTGAGCCGCATCATGAGAAAACCAACCAAGGGGGACAAAAGTCGTACTAGCAAGTCTACAGGTATTGGTCAATTTATTGTAAACGGCATATAGGAAATATTTTTTTATCTTTTCATAACTTTCTTAATTCTTGGTATATTTTTGCATCACGAACGGCATTAGAAGGAACAATTCTTTACACTGAAAAAAAGTTATAAGAGGCCCTTTTTCAAACTCATTTTTTGTAACTAAGCCATGTTCAAAATTGCACGATTTTTAGTCTAAAGACGTGTCTTTCAAGTAAGTACAGTTCCAAAGTGTTCAGAAATAATTTTCTTTCACTAAACGCGATTTTGGAGTAAAAATGCAAAACTCAATGTTTTTGAATAAAAAATTTGATAGAGATCAACATTAATTGAAATTATGAGCGGGTGTCATCAAAGGGGCCCTTCCGGCTTGGAAAAACATCAAACATTCGAATTTTCTCTACTGGTAGACTTTCTGCGCATTTTTAAAAATCGCTAATTTTGAGATTTTTTGAAAAATTCATCAATGTGCCTCTTAAACATGTTAATCGCTATTATAAATTCACTTGATGTAGCCTGGAAATGAGAGATATAACCCGAGTGAGCTATTTTAGACTATTTTCGAGGACAAACAGGTCACGGCTGACGCACACTTCCGGTTTCAATGCCAATTTTTAACGAACAAAATGACGAAATTTATGGACGATTTTTTAATTTTTCAAAGTTTATCAGAGTCTAGTATTATACCTTAATACTCGCTGAAAATTTCAATTCCATACTGCTAATAATAATGCAACCAGAGATGAACAAAGTTTGTATGCAAATTGCATACAAAAAGCTGAATTCATGTTATTCATGTTGCTGTCTTCTTGCATGTACAAAACAGAAACGAAGATTCTTATTGCAGCAACACATCTGACTTAAAGTTATCTTGCATCATGGTAGTCAGTAGCACTTTCAAATAAATTAAAATGTAAAACACAACGTCATAATATGACATTTAATTTGATGATAATAAAGTGTGATTTTCGAAAAGAGGGTACCTTTACTCATGCTTCGACTGCGTGAGACATATCACGCATTTTGGAATGCAGACACTCTCAGAGCCACTGTTAGACATTGGTTTATTAATTTGATCATAAATTTTAATTGATCGTAATTTCCTTTCTGAACTAGAATAAAAAATATGAGGTGGCCTCTTATAACTTTTTTTCAGTGTATCTTTGACATGGTTTTTAAATTTTTGTAGTAGCACTATTAGAAGATGGTCTGTTTGGATTAGGTAACCTAGTAGTGCGCAAAATAATTAAATATATAGTGAAATTTCCGTAAAAAGTGGTAAAAATTGTCATGGTACATGACTTCGACGGCAAGTTTAGGACATAATAATTAAAAAATGTTATGCGTCACAAACGGTCTAGTTTAGAAGAAAGAGTACATTTTCAACTGGTGCAACTTTTGTTTTTGTAGCATTGAATGTGGTTTCCGAACATGTTCGACACAAACCGAGCTACAGAAGATGGCTAGAGGTTGGAAATTTAGGATTTAGAAAAAAAATGGGAATTGTACTATCCATGTAGCGAAAAGAAAGGCACTGATCAGCTTCGCAGATGCTGTGAAGCTGATCTGCGCCTTGGTTTTCGCATATGTAAAATGTTTGTTTTCCCATCACGTGGCTCATCTAGACACGACTGTCACCGATATACATTGGATGTGAAATAAAAAGAAGTTGAAAGTAAGCAATGAACAGGAAACGGCACACGAAAAGCCAAAATTTCGCCCAATAATCAAAGGAATAAAGAATAAATACTGATACAACGAAACATACATGTATACGTCAACGAAATCAGATGTTTTACAAAAAATGTGGTCAGTCAGTTAGGCCTACCCTAACTTAGAATATGATAGATTTATTTATGACTGACTTGTAAATTGCATTCGTTAATTGCGATGTCGGCTGGGTAGTGCAATGGTGAGGTGACCATCAGAAAAACATGTCCGTGCAATGAATATCTACTCAAACCCCACCTTTATATAGTAAAACTGAGGTATGCAGGGGTATACCTATTTTTCTTATTTTTGCTCCAAAACATAGATTGCGGATATTCGTTAGAACCGCAGCCGAGGCGGTTCTAGCCGAGACGGTTCTAACGTGTATACACAATCTATATTTTAAGCAAAAATAAGAAGAATAACAAAACATTTCTACTGAAACTTTTGAATTTTTAAAACGCAAAAATCTCTGTTTATTGTATTGTCATGTTTTCGTAACGCGTAAATTCCGACTCACCTAACGACAGACAGCACGGTTGATTTTGTACCACGTCTCTCCGCGCATCTACCCACGTTTCATCATCCATAGCCGACCTCTTGTCTTTCGTGACCATGTGTTCGTACGTCTAAATTAAAAACAAAACACATGTAAAATGTTCTGTCGATCTAACATCATATGAGCCGCGACGCGAGAAAACCGGTCGTCTTCGGGGTTTCCGACCACGTCCGAAGTCACAGAAGCAGGCTAGAAGCTTGAAATTTCGGATTTAAGAAGAAGAGAAGCTGATCTGCGCTAACTGCGAAGCTGATCAGCGCCTTTGTTTTCGCATAGGCAAAAATCCGGTTTACTCACGATGCGGCTCATATCATATGGACCCATCATTTCCATCGATGGTTTCATGGTTTCTACTCTGGTGTTAAAACCCCATCGTTACTGGGACAATAATAAAGCCCCAGTCAACATTTTTCTCAGTCATGTATAGACGGAAATACCAACGTTGGGGATTCTTTACATCTTAAACAATTACATATGAGAGATAGAATTTTCTAATTGTGTGTGCCTAGATTACCAAAGCCAGGCATTATTTTTCAGAGATCGGCTTATATACAGATTCAGGTAATGCAATACATGTATAATAATGAGTCTCTTTAAGAATACCTAAATATATATCAGCTAATTAGCCATCGCGTCGTCTAAAGACCAGACATCAAGTAATGGGTTTGAATTTTACACACTTTCGAACGATTGGGAAACGGATTACAAAAATCGCAAGACTGTTATTGTCATTATGTACCATAATTGTCTATAATGTATATTGTATCCATACAATTGAAATAAAGTTTAAACCAAAGACCTGGCGAGAGTTGCATAAGCATAGCGCTATCGAACGCTTCGTAACTATTTGCTATGCAACGTTACGTTACAAGAAAGCGCTCGCGAGCGCTACGTAACGTTTCTCCGAGCTGCCTCTCAGGAGGCAGCCTGCCGTTGCTAAGGAACAAAGGCTTACTTCAAGAAACAGAATTGCGTCGTCAATATTCGACGACATTTTATGAGATGGAAATGTGACACTAACCATCTGTGTAGTCCAGAAAACAATTTTCTAGCCTTCTAAATCGAGAAAAACAGTGATTCGTTGCATGTTTTTGGTTAAGCTAATAAAGCACTCTTGCGTAAAGAACCGTTGCATGGAAAGAACAAAACGTAGAAAAGGGCTACGAAAAAGCGCTAGCCTTATGCAACTCACGCCAGACAATTGTTTTGATCATTCGCAACACCCATCTTGGCTTTATGTAGCACTGAACAGATACCTTTCATCACAAATAAAAAGTATATGGTCTACTTTGCCCTGTCTACACTCTACTCGTATAAACCTTGCATCCTTTTATGGGACATAGGTAGACAGTATAGCCCCAGATGTGACTCCGCTGAACGCGGAAATTTAATCGAAAAATGATATAAGAATTAAAAATTACTCCTCTTGTCCCTAAATATAAAAGTGGGCTCACCCGAATGATAATAATAGGAAAATTCATTCATCAAAATGGGTAAGCATTACGAAATCTTGCCCATGCAAAATACAGAGATTTTTTCAGTTGTAAAATTTGAACAATTTTGATACTTGAACATTTGTAATATTTTTTCTTATTTTTGCTCAAAACATAGATTGTGGATTCACGTAAGAACCGCCATAGCGAGGCGGTTCTAACGAGTACCCACAATCTATGTTTTGGAGCAAATATAACGAAAATAGGTATATCCCTGCATACCCCAGTTTTACTATATAAAAGTGGGGTATAAGGGGGTATTCGTTGCACGGACATGTTTTCCTGATGGTAAACTGTTAGACAACGTACCTTTATCAATCCACAAGATGTCTCCAACTGTTTAACTCGCAGCTTTAAACTCCATATTTCATTAAACTGAAGATAATTTATAACTCCAAATGACGAGATAGCTGAAACAATACACAAAGTGGCGGCAATGAACAAGCACCAGTCGCTGGATTCCCTGCGAATCACAGATTTTGAGGGAAGTGTCTTAGTGTCCGCCATATTGGTGTACAGACAGGGCAATACTGCACTTGAGCCACGTTATGAGTAAACATACAATGTGGTTTCCAAACAGGATCGACACAAACCGAAATGTATAAGCACACAAGATGACTAGAGGCTGGGAATTTTGGATTTAGAAAGAAGGGGAATTTATACTATCTGTGTAGCGAAAACAAAGGAGCTGATCAGCTTCGCAGTTACTGCGAAGCTGATCTGTGCCTTTGCAGTTTTCGCATATGCAAAATACTTGTTTTCTCACGAGGCGGCTCACTCATTTGAACCCATCGGAAACTCTTGCAGATAAGGCGCAAGTCCTTTTAATGTGTCACAAACTAAATAGACATGTAATATTAAACAACTGGAAACATTGAATAATACCAGCTACTGTCTGTGCTTGGTTTGTAGTTATGTTTTGTCATAGGCAAACCAAACAATGGCCCGATAATTTTTCATATCTTTCACATTGCTGTCATACTGTGTTTTTGCACGTTCGGATAATGTTAGAGACAACAAGGTTCTTGCTAGCGTACTTAACATGTGAATTTCTCGACATCAGTACACATGCCACAAGGTTCTTGCTAGCGTACTTAACATGTGAATTTCTCGACATCAGTACACATGCGGGTCGTTTAGTGGACTTTTGTTGTGCTTGAATGTTAGGGCTTATCTTTTATCAGTCCTGTTGTCGTCTTACATATTGAAACATGGATTTGATATCACTCTCATTCTATATTATGGAAGGCCAGGGCGACTGGCCATAAAATTTGCAATTATGATAATTATTATGGTAATTAGCAATTCGCATTTACCAAAATACAATAAGCATTCAGCAAAAGTATAAAGCAAATAGAAATTAGCATGTCGCTCCGGCCTTCCATACATTCTTAATAGATAAGATTTCTTCTTCATATCAGTGATGATACGTACCTCTATACGTGTTATTTCAATCTTGTAAGATATGTGACTCAACATGATACAAGATACAAAGAGCGCCATTTCAATGCTCATGGCCAATGAAAACATACCACTTTTCACTGCGCTTTTTTTCTGCACATATGGTGTATACGTTTGTTAAATATGATAAAATACAGACTTTCTGCGCCAAAATTCTAACCTTGCGTCGCGATTTTGGAGGCCACGAGTGTGAGTGTCCCAGCCCTTTACCAACCGCACAAGTCCTTTATAAGCTGCTTCTTTCACACCCGGGGGACAAGAATACAAATTTCTTCTCAACAATCCGAGAGTCTGTTTGCCTTTGTGCAAACTTTTGGCATTGGAAATATGAGTATTCAATTCTAAATTGTTTGTGATCGTTACACCTATGTATTTTATGCTTCTGAATTTGAATCTGAATCTGAATGGTTTACTGGTGACACGCCAAATTGACAAGGCTCACAGAGGGGGGGGGGGGGGGGGGCACAATGTATTCCAGTACAGTACCTTCAAGGATGTAATTAGCCTGGATTTTGTCAGTTGCGGCAGGTTGCATTCAACAGGCTATATTAATCCCATTTCCTAGCCCAACTGCCTAAACGATCAATGTCTCTCTGAATTATTGTTTCATGTGTGCTTTAGTCAAACAGAATCAAGCTTAAATTGTTGCCTTATTTTTAATGTTATATTACTTTATTTCGAAGTTATTGATTTATGTGATTCATATACAATGTGGTGGTCCATGATTGGAAATAAATTCTATTCTATTCTGTACACGATAATCGAAATATAAAGACGGTTTGATCCGGATCATTTGCCTACTTCCGCAAGCGCCATAAGTGACTCAGACTCGGTTGGTTTCAATATCAACATGGAATTTGCCAAAGAACAGCTCGCTAAACATGGTTGGAAACTTGGTAAAGACTTTGAAATACCCATTTGACCATAAGCACGCGTATAAATATTTTGTATTCAATTTATTTGTTTGAAAACTGCAATTTTATCCAATTGTCATATGTTTTCGCGACATTTCACGAGGCAGAAATCGGATGCTGTTGGTCGGTATGACGTCAATGTAGTACTTATATGCATAGGCTGAGTTCGGATGGTGCTATATAAGCAGTTATAGCCACATTTCATTATTTGGTATTGTCCTATGATAGAATATTAATCAGCAAAGTTTTATTTAAGATGTGACGGGATAGTCTCCCTTGTAGAATACGTTGATGCAACATATTAGCGGCATATTGAGTGTATGTAATATGCAAATTAGAAACTCGAAACTTTGTGAATCGAGTAAGTGTTAGATATATAGCGCAGTAAACCACCCTTGGTGGGTGAGCATATGCTTTTCCACCGACGGGGTTTGCTGTGGCTTATCTCGGCCGTTCGTTACATTTGGTGGCAGCGGTGGGATGATGACAACTGCCAGAATGGAGTTGCCTTACCCATGTAGTCCCCAGGCCAAGACTCGGGGCGAGTCTTCTCGGAGGTGGAAGTAATGTGACGGGATAGTCTCCCTTGTAGAATACGTTGATGCAACGTATTAGCGGCATATTGAGTGTATGTAATATGCAAATTAGAAACTCAAAACTTTGTGAATGGAGTAAGTGTTAGATATATAGCGCAGTAAACCACCCTTGGTGGGTGAGCATGCTTTTCCACCGACGGGGTTTGCTGTGGCTTATCTCAGCCGTTCGTTACAAAAGTAACTCATTAGTTGCGTAAATCCGAGGGAGCCTTCTCGCCATTTGATATATTCTTCATACAGGCATTTCTTGGCTATAGCTGCAGAAGTGCTTCTAAGTGGGATTGCAGCTATAGCTCGAGCCACAGCCGTTCCCTTGTGAATATAGCCTCACCCAGACTTAGCCATCGTTCAGCCATTATTCATTGATCCAATCGGAATGCATACATGTGATACCTCCCTCATCATCAGGGAGACTCCGGGAAATGAGCCGTAAAATTGATAAAAATTCTTTTAAAAAGTACTACTTTTTAAGCAAAAATTCAAAATCTCCCTGAAATGAATCAAGACTTTTCCTATATATTTTATACATTTTTCAAAAACCTCCCTGAAATGGAAGAAAAATCTCCCTGATTCCTCTTTCAAACTCATCACATGTATGGGAATGACGTCATTGGCCATTGGTACGAGGTGAATAACTCGGTGTTTATCGCTATGGCCTTACTGAATTCAAAGCAGAAAATATAGAAACAAAATTAAAATTTTCATTAAAGCGTTGCCTGTATCTTTAGATCGTTATCATGTCTTCAACTCAAGGCATAAACCACGTGATATTTCTGGCAAATTATGATTTTATAAGCGCCTAAAAATGATTAAATCATAAAGATATTGACCGAGTTATACCCTCAACTGAATGAGCAAGAAGGCGGGAAAGGAGCAGTTCCGGTGACCAATATTGATTTTTTCTCACGAAAGAGTAGCTTGCCGACCGGATCAGTGGGGTCACCATCCTGGATAATTCACCTGACACAATTCCATAGTGCTTGATCTGTTCTTTGATTATTTCTGCTGCCTAGCTAGTCTTCCACATATTGGCATAGCAGTTATATGCACCAGTCATTTGTAACCATGCCCCCAACCCCCAAGCTGGCAAAAAGATAGGGAGATATCTGGGCTAAAGTGCAGATCAATTACTTGGTGATTGACCCACAGTTCTGGTGGGCTGACATTGTTTTGGCATTAGAATTTTTACCCTATGGAGATATTCTACTGTTAAGGGCAGTTTTGGTCTCCAATTTATACCCTTGGGAAAACTAATCCCCATCATTCCCTATTTGAGCTGCCTCATGAGAAAACCAAAAATCTGCATATGCTTAAACAAAGACGCAGATCAGCTTCGCGGTAACCGCGAAGCTGATCAGCACCTTTGTTTTCACTACACGGATAGTACAATTCCTCTTCTTCTTAAATCCGGAATTTCAAGCTTCTAGCCTGCTTCTGTGACTGTGCAGACCTGTTCGGAAACCACATCGGTTTTCTCACGAGACGGCTCATTTGTGGTGGTGGACGGTGGCTTAAATTAAGGTTATCATAATAAGATTTTCTGTGTATTTTCAGGTCAAGGTCTTGGCAAGAATGAAACTGGTATTACAGAACCAGTGAAGGCAAAGATAAAAAATGACACAACTGGGGTAGGTTACTTGACATGTTCATTACACATACTTGACCATGCAATGAGATTTTTTTTCAGCCGTAAAAATCGAATATTTTGTTGGAAAATTTTTTTATGTTTTTAATATATTTGTTCAAAACATAGATTGTGGTTACTCCTTAGAACCGCCTCTAATGAGTACCCACCATCTATGTATAAAAAATAAGAAAAATAGGTATACCCCGGCAAACCCCATTTTCACTATATATAAGTGGGGATTAATGTTAAGAGGATATTTATTCCACGGACATGTTATCCTGATGTCATCATGTCTTGGTGCAGCCCCGTGGCAGATTGGTTAAAATAGTGCTGATTTCATTACCATGCTTAACTATTCGATCATCTGACAGCTGTGTCTGGTGTGTGAGTGCAAGCCACGCATGATGCGCATGAGAGACAAGCAAAATTGTGTTTGTGGATGTTCCATGTGGTTTTTCTTGGGGTTCTTCTGTTTTCACCCACCTACTGATTAAGTCATCTCATATAACCTGAAATAATCTTGAAAGGGATGTAAAACTGTTTCATAAAAAAGTCTTAGCTCACAAACTCACACAAGCTTGGCGGCTTATGTACGGGACATGTAGGCAAACAATATAGCACCAGATGTGACACCATATTCTGCAGCTTCCTATCGGGAGCTTTTCTGTTTGCTTAGAGGTTTACATCAAAAAATGAAATGAAAATTTTCAATCACTCCTGATGCCCCTAAAAATGAAATTGGGCTTGCCCAAATTGATGGGCAAGTACATTTTGAAAAATTGGGTTAGAAGTATTTGAGCCACGTCGTGAGAAAACGGAATTATTCCCTATGCGAAAACAAAGGTGCAGATCAGCGCCTTTGTTTTCAATACATGGATAGTACAATTCCTCTTCTTCCTAAATCTGGAATTTCAAGCTTCTAGCCTTTTTCTGAGAGTTTACAAGCTGATTTGTGTTGGACTTTGTTGGAAACCCGAAAACCTGCTTCTCTCATATGTTGGCTCATTTTACAGGTGGGCCATGATGCCGGGAAGGAGTTCAGCTTTCACTGGTGGGATCATATGTTTAACAAAGCGGCGAGCAGTATACAAGTAGAGACAACAGAGGTTTGTTTACAAAATCTTTTCATTATGAAAACTTGCCCATACAATATACAGAGAATATTTTTTCACCAGTAAAAATTGAAAATTTCACTAGAAAAATTTTGATAAGTTTAATACTTTTGTTCAAAACATACATTTAAGGCGGTTCTAACGAGAACCCACAATGTATGTTTTGGATCAAAAAAAAAGAAAATTAGGCATACCCCTCCATACCCCAGTTTTACTACAATTGGGGTATAAGGCTGTTTACATTACACAGAAATGTTTTCCTGATGCTTTCCAAAGTCTTTTTTCACTCTAAGACAGCTGTCTGCCTAGTGGCTGGCATATAACAATTTCTTGTTGTACAAAATTCTATTGTGTAGGGCAGTGCCTTTACCTTTACACTTATAAAATAATCTTACCAGCTTTTTCCGCACATTATAGGCCAGAATAAAATTTTCTATTACACAGAAGAACTTTGCAGACTTTTGTGTGTATTTTACACAAAGACTTATTTGATAATGGTTTAAAAATAAGAAATAAGAAAAATATCAAAACTTTTCTACTGAAAAGTTTCAGTTTTTACAACTTTGACAGGAAAAATCAATATTTTACAGTGGCGTGTTTTCGTAATGTTTTAGAATGGTGTAGCAGTAAAGAAGTCAGACTCAGCTCACAGAAAGAAGAACAAGTCCTCAAAAACATATGACAATAAAGCTGTTCTGTATAGCCAGTTTGTGAAGGTGAGTATCGTCCAATATTAACTGCAACACGAAAGAACTGGTCTTTGGGGTTTATGACCAGGTTCGACACAAACCAGCCTGTGTAGCTACTGAAAATGGCTAGAAGCTTGAAATTTTGGATATAGGAAGATGACGAATTGTACTATCTGTGTAGCGAAAACAAATTAAAGTGCTGATCAGGTTTGCAGTTACTTCACTGCTGATCTGCACATTTGTTTTCGTATCTGCAAATGTTGGTTTTCTCATGACGCAGCTAAAATGTTGATGTTGAGTTTTCTTATGATAAGGCTCATATTATTTTCCGAAATTAAAAACATGTGTAATCCACAAAGTTTGATGAATAGTATGAAGACGTTAGTGACATCTAATTATACAGACAGGAATACAGACAGCCGAATACCCTGGCCTGATCAGACAATTCAAATAGCTGTCATCTGATCTCTTAACCTGGTCCAGAGGTTATAAAACTTTTTTCATGGTCAACTCAACTGAGCATGAAATTTCAACTGCTCATAAATGTTGAAATAGTTAAAATCAGTGGAAAATTAGGATTCATATCTCATAAACTAGTAATTTATCCTGCTAATAAATGTTAAAATGCCAACAATTGTTGGCATTTTAACATTTATAAGCAGGATGAATTACAGGCTTTGGTTATCGCAACATGAAATTTCAATTTATTTGGGCTATTAGGGACATTTATGAGCACTTTAAATTTTTGTCTCAGCTGAGCTGAGCGTGAAAAATTTTTTATAACCTGGGGGCCTGGTCTATTAAGGCCTAAAAAAGTTGTTGGTTACCCTCCATTTCTGATTTTACCCCTGATCAAACTTTTTCAGGCAGATTTAGGGGATTTCCATAGAACCTTTCCAGCTAGCCTATTTGGTTTCCTATATCCACCATGTAAAAAGCATTATAAAAATATCCTTCCTGCCAACCATATTTTAAAATTGTATGTAAAGGGAAATATTATTCTTTTAGGCCAAACCATGACCTACACATGCATACAGTTATGCATCTGTCTAAAACAGAGAAGAGTTAATAGTATTAAATTGATTTGGAGGGTAACTGTGTAACCCACATTAGGAGTAAACAATTTCATTAGAGATTCAGATCATTGATGATGTATGGTTGATGCGTTTTCATTCCTTCATTCTGTGAATGCAATATCCAAATACCCTGTTCACTTTTTGTAACATATATAGGTATATATGAGCCGCCGCATGGGAAAACCAACAATCTGTATAGGCAAAAACGAAGGCGCAGATCAGCTTCGCAGTAACCACGAAGCTGATCAGCGCCTTTGTTTTTGCTTCACGGATAGTACAATTCCTCTACTTTCTAAATCCAAAATTTTCAGCCTCTAACCATCTTCTGTGACTGTACAGCCAAGTTTGTGTTGGACCTGTTCGGAAACCACATTGTTGGTTTTTGCCACGAGGCGGCTCATATATCATCAATCATCATTCTTTTTGCACAGGGTGCTACATTATCAGATGGTCGATACAAAGCTGAAGATAATGTAGAATCACAGGAGGACAGTGACCATGATCAGCCATCAAAGTCAGCCATTATGTGAGTATCTGCATTACAAAAACCAACAACTTGCATATGCGAAAACAAAGGTGCTGCACTGCACAGATGATCAGCACCTTTGTTTTCGCTACACAGATAGTACAATCCCTCTTCTTCTAAAATCCGAAATTTCATGCTTATAGCCTTTTTCAGAGGCTGTACAGGCCAGTTTGTATCAGACAAGGTTAAGAACCCAAAGATTCTTGTTGGTTTTCTCACACAAAGGCTCATGTGACAGTTAGGACATCTTTTCAGTTGTAAAAACGAAAATTTTCAGTTGAAAAACAAAATAATATTTACCATAATTTTACTCAAATGTTACCTGTGGGTACACGTTAGAACTGCAATACGAAAGTATGCGCATGCAGTTAAAAAGGTTTTTTTTAGCTGTACAAATTCAAAACTCCATTGGAAAATTCCTAATTTTTTTTTTTAATTTATAAAAGTGGGGTGTAAGAGGGTATTTATTACATGAGCCGCCGCATGGGAAAACCTACAATCTGCATATGCGAAAACAAAAGCGCAGATCACCTTCACGGTGACAGCTGATCAGCGCCTTTGTATTCACTACTAGGATAGTACAATTCCTTCTCTACTTAACTGAAAAATTTCAAGCTTCTAGCCTGCTCCTGTGACTGTACAGCCCGGTTTGTGTTGGACCTGGTCCGAAACCACATTGTTGGTTTTTCCACGAGGAGGCTCACATGTTATCCTTATGATCTGCTTGACCAATGAGCTGTAGGGAATGCCTGACATAAGTCTGTATGACAATATGGTTTTGCCAAAGTCTTTATTAGCAAGAACTTTGAATTTCTCAATGCAAATTTTAGTGAAAATTAATTTAATGTTTTGAATTTACAGTAGCCTCTGATATGCAGTTGATATATTGTTTGTCAGTGACCCAGAAATAGTTCTGTAGTGTCTCATCACGTTAAAAGCGTGAATGGCGATCAATTGTGATAATATTACATAAATGCAAAATAACGTTATGCAACGTCCCACCAAAATTGATATTACCAATTCAAATTGAATGACTAAAATGATGATCAACCTTGGATTTGCCTCGGTCAATAATAATTTCCTCAGGGTGAAAATTCTTACTATCATCCTCTCATCAGGGTTGTTTTTATATAGTGTTATGTAGTAATTGAGGAAAGGTTTACAACAAACAGTTACTCAAGTGTTAATGTTTTGATATTTTACAACATTGTTGAAACATAAGTTAGGAAAATTCCGCATGTCTTCTATTTCGCGAATTTTCATTTTGAGATTTATTGGTGAGTTCTTGAATTCGCCAGCAGGCATGTGTGCTGTCTATAAAGCTTAGAGTAACTTGTTATTGATGAGAATTTTATTTTCTTGAGGTAACCAATTCCTGAATATTAGCAAAAATAAAGTTCTAGCGAAAATTTCCAAATTTACAGTACATTGTAGTAGAGTACAACCTCATTATAAAACTGTCTTTGGGGTCCATGGATATAGATCCTGCTATAAGTGATCCTTGTTGTATTGAGGTTTTTTACTACTATACTCGTATATAGTAAAAAATCAATTTGGGAGCCATGACATGGTCGTGTCATAATGAAAACCGCTTTATAATGAGGAGTGTTATAATGAGGTTGAAGTGTAGTAGGAATAAACTTATATTGATCAGTTTATATTTTTTTAAAAAATGGGCTTATTATTACTTTAATGGGCTACTTATTACTTTTGTCTACATGTATATTTTACAGTCCTGCCAACGAAGAGGAATTATTTAAGCAATGCGGAGGAAGAACAGCACACAAGTATGATTTTTTTACAAATTTTTCTTTCCTCTGTATTTATGAACATTCATGTTATGAGCCACTTTGAGCTCAGAAATAGATATAAAGATAAATTACGGCAGATCAACTTTGGAACAGTCAAGAAAGGAATTACTGGAGGGCTTAAAATTAATTTTACTAGACCCCAATCATCACTCTTAGTCTACTGTAATATCACTGGTAATAATCGTTACAGTAAAGTGACTTATTAGATGTCACAATGCGAGAAAATGTTCTTCAGGGTTTCTGACCAAGTCTGACACAAAATGGCCTGCCTTGCAGCTACAGAAGATGGCTAGAAGCTTGAAATTTGGGATTTCAGATAAGAGAAATAGTACTATCCAAGAATCAAAAACAAAAGGCGCTGCACAGCTGATCTGCACCTTTGTTTTGGCATAGGCAGAAATCCTGTTTCATCATGACGCGGTTCATATGATGTCACTGTTTTCCAGTGGATAACATCATGTGAGAAAAAGTGTTATAAATGACCACACATGTATTAACACTTTTGCAGGAGTATGTAACATCATTGATGACATTCATAACAGCAAAGTAAATTTTTGTTGAAAATATATCCACTTTGAAGGCTTTAAAATCTTATTTTGAAACTCATATGATAAAACGAATCTTACACTTCAGGTCATTTCATATGAAATATATTTAACTCGCTGAATGCTTGTTTACTGATATTATTTTTATATGAAATGGCCACTCGTGTATAGTGTATAATCCTGTACATTCATTTTCAGGGGAGCAAGACATGGTTTGAAACTGAATGGAAAACTTGCCAGGATAGAACAACAAGAGCAAAAGCTATTGGATAGACTGACCAACAAATCAACCAATCAAACATCAGATGACAATTCTGTTACAAGCTCAGCCATTGATCGGGATTCAGCCAATGATATAGGTGATAACATTAGAAAGAAACAGAAAAAGAAGAAGAAAAGAAAAGTTGAAGAAAAAGTTGATGTTGAAAATACTGAATCATATCGTGTAAATGAAAATGGAATAGAATCACATAGCAAACCTTGCAAGAAAAAGAGGAAAAAAGATAAAAGGGAAAAGAAATATAAAGAAGAAACTGAGAAAGATTGTATAAATAGTGAATTTGATGGAAATCTAGATACAGAACTAAATGATACTGTTTCAGATAAAACTGAAGATGGTGAAAAGTTTAAAACTACAGAATATAATGTTAAACATGACATGTCAGAAGGAAATGGGAATGTCGATGATTTAACTTTAAGAAAGGTTAAAAAGAAAAAGAAGAAAAATAAAAAGGCTGAATAAAGCTGCATCTGTCATTACAAAAACTTGTCCATGCAATATATAGAGATTTTTTTCACCTATAAAAATTGAAAATTTTATCAGAAAAATTTGGATATTTTTCTTATTTTTGCTCCAAACATAGATTGTGGGTACACGTTAGAACTGCCTTGGCGAGGCGGTTCTAACGAGTACCCACATGTTTTCCTGATGTATTGTATCCATTTTCTCCCAAAGTTGACAGATTTTAAATTACCCGTATGCTTCCAAAATCATGGATCTTGGCTTAAAAGGTAAACCAAAGCAATCTTGGCTTAAAAGATAAACAAAAGCGATCTTGGCTTAAAAGGTAAACCAAAGCGATTTTGGCTTAAAAGGTAAACCAAAGTGATCTTGGCTTAAAAGGTAAACCAAAGCGATCTTGGCTTACAAGGTAAACCAAAGCAATCTTGGCTTAAAAGGTAAACAAAACCGATCTTGGCAAAAAAGGTAAACCAAAGCAATGATGAGGAACTGGTGCCTGAACATTACGAAAACATGCCCATGCAATATACAGAGAATTTTTGAGCTTTAAAAATTTAAAAGTTTTTAGCTGAAAATTTTTGATATTTTTCTTATTGTTGCTCAAAACATAGATTGTGGGTACACGTTAGAACCGCCTCGGCGAGGCCGTTCTAACAAGTACCCACAATCTATGTTTTGGAGCAAAAATAAGAAAAATAGGTATACCCCTGCATACCCCAGTTTTTCTATATGAAAGTTGGGTTTAAGGGGGTATACATTACACGGACATATTTTCGTGATGAGTTGGGAAACATTGAAGTGACAATCCAGTAGATACAAAGAGAGCATATACACACCACAACCTCTTTATAACACTATTGTTTGGGTCCAAATTAATTTCCGTGTTAGCCATCCAATCCCTGTTGTAAGAGTGAAATGTGTACACATATAGCAAAAATAGTCTAAAATGACCAGTTGGGATCCAAGAGTGATCAGTG
Source organism: Rugalucina vietnamica (assembly GCA_964017185.1). Taxonomy (NCBI): domain Eukaryota; kingdom Metazoa; phylum Mollusca; class Bivalvia; order Lucinida; family Lucinidae; genus Rugalucina; species Rugalucina vietnamica. The sequence continues at coordinate 31,302,647 of OZ024885.1, read as the reverse complement.
AAATATCCAAAACCGTGTTGTAATGAAGCGTGTTATAAAGAGGTCCAGGTGTACTGAACAAAAGTGAAATCTCATATTCCAACTTGAATTTCTGTCTATCAGTTCATTTCCAAACTTTATATCACACACAAATTAAGACTTTGGCTATAATTTACAGTCTGATTTGATTCTGTGAAAACAAGCAGAACCATGTGACATGCATTTTAACAAATTAGGGGTCAGAAAAATGATTGTGCCATTCCTATAGATCCCGACACCAAACTTGGCAAATTGAGAGTTCCACATCGGCACTGCATGGAGCCAACTATAGATAATTTAGTGTGCTCATTTTTGCCACTTCTGTTACAACTACTGAAATGACATTGTCTTTTTCTTGACCTCTAACTACTTAAAATGAAAGTAGCACAGCTATTTTTGCTTCGGCAGAACTGAATCAATGTGCAAGTTGTAGCCTTAGAATAGAATTTTAATGTGCGATAAAATGTTGGCAATAAAATTAAACCCGAGGTAAATATTCTGTAAGAATATACAGTAGTGTTTTCTCTTTTGTTCAGGAAGTCATAAGCTGAAATAACTGCAGTTTCCCTGAAGGTGGCCTAAAGATGAAACTAAATTATGAAGATGTAACTAAATTATGAAGATGCATACAATAAAAATAGTAATAGAATGTCTTGAGAAAATCCCTGTCAGAACATGTCCATCTTGCTATTTAAGAATACTAATCAGGAACAGATTTATGATATTATGGTGTTATTAACCCATATTTGACGAATGGATTGTCATATCGTTATGAATTGGGTGTGTCCACTTTCATTTTTAGGGGTATTAGGACAGTCGGGGACATAACCTAAACAGGTTATAAAATTAATAACTGAATCAAGTTATAAAACATTTAAAATTATCTCCCTTTCTTGGTTGTGAGAGTTAACTTTTCTTTGTTTAACTCGTTTGTTATTTTGTAAAAGTTGCAAGTATTACAAAATAACTTAAATAGGTTATAAAGTAATTTTTTTCATGAACTTTATAGACCCCCTGCTTAGTACTTTCTAGACGATGCATAGTAAATTTTATTGGCTGGTCATAAGGTTATGTAACAGATCTTTCATAGAAAATTGTGCTAAGGCTACAATTGGAAGATGAAATAAAAGCGCTGCAGGCATGCATGATACCCGCCACGCAAATTTAATTTTGCAAAAATGTTTGTCCATAAATTCTCAAGATAAAGAGCAGAACAAAATTTTGTCATAAATGAAGGACCATAACTCTGTATACATTGATAAAATTTACCCATCTTCATTTATTCATTTTCAATCCCAAACCACTCCTTGATATACAAAGTTTGAAGAAAATCAGTCAATAAATGCTCAAGATAGAGTCCGGAAACAAAATTTTAACGTAAATCAAGGGCCATAACTCTGTACATATTTGACGAAATTTACCCATCTTCAATCCAAATCACTCCTTCCTGATATGAACTCCTATACAAAGTTTGAAGAAAATCGGTCAATAAATGCTCAAGATAGAGCCCGGAAACAAAATTTTAACGTAAATCAAGGGCCATAACTCTACATATTTGACAAAATTTACCCATCTTCAATCCCAGACCACTCCTTCTTGGAATGAATTCCTATACAAAGTTTGAAGAAAATCAGTCAATAAATGCTCAAGATAGAGCCCAGAAACAAAATTTTAATGTAAATCAAGGGCAATAACTCTGTACTTATTTGAAGAAATTTACCCATCTTCAATCCCAGACCACTCCTTCCTGGTATGAACTCCTATGCATAGTTTGAAGAAAATCGGTCAATAAATACTCAAGATAGAGCCCGGAAACAAAGAGCCCGGAAACAAAATTTTAACGTAAATCAAGGGCAATATCTCTGTACTTATTTGACGAAATTTACCCATCTTCAATCCCAAACCACTCCTTACTCATATGAACTCCTATACAAAGTTTGAAGAAAATTGGTCAATAAATGCTCAAGATAGAGCCCGGAAACGAAACGCTGACAGACAGACAGACAGAAGGACGGACGGACACTCGAACTCAAATTTTATTGGAGGGTATAACATAATACCCCTCACTTTTTAATTGGCAGGGTATAAAAAAGGTGAAAATGGGTGAATAACTTAAAGAAGTTATTTAAGCAAAAAAAAATATAACTTGATTCAGTTATGAATCAGTATTATTTTTATAACCTGTTTAGGTTATGTTCCTGACTGTAGGAGTGATTTTTATTTTTTATGTCATTTTTTCGATGAAATTTCTCTGTGCAAACAGAATAGCCCCAGCTGGGACGCCGCATTCTGCGGCGTCACATCTGGGCCTAGACTGTTTGCCTATGTCCCACAAAAGGGACGGGGCGGCCCCCGTGGCCGAGCGGTTAAGAGCGCTGTTTCCTAATCACTCGATCATCTCACCGCTGTGACTGGTGTTGGTTCGAGCCCAGCTCTGGCCACATGTGAGACAAGCCAAGTTCTGCTTGCGGGTGTGTCAGGTGGTTTTTCTCTGGGTTCTCCCGTTTTCGCCCCACCTACTGATTGGCCCGTCTCATACAAGCTGAAATAATCTTGAAAGGGACGTAAAACTGAAAAGGGACGCCAGGCTTATATGAGTTTATGTATGTCTACTTTCGGCAATGTCAGTGTGGACTGAGCCAACCCTTGGCACAAGTGAGACTGGTTTTGTTTTCTTCAGATTTTAGAAGCGTCAAATTCAAAGTGCTCCGAGAAGCATTACCTCAGCTTCCTTGGAGACCAATATCTACAACTGTATATATTTCCTCTCAAATCTTTTCTCAGTTCATTCATGGGTACCTTATCAGTATGTCTTTTAATGTAAAGCATGAAAGTGACTTTGAGATACAGACACAGTCTGAGATACAGACACAGGCTTAAAAACTTTCAGCTAGGCAATATTCTCAAATATGGAGACAATCCATTTCGAGTAACAACCTCTGTTTTAAGAGACAAGTTATGTTATAAAATAGAAAGATTCTGAAACAGCCAGATGTCCCTCGATCGCAGGAATATCTCCCATTTCGGAGACAAATTAAGTCTCCAATTTGGAGGACAATCTCCTCATTTAGGGACACTGTGAAAATGGCACATGTTTAGACTGTTCTGCGCACTTTGGTTTGAAAAAGCGCATCTTAAAACCAAAAATGGAAACACCAGTCTTACTAAATCTATCTTTTATCCGTTGCTTAAAAAAGGTGCACCGCGTGAATAAGAACAGAGGTCAGTGACATACCCCCGTCTGCAGCCTTTTCACTAACTTTTGAAGTAACAGGCTGAAAACTTCAAGTAGAAGGCAAAAATAGGGTCATTTAAAAGAAATACACTGTGAATATATGAAAAGTAGGAAGCTGAACATTCATAATAGAAGGCAATTTAGCCTCCTGCCGCCTGCTAATGAGAAGGCTGCGTCTGGTTTCTAGATTTTAGACTTGGAAGAATTGTTTAGTTTTTTTTGGTGATTTATTCTTCAGCAGTGCCTGTTTTTCGATAAATTTTTTAAGCAAAAGATACTGACATGCATCTGAATCGCTATATTGAAGCCATTTCCTGTCTCCCATTTGGGAGACAAAATTTTAACACATCATGAAAAAATGGCAAAAATACATTGTACTGTATGGCACTGTCCCCTGATGTAGAGAATGTCTCCATTTATGAGAATTTTGCCCAGCTGACTTTCCGGACAGCCCTTAAGAGGGGCTTAAAACTTTCTGGAAAGCCCTTAGAGGGGCTTAAAACTTTCTGGAAAACTCTTAGAGGGGCTTAAAACTTTCTGGAAAGCCCTTAGAGGGGCTTAAAACTTTCTGGAAAGCCCTTAGAGGGGTTTAAAACTTTCTGGAAAGCCCTTAGATGGGTTTAAAACTTTCTGGAAAGCCCTTAGAGGGGTTTAAAACTTTCTGGAAAGCTCTTAGAGGGCCTAAAACTTTCTGGAAAACTCTTAGAGGGGCCTAAAACTTTCTGGACAGCCCTTAGAGGGGCTTAAAACTTTCTGGAAAGCCCTTAGAGGGGCTTAAAACTTTCTGGAAAGCCCTTAGAGGGGCTTAAAACTTTCTGGAAAGCCTTTAGAGGGGCTTAAAACTTTCTGGAAAGCCCTTAGAGGGGCTTAAAACTTTCTGGAAAACTCTTAGAGGGGCTTAAAACTTTCTGGAAAGCCCTTAGAGGGGTTTAAAACTTTCTGGAAAGCCCTTAGAGGGGTTTACAACTTTCTGGAAAGCCGTTAGAGGGGTTTAAAACTTTCTGGAAAGCCCTTAGAGGGGCTTAAAACTTTCTGGAAAGCCCTTAGAGGGGTTTAAAACTTTCTGGAAAGCCCTTAGATGGGTTTAAAACTTTCTGGAAAGCCCTTAGAGGGGTTTAAAACTTTCTGGAAAGCTCTTAGAGGGCCTAAAACTTTCTGGAAAGCCCTTAGAGGGGCTTAAAACTTTCTGGAAAGCCCTTAGAGGGGCTTAAAACTTTCTGGAAAGCCCTTAGAGGGGCTTAAAACTTTCTGGAAAGCCCTTAGAGGGTTTTAAATCTTTCTGGAAAGCCCTTAGAGGGGCTTAAAACATTCTGGAAAGCCCTTAGAGGGGCTTAAAACTTTCTGGAAAGCCCTTAGAGGGGTTTAAAACTTTCTGGAAAGCCCTTAGAGGGGTTAAAAACTTTCTGGACAGCCCTTAGAGGGGCTTAAAACTTTCTGGAAAGCCCTTAGAGGGGTTTAAAACTTTCTGGACAGCCCTTAGAGGGGTTTAAAACTTTATGGAAAGCCTTTAGAGGAGTTAAAAACTTTCTGGAAAGCCCTTAGAGGGGCTTAAAACTTTCTGGAAAGCCCTTAGCGGGGTTTAAAACTTTCTGGAAAGCCGTTATAGGGGTTTAAAACTTTCTGGAAAGCCCTTAGAGGGGTTTAAAACTTTCTGGAAAGCCCTTAGAGGGGTTTAAAACTTTCTGGACAGCCGTTAGAGGGGTTCAAAACTTTCTGGACAGCCTTTAGAGGGGTTTAAAACTTTCCGGTCAGCCCTTACAGGGGTTTAAAACTTTCCGGTCAGCCCTTAGAGGGGCTTAAAACTTTCCGGACAGCCCTTAATGGGGCTTAAAACTTTCCGGACAGCCCTTAATGGGGCTTAAAACTTTCCAGACAGCCCTTAGAGGGCCTTAAAACTTTCCAGACAGCCCTTAGAGGGCCTTAAAACTTTCCGGACAGCCCTTAGAGGGGTTTAACACTTTCTGGAAAGCCCTTAGAGGGTTTTAAAACTTTCTGGAAAGCCCTTAGAGGGGCTTAAAACTTTCCAGACAGCCCTTAGAGGGGCTTAAAACTTTCTGGACAGCCCTTAGAGGGGCTTAAAACTTTCCGGACAGCCCTTAGAGGGGCTTAAAACTTTCCGGACAGCCCTTAGAGGGGCTTAAAACTTTCGGGACAGCCCTCAGAGGGGCTTAAAACTTTCCGGTCAGCCCTTAGAGGGGCTTAAAACTTTCTGGACAGCCCTTAGAGGGGCTTAAAACTTTCTGGAAAGCCCTTAGAGGGGTTTAAAACTTTCCGGACAGCCCTTAGAGGGGCTTAAAACTTTCCGGACAGCCCTTAGATACCGACATGCATCTGAATCGCTATATTGAAGCCATTTCCTGTCTCCCGTTTGGGAGACAAAATTTTAACACATCATGAAAAAATGACAAAAATACACTGTACTGTATGGCACTGTCCCCTGATGTAGAGAATGTCTCCATTTATGAGAATTTTGCCCAGCTGACCTTCCCTACAGCCCTTAAGAGGGGCTTAAAACTTTCTGGAAAGCCCTTAGAGGGGCTTAAAACTTTCTGGAAAACTCTTAGAGGGGCTTAAAACTTTCTGGAAAGCCCTTAGAGGTGTTTAAAACTTTCTGGAAAGCCCTTAGAGGGGTTTAAAACTTTCTGGAAAGCCCTTAGAGGGGTTTAAAACTTTCTGGAAAGCCCTTAGAGGGGCTTAAAACTTTCTGGAAAGCCGTTAGAGGGGTTTAAAACTTTCTGGAAAGCCCTTAGAGGGGCTTAAAACTTTTTAGAGGGGTTTAAAACTTTCTGGAAAGCCCTTAGATGGGTTTAAAACTTTCTGGAAAGCCCTTAGAGGGGTTTAAAACTTTCTGGAAAGCTCTTAGAGGGCCTAAAACTTTCTGGAAAGCCCTTAGAGGGGCTTAAAACTTTCTGGAAAGCCCTAAGAGGGCCTAAACACTTTCTGGAAAGCCCTTAGAGGGGCTTAAAACTTTCTGGAAAGCCCTTAAAGGGTTTTAAATCTTTCTGGAAAGCCGTTAGAGGGGCTTAAAACTTTCTGGAAAGCCCTTAGAGGGGCTTAAAACTTTCTGGAAAGCCCTTAGAGGGGTTTAAAACTTTCTGGAAAGCCCTTAGAGGGGTTAAAAACTTTCTGGACAGCCCTTAGAGGGGCTTAAAACTTTCTGGAAAGCCCTTAGAGGGGCTTAAAACTTTCTGGAAAGCCCTTAGAGGGGTTTAAAACTTTCTTGACAGCCCTTAGAGGGGCTTAAAACTTTCTGGAAAGCCCTTAGAGGGGTTTAAATCTTTCTGGAAAGCCGTTAAAGGGGTTTAAAACTTTATGGAAAGCCCTTAGAGAGGTTAAAAACTTTCTGGAAAGCCCTTAGAGGGGCTTAAAACTTTCTGGAAAGCCCTTAGAGGGGTTTAAAACTTTCTGGAAAGCCGTTATAGGGGTTTAAAACTTTCTGGAAAGCCCTTAGAGGGGTTAAAAACTTTCTGGAAAGCCCTTAGAGGGGTTTAAAACTTTCTGGAAAGCCCTTAGAGGGGTTTAAAACTTTCTGGAAAGCCCTTACAGGGGTTAAAAACTTTCTGGAAAGCCCTTAGAGGGGTTTAAAACTTTCTGGAAAGCCTTTAGAGGGGTTTAAAACTTTCTGGAAAGCCGTTAAAGGGGTTTAAAACTTTCCGGTCAGCCCTTAGAGGGGCTTAAAACTTTCCGGACAGCCCTTAGAGGGGCTTAAAACTTTCTGGAAAGCCCTTAGAGGGGCTTAAAACTTTCTGGAAAGCCCTTAGAGGGGTTTAAAACTTTCTGGAAAGCCCTTAGAGGGGTTAAAAACTTTCTGGACAGCCCTTAGAGGGGCTTAAAACTTTCTTGAAAGCCCTTAGAGGGGTTTAAAACTTTCTGGACAGCCCTTAGAGGGGCTTAAAACTTTCTGGAAAGCCCTTAGAGGGGTTTAAAACTTTCTTGACAGCCCTTAGAGGGGCTTAAAACTTTCTGGAAAGCCCTTAGAGGGGTTTAAAACTTTCTGGACAGCCCTTAGAGGGGTTTAAAACTTTATGGAAAGCCCTTAGAGGGGTTAAAAACTTTCTGGAAAGCCCTTAGAGAGGCTTAAAACTTTCTGGAAAGCCCTAAGAGGGGTTTAAAACTTTCTGGAAAGCCGTTATAGGGGTTTAAAACTTTCTGGAAAGCCCTTAGAGGGGTTAAAAACTTTCTGGAAAGCCCTTAGAGGGGTTTAAAACTTTCTGGAAAGCCCTTAGAGGGGTTAAAAACTTTCTGGAAAGCCCTTAGAGGGGTTTAAAACTTTCTGGAAAGCCGTTAGAGGGGTTTAAAACTTTCTGGAAAGCCGTTAGAGGGGTTTAAAACTTTCTGGAAAGCCCTTAGAGGGGTTAAAAACTTTCTGGAAAGCCCTTAGAGGGGTTTAAAACTTTCTGGAAAGCCCTTAGAGGGGTTTAAAACTTTCTGGAAAGCCCTTAGAGGGGTTAAAAACTTTCTGGAAAGCCCTTAGAGGGGTTTAAAACTTTCTGGAAAGCATTTAGAGGGGTTTAAAACTTTCCGGTCAGCCCTTAGAGGGGTTTAAAACTTTCCGGTCAGCCCTTAGAGGGGCTTAAAACTTTCCGGACAGCCCTTAATGGGGCTTAAAACTTTCCGGTCAGCCCTTAGAGGGGCTTAAATCTTTCCAGATAGCCCTTAGAGGGCCTTAAAACTTTCGGGACAGCCCTTAGAGGGGCTTAAAACTTTCCGGACAGCCCTTAGAGGGGTTTAACACTTTCTGGAAAGCCCTTAGAGGGTTTTAAAACTTTCTGGAAAGCCCTTAGAGGGGCTTAAAACTTTCCGGACAGCCCTTAGAGGGGCTTAAAACTTTCTGGACAGCCCTTAGAGGGGCTTAAAACTTTCCGGACAGCCCTTAGAGGGGCTTAAAACTTTCCGGACAGCCCTTAGAGGGGCTTAAAACTTTCCGGTCAGCCCTTAGAGGGGCTTAAAACTTTCTGGACAGCCCTTAGAGGGGCTTAAAACTTTCTGGAAAGCCCTTAGAGGGGTTTAAAACTTTCCGGACAGCCCTTAGAGGGGCTTAAAACTTTCCGGACAGCCCTTAGAGGGGTTTATAACTTTCCGGACAGCCCTTAGAGGGGCTTAAAACTTTCCGGACAGCCCTTAGAGGGGCTTAAAACTTTCTGGACAGCCCTTAGAGGGGAAAAAAACTTTCCGGACAGTCCTTAGAGGGGCTTAAAACTTTCTGGACAGTCCTTAGAGGGGTTTAAAACTTTCTGGAAAGCCCTTAGAGGGTTTTAAAACTTTCTGGAAAGCCCTTAGAGGGGTTTAAAACTTTCTGGAAAGCCCTTAGAGGGGTTTAAAATTTTCTGGACAGCCCTTAGAGGGGTTTAAAACTTACTGGAAAGCCCTTAGAGGGGCTTAAAACTTTCTGGAAAGCCCTTAGAGGGGTTTAACACTTTCTGGAAAGCCCTTAGAGGGGTTTAAAACTTTCTGGAAAGACCTTAGAGGGGTTTAAAACTTTCTAGACAGCCCTTAGAGGGGTTTAAAACTTTCTGGACAGCCCTTAGAGGGGATTAAAACTTTCTGGACAGCCCTTAGAGGGGCTTAAAACTTTCCGGACAGTCCTTAGAGGGGTTTAAAACTTTCTGGAAAGCCCTTAGAGGGTTTTAAAATTTTCTGGAAAGCCCTTAGAGGGGTTTAAAACTTTCTGGAAAGCCCTTAGAGGGGTTTAAAACTTTCTGGACAGCCCTTAGAGGGGTTTAAAACTTCCCTCTAAGGGCTGTCCAGAAAGTTTTAAGACTGTGTTTCAAGACTTATGGACATCTTAAGGCGATGAAGGTAAGCTTGCTTGTGTGTCTGGAGCTCTAATCTCGCGATACTCTTGATTTCACTCCACCTTTTGATCAGCCCGTCTCATACAAGTTAAATAATCTTAACCCATATATGATGAATGGACTTGCCCATCATTATCATTTGGGTGAGCGCATTTTCAGTATTAGGGAAATCTGGAGTGATTTTAAATTTTTATTCTGTATTTCGAAGAAATTCCTGTAAAGCAAACAGAATAGCACCAGATGGGACGTCGCGTTCTGCGGCGTTACATCTGGGGCTATACTGTTTGCCTATGTCCCATTTATAGGGCTCCAGGTTTAATATTATTTCAGTTCATGAGACGGGCCAATCAGTAGGTGGTGCGAAAACGGGAGAACTCTGAGAAAAACCACCTGGCACACCCACAAGCAGACTTTGGCTTATCTCATATGTGCCCTGTGTGTGGCTAGAACCCACACCAGACACAGCGGTGAGATGAGGGGCTTATAGGAGTTAACTGCGATGTAAAAAAAAAAAAAAAATCAGTCTGGCAATGAACAAAGCAGAAACAAGTACATTTATGTATCAAATATTTATCAAAATGGATGTTTATGTACATGTACATTCTAACAACACGACAAAAGCTGAAAGTGTATATAGCTCGATTTTGACCTCTGGTATGCCAAATGTCAGGCGACTATGCAGCAGCATGTGAAAGGACAATAAGGTAACAAATGGCTTAAAAATCAACAATGTCATATATTGGTTTTATAATTATAATGTTTACAAAAAAAATTGTTTTTCTTAAATACCAGAGGACCAATGGTCCTGTAAACGCTCACCTGAGATCAGCTGCATATACCAATAAACATGTTTGAATATTATGGTATTTAACTCCAGTGCAGGGGCAGATAAGCCCTTGGGCCATTTTCTTTTTTCAGAATCTTCAATATTCTGTCCATTTGCCAATTTCCTGTTGGCTTTTTCCTTCAAATGACATTTTAACAGTTTTCCCAATTCAGATGCACAGGCAACCCATGTTGACCTTGCCATAAACTTGGTCAGGGTCATCACAGGGTCATGATTTATATATACATTGGAGTACTTTAGCCATCGATGCCTCACGCCAAGTTTCCTTGAAATCAGTCTATTGGTTTCAGAGAAGATGATTTTTGATGGGTTTTTACCATATATGGGCATGGCGGCCATCTTGGTCATGTGACCTAGATTATTTATATACACATTGATTCCCCCATTCTATAGATGCTTCACTTAAAATTTGGCTTTGATTGGCCAAGCGGTTTCAGAGGAGAAGACGTTTGAATATTATGGAAATATACATGTATATTGCCACGGGGTGGTGGCACATGAGCCCCTGGGGTCCAATTTTTTTCAGAATCATTAATATCCAGTCCTACTGCCCATTTCCTGCAAGACTTTCACTTTAAATGACATTTTAAAAGTTTTCCCCATTCAAATGCATTGGTGACCTATGTTGACCTTCCCGTAAAATAGGTCAAGGTCATCACAGGGTCATGATTTATATACACATTGTAGTGCATGAGCCATCGATGCTTCGTGCCAAGTTTCGTTGTATTCGGTCAACCGGTTCTGGAGAAGAAGATTTTTGAACGGTTTTTACCATATATGGGCATGGCGGCCATCTTGGTCATGTGACCTGGATTTTTTATATACATATTTGTTACCCCTTCCTATTGATGCTTCACATAAAATTTCGCTTTGATTGGCCAAGCGGTTTCAGAGAAGATGTTTGAATATTATGGAGATACATGTATATTGCCCCGGGGTGGGGGCGGATGAGCCCCTGGTGCCCAATTTTTTTCAGAATCATTAATATTCAGTCCTACTGCTCATTTTCTGCAAGATTTTTCCTTTAAATGACAATTTAACAATTTTTCCCATTCAAATGCATTCGCGACCTATGTTGACCTTGCCGTAAAATAGGTCAAGGTCATCATAGGGTCATGATTTATATACACATTGTAGTGCTTGAGCCATTAATGCTTCATGCCAAGTTTGGTTGAAATCGGTCCAGTGTTTCCGGAGAAGAAGATTTTTGAAGGGTTTTTACCATATATGAGCATGGCGGCCATCTTGGTCATGTGACCTGGATTATTTATATACACATTGGTTCCCCCTTCCCATAGATGCTTCATGTAAAATTTGGCTTTGATTGGCCAAGCGGTTTCAGAGGAGAAGATCTTTGAAAATGGTGGACGACGGACGGACGGACGACGGAGCATGGGTATACTATAAGCTCACCTTGTGAGCCTGACGGCTCAGGTGAGCTAATAAATGCCATATAAATCAAGTGGATTCGTAGTAAAAGTAAAATGTGCCCAGACATGTAAATTTTGATTGCATATGCAAAATCAAATTCACAGACACAGACCAGCTGTACGGAAAGTGCACATGTGATCAGTGTCTTTGGTTTCCCTACTCAGATAGTACAATCCCTCTTCTTCTTACATTACGAAAACATGCCCATGCAATATACTGAGATTTTTTTAAGTTGTAAAAAAAAAAATTTCAGTAGAAAATTTTTGCTATTTTTCTTATTTTTGCTCAAAACATAGATTGTGGGTACACGTTAGAACCGCCTCACTGAGGCGTTTCTACGAGTACCCACAATCTATGTTTGAGAACAAAAATAAGAAAAATAGGTATACCCCCTGCATACCCCAGTTTTGCTATATGAAAGTGGGGTATAAGCCTTATAAGGGGGTATTCATTACATGGACATATTTTCCTGATGAATCTGAAATCTCAAGCCTCTTTTCTGCATCTGTGACTCTACAGGCTGTTTTGAGTCAGATCTGATCAGAAACCCAGATTGTTTTCTCACACAATGGCTCAATTGTGTGAAACACAACAAAAAAGGAACAGAGTAAATGAGCCATTGCGTGAGAAAACCAACAATTTGTGCTTCCAACCAGGTCCAACACAAACCAGGCTGTAAAGCCACAGAAGAAGGCTAGAAGCTTTAGATTTTGGAATTAAGAAGAAAAGGGATTGTACTATCTATGTAGCGAAAACAAAGGCATTGATCAGCTTCGCAGTTACTGCGAAGCTGGTCTGCGCCTTTGTTTTCCCATATGCAAATTGTTGGTTTTCTGATGCGGCGGCTCAAATCATTTCCAGGTATAGCTCAGCTACTGGTGTAGAAATTGTATGTATAAAGATATAACATCCCCAGTCAACAATTTTTCAGTAATTTCAGGACAAAGCCAATGCTTCTTGAGTATATGTTTTGTTCCACACTGCCAGGGTGTGAACAAAGGACCTCCTGATTGGAAGGAAGAGATCCATCACTAGGCCATCACACAACCCTGGTATAAATCGTAGGTTAAATGTATGTATATATGGTTTAGAAAAAGGATAAATTTGAATGATAAAGTTATATTTGAATGTATTCACTTAGTTGGGAAATTTACATCTATGGAGACAAGCATGTGCCTAATGTCCTCAACAAGTTAGGATGTCTCCCAACCAAGTTTAAAATATTACATAACATAGAACTTATTGCAAAATTCTTTCAGTCTTCAAAATAAGTTCATAACAAATTTTGGATCAAAATATGTAAACAATGTTACATATAATAAACAATAAATACCACTTTCAAAAGAATGAAGAATTTTGTTTGACCCTGTTGGCTATTTGCAACAGCTTTAAAACTTGTCATGCTTGTTGGTTTGTTGAATTTTAATACTTGTACGGATTAATGCCCTAGTCAACAATTTATCAGTCATGAGGGACAATGCCCAGAAGACAGTATCATATAAGGAGAGTAAAATATGAGCCACCTCATGGGAAAACCAACAATCTGCATAGGCGAAAACAAAGACGCAAATCAGCTTCGCGGTTACCGCGAAGCTGATCAGCGCCTTTGTTTTCGCTACTCGGATAGTACAATTCCTCTTCTACTTAAATCCGAAATTTCACGCTTCTAGCTCTTTTCTGTGCTTGATTGAGCTTAAATAGTATCCGGCAAAAATGCAAAAGTTTCTATACTGAAAAAGAAAAGAAAAGGAACGCAACAATTATATTCCACTCAATTTTGAGCAAACTACAAACAGAAATCATTGCATTTTCTACTTCTGTATTAGATGTCAGGCTTCCGAATGCAATAAACCGATTTTCATTTTGATGATAAATAATTGATGAGTATTTTCGAAGTTATGCGATGCCAACTGTGGGCATGCTGAAACTAGTATTACACACAGTGCGCATGCAATTTAAAGTCTCATCCAAAGGACTGTAGAAGCCTAGGATCAAACTATTAAACCATGTTCTACAAGGAGTGGCTAAAGCAGTCTAGAACATGATGTAAATGATTCTATGAAGTTCTAATCTAGAGTTTGTCAAGCTCTTTTTCATGCTCATCTAAGCTAAGACTGCTCATAAATACTGAAATATCCAAAATTTATTGAAATTCCATCAACAGATGACCTAAGACAGCAATTTATTCTAATAATAAATGTTAAAATACCAACAATTGTTGGCAATTTATCATTTCTGAGCAACATAAATTATAGTCTCAGCTGAGTCGAGCGTGAAAAACATTTGAGCCGCCGCATTTGAAAACCAACAATCTGCATAGGCGAAAACAAAGGCGCTTATCAGCTTCGCAGTAACTGCAAAGCTGATCAGCACCTTTGTTTTCGCTACACGGATAGTACAATTCCTCTACTTTCTAAATCCAAAATTTCCCGTCTCTAGCCATCCTCTGTGGTTGTACAGCCCAGTTTGTGTAGGACCTGGCCCCGAGGTTATAAAACTCTTTTCATGCTCAGCGAGCTGAGCTTGAAATTTTAAGTGCTCATAAATACTGAAATAGCCAAAATAGATTGAAATTTCAGGTTTAGAGCTCCAAAGCCTGTAATTTATCCTGCTAATAAATGTTAAAATGCCAACAATTGTTGGCATTTTAACATTTATGAGCAGGATAAATTTTAGTCTCAGCTGAGCTGAGCATGAAAAAAGTTTTATAACCTCTGGCCCTGGTCAGAACGCAAATTGTTGGTTATCTCATGCACAGGCTCTTTTTAGTGTACATTCAACTCTGGTGCCCTTGGAACTGTGCAAAATTTGCTGGATTTAGATAGGCCGGGTACCCAGCATACCCCCAGGGTGTCAAACCTGCTGCCTGTGACAATATAGCCTCCGTGGTTGCCGGGGAAACTGAGAATGGCACCTGGGTTGTTCTCTGTGCTTCAGTGATTGGTGTGACAGCAGACAGGGGTGCCAGGACGGGCGTGAAAATCTCCTTTTGCTGCTGTGCCTGAGGCCTAACTGTGGTGGTTTGTCGATATGGTTCGGCCTTCAGAAAACTTATCTGATTAACAATGTTTTCATCAGTCAAAGGTTCGGTTGAATTTGTCTGAATGGTTGCTGCATAGTTCTGAGGTATGGTGTAGTTAATTGGCACAGCCGTTAATTGGTTTGGGTCGGTCGTGCTCGGAACTATCTTGGCTGATGACATAATCATTGGCTGCTGAGGCAGCAGTGTTGCCGTGCCATAAATACTGTTAGCCGCGAAAACATTCTGAATCCTCCCATCCATAGCCTGGATATTGTGATCCAAAATCTCCTCCTTTTGATGAAATACAATTTCTTCCGGTTGTGGTGCGACAACCGGCTGTGAAGTCCCCTGCTCCGGCTGTCGCTCAGTCACAACCGGCTGCACCAAGGGTTCCATATTAATCCCAGTCCCAGGCGGCGGGGCTTCATCCCGAGGAATAATCACATTCGCGTCAACAGCTTTGATATATGTCTTATTATCTTTCCTATCTCTGCTCTGATAACCAGGACCTCCTGGAATGTAATGGTCATTCTTTCGCTTCACGTCACTAATAATATACTTATTCCATTCATCACGATCCTTTTTATGACTCATCATCATATGACGCCGTATTACCGCATAGTCGCTGAAAGTTTTTGCACAGAGTTGACATCTATACGGTTTATCTCCCGTATGAATCCGCTCATGCCGTATTAACGACTGTTTTTGTGTAAATCCCTTGCCGCAACTCGAACAGATATGATCTTTTGTGTCTTTATGAACTTTCATATGAATCTGAAGACTGGTCCGCTGTCTGAAGGCCTTCCCACAAGTCTGACATGAGAATCGGCGAATGTTATCGTGCATGTAACGATGATCTTTTAAAGACGAGTCGTAAGTAAATCCTTTCCCACAAATCTCACACACGTATGGCCGGATCCCAGCATGTACGTTCGCGTGTTGGCGATATGAACGTATCTGATTAAATGATTTCCCACATGTAGGGCACATATAAGTTTTCTGAATTCCAAGATGTGCTGATTTTATGTGATTTGCCAATGAAAACTTTGTCGTGAACTCACGATTACACATCTGACACACGAACATGGACCGAACATATCCTTCTTCGTGAGTCGCAATATGTTTGTCATAAACATATTTGGATTTGTACGATTTTTGGCAAACAGAACAATAATGAGACACTGCAGTATGTACTATTTTGATGTGACGTTTTAAATCCTTCTCGAATATGAAGCTTTTATCACACTCTCGACACGGAAACTGAGACTTTTTCTGTTTTTCGAGATCTTTCTCCGTCAACAAGCCGTGCACACGACCCATATGCTCGGTCCAACGTGTCCGTTTATGACTAGTGTACTCACATTCCGTACATTTATAAATCTTATTGGATTTCGGCCTTCCAGTTTTTTGGGAGTCATCTGGATCCTCTTTGATAATTTTTGCCCTATTTACTTTCCCTGAGGATTTGTTTTCGGCAGTTTTTCGCGGTTCCCGCACTATTTTTCTCGGTGGACGGAGTTTCAGCTTTAAGGGTTCACATTTCTTTATTCTGTCTTCTTCAGTGTCTTTGGCATCAGCGTTGGCATTTTCAGTGTCATTGTCGATGTCAACATGAACTTCCGAATCTTTGATGGATTTTTTCTCTGATTTACTGGTTGGTTTCTTGATAGTCGTCACCTGTGAAAAGAAAAATAAAATTTCTGCTGAGTTAATTTGGTCAGTTTATCTAGAATATTTCCCTGTCAACAGATATTTCTATAAGACTTTTTCTCTGTCATATTCATTGCATTTTTGATAGTAACTGTTGTCACCCTGTGAAAAGAAAGTAAAAATTCATTAAGATCATATTGGGTCATTTTTTCAAGTTGAGAATATATTTTCATTTGGGAACATATTTTTTCAAGTTGAAAATGTCTGAGTGAAAATTGAGACATCAGATTTTTTTTTTCTTCAATTTCCCGTCCCTTTCAAGATTATTTCAGCTCACATAAGACAGGCCAATCAGTAGGTGTGATGAAAATGGAAGAACTTCAAGAAAAACCATCTGGCACACCTGCAAGTAGAACTATGCTTGTCTCACATGTGCCTGGTGTGGGGCTTGAACCCACACCAGAAACAGCAGTGAGATGATTGAATGGGTAAGCGAGGTAATGAAATATCAGCGGCTGTGTCGGGGCCGCATCAGAAGATTTAAAGTTTTGGTACATGTAAAAGTTAAGCTGTTTTGACAATTGGTGCCAGCTGTTGTATTCCTGTTTTATGTCTTACTCAACAGCTAAGGGCATATGGAAATGGGACCTCGGTTTATAGTCTGATCCCACAGACTGGAAAAGCCCAGGATCAAACCCACAGCAACCAATAAAGTACAGATGTTTATTTTGTCATGAATGTAGCAAAACAAGTCATATCACACTTTTCCTTCCTGAGACACTAAGTCAACTTGGTCAAGTCTTTCACAACAACACAACCTAGAATCAGTAGTGTTCAAAACCATTCATTACCTCTCAATGCAGCCATATAATATACACTATCATTAGGCCACCACAATTCCAATTTACGCTATGGTATAACATGCACAAATGACATGCATTGTACATATACATACCACTTGTTCCCAATTTATGGTGACTTATTTTTCTGACACCATTACAAGTTACACAAAAAAGGAGCCCCTAGCCTCATAAGGGTATGAGCCGCATCATGAGAAAACACGCTTTTTGCCTGCGTGATAACAAAGATGCAGATCAGCTGTGCAGTAACTGCGCAGCTGATTTCGCTACTCAGGTAGTACAATGCTACTTCTAATTCTTTCCAAAACTTCAAGCTTATTGCCTTTTTCTGTAACTGTACAGGCCAGTTTGTGTCAGATCTGGTCGGAAACCTTCCAATGTCATGGCTCATATAAGTCACTGTATTCTTGACAGAAGGAATCAAATGAGAACAAACGAACCAGTCAAGTTGGGTTGCATTTTATATTTGTTTGATTTCAAACAAACCATATTCAAACCCAGTTAGCTGTGCAGATAAACAACACAGAAACTGATATGGGTAGTAATATCAGACCTGGTCTAAGCCATGAAATAAGAATTTTTATAATTTTTGAAATTTCAGCTTGGTCATGAGAAAACGTTTGAAAAAACGTTTTTTTTCTTTTAAAATTTCAGCTTTGCTCCATAATGTTTGCTACATAGATATTGCATTCACTCCTTTTCCTAAGTCTGAAATTTAGGGACACTAGCCTACAGCCACATTCAAAGTCATACAGCCTTGTTTATGTCCAACTTGATTTAAAATGCAGAATAAAAAACAAAGTTTTACCCATAATTAGACTCCTAAGAAACACTGCAATGACAGCACAGTGAACTGGGTTTGAGAACACAAAGGTTTATGGCAACAATGATCTACTATGGCTCAATTTTAACCTCAGACGCGTCAAAAGATGGACGAGTCCATGAAGTTGCATGTGAAAGGTAAATCAGTATGAAATACCGAAGGTTTCCCGTTATACTTTGGTTGCAAACACACAACAAGTATTTGAACTATTACAATCTGAATAGTGAATATCCTTTCAACCCGTACTAAGTAGACTTGTCAATCTTTTGATGTGTCTGAGGTCACAATCGAGCTATACTTGCCATGTGTTTTTTTAGTGTTTTACTTAGACAACCAGGTAAACAGGTTTTCTTCTAACATTATAATCTTTTGATTTTAATCAAACAAGGGAAAGAGAATTATACACAGAAGAGAGGGGATGTCATGTACTTTTATTTCAAAGTCAATATGGGTGGTTTGCAAAAAAATGAAGTATTTTTCAATATTAAAGCTGAACTGATAAGCTTTATACATATAAGGTCTCATTTATACCTTAAATGTGTGTTATGAAGGTGTCAAACTCCATGCAAAATTTCATAAAAAAAAAGATGGATCTATACCATATTTATACAACAATATATACCTAAAAATTTCACAAGTGCAACGTTTTAGCGTGACATTTTGAATATTACGGTAAGTCATTTTCAAATGGTCAGAAAACAATTATCTGATTACCTAACAAAACAAAATCTCTAAAAAGTTACAAACAATTAGGTACTTGAGAGCTGCCAATGAAACATGCATGTTTTTCACCTTTGTTGCCTCTTCAGCATTTATAAATGAACCTCAACGCGACAAAATGTACCTTCGGACATTCTGACATTACTAGTAGAAAGCAGCAAAAAGCGGAAAAATGATGTAAAATGCGTTATAGAAATAACTCTGTATTTATAATCTTAGAACACTGGGCTACCAAATAAATGAGTTTTGAAACATATTTATTGTCAATATTTTGAGTTATCTGCCCTTGTTTTCGCCCATAATACACATAATTTCCTTATATGTATCGTTAAGCGGTAACCATAGCAACCGAATCATCATAAAATAGACAAAATAATTACGACAAATTGCCTGTAAGGATGGTATGCTTCTATCTTAGCAATAGGTCCTGATCAGGGCTTAAACAGTTTTCAGCAAATGCATCGAGTTTTGTAAGCTCTACTTACATACAGAAATGCATTACGCATCTTTGACGTCATTTTTCAGGACAATGGCGTCTGTATGGTTCATATAGTAAATTTGTCATAACTCACAAAATAAGTGAAAGAATCGGGTCAAATAAAGAGAAACAGACTCTAGAAACATCATACATTCAGCGTATCTTTGTTTTTCTAATACCCAAATAATTGTCCGAAGATACAATTTCTCACGTTGTGGCCCAAATAATAACCATACCCCTAAAAATAAACTACAGTAAAAATAGCTTAGCTTAAACTTGTGAAAGCCAGTGTTCAATCATTGTAAGCCCTACATCTATTGTATGATCTTACTGATCAAGTCTGATGTATCTGGATTGATTATCAGAGGTTCTTCATTAAAAACCCTTTCTTATATTTTGAAAAGTAGCTGATCTAATCAGTTAACCATTTTTGTCACAAGTGCAACGTTTTGTATTTCTTGACTGACCATATAAGCATATCATGTATGACTTGTTATTTTGCTTTATATTTTAGTCTAGCAGGTCAGAAAGAAACCAACAAAAACAACCGTTTGCATACAGTTATGCATATTGGTTTCTAATATTAACAAAAGTGATGTCACAAGTGCAACGCATATTTTCTAGTCTAAAAAATTAAACGCTAATTCCTTACGATATATATTACTTATACTCTTATAGATTTATATGGCAATCACAGGAAGCATTGTACACTTGCAAGATACTGTTCATCATTAAATACATTGATCTTTTGAGTGGTTATGGAAACATTTATAAGTGCAAAAAGCAATTTTAGGGCCAAATTTATCAAATAAATGTGTGAAAAAAAAATTTTTTGGAGTATTTTATCAAATTAATGGCATAGAGTCTAGTCCCAGTATAGGGTCTATCAAACTAAGAACAAATTTGAAACATAAAGTGTATTTTACAAATGTAGCACTACTTATAAGGTTTATCAACAGTTTTGAAAATAAACAACAAAAAGCACATAAACAAGAAAATCACAAAAATGGCCGTTGTCAAATAGATTTGAATGTTGATTTCTCTTATTTTGATATCCATAGAAAAACCAGGAACAAAAATTAAAAAGACAAATGCGCATCTCAATTTTGACCTCAAATGGGTCAATGTCACACTTTACTTCATTTTTTTGAAAATCACCCTTATGCTTTACATTCTTGTTTGTATTGTAGTTTATTTTCCCAGTCAACAGTTTTTCAGTCATGTCAGGATGGAGCCATTGCTAACTGGTTATTAAGCAGTAATGCCTGGAAATAATGTGTCTACGTAGCCCAAGACTTAATTTTGTATTACTGACCATTCCAAGGGGATACTTCTGTTGTGGTTCTATATTTTTTGTGTTTGGTATGAAATTTTGGGTGTTGTTTGCTACGTTATCATACATGTATATTTAATTAAGTCTGTGTAGCTGAGTGTCCACCTATTGGGAAATAGCTGCTCGCTCGGTAGTTGCTGATAAAATCCACCAATAAAACTACATGTGTATCATTTGAGCCACATGGGAAAACCAACAATGTGGTTGCCAAACAGGTCTGACTCAAATCAGCCTGTACAGTCACAGAAGCAGGCTAGAAGCTTGAAATTTGGGACTTAAGAAGAAGAGGAAGTGTACTATCCGTTTCGCGAAAACAAAGGCGCTGATCAGCTTCGCTGTTACTGCGAAGCTGACCTGCGCCTTTGTTTTCGCCTATGCAGATTGTTGGTTTTCCCATGGGGCGGCTCATTTGAGGCAAATTAAAATTGACAAAAAGAATGGCAAAAATGTTGACTAATACAATGCACCACCTGTAAACAAAAATACAAATTTTGACAGGAACTTCAATGCCTATTATTTTCAATGGACAATTCAGCTTATTACTTTAAAAACAACCCTGCATACATACACTGGATTAGCAGCAATTAAGAAAAGATCATTTTAATTCTAAATTGTCAATAAGAGCTGTCGCAGGACAGCGTAGCTCACCTGACTTGTGCTTTGCCACTAAACTTATCAAAATCTATGACCAATGTCCTTGACCTCAAGGTCGCTCAGGTGGGTTGTGATGGTACAGCATAAAATTTCAGACCAATATCTACAAACATGCAAAGTTTCAACTTGATCCATCAACATATGGACTTCAAACATCTTTAACCCAAAACTTTAACCAAAAATCTCTAAGGCCATGACCTTGACCTCAAGTTCACCCAGGGTGGGTCATAATGGTACAGCATAAAACTTCAGACCAATATCTACCAACATGCAAAGTATCAACTTGATCAATGTATATATTCAAGAGATATAGACTTCTAAAAACTTTAACCGAAAACTTTAACAAAAAAATTCTAAGTCTGTGACCTTGACCTCAAGGTCAACAAGGGTGGGTCATGATGGTACTGCATAAAACTCCAGACCAATATCTACCAACATGCAAAGTATCAACTTGATCCATCAACATGTTCAAGAGATATAGACTTCTAAAAACTTTAATGAAAAAGTCACTAGAGCACGAAATATAGGTCAAGGTCACAAGATCAATGTGGGTACAAAGTCGGGACATCGAGGAGAAGCCATATGCAAGGTTTGATGGTTGTAGGCTTTATAGTTGATGAGATATTAAGAGTTGGCTTAAAAAATGACAAAGTCACTGGAGCATGAAATATAGGTCAAGGTCAGTAGGTCAATGTGGGTGCCGAGTCGGGACATCGAGGAGAAGCCATATGCAAGGTTTGATGGTTGTAGGCTTTATAGTTGATGAGATATTAAGGGATGGCTTCAAAAATGACAAAGTCACTAGAGCACGAAATATAAGTCAAGGTCAGTAGGTCAATGTGGGTGCCGAGTCGGGACATCGAGGAGAAGTCATATGCAAGGTTTGATGGTTGTAGGCTTTATAGTTGATGAGATATTAAGAGTTGGCTTCAAAAATGACAAAGTCACTAGAGCACGAAATATAGGTCAAGGTCACTAGATCAATGTGGGTGCAAAGTCGGGACATCAAGGAGAAGCCATATGCAAGGTTTGATGGTTGTAGGCTGTATAGTTGATGAGATATTAAGGGTTGGCTTAAAAAATGACAAAGTCACTGGAGCATGAAATATAGGTCAAGGTCAGTAGGTCGATATGGGTGCCGAGTCGGGACATCGAGGAGAAGCCATATGCAAGGTTTGATAGTTGTAGGCTTTATAGTTGATGAGATATTACGGGTTGGCTTCAAAAATGACAAAGTCACTGGAGCATGAAATATAGGTCAAGGTCAGTAGGTCAATGTGGGTGCCGAGTCGGGACATCGAGGAGAAGTCATATGTAAGGTTTGACAGTTCTAGGCTTTACAGTTGATGAGAAACTAACACAGCATCTGAGCATTGTACAAAGGTGTTCTAGATATTGAACTCTAGCCCCGCCCCCAGGCACCACCCGAGTCCCTTCACACTAAATCACAGAAGACCCTTATATGCAGCAACGTTCCAAATATGAATGATTCTGCAGTGCAAAGGATTCTCACATTTTTTCAACAAAAAATAACAGTGTATTTGTTACTTTAGCTGATATTTGCTTAACAAATTTATGTCTTAACGATATTGTTAAGCTAACGATGCTTTGAACAACTGCCAACTGGGTCCTGGTCACTATGCCCCCATGCTACCAAACATCAATTTATAGTAAATGCTGGTGATAGAAAATTTAGCAAGTTCATTCACCTATTCACAGTAACAGAACTTTACATTTAGCAAGAGAACACATTAATCAGATCTAAGACAAAAAATGTCATTTGTAAAAACAAACTTATGTTAACAATACTGTATTATCTTGATCAACAATTATAAACCAGAGGACCAATGGTCCTGTAAACGCTCACCTGAGATCTGCTTCATATACCAATAAACATATTTGAATATTATGGTATTTAACAGATGAAGCCCTTGGGCCATTTTCTTTTTTCAGAATAATCAATATTCTGTCCATTTGTCAATTTCCAGCTGATTTTCCCCTTCAAATAACATTTTAAAAGCAGATGAGCCCCTGGGGTCCATTTTTTTTTCAGAATCATTAAATTTCAGTCCTACTGCCCTTTCACTTAAAATGACATTGTAAAAGGTTTCCCCATTCAAATGCATTGACAACCTTGCCATAAAATAAGTCAAGGTCACCACAGGGTCATGTTTTATATATACATTGTAGTACTTGAGTCATCCATACTTCATGCAAAGTTTCGTTGAAATCGGTTCACTGGTTCTGGAAAAGAAGATATTTTAAGGGTTTTTACCGTATATGGGCATGGCGGCCATCTTGGTCATGTGACCTAGATTATTTATATATACATTGGTTCCCACTTCCTATAGATGCTTCATATAAAATTTGGCTTTGATTGGCCAAGTGGTTTCAGAGAAAAAAATCTTTGAAAAGTGTGTATGGACGACAGACCGGCCAAGGTCAAGAGATGACCTTGACCTAAATTAATCATATACCTTCATCTAATCCATTAGTTGTTTGCATCTACCACTTTTCAGATCTCAGGCTGCAATATTTTTCAAAAAATAGCTAATTTCCACTTTTCCTATTATAAGTCTATGGAAACTTAAAGTTACCATAGCAACCAGAGTTCTAATCCGACTGGAATAAAAAACACAAATTATGTAGACGCCACTGTCAGGAACATGCATAAAAAGTACAGGATTCATCCACTTGACAGTTTCTGAGGAGAAGATTTTTGAATGTTTTTTTCAAAATTTTGCCCTTTATGGGGCCCCAGCAACCAATCAAAATAAAGGATTAGGACAAAACTCGCAAGAAACGTCAAACACTACTCAATAAACATTTCTGCAAAAACAAAATTCAAATGTCTGCAATTTTAGCGGAAAAATAGCCGATTTCCATTTTTCCCATTATAAGTCTATGGAAACTTTAAGTTGCCATAGCAACCAGAGTTCTTATCCGCCTGGAATAAAAAACACAAATTATGTAGAGGCTACTGTCAGGAACATGTATACAAAGTATAGGCTTCATCCCCTTGACAGTTTCTGAGAAAAGATTTTTGAACGTTTTTCTAAATTTTGCCCTATATGGAGCCCCTGCAACCAATCAAAATGAAGGATTAGGACAAAAGTCACATGAAACATAGAGGACTACTCAATAAACATTTCTGCAAAAACAAAATTCAAATATCTCCAACAAGACAGCAAAAACTGGCAATTTTCACTTTTTTCCATTATAAGTCTATGGGAAGCATAAGTTGCCATAGCAACCAGAGTCCTTATCCGATCAAAACAAAAAACACAATTATTCTTTCCCCCTACCTGTAGATGGTGTATGTGTAATATGAGAACAATTGGCCCAGCGGTTTCAGAGAAGAAGATCTTTGAAATTGTGGACGACGGACGGACGCCGGAGCATGGGTATACTATAAGCTCACCTATGAGCCTTCGGCTCAGGTGAGCTAAAAAAAATTCCAACAAACAGCATCACTAATATTTACAATATCTAAAATTCAAAGAGTTATTGAGACACCATTATTGACACACCACCAGGAAAACATGTCCGTGAAATGTATACCCCCTTAAACCCCACTTTTATATAGTAAAACTGGGGTTTGCAGTGGTTTACCTATTTTTCTTATTTTTGCTCCAAAACATAGATTGTGGGTACTCGTTTGAACCGCCTCAGTGAGGCGGTTCTAACATGTACACACAATAGATTGTGGGTACTCGTTTGAACCGCCTCAGTGAGGCGGTTCTAACGTGTACACACAATCTATGTTTTGAGCAAAAATAAGAACAAGTAGCCCAGGGGCAACGATCGCTCACCTGAGAGTCAACAAGTACTGCAGTCACTGGACAAAGTAATTGGGGGTTTTACCATATATGGGTATGGTGGCCATCTTGGTCATGTGACCTTGAAACCCTACTTACATCAGCAGAAGAGCTCTTGTCTGGATTGTGCATCCTCTTTTCTGCCATTTTGGTTCACTTGAAAAAATCATCTAACAAGGTCTGGGTCCTATAATGACCCCCGGGATGGAGCCATATTTGACCTCAGGGGCAAGATTGGCAGGATTTATGTAGAGCTCCACATGACAATGTTGTATAT
Source organism: Rugalucina vietnamica (assembly GCA_964017185.1). Classification (NCBI taxonomy): domain Eukaryota; kingdom Metazoa; phylum Mollusca; class Bivalvia; order Lucinida; family Lucinidae; genus Rugalucina; species Rugalucina vietnamica. The sequence goes on along the minus strand of OZ024885.1, from coordinate 31,277,686 downwards.
CAAATATACAAGCTTTGTGTCATGCTGTTGCAGAGAAGATTTTTTCATATATTTCCATTATAAGTCTATGGTAGATAATGACATGCCTGGGGCGTGGCCTGTATGGACCCCAGGGGCACCGTTGGCAGCATTTATAAAGGAGAGTATTATACATTGGTCCACACAACATATGAAAGCTCTGGGCCATATGGTTTCGGAGAAGAAGATTTTTTTTATGTTTTTCCCATGACGCCCCCGGGGCCGGGCCCGTATGGACCCCAGGGGCCCAGTTGGCAGGATTTATAAAGAGGACCACTATGCATTGCTAAAAACATAATATGAAAGCTTTGGGCCTTGTGGTTTCAGAGAAGAAGATTTTTTTATGTTTTTCCCATGACACCCCCGGGGCGGGGCCCGTACGGACCCCAGGGGCATGGTTGGCAGGATTTATAAAGAGGACCACTATACACTGCTACTGACAAAAAATGAAAGCTCTGGGCCTTGTGGTTTCGGAGAAGAAGAATTTTTTATGTTTTTCCCATTGTAAGTCTACGGGAGCTAATGACCCCCGGGACGGGGCCATTTTTGACCCCAGGGGCATGATTGGCAGGATTTATATAGAGGACCACTAAACATTGCTACATACAAAATATGAAAACTTTGGGCCTTGTGGTTTTGGAGAATAAGATTTTTTAAAAGTTTTTCCCATGATGCCCCCGGGGCGGGGCCTGTATGGACCCAAAAGGCATGGTTGGCAGGATTTATAAAGAGGAACACTATACATTGCTACAAACATGAAAGCTCTGGGCCTTGTGGTTTCAAAAAAGAAGATTTTTTTATGTTTTACCCATGACCCCCCCCCCCCCCCCCCCACACACACACACCCCGGGACAGGACCCCAGGGGCACCGATGGCAGCATTTATAAAGGAGAGTATTATACATTGGTCCACACAACATATGAAAGCTCTGGGCCATATGGTTTCGGAGAAGAAGATTTTTTTTTATGTTTTAGCCATGACGCCCCCGGGGCCGGGCCCGTATGGACCCCAGGGGCACGGTAGGCAGGATTTATAAAGAGGACCATGATTCATTGCCACACACAAAATATGAAAGCTCTGGGCCTTGTGGTTTTGGAGAAGAAGATTTTTTAAAGTTTTTCCCATGACGCCCACGGGGCGGGGCCCGTATGGACCCCAGGGGCATGGTTGGCAGGATTTGTAAAGAGGAACACTATATATTGCTACAAACAAAATATGAAAGCTCTGGGCCTTGTAGTTTCAGAGAAGAAGATTTTTTTATGTTTTACCCATGACCCCCCCGGGGCAGAGCCCGTTTGGACCCCAGGGGCTGGACCCCAGGGGCACGGTAGGCAGGATTTATAAAGAGGACCATTATGCATTGCTACACACATAGTATGAAAGCTTTTGGTCTTGTGGTTTTGGAGAAGAAGATTTTTTAAAGTTTTTCCCATGACGCCCCCGGGGCGGGGCCCGTATGGATGCCAGTGGCACGGTTGGCAGGATTTTTAGAGAGGACCACTATACATTGCTACTGACAAAATATGAAAGCTCTGGGCCTTGTGGTTTAGAAGAAGAAGATTTTTTTATGTTTTTCCCATTGTAAGTCTATGGGAGCTAATGACCCCCGGGGCGGGGCCATTTTTGACCCCAGGGGCATGATTGGCAGGATTTATATAGAGGACCACTAAACATTGCTACATACAAAATATGAAAGCTCTGGACCTTGTGGTTTCGGAGAAGAAGAATTTTTTATGTTTTTCCCATTGTAAGCCTATGGGAGCTATTGACCCCCGGGGCGGGGCCATTTTTGACCCCAGGGGCATGATTGGCAGGATTTATATAGAGGACCACTAAACATTGCTACATACAAAATATGAAAGCTCTGGGTCTTGTGGTTTCAGAGAAGAAGATTTTTTTTTATATTTTCCCCATGATGCCCCCCGGGGCGGGGTCCGTATGGACCCCAGGGGCATGGTTGGCAGGATTTATGAAGAGGACCACTAGACATTGCTACACACAAAATATGAAAGCTCTTGGCCTTGTGGTTTCAGAGAAGATTTTTTTTTGTTTTTCCCATTGTAAGTCTATGGGAGCTATCTGTTGCCATGGAAACCAGAGTTCTGATCCGACCTGCCCCAAAACCTTTCACAGCCTTTCCCCCTCCTCAATGATGCTTTAGATAAAATTTGATCACAATTGGCCTTGTTGTCTTAGGAGATATTTGAGTTTGAAAATGTGAACGGACGGACGGACGGATGCACGGACGGACGCCGGCTCGACTACTGTACTATAAGCTCACCTTGTGAGCCTTCGGCTCAGGTGAGCTAAAAATATCAAACTTTTTCCAGTGAAAATTTGAATTTTTACAACCCAAAAATTTTCTGTATATTGCATGGGCATGTTTTCGTAATGAAAAAAGGTGCAGCAAAAATAGGGTTTGCAGTAAAATTATCTTTTTTGCATGCTCCGACTAGCCTCTCAAGTTCATACCATCAGTTTTGACAAACTTTTTTTTATATGTTTGATTGGGTTTTTGTTTCATACTATTTTTTCAGAGACGGTCCTGAGAATTAAATTTTTGCTTTCACCCGTGCGAATTCAAAGTTGATGAGTTTTAAAGATTGCATTCGGTACATGCTAGGGAGTTAAAGAGCTTGTTATTTTGGAAATAGAACAACTGTGAACATATTCAAGTTACACAAAAACTTACAAATTTACATTATCTTAGGCAAAATGTTTATCTTAAGTCCAATTCGCATGCGCCAAAAATACACACGTGTAAATATACTCCGGTGTGCAAATTTTACTCGGGGTAAGTAAATGGCGCATGCGAACGCAAATACACACCGCAGTATATTTACATACGAGTAAATTTACTCCTGGGTCTGACCAGATGCAAATTTTATTTTTACAAATACACACATGTAAATTTACTATTTCCCATGCGAACGCAAAGAAAAATTTACCCATGAGAATTTTTATTTCAAGCCAATATTCTGCTTTTAGATAACGAATTTTCACATTTTTTGCTCCTATAAACTGATTATATGACTGCAGTTGCTGAAACTGTGGACATTGTTGCTAAATAAGAGTTTATTGCCATTCATAACATTTTAGATCATATAGAGTGCAAACAGCCACACTATTTCTTCATCATTCTTGGTTAGGATTCTTGGGGCATTTTAACAGTAATTCCTTGTGAAAGGATGAAAAAAGGGAACTGTACAACTGCTAAGGTTATGCCTGACCATTACATGATTCCCCTCTACTGCCAAAGTCTACATGAACACCTTGAAGCAGCCTCTTCTTGTTTTGCAAATACAGAAAACTTAAATGAACAGGTTTTAATCGAGAAATGATAAATTTACCTACAAAAATACTCCTGGCGATAAAACCCATGTGAACGAAATTTAAATTTACTCTCAGGTTGATTTGCACACCGGAGTATAAATACACACCAGAGTATATTTACACGCGTGTATTTTATGCGCATGCGAATTGGACTTTAGGCAAAATGTTTTTAATATCACAACAGAACAACTGCCTTCTGGGAAATTAACCGGGCCGCATCGTGAGAAAACCGGAGTTTTGCCTATGCGAAAACAAAGGCGCAGATCAGCTTCGCGGTAACCGCGAAGCTGATCAGCGCCTTTGTTTTCGCTACACGGATAGTATATTTCCTCTTCTTCTTATATCCGAAATTTCAAGCTTCTAGCCCGCTTCTGTGACTGTACAGGCCGATTTATGTCGGACCTGGTCGGAAACCCCGAAGACCGGTTTTCTCGCGTCGCGGCTCAACCAATACATGTACTATAAAGTGCTCAAATAAGGTCTTGCTCAAAGCACAACACAAAGGTGATAAGGTTTAAAACCTTAACATCTTGTTTGAAGTCTGTAAGTTCTACCATTAAGCCACCAAATCGACCTTTTACCTTTTATTTAGTTAATGAAAATAGTTTAAAAAAAACCTTGTCATTGTTTATACATGTACACAGAAAAACAACTGAATGAAAAGTACAAAAGTACAAAAAGAGATAGCTACATTTTCACAAATAGAAACTTTTTTTCATACTTTCATTAGCAATATTTGTAAAAAATAACAAATTATATACATGACACCAATAACGTACATGTATAGTTTGTAAAATAGCACCATAAACATAATAAACAAATGATGAGCCACCCTATGGGAAAACCAACAATCTGCATAGACAAAAACAAAGGCGCAGATCAGCTTCGCAGTAATTGCAGAGCTGATCATCGCCTTTGTTTTCGCTACGCGGATAGTACAATTCCTCTACTTTCTAAATCCAAAATTTCCAGCCTCTATAAACCATCTTCTGTGACTGTACAGCCCGGTTTGTGTCGGACCTGGTCGGAAACCAAATTGTTGGTTTTCTCACTCACAGGCTTAGATTATAAATGGCATTAAATACGCTTATTACATTTCACGAAGGAGGTGAGGAAACTATGGATCCTCTTTCTTTAAACAATGTTGTATGATTGACACATATATTTACTATTACTTGTGAAATGAAAAATGAGCCGCCGCATGGAATAATCAACAATCTGCATATGCGAAAACGAAGACGCAGATCAGCTTCGCAGTAACTGCGAAGCTGATCAGCGCCTTTGTTTTCGCCACATGGATAGTGCAATTCTTCTTCTACTTATATTCAAATTTTCAAGCTTCTAGCATGCTTCTGTGACTGTACAGTCCGGTTTGTGTCGGACCTTGTCGGAACCCAAATTGTTGGTTTCCTCACGCACAGGCTCAAATGTAATGCCTCATGAGAAAATATGCTTTTTTCAAGTGCAAAAACGAAGGCACAAATCAACTACTCTGGCCTTTTAAGTACAGTATCTCTTTAATAGAGAAATAATTTCTCTTAATAACTTGAAGTTGCTTAATTGGTTAATAACTTGAAGTTGTTCAGCCAGATTTGCATCAGACCTGGCCCAGAGGTTACAAAACATTTTTCATGCTCAGCTCAGCTGAGACTAAAATTTATCCTGCTCATAAATGTTAAAATGCAAACAAATTACAGGATAAATTACAGGCTTTAGTAGAAAAAGTTTTATAACCTCGGTACCTGGTCTTAGAAACCCTAAACACAAAAATGACACCCTAATCACAAATTATCTCACAATGTAGCTCAATCCTAACACCTAATTCTGTGGCTGTTGGCCTTGATACTGAATAAAACCGGCAGGGGTGTAATATCCCGGATATCCTGTGTAACCCCAGGCACTGAGTGCAGCTTGAGATAGGATAGAATCTCCTGAAGTGGGTGTGGCCAGTGTGACCTGACCTTGACCTTTCTGTGGCTGCGTCTCTGAGACTGGAACCAGGGACGCGAGTGGCGCCAAAACGGTTGTATAGTCTTTCGGTTGTTGTTTCGGACAAACCTCCGCTTTTAAGTAGTTTGCTATTGCTTCCTCACTTAACGGGTGATCAATTGTCCGCGCTGCACTGACGGCCGTTGCATAATTTGGTGAAAGACTGTAGTTTATTGGCAGTAAGGTGATCTGGCTTGGTTGATTCTGTTCCTGGGAACTATTAGGTTGAACTTTTATGTCCGGCAATAGCGCTATATCTTGTGCCTGCCCAAGACTAGGTGTAGCAGTGTATAGATTGGATCCAGAATATACGGCACTCAATCGCGACAACGCGTTTTGTGCGTCTTCATCCGTTATATTGACCTTCTTGAACAGTTCATCATTTGTTTTAATAATATCTTCGGGTACTTCACTCGTGGATTGCACCGATTCTGTCGTTGGCACAGTTACGGGAAGAATTTGACCTGGAACATGCGGCATTGGCTGTCCTGGCTCCAAATTATCTGTATTTACGAGCGTTGCATCGCTCGGTTTCACATAATCGGAAATTTTCGTACTCGTCTCTCTTGGCACATAACCAGGACCTCCGGTTATATAATGACTCGACAATGGCCGTCTTACGTCCGTTATGATATCATCTTTCCAGTGATCTCTATCCTTTTTATGGCACATCATCATGTGTTTACGTATTACCGCATAGTCACTGAATGCTTTCCGGCAAATCGAACATGTATACGGCTTGTCACCCGTATGAATCCTCTCATGCCGTATTAACGACTGTTTCTGCGTAAATCCCTTGCCACAACTCGAACAAATATGATCCTTTGTATCTTTATGTGTTTTCTGATGAATTATCAAACATGTGTACTGACGGAAGGCTTTTCCACAAGTTTTACATGCAAATCTTCGTAAATTATCGTGCATGTAGCGATGCTCTTTCAACGATTTCTCGTATGTGAAAGATTTCCCACAAGTCTCACATTGAAATGGCCGGATCCCAGCATGCACATTTGCGTGTTGTCGATACGAACGTATCTGACTGAACGATTTCCCACATGTAGGGCATAAATAGGTTTTCTTAAGGCCGAGGTGTTCCGACTTGATGTGATGTGCTAACATGAACTTAGTCGTGAAAGATCGCGGGCATAACTGGCACGTGAACATTGGCTGAACATATCCCTCCTTATGGGTAGCCATATGTTTATCAAACACATATTTTGATTTGTAGGTTTTATTGCAGACTTCGCACGTTTGAGAAACGGCAGTATGAACGATTCTATTGTGACGCTTCAAATCCTTCTCGAATATGAAACTTTTGTCACACAAATTGCAAGGAAAATCCGGCTGTTTCTGCCGTTGAAGATCCTTTTCAGTAATAATTCCGTGTACCCTTCCCATATGCTCAGTCCACCTCGTCCGCCGAGCACTACTATAGTCACATTCAGCACATTTATACACTTTGTTGGATTTTGGTCGACCTAGTTTCAGAGAACCCTCGTCCAATTCCTGAGGATTCCTCCTCGGCTTTCCTTTATCCTCCATCTTTTCTCCTACGGAAACGTCTGATCTCCCCATCCCTGCCCCTATGGCAACCTCGGATCTCCCCATCCCTGCCCCTACGGAAACCTCGGCTCCACCCTCGCTGTGATCCAGTTTCTGCCTCTTTTTGGATTTTCCTGCGCCATCTTTCCTCACCACTTGCACCTGTGAATGGTAAGAATAGTCGTATGAGGATTTAGTCCGAATTTCATCTTTTTGAAAATCTGTCCACGTGCATTCTGGGTAGGGTTCACGTGCAAAAGGGAATGTTAGTAACGAGTATCTACACTATTACGTCTATGTATAACACAAGTCATTCATTGGTATGTCTTCAAAAACCAATAACACAGAACAGGCAGTAAACGTTTTATTACTACTACTAGATTCCTTCAGTCTTTTAACACTTCCTAAAGAACATTCACTTTCTTCTCCCTGACTACATTGGCACAATGTTCTAAAATGCATTTCTTTTCTGGGTCTATCTTTTGAATCCTATAATTTCTGTCCCCTTTTCATCAAATTTTCAAGCTTGTGTCTTCTGATGTAAACTGCAAGAGATAGAAATAAAATGTATGTGAATGCATGCAAACATGTATCATAGAACATTAAAGAAATGCTTTGACTCTGGAACAGTTTTCTTTTAAAAGATGGATTATGCTTGAAGCCTAACACTTTTTAGGCAAATTACTCAAAAATATGGCATCTTCATGCAAGTTTGTTTTGCTGTTTTTAAGCTACAGGAATTATTTTCTTGGGAGATTTGAAGAGATTTAATTTTCCGCCAAAAACCTCAAGGAAACTTAATGGGAGGAAAAATCTCATATAGAAATGTTACTTTTGCTTCAGATCTGTTAAATATTTCTCACTGAAAATTCATAATTTCTAAATAAACTTTAATGATTTCAGACAAAAACATACCTTTCGATTTTTCAATAATCCTGAAGATCTTTTCTGACTGCAAAAAAAATCCTAGAATCTCCTTCAAATAAGACATCCTTTCCAGCCGTTCTGTCCAGAATTCTTTATGGTGTAGCAATAAATTAGTCCATCTTTTTGTTCTTTATTCCAGTTTTATTTTATCTGATCTGCTGATAATGGATATATTTTGGTTTCGAGAGTTAACAAGGGTCCAAAGCCCCGAAAAAACAATTTAAAACCGGAAAATTTTTGTTTTCCCAGACACTAACAGAGATTATTTTACATGCAAAATACTACATAAAAACATCAATAGAGCCGCAATGCCAAAAAACTGGTCTTCAGGATTTTCAACCAGGTCTGACAAAAACCTGCCTATACATCCACGGAAGAAAGCTAGAATCATAAAATTTTGGCTATATGTAAGGGAGACATTGTACTATCCGTGTAGCAAAAACAAAGGCGCTAATCAGCTTCGCAGTTACTGCGAGGCTGATCTGCGCCTTTGTTTTCGCCTAGGCAAAAATCTGGTTTTCTCGTATCATGGCTCAATATGAAGTTCATTAACAGTGAAATTTCATAGGGCATGCAAACATACATTTTAAACTCAAGACCAACATTCGAGCCGCATCATGAGAAAATCTAACATTTTGCATATGCCAAAACAAAGGCGCGGATCAGCTTTGCACTTACTGCAAAGCTGATCAGCGCCTTTGTTTTGGCTACATGGATAGTACAATTCCTCTACTTTCTAAATCCAAAATTTCAAGCTTCTAGCCATCCTCTGTGATGGTACAGGACGGTTTGTGTCTGACCTGGTCAGAAACCACATTATTGGTTTTCTCATGACATGGCTCATTTATTTCTGATGCTAATGAAGCCTGTGGCACATCACACTTGAGTTTTGATGTCAGTTACCTTTCGTACTCTTTACTTTCATTCTACATGTAAGCCCAGGCAACAAGATTGATTCATCTAACACTTTTTGTGAAAGAGACGTGGTTTTTCTAAGGACGTTAGGACGCAGCCATTTCTTGTAATAACAACCTGCTATACAAGCTGATATGTTGTTGTATATCGATTATGGCATTTTATTGCTGCCTATCAACTCAATGTGCTTTTCTTTCACACCTGTACTTAACACATGTACTTAAGCTCATGTTGCTTATTTTGCGCATGCACACATACATGCATATTTGCAGATATATGTGCATGCCCGAAATACCTGTAAAGGCAAATTGATATGATTACCTATAATATATATATATAATGTTGTTTTTTGTTTTTTTTTAAAGATCATTTAAAAGAGCTTAGCACCCATGCCCCTTCAAAATGTTTATTCAAATAATAGATTTATAGTATCCCAGATGTCTGATAAAAATTATCCAGTGATACAGCAGTTGCAGAGCCGAGCTGAAGTTTGAGGTGATAGCTCTCCCCCCATAAGCTACTTGATGTACATGTATTTAGAATTACGTCCAATTAACTGGCAAGCACAAGCAGGCTTAGCTAATGTTCATAGAACTGTATTTAGTCCTAGCATTTTGAGCCATGTCTTGAAACGCAATGTCTTCATGGCATCTAAAAATATGGCCATTTTGTTTCTTTGTTCAAGTCCACTGTTTGTCTGTTTTGTGTTTTATTATCCATGTCAACAATTTTTTCAGTCATGTCACATCACCCAGTATGTATATGGAGTAAATGTACCTTGCTCAAGGACACCATTCCCAACCAGACCTGAAGTGAGGTTCTAACCACCAAATTCAACCTCTTCATTCGGAGTTCGATCTCCACTTGGCCACAGTGCTTCTCAGTTAAACCTTGGTCATAGTTTACAATTGCTTCAAGATAAGTCTGTGCAATGTATACCATGTTAAACCCCACTTTTATACAGTAAATCTGGGGTATACATGGGTATAGTATATCTATTTTCTTATTTTTGCTCTAAAACATAGATTGTGGGTACTCATTATAACCGTCTCAGCCAGGTGGCTCTAACGTGTACCCACAGTCGAAGTTTTGAGCAAAAATTTTAAAAATATCAATTTTTTTCCAATTCATTTTCAATTTTTACAGTTACAAATTATCCTTGTACATTACATGGGCATGTTTTCTTAATGTGTATGATCAATTGATTAATACCAACCTTTCTAACTTTGATTGGCTTTTTCTTCTGAGTGGGCGGGGCTTGTTCTGGCTCCGCCCCTTTCTCTTCCTCTTGCCCCTCCCCTTTTTCTTCTTCAACATATTTGACTGGCTTAGATTTTCTTCTTGATCGACGTTTGCCAGTATTTTCTGCATTAGATGTGTCATGACTTGCATCAAGGTCCACCTGTAAGGAGAGAGATATTTTGTTTGTTTGTATTGAGGCTCAACGTGCCAGTCAAAAATTTTTCAGTCATGTTGGGACGGAGCCAATGCTTCCTGGGTTTAACCAGTATTGTAGGGAGTTAATGTGTCTTGCTCAAGGACACAACACGGTGCTGCTTGTGGGGATCGAACCCAGGACCTCATGATTCGGGGTCCGACACTTTACCAATACGCAACCGTGCTCCCTGAGAGACATTTCAAGTTTTGGTAGGATGATTTTATGTTGTATGTCCCACTCAGGTCATATGTAGACAGCAGCTGCCATATTTGTTCTAATAAGCGCACAGTGCGCTTAGCTTTTAAAAATAAGTAGAATTTGAGGTAATAAAATATTGTTCTAATAAGCCCACACTAAGAAGGAAAAGCACACACAAAATACTGCAATAAATGTATCAATTATATCGATGGAAATATCATTTAAGTATTCGGTTTGTTTCAAAATAGTCTTAAGTTTTTATGCTGTTGGTATATGATATTAATGTGTAAAATTTGTATAAAATACCAATATGCTAGTCAAGCAGTGTGCGCTTGTGCACGTTTTTCGGAAACAACCAGGGCTTGCCCTTATTGAAGCATGTGCGCTAAGAACAAATATGGTATTCTGAAAGACTAGAGAAGCCTGGCTTAGTTATTTTCTCACGATCAACTTTTGGTTGGTTGATTTGGAGCTTAACATCCCACTAACAGCTAAGGTCAAATGGAGACTGGAACTTGGTTTATAGTCCGTCCATCAGACTAGAGAAGCCCAGGATAGAACCTACGCGATCCCTGGTTTATGAGTGACATAACCACTGTGCCAATGATGATTATTTTAAGTCTCTGATGTGTCAAGGTTTAGGCCATCCTTAATAAATTGTTGGTTTGCTGTGCTCCTACCCACCATTTTGGAAGTGGGTAGGTAGATAGGTGATTTTTTTGTGTGAACCTGTAAAAAACGTTCATTTGCTTTATCAGTACTTAAATATGGTTGAAAAGCTATATATTTAAAGAGAGACATTGTTGAAACATTGTTTAAACTAAATTTGGAAGTTTTGATTTAAATATTTACCAGAAACTGAATCTTTGATTTCAGTTTTTTGTTTTAAAAAAAATATTTTCCCCAGCATGGCCATAAATTTTTTTGGGTAGGGCCAATTTTTGTGGGTAGGTAGGAGCACAGCAAACCAACAATTTTTTAAGGTCGGCCTTACATCTTGGTCTGAATAAGAGGAGGGAGAAAGAGTAATTAAAGCCATGTGGCTTGAAATCTTAATTTTCTTACAAGTACAATTTGTGGCTTTAAATCAAGCTTTTATTGTTATTAATATTTGAGCCTTCGCATGAGAAAACCAACGATTTGCATATGCAAAAACAAAGACGCAGATCAGCTGTGCATTAACTGCAAAGCTGATCAGCGCCTTTGTTTTCGCCATACGGATAGTACTATTCCTCTTCTACTTAAATCCAAAATTTCAAGCTTTTAGCTTTATTCTGTCACTGTACAGCCTGGTTTGTGTCGGACCTGGTCGGAAACCCAAACTGTTTGTTCTCTCATGCACAGGCTTCTTTAATTTAATATTCTCATGGTTTTTCAGGTTTTATAACCCACCCAACATTTCAGGTCAGCCATATTTAGACTGAAAATCACTTTAAAGTCTCAAGCAAAAGGCTGAAATGCTCATGTTATATGGGACCAGGCCCCGAGGTTATAAAACTTTTTTCATGCTCAGCTCAGCTGAGACTAAAATTTATCCTGCTCATAAATGTTAAAATGCCAACAATTGTTGGCATTTTAACATTTATTAGCAGGATAAATCACAGGCTTTGGTGATCTAAACCTGAAATTTCAATTTAATTTGGCTATTTCAATATTTATGAGCACTTAAAATTTCAAGCTCAGCTGAGCTGAGCATGAAAAAAGTTTTATAACCTCGGGGCCAGGAGATGTTAGCAAAGACTGCAAAATTTAATGCAACGAAAAGCGCATATTTGATCCCTAGCAGAGCTAGCTAGTCATGCAACCCTTTAAAGTATTTACCTGTTCTTTAGATGTATCCAATGGCAACGGCTGTGGTTCAACCATCTCCTCCTTAACCTTCCCTTTCCCTTTCCGACACCTTTTTGTCCCTTTATCCTGTGGTTTCTCCTCAAGCTGCTTTGGTTTATTATTGAGTTGTTTGGCTTTATCAATAGTCTGTTTTGGTGTATCAATAGTCTGTTTGGGTTTATCAGATGGTTGTTTGGGTTTATCAGATAGTTGTTTGGGTTTATCAGCTGGTTGTTTGGGTTTATCAGCAGGTTGTTTGGGTTTATCAGCAGTTTTGGGTTTTTCAGGTGTCAGAAGAAGATTTGCAGATTCCATTGCATTATTTAGATCAAAGGTAGATAACTCATCATCACAATCTGTGTCCCCACCAAAATCATCATTATCCGAACTTGGGATCTCATCTTTAATAATTCTATATTCTTTATCAATATCACTAACTTTACTCTGATGGTCTGTTGTCTCTGAGAATTTACTTTCAGCCCAGTTGTTAACACTGACTGACGGTTGGGTCGTTAAATTTCTAGAAGAATGTGAGATATCAGCAGAGTTCACAGTATGAGACATGGTTATTGTATTTGAGACATTAGTGTTTGTGCTCCCAACGGCTAGACTCTGACCAATGCCAGCTTGGGCATAGTTTATTGTTTCAAGGTCATTTCTAGTTGCTTCTAACACTGGCAACTCAGTACTAGAAATCCCAGCAGAAAGTTCCCCAGTCATGTGACCAGTCACATGACTCATTTGACCTTGACCTGTATTTTGATACTGAGATTGAGGTTCCATAGCATGTTGTGTGTGTCCTGTATATGAATGAGATTCAGCTGGGTGAACCTGCTCCGACTGAATGTGTGTCACAGGTATATGAAGCTGTCCCTGGTAACCTTGCACCTGCTGACCTTGTACATGACCTTCACCTTGACCTTGTAGCTGGGACTGTGGTTGAAGCAGCTGCTGATTTTCTGTCGCCTTGGCTTTTAATTCTGCTTCTTGTTTGGCCTTTAATTCTGCCTGTGCCTGAAAAAGTTACATTTATTCTCAGAGGAAAAAGTTTAGTCAGTAACTTTGGCCAGCCAAATTACTATTATTCCCAGCCGCTTGCCTTACACCTTCCCCATTATTAAATTTGCAAAGTCAGCCTCTTCCTAATTCTGGAAAGAAACTCCACCAGTTACTGGCCTTTTTCGTAAAACATCATTTTTGTAATTACCCGAAAAATGATTAAAATTTAAATCGGTGCTTTGATTAATAGCGCTTCCTGAAAGAGGTGGTTGTCAGCGACAAAAATGAGCAAAAATCGTTTCAAAATTCAGCCTAAGTCTCGAGAAATAACAAGTCAAATATTTTTAGATTACCTCCCTTTCATTTAAAACAAGAACGAAAATTGGTGCATGCACTGTGGCAAAACCACATGCGATTTTTCAATCATTTTTACTGGAAATGTTAGGTTTTATTCACAGTTTTATGACTGGTAATTTCAATCCTAAACTTTCTAGGGGCTTTGAGGCTTTAGCCATTTAAACTGTCCCAATGGGATTTTACATGTATTTTCACTAACTAAACTTTTGCCGGTGAGCATATAAGACAAAAATTTCATGTCAACATTAACTGCAGGTGGTTCTTAGACTGTTTTAATGCAGTTTTGGCATAAAAAGTTCTAAGCATTGTCATAATCGGACTTCGCTCTGTCTCCCAAACAAAGTACAAGTATAAGCTTATTGAAATAGTGTTTTGCAAACTGAAAAGTGGTGAAAATGTGATTTTTGGTGAACAAAAACACAGTTGTACATGCAATAAATTATTCTGGAAAAAAATACACAGTATGCTAAAGGTTAACTGGCCTGAGCACTCTAGACTAAAAATTTGAAATTTAGAAACTACTGGCAGTACTGGGACAGCACTATCTGCCTGCTTTCCAATAGAGGTGGGCGGTAAAACCGGTATACCGGTATACCGTGGTTCTCTTTTGTTTTGGTACGTACCGTGGTACTTTTTCACTGTACCGGTTTTTATGGTACATATAGGCAGTCTCCATTGTGAGGCTGTTTGCTAAATAAATAGCTAATATTTCCATATTTGTATGTGTCCTTAAGGATGTTCGCTGCTAACATTTGACATATCGGAACTTCCGGTTTTTCTTTTGTTGAATATCTCGAAAACGGCTGCAGATATTTCTCTAATATTTTATATTTGGATACATATTGATGATATGCATTGAATGAGCCATGAAAGTTGTCAATCTAAGGAACTTCATTTTTTCACCCCATTTTCTGCAACTTTTCAGAAAATTTTAGTTGTCAGTAAAATTTAGGGGGTAGGGTAGATTAAACTTGAATATTACACATCTTCAAATTAATTGCACGAGTTCGATGTTTGTTTTAGCAGCAGTATATGTGTATATGGTCTTCTAAGTCGGTCTTTCTGTCTTTGGTGTGCTAGTTTTAAAATTTTGGGTGGTTTTATGAAATGGGCTTTAAGAAACAAAACAGACGAAAAAAGGCTTAAAATGGCGATTTTCAAGTTGTTGGTGCTCTCTTATATGCACACTACCCTATATATTTCTTTCTTTTATTCGAACAATATTACAAAGTTCTATCTTGTGTGAAAATACAAGAAAAAGTTTGAATCAACAAATATGGGTTTGGCACATTTCAAAATATTGATTTTTTCCGACTTTTCAAGTATGGGGGTAGGGTTGGAAAACGACTTGTAAAATTTTGTCATCCATTTCAAGTTGCAAATTTTTCATTGTTTTTGGTCCAAAATAATCTGCATTACGTAAATATTATAAATTTTGAAAGCACTCTAGGTGTATTTTTGTTCAAGACAGGTATGTTTCGAAGAATTGAAAATTAAATTAATTTTTCTAAATTTAAAACAAAGTGTTCAGAGGACTCATTCACAGGCCTGTAGCTCGAAAAAATGCACACTACCCTATACTTATTTTGTTTTCAAATGTCTTGTGTTGTAATTTGGAATCAAAAAAGAGTGGTTAGAAAAAAAGTTTGAATACTTTTTCATTGGCAGCGAACATCCTTAAATGATTTATTTGATCATGATCTTATATTAAAACATCTACAGAGAACAATTCCCTTCCTCCACCAAAATGTTGGCTATGTTGTTTTCATTCTAAATTAAATTACTCAAAGTCCAAAAAATTCAGACATGCTTGAAATGACTTAGAAAAAATATTACATATGTTAATGTTACATATCAGTAAGCTCAAGCTGTGGTGTGTCGCTAAGTGTTGAGTATGTTTATCAACCAAACATCTGTAAAAGCCAATTCAATTTACTGGTGGGCAGAGATATAGATTAATCAATCATTTGATTACAACATGTACACAGACTCACGACAACTGATATGCCCTAAAATAGTCCTACACTTTATGTCCTAATAGGCAGTGTTATATCTATCTTTTGAAGGTTGATTTTGGTAATGGAAGAAAAACAAATGAATTGCCCAACCCCCACACATTTAATGTGCTGCACCAGAAGGCCCAAACTGTTTCTATATATAGCTTCTGGTACACCGCGATACATACCACGGTACTTGACTGAAAACTGTGATATACCGTGGTACATTATTTTTCATGGTACCCAGCTCTTCTTTCCAATATATGCAAAGTTCATTTTGTTCATAACATTACTCATATTATACCTGAATATAAGCCTTTCGTTTCACCAATGGTCGTCCCATGTTCTCTGTATTCTTCTCCAATATTTTCTTCAAATCCTCTTTTTTGACCTTTATCGTGTCCGGCAAATTGTCTTCGAACGCATCGAGAAGAGCGTCTAAATTTAGGACTTCCTCATTCATATATGATTTATCTTGGTATTGGAAATAGACGACTGGTTCAGGGAGGCCACTGTTGGTGCTTGGGTCAGTCGATGTGTGCCGTCCTCTTTTAGGGTTTCCTAGAATGAGAAAATCAAGTGTGTTTTACTGGTCATGTTTTTTTCTGTCATTCTGTAACTTAATTATAACATGGACCCCAGAAGTAGAGTTATAATGAACAGGGATTATTTTCAGGGGAAATTGTGTGAGATTCACTCTTTTTTGGCCAAAAATCTCATTGAAATTAGCTAAATGATAGGAAAATCTCGACAATTTCAGTTGAAAGAGTGATTTTCTCCCAAGATATTTTCAAGCCAAAATCGCCCCTGAATGAGGTTGACCTGTACATTCTAAAAAGTTGGAAATTGAACCCATTTGTCTTCTGACCAGACAACGGCCAACATGCAGATCTGTGAACTTGGGCATTTTGGTATTTCACCACTGAACTTCGCTTGAATTGGGGATTAATGTCCCATCAACAGCTAAAGTCATATGGAAAAGGGGACCTCAGTTCAATATGAGTCTCATCCGACAGACTGGAGAATCCTGGGGTCAAACCTGTGAAACCTGCATGTATACAGTTATTACAGTACTTTACAATATAATAAATACTCAAAAGTGAGTGCTGCAATCTCACTCACTCCATGTTAGCTCTGTCTAAGGCATCAGCCATTAAAATGAATTTTTTGTTACCCAATAATTGTTTATAATTTATTATACCGTATTCGTTCTAATTAGCGCACAGGGTGCTTAACTTTTCAAAATAATTAAAAGTTATGGTAACAAAATATCGTTCTAATAAGCCCACACTTAACCAAAAACAACACATTTACTGATAAAATAAACATGTCAAAATAATCAATGATGATGCCACTTAAGTGTTCCAATAGTTTCAAAATAATGTTTGACCATTTAAGGTCAAGTTTTAATGAGGTTAATACGATATTTTTGTGTACCGATTGTGAAAAATTTCTAAAATTCTAGTCGAACAGTGTGCGCTTATGCACTTGTTTTTCGGAAACGACCGGGGTGTGCGCTTATTGGAGCAACTATCTATCTATCTTCATATACTGCCATACGCCCTCACGGACATTCTAGGCAGATGCGCTGTCGAAAAGAATAAGGCTGAAAATTAAAGAAAATACAAGTTAAAAGCATTCAGCAAGACGGATAAAAGATGATAGGTTAAAATAGTTAAGATGAGTTTAAAATCAGGATAAAAACAACCATTTCTGGGTCTACGGCCTGGGATGTTGCAGCTTACTCAGGGATAATTTTGGAAGGGGCCATGGGCAAAATTGCCCTTAACTTTTCAAAATGGCCCCTTAATTTTGAAATAATGGGCCAGTTTTATAATGTAAGGGTATAGGCGATAATGATTTCAGTTGAGCATTTTTCGAGAAATGGCCCCTTACAATTTCAAGCCAACAATATCCCTGCTTACTAACTGCGACCTTGAAAGACTCAAGGTCTGGTAAGCATGCAACATCTGCTGGGAGGGCATTCCACTGGACAATAGCCAGTGGAAAGAAGGAGTATTTATAGTAGTTTGTACTTGTTTGTAACTGGCGGAAGGTCATCGAATGGCAGTATCTTGAGATTCTATTCGAAGGTTCAATGTATTCAGGAAGAGGTAAAGCAACCAGGCCATGTACTATTATAGCATGTGCGCTAATTAGAACGAATACGGTAATCATCTTACATGAACCACTACCCATTGAGTAGCATATCTATAGATCCGGTTAGCAACCTACTCTTTAGTGAGAAGAAATCAAAACACTTATAAAATCATGATTTGTGAGAAATTTCACCGGATTCATACCTTGAGTTGAAGAAATGCATACATGTGATGAGTTGAGAAAAGGAGCTTCAGGGAGATTTTTCTTTCATTTCAGGGAGGTTTTTGAAAAATGTATAGAATATATAGGAAAATTGCTGATCCATTTCAGGGAGACTTTGAATTTTGCTTGAAAAATAGGTATATTTTTGAAGAATTTCGGTCAGTCTTATGGCTCATTTCCTGGAGTCTCCCTGATGATGAGGGAGGTATCACATGTATGGAAATGATAACGATCTAATGTATCTGCTTCAAATGATCATATCGTTAACCACCCAGTAATTCACCAATTGTACAAATGACAAAATTCTGACCGGATCAATAGCCATAATACTAACCCTTGATTGGAATAACTTTCTCACATGCCCCTGCATCCTTAGAATCCACAGGCTGGTTTTCTTTGCCCCTGGCCCATGACACAGTCTGGGCTTCAGAAGGGGGCAGGTCATTGTCATCATGTCTACTGGGGGCTGGGGCTTTCTCGAGCGTTAACACCAGCTTCCTGAGACTTTTATGGGCCGTCTGTATACTGTCCCAGTGCCCAACAATATTAAATGTGCTGTTTGTTTTGTTAAATTTGACCCCAGTCTCTTTTTCGACTTGCACAAATTTTGCAGCCAAAATTTCGGGCTCGAAACTTCCGACAAATTCCGGCGTGAGCAACGCAGTTGCTGAAGCAAATATTGCTACCATGTTGGGACAAACTATTGTTCAAGTTTGGACACTTTTTCAACTGTTTGAATGCATTATTTTGACTTTTTCACACTTTTGAACTCTCGCCCCAAACAAAGCAAAAATATGGCTGAAGGAAATGCCGCTTACAACGCCACACGGTGACTTGTGGAAGGGAGATAATGCGGTAATCACTTTACACAGGGCGTTAGCTGGGTCACAATGTGAGGTGTTAGTCTATCTATCTTCTGATACTGAGTCGATCAATTTCTGATCATCACCTCAGGTGTGGGGTGGGTGGCTAAATTTAGAATTTAGTCAAGGGAAAATTAAACATTTGGGGTGGACCATTAAAACTATTTACAAGATATAGATGAGAGGCATACTAAAACCTCGAAGGAAGATCACATTGCTTCGAGCTAAAACGCATGCCTCTGGGCCAATGATTTAAATAGAAGCCTTAAATTCCTCAATGGTCTTAGATAGGACCACTGAAGAAGGGAGACTATTCCAAACCGGAATAGTTCTGGGGAAAAAGGAATTTTTCAGGGCATCACTATAGGCAAATGGTCTTGTGTATTGTGATTCATGTGATGCCCGAGTATGCCTTAGATTGGGTGCCGGGGTCAGGTATTTGTCTTTATCAAGAGACACTGTACCGGAGTGTATCTTGTAGAAGAAGGTTAAGGAGGACCGCTCCCTGCGAGACTCCAGGGATGGCCACTCAAGTTCGTCTAGCATTTCACCGACGCTACTGGTGTTCCTCCATCGCCTGCAGGTCCACCGGGCAGCAGTCCTCTGCACCTTCTCCACCATCTCAATCTGAGTTTCATGATAGGGATGCCAAATAGGAGCTGCATACTCAAGTTGAGGCCGAACCAATGTTTTGTATGCAACTTCCTTAGTATGCCTAGGTGCCAGTGCCAAATTGCGCCGAAGAAAACCCAAAGTCTTAGTTGCCTTGCATGTAATTTCAGAAATGTGTTGACCCCAATCAAGATCATCTGTGATAGTTAAACCGAGGTATTTAGCGGACTGAACCTGTTCTAATGTTTGCTGATGCAGTGTGTAATTGAAATCTATATGCCTGCTTGGATGTAGCCGCGTCACCCTCATTGAATGACATTTGCTAACATTGAATTTCATTTGCCAATCCATTTCCCATTTGGCCAAGCTATTCAGGTCATCTTGTAAAATTTGACAATCCAATGGTGACTTGACATTTCTGTATAAAACACAATCATCAGCAAATAGCCGAACAGATGACCTGATGTTGTCAGGAAGATCATTAATGAAAATAAGAAATAGGACCGGTCCTAAGACCGATCCTTGTGGGACACCAGAAAGAACCGGGACTGGGTCTGAGGCACGGCCATCTAATACCACTTTTTGAGAGCGCTCAGAGAGCCACGAGTCGATCCACTTATGTGTAGATCCTCTAATCCCGTAGAAGTCAAGTTTGTATAATAACCTTTTATGTGGGACCTTGTCAAAGGCCTTAGCGAAATCCATGACAATCACATCCGTCTGCCTGTGGCCACGACCCACTGCTCGGTCCAGATTACTAACCAAATCATGATAAAACTGAACTAACTGGGTTTCGCAAGACCTTTGACTTCGGAACCCATGCTGACAGTCAGCAAGAATGTTTTCAAGAGCCAAGTGTTTGTTTATGTTGCTGACTATTATATGCTCTAGAGTTTTGCAACAGATACAAGTAAGCGACACAGGTCGATAATTAGCTGCATCGTATTTCTCACCTTTCTTAAATACCGGGGCTACATTTGCCTGTCGCCAATCGTCTGGTACAGCACCCTGAGCAAGCGACTCATTGAAGATATAGGTCAGTACAGGAGCAATTTCAGAACTACATTCCTTCAACACCCTAGCACTCAGGCCATCTGGCCCAGGCGCCTTATGTATATTCAAGTTATTCAACAGTTTAATGACCCCATTGGGGTCAACTGTAATTTCACCCATAGCGGTGAAAGGACTTGTGCCTTTGGAGGGGATTTCATCATCTGATTCGCGAGTGAAGGCTGACTGAAACTGCCTATTACAAATATTAGCCTTATCCAAAGTGTCAGTCTTCAAGATACCATTTTCTCTAAGAGTATTGATCCCAGACGCGTCTTTCTTTAGGGACTTGACAAATGACCAAAACTTTTTTGCCTTTTCATTTTTGGGCTCAGGGTTATCATTTTCAAAGGAGAAGATATTGGTAATATGCTTCCAATATGCATCTCTAATGCTCTTTTGAACATGTGCTCTGAACCGTTTGTAATGGTTCTTAATGTCAGGGCTGCTTGACTTGCGAGCACGAAAGTAAAGTTTATCACGTTTCCTTATCAAGCGTTTGATCGAGCTATCGATCCATGGTAAGCTATATTTTGTCTTGGTCATTTTTGATGGAATAAACCTTTCAATAGCCGAGAGAACCTCCGACTTAAAACTGACCCACATGTCATTGACTGACACCTGACTATGGTCAGTTGAAAGGAACGAATCCCTATAGCGCGCTAGATGGTCATGGAGACCGTCCATATCCGCTCGTTTATATAGGAAAATCTTACGCGGGGCCTGCTGAATCCGTTTAGCCTTTATGTCATATTCAATATAGACAATGTCATGATCTGCTTTGCCGATCGGGGGCATCCCTTTAACACGGTTAATTGGGGATGGTGAGTTAGTGAAGAGTAAATCAAGGGTCTTGTCTTCTCGGGTGTGTATATTTACCATTTGGGAGAGGCAGTGATCCTGTATTATCTCCACAAGTTTAGTCTGAACTGGCCTCTTTGGGACCCCCTCGGGTACCTGCATTGTGCTCCACTCAATATCACCACAATTGAAGTCTCCGCCTACAAGAACATGGGCATTTTTATTTGACATAATCCGAGAAAGTGAAGTATTAAAATCCTCAAGATATTTCAGTTCAAGCTCCTGAGTTGGGAACCTAGGGGGACGATAGAATGATCCAAGGTACAAAGTCCTACATCCAATAATGTTCAACTTACACCAAATTATTTCGCACTTGGTGTCCAATTCCGGAGCTTCAGTACAGAGAAGATCACGCCTAAAAGCAATGAAGACACCACCATGCGCATCACTAGCTCTGTCTTTCCGGATAGCATCAAAGGAATCTGGAAAAATCTCTGAGTTTTTAATGTCTGGGGTTAACCATGACTCATTCCCCAATATGATGTCAGGTTTAGCCGATTCTATGACAGTGTGAATTTCAGCCTTTTTATTTTTAATTGACTGACAATTCATGATCAAAATTCTCAAGGGGTGGTTCAGGACCGCCCTTTTGGTCCTGGGTTTTGCTTCTTTTGTTTGCACAATAGGCGAAGAAGCTGCATTGGGAGGGCCAATATTGTCTGGTATCGGACATAGTCTGCGAGGTTGGTTCATGGCTAAGGTAATTAATACGAAGATGAGACTTCTGTGGGGCTCTATCATCAGTGGTTTTGGGGATCTTGGGACAAGGGCCATTTATTTTAAGGGAGTAGGGGAGCAAAAAGGGGACAGGGAGCAGGAATCAGAGGTTAACATTAACATTTTAGGAGGTAATTGGTGACAAAAAAGTACGTGATTTTTTTTTTCGGGGACAAGGGAGCTCAGACCCTCCCCCCCCCCCTCCCCACACACACATGATCGGTTCTCATTTCTCATTAAGTTTAACGTTTTATCTGATAGGTGTGTTTATTTTCATTGCCCCCCACCCTCCACCCCCCATTTCAGTGATCTAACATAGGCCTATTTTGTCAAATGCTTTGCTGAAGCCATTAGGATACTGAGGGCAGTTCGTTTGTTTTGATTTTCAAGATAACCATTTAATTTTCTTTAGTAAACTACAAGTTGAGTTCAAAACCATGCTGAAAAAGATTTGGGTTATTTCAAAATGATTTGTTTGTTTGAAAAAATGCTTTACGTCCCAGTCAACAGCTAAGGTCATGTCGGGACGTTGCCTCCACTTTATGGGACTCTTACCCAAAATGAGGATGTCATGACATCCAACAAGTGCTTCAAATATAACCATCCAACAAAGCCAAAAGGGCTTATATGTGCGGATGGTTCGATTTGGAACCACTTTTCCTGGGCAGGCTCAGACTCGAACGGTTAACAAGTAATCAGATAGGCAGTCAGCATCGTACAAGCTTTGCCTGGAGGCAAAAGCAGCCCATCTATTTCTTTAGGCCCCAATGGGCGGGGGCCTTTTTTGCCAAAATGAGACATGGTAATCAGAAACGAGCCTTATGTGTGCAGTCTAGATCTTTCAGTTTGGATGCTGCAGGCCAATGAAATTGGCCTTTTGGCTTCCATTTCGGGCTTTTTTGTAGACAAGGCTACTACGAGGGCGAATTTCCAGTTATGCGGTACGATACATGTAGCCAGGGAGCTTCTGTAAAGTTTGCTGAAGATAGTTACAAACTCAGCATAAATCTCTCTCTAGGGAGGTTTCGTCAAGACGGGTTGGTTGGCTGATTTTGGGTTTAATACATCCCACCAACAGCTAAGGTCATATGGAGACGGGAAGTCTTATCCGACAGACCGGAGAAGCCCGGGATCGAACCTTCGATCTCTGGTTTACAAACGGCTTCTGGATTGAGTATTTGAATAAAATGGAACACAATCTAGTGTGCCATATTCCCTGAGCTTTCTTGCATTGAATCGCCTCGTTGGCTGGATTCTAAGTTTGTCACGTTCGCTGAAAAACCGCTTCACTGCGCATGTGTCAGATTTTAAAATTCTGTCACAATTTGACAGAAAGTCCTCAAAAGTTATTATAGGTGATTTACTTCTCAGCCAAAATCAGCATACCAAATATGATGGTTACAGCTCAAATACTTCAAGTTTGAGATAGCTTGCACACAAGATTTTCAAATTTTGTTTTCAAAGGGACATAACAAAGAAAAAAGGCATAACTCGGACATGAAAAAATACGGGTGACTATTTTTCAAGAAGAACCAATATATGAAATTTCAAAATCCTAGCATTCACCGTTCAAAAATTGCAAATTTCACCTTAAAATGGAATTATCAACCAAAATGTCGCAATTTTGTCAAAATTAGATGAAAAGATCTCAAAACCTAATCAGATGATCTATCGTAAACACAATATGAAGGCTGTAGCTTAAATACGTTTTGAGATATTTTCAAATTTTGTTTTCAACTTGAGGGGCATGATTCATAAAAAGGTGCATATAAACTACGACGTTAGAAAAATACAGGTCAACATTTTTATAAAGAATATGTAAAATTTCAAACTCTAGCATGCACCCTTCAAAAGTTCCAAAAAGTGACTAACAGGCGCACGCACATACGCACAGACATACGCACAGACATACGCACAGACAAGCCGAAAGCAATATATGCCTTTCAAAGTTGGGGGCATAAAAACAGCCATTTTCCGCTGCACTGTACTGATCATCCACCAACAGTGTCATTAAATAAATCAGTTTTTATTGACCAATAAATGATATGGAATCGGCAACGGGCCCAGTGGAAGGTTAATTAAATAGACGTAAACTCTTTAAATATTTTCAAGTTATTTATTGTTTTAATTTAAGTATGAGCCGCGTCATGAGAAACCCGGATCGTTGCATATGCGAAAACAAAGGTGCATTTCAGATGTGTACATTTTGAAGTTGGTTTAAACATATTTTATTCGTATTCAAAATACATATATGCACGATGAACATAACATACAACATATACTAATTTGAACGAAAGGGATTCGGAAGAAAGTCAGGGACTTATTTTAATCCGTATCCCTCAAATAATTGACGACGTAATCAATTTGTGATTGTTAGATAAGGATGGAGTGAATTTCTTCTTATAAAATTTGGTAGAAGCTGTAAACTTGTAAGATAAAATAGAGTTGAATTTGGAGGGGGGGGGGGGGGTGCTCCACGAGGGCCAGTTTTCAATTAACCTTATACTGCCAACATTTATCAAAAGGTTGTATGATCATTTCAAGTAAATGGTTCGGGAACATAGCTGTGTTTAATTTGAATAACAAATGTTCCAATTATTTGTTTTATTCTTGTGACAGTAGTGGCAATAATGAATATACGTACTTTTTCATGGGGATTGGTAGTCATGCAATTCACGTGCACTTCCATGGTGACCTTTTCAGTCGTTTATAAAGAACACAAGTATTAATGAAAAACACGGAGTCAAAGTCAGTTTTCGGCATGTACACAAGAAGCTAGCATGGAACGCCAAACAGACGCCCCAGTCACATATAGCAAAACGTGAGACGTGATAAGACATCTTCAACGGTTAGTTTGAAATCTTCTCGTTTTAATTACGAAGTTTTGTACATCCTTAAATATTTGTTTGTTAACATTGAAAGACAGATTACGAGCGCCATATAACAGTGTATTTACAGTAGGCAGGCAAAACTGTGAGACCGATTGAAGCATCTCTTGTCTAAGGTTGTGATAAAGAGGACAGGTGAGAAGGAAATGTTTTGTGTCTTCAACACTACCACATAGACAGAGAGGGCTAGGAACTATCTTTTTTGAATGAAGGTGTTGGTTGAGCGAACTACAGTTGGTTCGTAATCTGCTATGGTAAACCTGGGCGAGTCTAGGACCTTCGTAATAATACCTTGGAGGAGGATCTAGGTTGCTGTTAAGGTGGGATTTCAGGGACGTGCTGGTCATATTTCTTGTATCTTCAGGTAGACTGTTCCAAATGCGTATTGCACTAGGTAAAAAGGATTTATAGTAAAGTTCGGAATGGCATTGAACAGTTCGAATATTATTTGGGTTTCGTAAGGTATAAGGGATAAGTTTGAAGTTGCACAGCTGATCTGCGCCGCTTTGTTTCAAATCAGTCTACATAGCTTGTAAATTTTTCTATCTTCTTCTTTTAAAATCCGAAATTTAAAGTTTCTGGCTTTCAGGTTTTAATTATGTTTTATGTGTTTGTGCAGACAGGTCGGTTTGTGTCGTATCAGGTCGGAAATCCCGAGAACCGGTTATCTCGCGCAGCGGCTCAAAAACTATTATTCGTATTTACATACATGTTTTGGAATAATCAAAACATTTTTGCATTATAAAACATGAAAACCTTGTACAAACATCAACGTATTTCCGCCCAAATATACATATGTCATTTCTGGTAGTAAACACTGATATGGGTGGCAGAATTAATGGAAAATAGCATGTTAAAGTCATATAACAAATATGGTTAACAAATTAGTACTGCCAGAAATTCTAGTAACTTACTAGCAGTTGGGCGAAAAACACCACGAAACATGTACGTGCAATGTATACCCCCTTCTACCCCACTATTATATAGTAAAACTGGGGACTGGGGTGTAGCAGGGTTCTTCTTATTGATCCAAAACACACATTGAGGGTACTTGTTAGAACCACCACGCTCGAGGTAGTCCCAGCGTGTACCAACAAGGGTTTTTATTATTGATCCAAAACACACATTGAGGGTACTTGTTAGAACCACCACGCTCGAGGTAGTCCCAGCGTGTACCAACAACCAATGTTTTGAGACAAAAACTAAGAAAAAATCATTTTTTTTTCTACTGATCATATCCATATTTTACAGCTTTAAAGCTTTGTGAATTTCATGGACATCATCAGGAAAACATGTCCGTGTATAGTATGTATACCCCCTCAAACCCCACTTTTATATAGTAAAACTGGGGTATCCAGGGGTATACCTATTTTTCTAATTTTTGCTCCAAAACATAGATTGTGGGTACTCGTTAGAACCGCCTCGGCGAGGTGGTTCTAGCGTGTACCCACAACCAATGTTCTGAGAAAAAAACTAAGAAAAATATCATTTTTTTCTCTACTGATCATTTCCATTTTTTACAGCTTTAAAGCTTTCTGAATTTCAAGGGCATATTTTTGTAATGTTTGTACAGATTCACCAGTCAAACGACAAACTAAATGCTCAGTTTTGCCTGGACAATATGAGCCTGTGAGTGAGAAAACCAACAATTCGGGTTTCCGACCAGGTCCGACACAAACCGGCCTGTATAATCTCAGGAGCTGGTTAGAAGCTTGAAATTTCGGATTTAAGAAGAAGAGGTATTGCACTATCTATGGCGCGAAAACAAAGGCGCTGATCAGCTTCGCGGTTACCGCGAAGCTGATCTGCGCCTTTGTTTTCGCCAAAGCATTTTGTTGGTTTTCTTATGCAGTGGCTCATATAAAGTTTGACCTCTCAGACAATATAACAATAATAAATTTAATTTAAAGTCGTTTACGGATGGTGGCTTGCTAGCGCCATTTCGTCTTTTCGTTACTTCGCAGTGAAATAACGCCAC
The DNA here is from genome assembly GCA_964017185.1 of Rugalucina vietnamica. Taxonomy (NCBI): domain Eukaryota; kingdom Metazoa; phylum Mollusca; class Bivalvia; order Lucinida; family Lucinidae; genus Rugalucina; species Rugalucina vietnamica. Next base: position 31,250,852 of record OZ024885.1, on the reverse strand, counting down.
GCGAAATAGCGAAAAGGTGGAATAACGCCGCGCGAAAAGACGAAAAGACGAAATAACGCCGCGCGAAAAGACGAAATAACGAAAAGACGACATGGCACTAAAAAGCCACCATACTTACGTGTACATGTATTACATGTAACAATCATGCTTTTATTGTAAATCAACATATTTATATTTTACATATTTACATAATTATTGAGCTGTGGACGTGACTTGCTCAAGGCCACGAAAGAAGACTTTCCCGTAATGCGGATCGAACCAGGGACCTCTCAGCCCAAAGTCCGATGCGCTACCAACTACGCCAGTAGACAAAAATGAGCCGTCTCGTGTGAAAACGAACAATTATTTGGGTTCCGAACAGGTCTGACACAAACAGAGCTGTACAGTATCAGAAGCAGGTTATTACCTTGGAATTTAAGAAGAGGAGGAAGTGTACTATCCGTGTAGCGAAAACAAAGGCGCTGATCAGCTTCGCGGTTACCGCGAATCTGATCTGCGTCTTTGTTTTCGCATATGCAAATTGTTGGTTTTCTCATGAGGTTAAGATATAAAGCACTTTGAATAACTGATCAGGTATTCACTGGATAGTTGTCAATAGTCCATAAACAGCAACAACAGAAACAAAACAACAAAAATATCACAGCTAAATACCATTGCTCGCAGTTTATTTTTTGTCTTTTTTTTCACAGGGACGTAACATGTATGTAAATGCTGCAGCCACTTGGCGGCCTATACAGTAAAAGCCACAGTAGCCATTACATTTAACTCCCGAAGACTTACCACAGCCATGACAATAACCTCCCTACGACTAGTCTCCTAGCATCAGTGGTCTAGAACGCATGCAGCTGTTTTAACAACACCCGCCATACCACCATTTATAAATACTATCAGGAAAATATGTCCATGAAAAGTATACCCCATTAAACCCCACTTTTATATTGTGAAACTGGGGTTTACAGGGGTATACCTATTTTCTTTATTTTGATCCAGAACATAGATTGTGGGTTCTCGTAAGAACCGACTCAGCGAGATATTTTTTTTTCTGTTAAACTTTGTTCATTTTTCAAAACATAGATTGTGGGTACTCGTTAGAACCGCCTCGAGGCGGTTCTAGCGGTTCTAACGAGTACCCACAATCTTTGTTTTGGAGCAAAAATAAGAAAAATAGGTATACCCCTGCATATCCCAGTTTTTCTATAAAAAGTGGGGTTTAAGGGGGTAGACGCTTCACGGACATGTTTTCCTGATGTAAAATATCTCTGTGTATTACTAGGTGTGTTTCATAATGGCACCATGTCCCGACTTATACAGCGGGTGAAAAGGAACAGCTGTCTTCCAGTTGGAAACATAATGATCTTCTCTTGACTTGGCTGAAATATAATGAAAAATATCATTACGAAAACTTGCCCATGCAATATACAGAGATTTTTTTCAGCTGTAAAAATTGAAAATTTCATCGGGAAAAAGATGATATTTTTCTTATTTTTGCTCAAAACATAGATTGTGGGTACACGTTAGAACCGCCTCGCCGAGGCGGTTCTAACGAGTACCCACAATCTATGTTTTAGAGCAAAAATAAGAAAAATAGGTATACCCCTGTATACCCCAGTTTTGCTATACAAAAGTGGGGTTCAAGGGGGTATACATTACACGGACATGTTTTCCTGATGTATAAACCTGGGGATGGGGTCCGAGGATGGGGTACTTTCAAACTGCGGACACGCAGGCTAAGCATATGCTCTGGAACCCCAAAATATCTGGTCTGTCAGATTAACCCATATTTGACAAATGGATTCTCCCATCATTATCAATTGGATGAGCCCACTTTTATTTTTAGAGATGTTAGGATTGATTTTTAATTTTCATCCCATTTTTCAATGAATTTTCGTTAAGCAAACAGAATAGACCCAGATGGGACGCCGCGTTCTGCGGCGTCACGTCAGGGGCTATACTGTTAGCCTATGTCCCATAAAAAGGACACAAAGCTTAAATGAGTTCAACAGGTATTTCAGATCATTTCAAGCAAACCCAAACATATGTGAAATAATTGAAGAAATAAAACTACATGTATATATTATATTTGTCGAGAAGTAACACGTTAAAGAATCGAATTTTGGAGTGATCCAAACATTATGCAAAAATAGTGCAACATAAAATAAAATAAAGACAAAATCTACATTTTATTTATGAAAAAAGAGAGTAAAATATTCTTTACGATAATGCATAAAAAAGAAGTCCCTGTATTACCCTTTTCTTACATATTGAGGGGATCTACTCCTGACGTTAAACTACAAAACAAACAAGCAAAACGTATCTATAGACAAAAATGCTTCAAGCGTACGTAGTCACGAGTCATAGAATTATCAACACAGATAGTGCAAGCCATCGCCTTCTTAAATCCGAAAATTCAACCATTTATCTATTGTCTGTGGCTGCACAGCCTGTATTGTGGAGGACGTGGTCGGAAACCCAGCTTGTTTTTTTCTCATGTGAAGTCTCGATTTTGACGTCAGATGTGTCAAAAGATCGACGAGCCTACTTAGTAGCACGTGAAAGGATATTCAGATTGTAACAGTACAAATACCTACTGTATGTGCAACCGAAGCATTTCGTACTGATTTACCTTTCACTAGCTTTTTCATGGACTCGTCGATCTTTTAACGCGTCTGTGGTCAAAATCGAGCAATACTTACTTTAAATAAACAGCAAAATCTTCATTGGAACAGGTTGACCATGTGTTTAGACCACCCGTATAATCCATGATACTGTCGACACCTGAGCAAGGCCTGCCAGTGGAATCAAATCTAGTACGTCTATTCGCAAGAAAGTCATGCCTAGCTCCTAACCTGTAAAACAAGGGCAAATGTTAAGGGTAAGCCATAATAGAATTGTTTACCGTATATGGAGGATTATTCTCTCTCTCTCTCTCTCTCTCTCTCTCTCTCTCTCTCTCTCTCTCTCTCCGCCCATCCACCCGTTCGTCCATCAATCCTTCCATCTAACTTTCCATCTGTTGTCACTTAAACAATAAATCTTGGTGAAAAAATGTGCATACGATATTTGAGTCGCTGCATAAGAAAACCAACAAAATGCATAGGCGAAACCAAATAAATAAACAAGTAGCCCAGGGGCAACGATCGCTCACCTGAGAGTCAACAAGTACAGTCACTGGACAAAGTAATTGGGGTTTTTACCATATATGGGTATGGTGGCCATCTTGGTCATGTGACATTGAAACCCTACTTAAACCCTATGTTTTTCCCATTGTAAGTCTATGGGAGCTGTTGACCCCCGGGGCGCGGCCATTTTTGACCCCAGGGGCAGGATTGGCAGGATTGGCAGGATTTATATAGAGGACCACTAAACATTGCTACATACAAAATATGAAAGCTTTGGGCCTTGTGGTTTTGGAGAAGAAGATTTTTTTATGTTTTTCCCATGAAACCCCCGGGGCGGGGCCGTATGGACCCCAGGGGCACGGTACGCAGGATTTATAAAGAGGACCATTATACATTGCTACAAACAAAATATGAAAGCTCTAGGCCTTGTGGTTTCGGAGAAGAAGACTTTTTAAAATTTTTCCCATGACCCCCCCCCCCCGGGGCGGGGCCCGTACGGACCCCAGGGGCACGGTTGGCAGGATTTATAAAGAGGAACACTATATATTGCTACAAACAAAATATGAAAGCTCTGGGCCTTGTGGTTTCGTAGAAAAAGATTTTTTATGTTTTACCCATGACTCCCCCGGGGCGGGGTCCGTATGGGACTTAATGACCCCCGGGGCGGGGTCATTTTTGACCCCAGGGACATGGTTGGCAGGATTTATAAAGAGGACCACTAAACACTGCTACACACAAAATATGAAAGCTCTGGGCCTTGTGGTTTCAGAGAAGAAGATTTTTTTTTTTTATATATTTTCCCAAAGACGCCCCTGGGGCGGGGCCCGTATGAACCCCAGGGGCACGGTTGGCAGGATTTATGAAGAGGACCACTAGACATTGCTACACACAAAATATGAGAGGTCTTGGCCTTGTGGTTTCAGAGGAGAAGATTTTTATACGTTTTTCCATTGTAAGTCTATGGGAGCTATCTGTTGCCATGGAAACCAGAGTTCTGATCCGACCTGGCCCAAAACCTAACACAACCTTTTCCCCTCCTCAATGATGCTTTAGATAAAATTTGGTCACGTTTGGCCTTGTTGTCTTAGAGATATTCAAGTTTGAAAATGTGGACGGACGGACAGACGGACGCCGGCTCGACTACTATACTATAAGCTCACCTTGTGAGCCTTCGGCTCAGGTGAGCTAATAAATAAATAGATAAATAAATAAATAAATAAGTGGACTCACGTGTGTGCCAATTCATGAACGGCAAATAAATAAATAAGTAAATAAATAAACAAATAAATAAATAAATAAATAAATAAATAAATAAATAAGTGGACTTACGTGTGTGCCAATTCATGAACGGTGAATAAATAAATAAATAAATAAGTGGACTTACGTGTGTGCCAATTCATGAACGGCGAATAAATGAATAAATTAATAAAAAAATAAAGTAAGTGGACTCACGTGTGTGCCAGTTCATGAACGGGGTAAGTAAGTAAGTAAGTAAGTAAAGTAAGTTAAAGTAACGGGGTAAGTAAGTAAGTAAGTCAGTAAGTAAGTAAGTAAAGTAAGTTAAAGTAAAGTAAAGTAAAGTAAAGTAAATGTAAGGTAAAGTAACGTAAAGTAAAGTAAGTGAAGTGAAGTGAAGTGAAGTGAATAAGTAAGCAAGCAAGTAAGTGGACTCACGTGTGTACCAATTCATCAACGACTAATAAATAAATAAATAAATAAATAAGTGGACTTACGTATGAGCCAGTTCGTGAACAGCGACAGCAGCCGTTACGATGTCATTACGGTAATATTCTACTACTGACGTCCGATATTTGGCTCTTGAGTAGCACAAGGACCGGAAATAGGCAATTCCTGTAACAAAATTATTTACAATGTTTAACTTGTTTTGTCGCTTTGGGAATACTGGTCTTTGATTCAGACACACCTGAAGTAAATACTTGAAAATTGAACATTACATGTGTAAAGGGTCACTGATGAGGGTGTATTACCCGAAATTATTTGTCGGTTGATTTGGAGTTTAACGTACCGTCAACAGCTAAGGTCATATGGAGACGGGACCTCGGTATATAGTCTCATCCGACAAACCGGAGAAGCCCGGGATCGAACCTCCGACCCCTGGTTTTCAAGGCGAGACTCAGTGACATAACCACTGCGCCACGGAGGCTTATCCGAAATTGTACAAAATGGCCAATCTTAACCCTTTGATAGATTTTACTGCTTCCAAAGGATCTAACCTTAATATTTTATTCGTGTTGTGTCGTGCGGTGGCCCTAAAATGTCTCTCCAAACATTACCCATAGAGCAGATTATATTTTTTCGTTTGATTCTTTGATATCAGTAAGAATATTTGGAGTATATAAAAGAGATATAAAAGAGATATGATACGTTAAGTAGCACCCGCTTATCACGTTTTCATTGATGGAGTAAACGTCACGATGATGTCATAACAATAAACTTACCGACTGTGCCTTCTTGGTCACCTTGACTGAAATTGAAAAGACACACTATTAAATGGGTGTCTTCACACTAGACGGTTTAATCCGGGTCAATATTATCCGGATTACAAATATTTCAAGTGTGAACGCAACAAAATATACTAAGTAGTCCATCATGTTGGCAAAAAGAGGGTTAATTTCTGGTGAATTGATTGTCAAGATCATATTAATCCAGATCTGCGCTGGACTTAAAGTGGTTATTGTGAATGCTACACCCTATGGTTATGGCACTGAAATCTGCTGGTTATGAGTTATGATACCGAAGGACTACTTTGGATTTAAGAAGAAGAAGGATCATAGCGAAAACAAAGGCGCTGCTCAGCTTTGCAAAAATCCGGTTTTCTGCACTGATTCAGGAAGATTGCGCCAACGGCCTTTATTACTCACCTACTAAACAGCATGTTATGGTGTATGGCTCTGTTGTTTGGTAAGGTCTTACAGAATTGCATCAAAGCGCTTTTTGTCGCCGTATGCTGAATGCCCTGCAATAAAATACATCGTTAGGATTATTTGGTGCTAAACAACCGAAAAATGCACCGCGATGGTATGGGACTCCACATATTATTTTGTTAGTCCATATGAGTAGCAGCTGATTAGACAATTTTGAAAAAAAAAATGTCATGCTTTAATTTCCCGCCAATGCATTAGAAAGGCGGTTTACTAATTCGCTTAATAGTACCATCTTTGATAATATATAGGCAGTTTCTTTGAATTTGTTTGGAAACTTTGAATTGTTGTTAACACCATCCAGACACCTTTGCTTTATAACTTATTTCAGAACCCTAAAAAGGTATAACCTAATTATGATCCCGCATTGTGTCTATATTGTCTAATTCCTATGGACGAGGATAACTTTTAGATACACACCCCTAAATCAGTACCCCCGCCCCACTGATGAAAATACTGATTGCTAGTTTTGTTACATTGATACGCACCGACTGGAAGGTAATTTCAGTCATTTTTGCTGTAGCCCCTATATGGCAAAAATATTGATTGTTGCATTTACTTTAACTCATTTAAGCCTGACGTCCCTTTTATGGGACATATGCAAACAGAATAGCCCCAGATGTGACGCCGCAGAACGCGGCGTCCCATCTTGGGCTATTCTGTTTGCTAAGATAATTTTCATCAAAAAGTTGAAGAAAATTAAAAAATCACTCCTTGAAAGTGGACTCACCCAAATGATGACGATGGGAAAATCCATTCGTCAAATAAGGGTTAATACTCACCGGCCGATAGGAAATTCCAGCCAGCTCTATATGCATTCTGTCTATGACTTTACCGTCGTTAAGTTCAATTGAGAAAGTTGGCAGGCTCAGGAGGGCTCCCATCTGAAAATGAAAGAAAACATGAGCCGGCGCGCCAACCAACAATCCGCATATGTGAAAACATAGACGCAGATCAGCTGCGCAGCTCTCCGGGGGGGGGGGGGGGTGCGGGGGTTGTAACTCGGAGGTAATTTTGGTACGGACATGCCGCCCGATACTTTAAAACATACCCTATTCATATATCTGGTAATCGAAAAAAGGGACCCATTCATATATCATTCCTTCGAAAAAAGTGACCCATTCATATATTTGATTGTACAAAATTTTGACCTATACACAATTATATACAAATATTTCGACTTTCTGAGCTGTGTATGTCAGCAAAACAGTGCTCTTAAACATGGATGTCTGAAAAATTTGGTCATTCATAGACTAAATATGGAAAAATGGGGCCATTCATATATTTTGACTTGAAAAAGGTAACCTATTCATATATCTGGCGAGGCTAAAAAAGCGGGCTAGTCGGGCGGCACATCCCTACTACGTCATATATAGGTAGTTACCCCCCCCCCCCCCCCCACCCCGAGGCGCAGCTACTGCGCAGCTGAACAGCGCCTTTGTTTTCGCTGGAAGAATAATACAATTCCGCTTCTTCTTAATTCCGAAATGTCAAGGTTCTAGCCTGCTTCTGCGACTGTACAAGCCGGACCTGGTCGGACACCAAAATTGTCGGTTTAAGTTCTAATGCGAAGGCTCAGAGCCGCTGCACGAGGAAACCAACACTGTAGGTTTCCGACCAGTCCGACACAAACCGGCCTATACTACTACAGAAGAAGGCTAGAAGCTTGAAATTTTGGTAATAGGAAACAGCTGATCTGCGTCTTTGTTTTCCCATATGCATTATGTAACTGTTGGTTTTCTAATGCGAAGGCTCACATTTCTGTTGCTGCTTAGTGTCCAAGTCAACAGCTATGCTCATCTAGGGACGACGTCTCTTCTACCCAACATTTGACTGACATTGGCACCCGAAATGAGATGAAATGCATTATCACCCAAGTAAACAACTACATGTATACGGTGGATAACGTCATGTTCTAGCCCCGATTTTGTTTACTTTTGTTTACTTAAGTTCAATAAAAGATTGGTGTAAACAACGATCTGTAGGTTCAAGAGACACACTAAAAACAATGAAACAAATATCAGGAAAACATGTCCGTGCAATGTATACCCCCTTGAACCCCACTTTTATATAGAAAAAATGGGGTTTGCAGGAGTATACCTATTTTTCTTATTTTTGCTTCAAAACATAGATTGTGAGTACTCGTTAGAACCGCCTCGGCGAGGCGGTTCTAACGTGTACCCTCAATCTATGTTTTGAGCAAAAATAAGAAAAAATATCAATTTTTTTTTCAGCTGAAAATTTTCAATTTTAAAAGCCCAAAAAATCTCTGTATATTGCATGGGCAAGTTTTCATAATGCATAGAGAGGACGGTTACACACAGGCATTAAAATAGAAAAAAAAGTAATAAAAAACGAAAGAAAAGACTTACCTGATTAAAAACTGTTTGAATTCTATCCGTCGCGTTAGCGCCAAATCTGAAAGAAAAAATGTAAACAAAAAAATGAGCCTGTGCATGAGAAAACAAACAATTTGGGTTTCCAACCAGGTCCGACATAAACCAAGCTGTACAGCCACAAAAGCATGCTAGAAGCTTGAAATTTAGGGTTAAAGCAGAAGAGATATTGCACTATCTGTGTAGCGAAAACAAAGGCGCTGAGCAGCTGTGCAGTTACTGTGCACAGCTGATCTGCTCCTTTGTTTTCGCCTAAGCATTTTGCTGGTTTTCTCATGTAGTGGCTCAAATGAAATAACTCCATAAAGTAATGTACAACCAGATTGCCTGTGCAAAGATCGGAAAACTGTTAAAATCTATGGCATTTGAAGGGAAAAACTTGCTTGAAGTGAACAGAAATAGTGTCCCTAGGATAGCTGACGGTCTCATGCCCTTATCCGTCGACTTGGTGCTAATTTAAATTACACCACCTTAAACTTAGAAACCATTTTTTTTTTCAAACCACCTTGTCCTGAAACCCTTCAAGAAATATGATATTGTCATCCTTAAAGCATTCCAAAAGTCTTAAAGGGTGCCGCAAAATGGAAAAAAAATCGTCGATCATTTTATAAAAACTTTATGCCCAAAATTATCTTGAATAGGCATTATGCATGTACTAGGGCGGTAATCCAAAAACTTAAAAATGGAATTTCTAACAATTTGATCGAATAATTGTTCTATTTGCTTGGAGCTCAGTTATGTTAACTAATATAATAAAATTTGATATTTTCCGGAGAAAAAGTGACTTCCCTTGCTCACATTTTTCACATTCGGAAAATCGTGTAAAGGACAGTAACTCAAACCAATAAGTGTAAAACCTTACCTGTTATTAAAATTGTCATCATAATAAGCCTGTATTTTCAGAACACCAGTTTTTCCACACGATGTCTGTCGCTTTCGTCTTTGGTTCTCTATCAAACCCCTAAGCTCTGAAATTCATTACAAAAACTTGCCCATTCAATATACAAAAGATTTTTCAGCTGTAAAAATTGACATTTCATCAGATTTTTTAAAAGTATTTTTACTCAAAGCATTGATTGTGGGTACACCGGCGTTAGAACCACTGAGGTGGTTATAACGAGTACCCAAAATCTATGTTTCGGATTTAAATAAGAAAAAAATAGACATACTAAGTTGGGTTTAATGTGGTATTTATTTCACTGACATGACTGTATGCCTGATGCCACGGTGATTTGATAAAGTAACCATGGTCCTATAGTTTCAACATCAGGAAAACATGTCCGTGAGATGTATATCCCCTTGAACCCCACTTTTATATAGCAGAACTGGGGTATGCAGGGGCATACCTATTTTCCTTATTTTAGCCCCAGAACATAGATTGTGGGTACTCGTTAGAACCGCCTCGGCGAGACGGTTCTAACGTGTACCCACAATCTATGTTTTGAGCAAAAATGAGAAAAATATCAAAATTTTTCACCTGAAATTTTTCATTTTTTACAACTTTGAAAATCTCTGTGTATTTCATGGGCATGTTTTTGTAATTGTTTGTTTTGTGATTTAACGCCACGGTCAACAGTTCTTCTCTCATCTGGATGGAACCACCAGTACTACGTGGACTTAACATAAAAATGTGTCTTGCTCATCAAGGACATATCACTATGGTCCCAAAGTGTCACTATTTACTACTCATGTACTAGATGTAATGACGGAATTGTAATGCGCTCCAACAGAAATTGTGCCGCCCAATGGGAAAACCAACAATCTGCATAGGCGAAAACAAAGGCGCAGATCAGCTTCGCAGTAACTGCGAAGCTGATCAGCGCCTTTGTTTTCGCTACTCGGATAGTACAGTTCCTCTTCTACGTAAATCCGAAATTTCAAGCTTCTAGCTCTTTTCTGTGACTGTACAGGTCGGTTTGTGTCAGACCTGTTCGGAAACCACATTGTTGGTTTTCCCACGAGGTGGCTCAAATTGTTTGACACTGTTTTTTTAAATGCGTCGAAATGCAATAAATGATGTTTGAATTCCTTAAATCTAAAATTTTAAGCTGTTAGCCCTATTCCATGCTTGTCAAGGCCGGCTTGTGTCGGGCTGGCCAGAAATCCCGAACACCGTTTTTTTTTCGTGTCGGGACTCAGATACGAAGTTGCTTTGACGTCATCTTGTTGATACGTACCTGCACTTCTATTTACAAGGTTGTCAATCATCTCAGGCGTCCATACGTCTACGATAATCTCTGGCTCGTCCTCATCGTCTGTTGTCCCCGTATACGCCCGTTCATTGTCTGTATCCGCCTGTTCATTGTCTGTACCCGCCCGTTCATTGTCCGTATCCGCCTGTTTATTGTCTGTACCCGCCCGTTCCTTGTCCGTATCCGCCTGTTCATTTTCCGTATCCGTCTGTGCATTTTCTGTATCCGAGTGTTCAGTGACTGCTTCCGGCTGTTCTAAGTCAATTATCTCCGTTTTCCGTACGTCTAAAATAATATCTGGTTCCGTATCATCCGTATCCGTCCGTATAGAGTCCGTATCCGAACGTTGTGTATCCGACTGGTCGGTGACTGAATCCGACCGTTTTAAATCGGTGGCAGATATAGATGTTTCAGTGGTCGAGACGTCCGGATCAGTGGTTGTTTCGAATGGACTGGCTGTTGGTTCATTCTGGGGCGTACTGTCATCTAAGTAATAGATTAGTGTAAAACAAAATAAAAAACATTGTACAGTGTAATACGATACGATACGAAATGATTCGATGCGATGCGATACAATACGATACGTAACGATACGATATATTACGATGCGATACGATACGATACGATATCAATGTAACGTTAGTTCAATTTGTCATTTCTGTGTTGACCTTATACGGTTCCAAAATTGCACTGGGCGATGCGATACGATACGATTCGATATTAATGTTTGTAACGTTAGTTCGATTTTTCGTTTCTGTGTTGACCATATACGGTTCTAATATTGCACGGGGCTTTGGTCAGGAAGTAAAAGGTGCTATACAAAGGATAATTTGTAAATGATTAATCATGTTTTATAGAATGTTTTAAGCACTCTATGCAGCTCTGCCTTTTAACTATCGACCAGAAAACGCGCATTTATACGTATCCCACCCTTCCCCGCCCCGTCCCCAAAATTTACCTTTTTTGCTGCCTACCTCAGCAAGTATATATAGTTTAGTTATCCTTGATATAACAGTGTTGAATCAATAAGCCCTTGACATTTGGGTGATCGGGGTATACGCATGCCCATTGCGTGGTGCGTGAATGGAAGTCGGGATAGTTAAAAACAAACAAACAAACAAACAAACAAACAAACAAACAATAAATATATAAATAAATAAATAAATAAATAAATAAATACAATAATAAATAATAATAATAATAATAATAATAATAATAATAATAATAATAATGATAATAGTAATAATAATAGAAAGTTCCATACCTTGCTTAACATACATAGATATTCCAGAACTGAATAAATACACTGACATTGTCATTAAAATTAATAACTTTTTCATTTTGAATTCTCGGACGTCCTGGTCGAAAGACTGCTGTTGAATGAAAATACAAAAACGAATTCAAAAGGATACGGTCACAACAGATTCCGTTGTCAACCAGCCAGACTATTATGTCGAAAAAAAAGTTACAAACCACTTAAAAAGTTACGTCTTACTTCCAATAACTGTTACGCGTTATTACCAGGCGTTACGCCTTATCAGATTAGTACTATCGCGAGTGACTGGACCGCGAATTCTTTATATACATGTATACCTGTATATTAAGAATAATCCGACATTGTTATCGGAGAGATGATATAATAATAAACCGTGTTTTTTTTTTTTTTTTTTTTTTTTTTTTTTTTGTTTTTTTTTGTTTTTTTGTTTTTTTTTTTGAAAACTTCCTATGGTTGTCTGATATTTGCTAGCTAAATCTTCATTGAACACCTTGTTAAAGACGCTTACCAGACTGTAATTGTAATAAGTTTTTCTTTTTTTAGTTATTTGAGTTATTTTTACGTCCCAGTCAACAGTTATGGTCATGTCGGGACGTTACCTCCATTGTATGCGGGACTTCTACCCCACAATGGAGACGTCGTACGTCGTAAATTCACAAATCGGACCAATTCTCTCTCTCTCTCTCTCTCTCTCTCTCTCTCTCTCTCTCTCTCTCTCTCTCTCTCTCTCTCAAACTGAGCTAAAAGCATTATGTCATGTTTGAAGTCCCGTTTCCTTGGTATTTTTATGCTGCAAATATTTTTGCATATTTCTCTATAAAATAGAAAATATAAAAGTAAAAGTTTATAATAAATAATTCTTCTTGGTGTCTTACAGTTTGAGAATTGTCATATACGAGCCACTGCATAAGAAAACCAACAAAATGTGTTTTCGCTACCCGGAATGTACAATCCCTCTCCTACTAAAATACAAAATTTCAAGCCTCTAACCATCTTCTGTGACTGTACAGGCCGGTTTGTGTCAGACCTGGTCGGAACCCAAATTGTTGGTTTTCTCGCACACAGGCTCATATATATCTTTAAAAATTTACTGCTAAAGGCTTTTTGATATCATATCTCATAAAATATGATGCACATTCAAACGGTTTTGACAGGAAATCTGCCATCAAAGGCGAAGACCCTTTGATAGAGACAATTTCTTTAACTTCATCTTTGGCAGTGATTATTATCTTTGATAACCATATTGTTCAAAATGACACAAGGTTTCAAACATCTTATGATCTGTACGATTGCTTGATATAAAACTTTGTTTTAAATCTAAAATATTAATATTCTGATGCAAAGTCTTAATGAACCTACAGAACTGAAATGCGATTCATAATTTTTTATTTATATTTCTGATGCTCAGTCTAATGACTCTACAAAATTGAAATGTGGTTCATAGATCCATGAACAGCATCTACTGGGGTTTACAGGGTTATTCCTATTTTTCTTATTTTTTCTCCAAAATATAGATCGCCGTGGCGGTTCTAACGTGTACCCAAAATCTATGTTTTAAGCAAAAAAAAAAAAAAAAAAAAAAAAAAAAAAAAATCTACAGAAAATTTTCAATTTTTACAACTTTAAAAATCTCTGTATATTGCATGGGCATGTTTTCGTTATGACCGGTTGAGCCTTCGGGTGCTCCTAGGATAACACACACCCTCCAAGGCGATACTTCTGTTATGGTTGTAATTATTTTGTGTTTCATTACGAAAACATGCCCATATGATTTACATTAATTTTTTTCAGGTCAAAAATCGATAATTTTCAGAGGAAAAAATTTGATTCTAACGAGTACCCACAATCTATGTTTTGGAGCAAAAATAAGAAAAATAGGTATACCCTTGCATACCCCAGTTTTGCAATATAAATGGGGTTTAAGGGGGTATACATTACACGGACATGTTTTCCTGATGTTGGAGTCGAATATTTGTGCTGTTTGAGCCTTATGTATGTTTTCATATTTTTAGTTCAGTTCGGGTAACTGAGTGGCCGCCTTTTGGGGAATAGCTGCTCACTCGACTTACAATATGTTTTCTTGGTATAAGCACCTACGTGTTTTAGTTTTTTCCAACCCCTCGGTTTGTGGAGTGGGAATTTCTTCCTGATTGCGCCATTTTCTGATCATTGCCTACTTGTACCTTCTTATATTAGTACTGGTCTCGCCCAAGAAAAAAAAAGGAGCCTCATCCGAGGGGCAGTGGTTAATTTCACTCGCCTTGTAAACCAGGGATCAAAAAAAAAAAAAAAAAAAAAAAAAAAAAAAAAATCGGCGTTTCTCATTGTCTCATTCAAATCATACGTGCAGGATTTCCAATCATGATAGTATAACCCATACTTTGGGGAGTAAATGCGACTTGCTCAAGGATACATGATCCGTCGCCAGTGCGGTTCGAATCTAGAACGCCCAATTATTGAAATTCAGCCCAGAATATCCCTGGTCCTGTTTATGGGAATTGGCACCATTTGCGGGACTGACCCAGCTTGTGAGTCCTACACACATGGTATGAGCCGCCGCCTGAGAAAACCAACAATCTGCATATGCGAAAACAAAGGCGCAGATCAGCTGTGCAGTAACTGCACAGCTGATCAGCGCCTCTGTTTTCGCTACACGGATAGAACAGTTCTACTTCATAAAATCGAAATTTCCAGCCTCTGGCCATCTTTTGTACTTGTACAGCTCGGTTTGTGTCGAATCTGTTCGGAAACCACATTGATGGTTTCCTCAAGACGCGGCTCATATGTATTCATCTTCATTGTACGAGCTCCTCATTTCAGTATTAACAGTAGTAGTAGTAGTAAAGATTAGGCTTTTAACGTCATCCTGGGCCAAACGGACTTAATCCATGTTCCCACCACAAGGACGTATTTCAGTATTAACCTCCATTCAAGGTCATTATATGAGCCGCCCCATGGAAAAACCAACAATCTGCATAGGCGAAAACAAAAGCGCAGATCAGCTTCGCGGTAACCGCGAAGCTGATCACGCCTTTGTTTTCGCTTCTCGGATAGTACAATTCCTCCTCTACTTAACTCCAAAATTTCAAGCTTCTAGATTGCTTCTGTGCTTGTACAGTGCAGTTTGTGTCAGACCTGTTCCAAAACCACATTGTTGTTTTCCCATGAGTTGGCTCATATGACGGGACAGAGGACATTTAAATAATCCTACGATTAAAAAGGAGAATAAGCAGATAATTCGCTAAATTCGATAGAAAATTCATTAGATCCAGACAAATTGTGTAAAATTATGCAATCTATTAGCGAAAAAAATTACTTAAATTAAGATTTAAATAATATTATATAATAAAATGCTATTTTTAACTTCATAGCTCATTATACAAAGACGTTATAGATTATAGTTTTAATATATTCAGGAGCATGAGTAAACCAACATTTTACATATGCGAAAACAAACTCGGACGCACAGCTTATCTGTGCACGAATAATACAGTTCCTCTTCTTCTGCTCAGTGTCCGAAATTTCAAGCATATAGCCTTCTTTTGTGGCTGTACAATCTGATCGTTGTGGGATCTGGCCCCTAGGTTATAAAACTTTTTTCGTGCTCAGCTCAGCTGAGACTAAAATTTATCCTGCTCATAAATGTTAAAATGCCAACAATTGTTGGCATTTTAACATTTATTAGCAGGATAAATTACAGGCTTTGGCAATCTGAACCTGAAATTTCAACCATGTTTTGTTATTTCAGCAATTATGAGCGCTTTAAATTTCATGCTCAGCTGAGTTGAGAATGAAAAAAGTTTTATAACCTCGGGACCTGGTCGGAAAATCCCGAAGACACGGTTTTCGTGTAAGACACGGTTTTCGTGTGATGGCGTCGGGATGACATGCCCATAATTATAGTAATTGAGCCGCGACGCGAGAAACCCGGCCTTCGGGATTTCCGACCATGTTTGACATAAACCGGCATTTGCAGTCACAGAAGAAGGATATAAGCTTGAACTTTTGAATCTGCGCCTTTGTTTTCGCATAGGCAAAAATCCGGTTTTCTCAACTCAACTTCTACCCGACTTAGTAAAACTGGGGTTCCCAAGGGTACACATAGTTTGTTTTGTTTTCTGACTATACTGGTGAAAATTCTTGAAATTGCAGCAATCATGAATGTCTGGCTTTCGCTGCCTGTTTTGTAAAGGGTCACTGATGAAGGTTCATTACCCGAAATTGTACAATATGGCCCACCTCTCTTGGAATGTTTTTACTGCTTCCAAAGGATCTAACAATTATATTTTATTCTTTATTTTGTAATGTCAGGAAAATGGGAAAATTAGCATTTTGAATACAGAAAGAACTGGTCAGCTCATCAGGAAAACATGTCCGTGAAATGTATAACCCCTTATACCCCACTTTTATACAGCAAAACTGGGGTATGTGGGAGGTAGGGCCTATACCTATTTTTCTTATTTTTGCTCCAAAACATAGATTGTGGGTTCTCGTTAGAACCGCTTCACAAAAAATATCAAAACTTTTCTAATGGAAATTTTCAATTTTTACAACTTTTACAAAAATCTGTATATTACAAGGGAGTGTTTTCGTAATGCAAGTATGCAGCTCGAGTGTTGGCTTCCCGTTTCATTAACGTAGCTCCCAGCGGGCACATGACGTCAGAATGACGTCATATCAACGTCGATGCGACGCCATGACGCCGCATCGATGTCGATCTGACGTCATTCTGACGTCATGTGCCTGCTGGGAGAATTTGCAATATAATCCTTCTCTTCAAGGATCGCAAATTCCATAAAGTCATAATTCCCGTCATTTTCTATCGACTGTCAGTCTGGTCGGTGCCTATACAGGATCTGATCGGAAGCCCCTCAGACAGATTTCGGGTAATCCGGATTTGTTATGGTTTGAACCATCAGGAAAACATGTCCGTGAAATATTACCCCCTCATACCGCACTTTTATATAGCAAAACTGGGATTTACAGTATACCTATTTTTCTTATTTTGCTCCAAAACATAGATTGTGGGTACTCGTTAGAACCGCCTCGGCAAGGCGGTTCTAACGTGTACCCACAACCTATGTTTTGAACAAAAATAAGAAAAATATCAACATTTTTCTGCTGAAAATTTTCAATTTTTAACGCTAAAAAATATCTGTTTAATGCATGGGCAAGTTTTCGTAATATTGGCACATTGACTAGCATGACGTCACCATGACGTAATTATCGTCATGTTTAGATAACAAACTTGCACAGAAATACCATTACGAAAAATTGCCCATGCAATAAACAGAGATTTTTTGAGCTTTAAAATATGAAAATTTTCAGCTGAAAATTTTTGAAAATTTTCTTATTTTTGCTCAAAACATAGATTGTGGGTGCACGTTAGAACCGCCTCGCCGAGGCGGTTCTAACGAGTACCCACAATCTATGTTTTGGAGCAAAAATAAGAAAAATAGGTATACCCCTGCATACCCAAGTTTTGCTATAAAAAAGTGGGGCTTGAGGGGGTAATCATTTCACGGACATGTTTTCCTGATGCGGGGAAGCCCCCATACAATGCGATTAAAAAGTATTCAGATTATATTATAACAATGCAGGCAACATATGAGCCGCCTCGTGGGAAATCCAACAATCTGGCCCCGAGGTTATAAAACTTTTTTCAAGCTCAGCTCAGCTGAGCATGAAATTTCAACTGCTCATAAATGCTTAAATAGTCAAAGTTAGTGGAAAATTTAGGTTCATACCTCAAAATCTGGTAATTTATCCTGCTCATAAATGTTAAAATGCCAACAATTGTTGGCATTTTAACATTTATGAGCAGGATAAATTTTAGTCTCAGCTGAGCTGAGCATGAAAAAAGTTTTATAACCTCGGGGCCTGGTTTCCGAACAGGTCCGACACAAACCGACCTGTAGTCCTACAAGCACAGAAGCAGGCTAGAAGCTTGAAACTTTGGAGTTAAGTAGAGGAGGAATTGTACTATCCGAGTAGCGAAAACAAGGCACTGATCAGCTTCGCGGTTACCGCGAAGCTGATCTGCGCCTTTGTTTTCGCCTATGCAGATTGTTGGTTTTCCCATGGGGCGGCTCATATTTCGAACTGATCTGCGATCTAATTCGCAAACCTATGAAGTAAAACAATGATGCATAGCGAAAACCAAACGAATCAAGCAGTTTGCACAGGTGCTCGACGACTGGACTCATGGTTTTCATTTTCACACGTTTGGAGACCCTAGCGATATGTCCATTCAATTATTTTACCTTTCAAACCTTTTCTATCAATCCTCAATCAACCATCGTCTATGGGCTTCAGACTTTAGGATATTTTTTCGGATAGACCCATGTCACAAATTTTTCAGAGTACCTGTGCCTATCGGACAATTTTGTGTTATTCAGTAAATCCGTCCCTTTCAACATTTCATTTAATCTGATTTGCGACTGGCTAATCAGTAAATGGAGCGAAAACGTGAGATCCTAAAAAAAAAAAAAAAAAAAAAAAAAAAAAAAAAAAAAAAAAAAAAAAACTGGTATACCTGCAAGCAAAACTCGCTTTGTCTCACATGTACCCAGTGCGGGACTCGAACCTCCACCAGACATACAGTACATGTAGCGCTAAGATGATCGAATAAATTAAGCGCATGTGCGCGTGGACAGAATATGTTTAACGTGGGTCTGAAATGACATTACGAAAACGCGCCCATGTTCTATACAGATTTTTCCTAAGTTGTAAAAATTGAAAATTTTCATTAAAAATGGATATATTTAACATTTTAGCTCAAAACATAGATCGTGGGCTCACATTAGAACCGCCTCGCCGAGACGGTCCTAACGAGTACCCACAATCTATGTTTTGGATCAAAAATAAGAAAAAAATATGTTTACCCCTGCAAACCCGACTTAAACTTGTAAGAAGTTGGATTAAGGGGGTATATATTGCACGGACACGTTTTCCTGATGAGCCGTTGCAGGCGAAACCAACAATCTGTATTCCCGACCAGGTCCGACACAAACACAGAAGCGGGCTAGAAGTGTGCACTTTTACATGTATAAAGTTCGTTGACAATTCGAACGTCTTTTTTTTTTTTTTTTTTGACCAGGTTATGATATGAAACAGATTTTTACATCAGCTTTTTAGCATTTTTCGAACTTTTTATTTAAGTTCACCAAAATTTGAAATGTCAACTCTCAGCCAGTCAATTCGGACTTAGATATTTTTTTTTTGCTCGATTTCTATTGGAAGTAGATTCTAACAGTGTTATGACGATTTCTCGAAGTTCGAATCGAGAAATGCTAAAACTGATTCATACCATAACATGGTCTGTCGAAAAAAAGACTAAGTTAGAACTAAATTTACGTTCATGTGAAATTTTGGATTTAAGTAAAAGAGGGATTGTACTATACGTGTAGCGAAAACATAGACGTCGATCAGCTGTGCAGTTACTGCACAGCTGATCTGCGTCTTTGTTTTCGCATAGGCAGAATGCTGGTTGTCTGATGCGGCATTATTTAATGATATTATTTTTTCCATCATAGATTGCAAGGTGTTTTATTTCACATGCTTATAGAATGTTTTATTCTGCACATAAACAAGTATACACTGAAAAAAAGTTATAAGAGGCCACCTCATATTTTTTCTTCTAGTTCAGAAAGTAAATTACGATCAATTAAAATTCATGATCAAATTAATAAACCAATGTCTAACAGTGGCTCTGAGAGTGTCTGCATTCCAAAATGCGTGATATGTCTCACGCCGTCGAAGCATGAGTAAAGGTACCCTCTTTTCGAAAATCACACTTTATTATCATCAAATTAAATGTCATATTATGACGTTGTGTTTTACATTTTGATTTATTTGAAAGTGCTACTGACTACCATGATGCAAGATAAAATTAAGTCAGATGTGTTGCTGCAATAAGAATTTCGTTTCTGTTTTGTACATGCAAGAAGACAGCAACATGAATAACATGAATTCAGCTTTTTGTATGCAATTTGCATACAAACTCTGTTCATCTCTGGTTGCATTATTATCAGCAGTATGGAATTGAGATTTTCAGCGAGTATTAAGGTATAATACTAGACTCTGATTAACTTTGAAAATTTAAAACATCGTCCATAAATTTCTTTATTTTGTTCGTTAAAAATTGGCATTGAAACCGGAATTGTGCGTCAGCCGTGACCTGTTTGTCCTCGAAAATAGACTAAATAGCTCACTCGGGTTATATCTCTCATTTCCAGGCTTCATCAAGTGAATTTAATAGCAATTAACACGTTTAAGAGGCACATTGATGAATTTTTAAAAAAATCTCAAAATAAGCGATTTTTAAAAATGCGCAGAAAGTCTACCAGTAGAGAAAATTCGAATGTTTGATGTTTTCCCAAGCCGGAAGGGCCCCTTTGATGACACCCGCTCATAATTTCAATTAATGTTGTGCTTTATCAAATTTTTTATTAAAAACATTCATTTTTGCATTTTTACTCCAAAATCGCGTTTAGTGAAAGAAAATTATTTCTGAACACTTTGGAACTTTAATTACTTGAAAGAGACGTCTTTAGACTAAAAATCATACAATTTTGAACATGGCTTAGTTACAAAAAATGAGTTTGAAAAGTGGCCTCTTATAACTTTTTTTCAGTGTACATAGCGAGGTTATCCGTGATCTTATCTGTGTTTTGACACTAAAATATGCTCATAATTCCATAAATATGAAAAAGCTAAAAGGAAATTGTTCGCTGTATTTATATATGACTGTAAGTAATGAATGTTTAAAACCTTGAAACCACACCCGTATCATTTTACGACTTCCATGAAAAAAGAAGAATAGTTAACATAATTGAGCCGCATCGTGAGAAAACCGGAGTTTTGCCTATGCGAAAACAAAGGCGCAGATCAGCTTCGCGGTAACCGCGAAGCTGATCAGCGCCTTTGTTTTCGCTACACGGATAGTACACTTCCTCTTCTTCTTAAATCCGAAATTTCCAGCTTCTAGCCTGCTTCTGAGACTGTACAGCCCGGTTTGTGTCGGACCTGGTCGGAACCCCAAATTGTTGGTTTTGTCATGCACAGGCTCATATAGGTTTCTGATTGTACCATTTCTAGATCATTGCCTACGTTTGCCTTGCTTAAATAACATTTCGTTGGCTATGATACAAAACCTCGTTTTTGCATTTTGCAAAATGTTTTAGGACAAATACAGAACCTAAATTCCAAACCTTCATGGTGCCATATTTGCAAAGCTTCATAGCTGTTAAACAGCAAAAAATATAGTACAGCCTTCGCGTGAGAGAACCAGCAATTAGGATTTACGACCAGGTCTGACACAGACCAGCCTGTCTAGGCACAGCAGAATGCTAGAAGCTTGAGATTTGGGATTTGAGACGAAGAGGGACTGCACTATCTGTGTAGCGAAAACAAAGGCACTGATCAGTTTCGCAGCTACTGCACAGCTGGTCTGCGTCGTTATTTTCGTTTAGGCAAAATCCAGTTTTCTTATGATGTAACTCATTTAGGGCTACCGTGGTAAAACAAGAATAGTTATGTTATATACAGGTTTACTTGAATAACAATTCGTTGGCAAGGTTACAAAACCACGTTATTGCATTTTGTAATAGCATATATATCCAAATTTCGTATTTTCGTTTTGTATGGTTCCAAGTTGTCATATCTGCAAAACTTCATAGCTGATAAAAAGCAAGAAACCTGTTCTAGTGATAAAATAAAGCATGCAACCATGAGAAATGATCAACTGATATAGCCTGGCGTCCCTTTTGTGGGACATAGGCAAACAGCATAACCCCAGATGTGACGCCGCAGAACGCGGCGTCCCATCTTGGGCTATTCTTTGCTTGGAGGAATTTCATCAAGAATGAGATAAAATTAAAAAACACTCCTAACACCCCTAAAACGAAAGTGGACTCACCCAAATTGATAATGATGGAAGAACCCATTCGTCAAATATGGGTTAAGCATACAAGCTTTTGCACGTCTGACAGTCTAAGTCCATGTTCTTGACATTGCAGATACGAGATGTTATAACCGACAATTTGATCTAATTTTTATATGATCTTTAGAAACAAAAAGAAGTAAGAACTTTACCATGATTAGATCTAGTATACTACATTACGAAAACTTGCCCATGCAATATACAGTGATTTTTTAAAGTTGAAAAATTGAAAATTTTCAATAGAAAATTTTTGATATTTTTCTTATTTTTGCTCAAAACATAGATTGTGGGTACACGTTAGAACCGCCTCGCTGAGGCGGTTCTAACGTGTACCCACAATCTATGTTTTGGAGCAAAAATAAGAAAAATAGGTATACCCGTGCAAACCCCAGTTTTACTATATAAAAGTGGGGTTTAAGGGGGTATTCATTGCACGGACATGTTTTCCTGATGTAGGCTGCAGTAGGCTTTCTGTATTGGCTCGTTTCATGCAAAAAGTGCAGTTACGGGATTTTGTCAGCGAACCATAGATAACTTTTTACGCAGGTTTTGATCCTAATACAAGATTCTGTTGCCGATGCAAACTTCAGTCAAACTTCGGTCGCTAATTCATCCGAAGCGGATGACAGTTTGAGCTCAACCATTGTCAACCAACACTCGAACAGAAAAGCGAATGGAAGCGGCAATTCAGTAATGACACAGACAATTAAAGCAAGTTCTGCACAAACAAGACCTGTTGCAAAGACATCGTCATTTTTACCACAAAACCCGGAAAATTCGAAGAAATTAGACAGAAGCTTGTCGGAGAGACCGTTGGAGAAGAAGCTCATTACATCTTCAAACGGTATATGACGATGACTACCGTGTCACACAAAACTTTATACATCAATGCAAAACTTGATACATCAATGCAAAACTTTATACATCAATACAAACTTTATACAGCATCAATGCAAAACTTAATACATCAATGCAAAACTTTATACATCAATGCAAATCTTTACACATCAATGCAAAACTTAATACATCAATGCAAAACTTTATACATCAATGCAAATCTTTATACATCAATGCGAAACTTTATACATCAGTGCAAAACTTTACACGTCAGTGCAAAACTATACATCAATGCAAAACTTTATACATCAGTACAAAACTTCATACATCATTAAAAAACAAACTACATACATCAATGCAAAACTTTATACATCAGTGCGAAACTTTATACATCAGTGCGAATCTTTATACACCAGTGCAAATCTTTATACATCAGTGCAAAACTTTATACATCAGTGCGAAACTTTATACATCAGTGCGAATCTTTATACATCAGTGCAAATCTTTATACATCAGTGCAAATCTTTATACATCAGTGCAAATCTTTATACATCAGTGCAAAACTTTATACATCAGTGCGAATCTTTATACATAAATGCAAATCTTTATACATCAGTGCAAATCTTTATACATCAGTGCAAATCTTTATACATCAGTGAAAAACTTTATACATCAGTGCGAAACTTTATACATCAGTG
Source organism: Rugalucina vietnamica (assembly GCA_964017185.1). Classification (NCBI taxonomy): domain Eukaryota; kingdom Metazoa; phylum Mollusca; class Bivalvia; order Lucinida; family Lucinidae; genus Rugalucina; species Rugalucina vietnamica. The sequence continues at coordinate 31,227,449 of OZ024885.1, read as the reverse complement.
CGAATCTTTATACATCAGTGCAAATCTTTATACATCAGTGCAAATCTTTATACATCAGTGCAAATCTTTATACATCAGTGAAAAACTTTATACATCAGTGCGAATCTTTATACATCAGTGCAAAACTTTATACATCAGTGCAAAACTTTATACATCAGTGCAAATCTTTATACATCAGTGCAAAACTTTATACATCAGTGCAAAACTTTATACATAAATGCAAAACTTTATACATCAGTGCAAAACTTTATACATCAGTGCAAAATTTTATACATCAGTGCAAATCTTTATACATCAGTGCAAAACTTTATACATCAGTGCAAAACTTTATACATAAATGCAAAACTTTATACATCAGTGCAAATGTTTATACATCAGTGCAAAACTTTATACATCAGTGCAAATCTTTATACATCAGTGCAAAAGTTTATACATCAGTGCAAATCTTTATACATCAATGCAAAACTTTATACATCAGTGCAAATCTTAATACATCAGTGCAAAACTTTATACATCAGTGCAAAACTTTATACATCAGTGCAAATCTTTATACATCAGTGCAAAACTTTATACATCAGTGCAAAACTTTATACATCAGTGCAAATCTTTATACATCAATGCAAAACTTTATACATCAGTGCAAATCTTTATACATCAGTGCAAAACTTTATACATAAATGCAAAACTTTATACATCAGTGCAAAACTTTATACATCAGTGCAAAACTTTATACATAAATGCAAAACTTTATACATCAGTGCAAAACTTTATACATCAGTGCAAAACTTTATACATCAGTGCAAAACTTTATACATCAGTGCAAATCTTTATACATCAGTGCAAATCTTTATACATCAGTGCAAAACTTTATACATAAATGCAAAACTTTATACATCAGTGCAAAACTTTATACATAAATGCAAAACTTTATACATCAGTGCAAAACTTTATACATCAGTGCAAATCTTTATACATCAGTGCAAAACTTTATACATCAGTGCAAATCTTTAAACATCAGTGCAAAACTTTATACATCAGTGAAAATCTTTATACATCAGTGCAAAACTTTATACATAAATGCAAAACTTTATACATCAGTGCAAAACTTTATACATCAGTGCTAAACTTTATACATCAGTGCAAATCTTTATACATCAGTGCAAAACTTTATACATAAATGCAAAACAAACTTTATACATCGGTGCAAAACTTTATACATCAGTGCAAAACTTTATACATCAGTGCAAATCTTTATACATCAGTGCAAAATTTTATACATAAATGCAAAACTTTATACATAAATGCAAAACTTTATACAGCAGTGCAAAACTTTATACACCAGTGCAAATCTTTATACATCAGTGCAAAACTTTATACATCAGTGCAAAACTTTATACATCAGTGCAAAACTTTATACATAAATGCAAAACTTTATACATCAGTGCAAATCTTTATACATCAGTGCAAAACTTTATACATAAATGCAAAACTTTATACATCAGTGCAAAACTTTATACATCAGTGCAAAACTTTATACATCAGTGCAAAACTTTATACATCAGTGCAAATCTTTATACATCAGTGCAAAACTTTATACATAAATGCAAAACTGTATACATCAGTGCAAAACTTTATACATCAGTGCAAAACTTTATACATCAGTGCAAAACTTTATACATCAGTGCAAAACTTTATACATAAATGCAAAACTTTATACATCAGTGCAAAACTTTATACATCAGTGCAAAACTTTATACATCAGTGCAAATCTTTATACATCAGTGCAAAATGTTATACATAAATGCAAAACTTTATACATCAGTGCAAAACTTTATATATAAATGCAAAACTTTATACATCAATGCAAAACTTTATACATCAGTGCAAATCTTTAAACATCAGTGCAAAACTTTATACAACAGTGCAAAACTTTATACATCAATGCAAAACTTTATACATCAGTGCAAAACTTTATACATCAGTGCAAAACTTTATACATCAATGCAAAACTTTATACATCAATGCAAAACTTTATACATCAACGCAAAACTTTATACATCAGTGCAAAACTTTATACATCAGTGCAAAACATTATACAGAATCAATGCAAAACTTAATACATCAACGCAAAACTTTATACATCAACGCAAAACTTTATACATCAATGCAAAACTTTATACAGAATCAATGCAAAACTTAATACATCAACGCAAAACTTTATACATCAACGCAAAACTTTATACATCAATGCAAATTTTTATACATCAGTGCAAAACTTTATACATCAGTGCAAAACTTTATACATCAATGCAAAACTTTATACATCAATGCAAAACGTTATACATCAATGCAAAACTTTATACATCGATGCAAAACTTTATACATCAATGGAAAACTTTATACATCAATGCAAAACTTTATACATCAGTGCAAAACTTCATACATCAATGCAAAACTTTATACATCAGCGCAAAACAAACTTTATACATCATTGCAAAACTTTATACGTCAGTGCAAAACTTTATACATCAATGTAACAATTACTTCAGTGACTACTTAAACGGCTGCAGATGTTTTCAAAATAATTTATATTTGAATACATATTTATGGTATAAATTGGACAAGCATGAAACTTATCGATGAAGGGAACTTCTTTTATTTTTCAAACCATTTTCTGCATTTTTTTTTACCATTTTCTGCAAAATTTTATGGAAATTTTTATTGCCAGTAAACATTAGGGGGTAGGGCTAATTAAACGTGAATATATAACAAATCTCCAAATTAAATGACATGATTCAAGGCTTATAAAAGCATCAGTATATGCATACACTGCCTTCTATGTCCGTCCTTCTCGATTAGGTGTGACTGACAGAAATGTTTGGTGTGTTTATGAAATGAGGTATAAAAAAAAGGCCCAAATATGGTTAATTTCAAGTTGCCATGTCTGCCATGCAGTTTTCTTATTTAATTTTCGTACTTTCAGTTTGGTCTTCCTGGGGTTCTTGGCACTGTATGGGTATGAGAAACAACGCATGCGCAATGATCCGCTACCGCACTTGTTCTACCGGTAACTCAGCAGATTGTACTGGATTGAACTATCATCTTAGTCAGTGCGATAAAACTGTATGCCCAGGTACCTACAGCTATCTCTTTATCCATTATTAAAAAAATAATGACGAATTGAGTGAGTCCATTTTAATGTTTAGGGGTTCCAGGCACAGGGACTTGTAACAACGTCTACTTCTATTTATGAAATATGCTAATTATCTAGACTTTATAATAGGTTAATCGATAATAGATAACAAATCTACGAGAGTGGGTCAGAAAGTTCTGACAAATCTACGAGTAATAGGAATTGTTATAAGTCCCTGTGTTTCAATAATATTGATTATGCATATTTAATTAGGGCTTTATGTCATAAAGCCTCATGAATATCCAAGATGGCTGCCTCCTTGAACAAACATTGATGAATATTCAAACCAACATAACTTTCTTATTTTGCATCCGATTTTAATAAAACTTGTACCATATTGTAAAACAAGGCGAGTACTTTCATTTAAGATGCATTGCATTTCAACCTTGCCTTTCCCTTTAAACCTTGGGACCGGGAATTTAGAAGCAAACGGTGTCGCTACGGTTAGAACATTATTATTTCATTGGCTTCAGTATAAATTGAATTACAATCTGTAAAGGCAGAAATATCCACAAGTCGGGCAACCTACCAATTTTGTTTACGTGTATTTGAAACACTCGTCAATTTTCTGCTTGTGTTTGTTATAGCCTTCTTTGCGCCAACAACCGAGTCAACAACGACACCCCACGTGACCAAGCCCAGTGTTGATCCTTCATCCTTTGGCGGTAAGTCAATATGGGTACACTGTACGAAACTTATAGATAAATATAAATGTACGACCTTTTGGAAGTATTGAAAACGTTCCAAGGGAAGCGGTATGGGCCACACAGCGCAACCTCGGGCACTGAACCCTCACAAATGGTGACCATTTATAAACCGGTGACAATAGCCAGAGACATGCTATATGGAACAGAAGAACAGAAATATAGAACGCAGCCTTACATGTATCGTTTACTCTTTTATTTTCTTCAGCTTGGTCAAGATGGGGACACTGGCAGTGCATGACGGTACGAGGCGCGTGCGTGGTGATCCGATATCGGACTTCCTCGACGGGGAATTCCGCCGATTGTCCAGGAAAGAACTACAATATCGATCCGTGCTCTGAAGCTATTTGTCCAGGTTTGAATCCTCTCTCTCTCTCTCTCTCTCTCTCTCTCTCTCTCTCTCTCTCTCTCTCTCTCTCTCTTACACACACACACACACACACACACACACACACACACACACACACACACCATTTAGCGAAGATAGGTCATGATTCAGGAACTAGTACAATCAGAATCAAAGTCACATCCATCAGGATAACATGACCATATAATCTATACACCCTTATAACCCACTTTTATTTAGTGAAACTGCAATTTAAAGGGGCATGCTATTTCTCTTATTTTTTGATCCAAAACATAGCTTGTGGGTACTCGTTAGAACTGCCTCGCCGAGGCGGATCTAGCGTGTACTCACAATCAATGTTTTGAACACATACAATGTATATTGAAAATATTAATATTTTTAGCTCACCTGAGCCGAAGGCTCACAAGGTGAGCTTATAGGATGACCATGATCCGGCGTCCGTCCGTCGTCCGTCCGTCGTCGTCGTCCACAATTTCAATAATCTTCTTCTCTGAAACCGCTTGGCCTATCTAGTTGAAATTTTATGTGGAGCCTTCTTGGGTAGTGGCATTGTAATTTTGTTCGTGATATCTTGGTCACATGACTAAGATGGCTGTCACGCCCATATATGGTAAAAACCACTCAAAAGTCTTCTTCTCCAGAACCGGTGGGCCGATTTCCACGAAACTTGGTATGTAGCATCGGGGACTTCAGCCCATCATAGTTTGATAAAATGATGACCATAGGATGACTTTGACCTATTTTACGGCAAGGTCAATTTTGGAAACATAGGCTTTTACATGGGAAAAAGTGAAAACTATGGATTTTTTTTTTTTAAATCTATTGCAGCCTGAGGCCTGAAAAGCGGTAGATGCAAACAACTAATGGAGTAGATGAAGGTATGTGATTAATTTAGGTCAAGGTCATCTCTTGACCTTGGCCAGTCTGTCGTCCATACACACTTTTCAAAGATCTTCTTATCTGAAACTGCTGGGCCAATCAAGTTGAAATTTTATGTGGAACATCCATGGGTAGGGGAGACGAAAGTTTGATCGCAAAATTCAGGTCACATTACCAAGATGGCCGCCACGCCCATATATGGTAAAAACTACTCAAAAATCTTCTTCTCCAGAACCGGTGGGCCGATTTCCACGAAACTTGGTATGTAGCATTGGGGACTTCAGCTCATCATAGTTTGATAAAATGATGACCATAGGATGACCTTGATCTATTTTACGACAAGGTCAATTTTGGAAACATAGGCTTTTACATGGGAAAAAGAGAAAACTATGGATTTTTTGAAAACTATTGCAGCCTGAGGCCTGAAAAGTGGTAGATGCTAACAACTAATAGAGTAGATGAATGTATGTGATTAATTTAGGTCAAGGTCATCTCTTGACCTTGGCCAGTCTGTCGTCCATACACACTTTTCAAAGATCTTCTTCTCTGAAACTGCTGGGCCAATCAAGTTGAAATTTTACGTGAAGCATCCATGGGTAGAAGAGATGAAAGTTTGATCGCAAAATCAAGGTCACATGACCAAGATGTCCGCCACGCCCATATATGGTAAAAACCACTCAAAAATCTTCTTCTCCAGAACCGGCAGGCCGATTTCCACGAAACTTGGTATGTAGCATCCGGGACTTCAGCCCATCATAGTTTGATAAAATGATGACCATAGAATGACCTTGACCTATTTTACGGCAAGGTCAATTTTGGAAACATAGGCTTTTACATGGGAAAAAGAGAAAACTATGGATTTTTTGAAAACTATTGCAGCCTGAGGCCTGAAAAGTGGTAGATACAAACAACTATTGGAGTAGATGAAGGTATGTGATTAATTTAGGTCAAGGTCATCTCTTAACCTTGGCCAGTCTGTCGTCCATACACACTTTTCAAAGATCTTCTTCTCTGAAACTGCTGGGCCAATCAAGTTTAAATTTTATGTGGAGCATCCATGGGTAGGGGAGATGAAAGTTTGATCGCAAATTCAAGGTCACATGACCAAGATGTCCGCCACGCCCATATATGTTAAAAACTACTCAAAAATCTTCTTCTCCAGAACCGAACTTTCCACGAAACTTGGTATGTAGCATCGGGGACTTCAGTCCATCATAGTTTGATAAAATGATGACCATAGGATGACCTTGACCTATTTTACGGCAAGGTCAATTTTGGAAACATAGGCTTTTACATGGGAAAAAAGTGAAAACTATGAATTTTTTGAAAACTGTTGCAGCCTAAGCCTGAAAAGTGGTAGATGCAAACAACTAATAGAGTAGATGAAGGTATGTGATTAATTTAGGTCAAGGTCATCTCTTGACCTTGGCCAGTCTGTCGTCCATAAACACTTTTCAAAGATCTTCTTCTCTGAAACTGCTGGGCCAATCAAAGTGAAAATTTATGAGGAGCATCCATGGGTAGGGGAGACGAAAGTTTGATCGCGAAATCCAGGTCACATGACCAAGATGTCTGCCACGCCCATATATGGTAAAAACTACTCAAAATCTTCTTCTCCAGAACTGGCAGGCCGATTTTCGCGAAACTTGGTATGTAGCATATGGGACTCCAGCCCATCATAGTTTGTTGAAATGATGACCCTAGAGTGACCTTGACCTATTTTACGGCAAGGTCAATTTTGGAAACATAGGCTTTTACATGGGAAAAGGCGAAAACAATGGATATTTTGGACACTGTTGCAGTCTGAGACCTGAAAGTTGCTAGATGCAGACAACCAATGGAGTCAATGAAGGTAAGTAATTAATGAAGACCAAGGTCATTTCTTGACCTTGACCCAAGGTCATTTAAATATCAAAATTAAAATTATGGTTTTCTCAGAAATCACTGGGTTTGGAAACTATTGCAGCATGAGACCTGAAACTTTGCAGATGCAGACAACTTATGAATTCAATAAAGGTGTGTGAGTACTCAAGGTCAAGGTCATTTCATGATGACTTAATACATGTACTCCAGGATCAGGCTTCAGGTGAGCGTTCTCAGGTCCAATGGTCCTCTGGTTTTATTTTCCACTGAAATTTTCAATTTTCAATTTTACTACAATAATACCCAATCGACGTTGTAACAAGTTAAATTGAAAAAAAAATAATAAATAAATAAATAAATAAATAAATAAATAAATAAATAAATAAATAAACATGAAAACGGAAAAGGAGATTGGTGTCAGCTTTCTGTCGACTTTTATTACAGCATTCTTTACAACAACAACAATAACTACATCAAAACCCAGAACCAGCACATCTCCATCAACATTATATGGTAGGTATATACATTTATCATTGGCTATTATGTTTTAAGAGAGAGAGAGAGAGAGAGAGAGAGAGAGAGAGAGAGAGAGAGAGAGAGAGGAAATTTAAGGCATACACCTTTAGTAATTAGTAACATGTTGTTTGGTTTGTAAAACTGAGATCTTTTAAGGGCAGTGAACATTTTAATTAAAATTGGGATGAGCCATACCATGGTTTCGGCTACTTAAGCCTCGTCAGTGACCCATTAGATTTGGCAACATGGAGCCAAAGAGAATTACTGTAATTTTGCAATTTCAACAAGGTTGTCGATACAAAGTATAGTATTGTCCAAAGAGGGTCAAATATACCAAATCTTGGTTAGAAAATATATCTAAACCGATCATAATTTTCTGGTTTCTCAGAATACCCTCGCTGATCCCAAAGAACCAAAAGGAAAATAAAATCTGCTCTATGGATAATGTACTGGGGGACATTTTAGGGCCGCCACACGGCACAACACCAGCTGCATTAAACTGCTTGGCCAATCACAGCCAAACTTTATGTATATCATCCTTAAGAAAGGGGACGAACGTTTATATAAATGGTCCTGGCCACAAGACTAACATGGCCACCAGGGCTATAAATTATAGCAAAAACCTATAAAAGCTTAATCTCATTAATTTATGAATTTGAAACTTGGCATGAAGCATCAGTAAATGACGCTCTTCAAAGTTTACATAAATCATGAACGTGTGCATCTTCGCAAGCCAAGTGTACTAAGTCCACTTCTTTCCTTTGTGCGCAAGGAACGCAAGGAACGAAGTGGACTCAGTACCCTTGGCTTGCAAAGATGGACCATGTGATGACCTAGACTTATTTTATGGGCAATGTCAACTTATATCACCTATGCATTTGAATGGGAAAAATGTTAACATGTCATTGAATGGGGAAACATTGAAGAATGGTGGGCACATGGATAGAAGAATATATATTGTAGATCTAAGGCGTTTAGAGGACCATTTGTCCTCTGAATCAGGAAAACATGTCCGTGAAATAAATACCCCCATGTACCCCAATTCTAAATAGAAAAACTTGGGTCTGCAGATGTATACACATTTTTCTTATTTTTGATCCAAAGCATAGATTGTGAAGGCAGTTCTAACGTGTACCCACAATTTATGTTCCGTGCAAAATCATTAAAAATATCAAAAGTTTTCCTACTGCAATTTTCGATTATTACTTTTGAAAAAAATCTCTGGATAATGTATGGGCAAGTTTTCGTAATGATTGTAATTGCTGATCAGTGTCGGGACGCAACTGGGCTTAATTTTCTTCGCCCTTTATCATTATAAAATCATGCCCATGCAATATACAGCGATTTTTAAAGTTGTAAAAAATGAAAATTTCTTTTTATTTTTGATATTTTTTATTTTTGCTCAAAACATAGATTGTGGGCACCAGTTAGAACCGCCTCGCCGAGGCGGTTCTAACGTGTACCCACAATCTATGTTTTGAGCAAAAATAAGAAAAAAAAATATCAAAAAATTTATACTGAAAATTTCCAATTTTTACAACTTCTACAAAAATGTATATATTGCATGGGCAAGTTTTCGTAATGTACATTTGTCCTCTTTACTTGTTGTAATTGCAGATCAATGTCGGGACGCAACTGGGCTCAATTGTTCTTCGCCGTTTATTATGAAACGGATTTGCTCTGATCGAACAATGTCGGTGCAATACTGTCGGAAAACATGTAACAAATGCAGTAAGTGTAATGTTTTTTTTTTCTTTCTTTCTTTTTTTTCTTTTTTTTTTTTTGGCTGTTTCTTTCCTTGCTTGCTTGTATCGAGATTTGACATTCTAGTAAATAACTTTTCTATCAAGTCATCACGGAGCCATCGTGTTTTTGTGAAGTGCTCTTGGGGAGGTTTGGTGATTTGCAGACGGACACGACGCGACCCCGGCGAGGATTGAACCCATGACCTCTCGATTCGGAGTCGAATGCTTTACTACTAGGCCATCGCGTTCTTCACCGTTGAAGATTGTATTTTTACTTCGAGTGAATAGGGGTAGTTACGTGGTGAAACAATGGTAGACCTTGTAATGATGATATCGTCGGAAAGCTCGTGGGTTCGAATTAAACTGTGTTGTACCCAGAAAACAATTCACCATCCCCCAAAGAAATATTGATCGTGGAACGTTTGGTCTCCAGTCAAAACAACACATAGACAATGATACGTATGTTCAAGTGTCCAAGAATACTGTAGACTTTTGTAATAACTCATGAACGGTTTGTTAAACTTTCATGAAAGTGATGTATATTTAGATACAAATTAAGTGATCAATCAGAACAAATATGAGTCTAATGAAAAAAAAAAAAAAAAAAAAAAAAAAAAAAAAATGAGCCGTCTCATGAGAAAACCAACAATGTAGGGATCAAACATGATTTTCCATTCATTAACATTCGCTAGGACCCGTGGGGAGTGTTGAAAACCGAGGGCTTAGCCCTCGGTTTTCAACACTCCCCACGGGTCCTAGCGAATGTTAATGAATGACAAAATTATTTTTGATCGCTATTATTGCATAAATTCTGCAGAAACGAAAGAAATATGGTGTGCACTATATTTTACAGCCTCATTAAATTTTCATACGCGTAAAATCTTTCGTTTTTATGCTCGTTCAGAGCGGACTTCAGTTTCTCATTACTAGCACGTGCTTTGCGTGAGCATAAGTAAAAGCCATGTATTAACGGCACGTGCGCGCGTGAATTGCAATATTAATGCATGGCTTTCTCTTCATTAATAAACGGCTGTTAATATCGTGTGACACGGGTATTTATGCAATAATGTGATTTTCGAACAGGTCCGACACAAACCAAGCTGGAGGCTGGAAATTTTAAATTTAGAAAGAAAAGAAATTGTACTATCCGTGTAGCGAAAACAAATGCGCTGATCAGCTTCGCAGATGATGCGATGCTGATCTGCGCCTTTGGTTTTGCATATACAAATTATTGGTTTACTCATGAAAACATTTTGCGTGGATTCCCTTTATATTATCAGCAAAGCTCGCACATATTGGTATCTGCATGTTGAATAAGCACCATTGAATAGCAGTCAAATTTTCCGTTCAGTTAAAGGTAAAAGTAGGCAAAGATGAGGAAATGGCGCAATCAGAATGAAATGCCCACTCAAAAAACCGAGCTGGGAAAAAACTAAATAAACAATTAGGTACTTAAACTAAGAAGCCATATCGTAAGCCTATTTCCCAATAGGCGGTCACACAGTTATTCAAACTTAACTAAAAATAGGAAACGCACACGTGTATGTATAACTTAAAGGCGCAAACAGAACAAAAGAATCAACACCAAAATATAAAACAATAAGATTCACCACAGAAGTATCGCCTTGGAACGATCAGTAAAATTACTGGCGGGCTTTAACTTGTTTTACATGACCTCACACTAGTTCTGAATCGTGTTTTGATACAATGACAATGGAGAACCATCGACAATGGCGAATCACTCGTAAAGATATTGCAGAATTTCTTGAAATATAGACAAAGTATTAGATCTATCTATTATATAACTCAGTCATTTACTTTCATCTATGCTTTGAGGTTTGGTAAAATCATAGCATTTGGTAAAAGCCGAATGGAGTCGAAATTCCACCGGACAATAAAATCAGGGTTGCTGAAACGCTTCACCCCTCAACTAAGATCTATAGTTTGTTGTCCCGCAAAAAGTGACAATCAGATAAAATGGGTTTATAACCTCGTTTCTAAGCATTTGATTATGACCATTGCTGCCTAATATACCTAGTTATTCAGTATGCCTGTTTTTGATTTTTTTAAGTTCAGTTTTACGTCCCTTTTAAGCGAACTTGGCTTGTCTCACATGTGGCCAGCGCGGGGCTCGAACCCACACCAGACACAGCGATAAGAATTTTTGATAAAAAGTTTTGACATAAAAGACACACTGGTAAACGTAAACGCACTGGCTAAGGCACGAACGTATAGTCTAAGGCAATTTCAACGCTATGGCTAAGAAAGAAAATGGCGGATAGTGAAACACATTTGCAGGTTTGATGTTGTTTTACAGTTTCATTTTCCGGTTATCAATGATGACGGCTACTGTCTTGGCGGCGCGGGACCCACAAATGAGTCACAAACTTACGTTCGATGGCCCGATGTCGCCAGCTGCAGCCAGTGAAAGTGTAAACTCGACAAAGTGGAGACACTGAACCACGAAATCTCATGATTTTTCATGGAATATTGTTTTTCGATGATATCATACTCTGTCTTGTAGTTTATACATATGCAAATGATAATCGGACGCCTTTGAGCACGATTCATGAAAAAAATCAAAATGAATGGCCCCCAGCGTGTGACAATACTTGAAGTTTTATTACAACGCTATTGGCTAAGGAACTGGAAACAACGTAGTGCCTAAGACCCCAGAGTTATGATATAATATGGTCGTAAGACTCGTAAGTGTCTGTCTCAAAGTAGGTTTTGAGGTCTAAATTATAGTTCAAACATGGTTTTTAGAGCTTTGTTAAACCGTTTGAATTTCGTTTTCCACATAAACCCGACTGCGCAGCGACAGAATACATGGCTAGAAGCATGACATTTTGTATTTAGAAAGGAGAGGGAATGTACTATTCGTAAAGCAAAAACAAAGGGGCTGATCAGCTTCGCGGTTACCGCGAGGCTGATCTTCGTCTTCGTTTTCGCATATGCATATTGTTGGTTTTCTCACGACTTGGCTCATTATATTATTATGTTGTATACGTTATAAATTTCAAAAATCATTTTCGCAGCCAAAAAAAAAAAAAAAAAAAGGCTGCTTCTTTTTCTATCACATGCATTTTGACATTAAATAGTTTGGCATTAAATGTTATGAACTGCTGCAGAAGCTGAGGCTGAGGTTATGGTCATGTAAAATCGATTTAAGCCCGCCAGTGAGGCATTTTATGACAACTTACGTTTGAGGAGTATTAGTGTTCGCCCCAATCTTTGATAAACCGCATCCTTGAGAAGAATTGCAAAATTTGATTAAACACGCATTTAAAGATTTAAAAAATCAGGTATGCATACTGTGTGTTTACATTTTTTTAAATTGACTGACTGACCGAATGAATGAACGCATCGTCTGAGGGTCGATATTTTTCCGACTTTCATTTAAATAAACAGTGCAACGAACACGACTACCGGGATAAACTGGGGAACTTTTCGAATCTTGCTAAAATTCACGATTGGAGACTTGAATATTTTTTTTTCGGTATTTTAAGTCCATGGAAGCTATCGGTTGCCATGGAAACCACAATTTTGATACAATTTGCCCCAAAACCTAATGCAGTCAATTTCCAATCAAATGATGATTCACATTGAATTTGATCAGGATTGACCCACTAGCTTCAGAAATGTTCTTCTATGAAAATGTGGACGGACGCGGATGATGACGGACTTTGGATGCCTGCTTATCCTAGGCTCGGTCAAGTTAGCAGAAAATTCGCTGCATAAAAAAAAAACAAAAAAAAAAAAAAAAAAAAACGGTCAAGTTACCAGAAAATTTGCTGCAGCAAAATACGGATCCTATAAGCTCACCTGTGAGCATTCGGTTTAGCTGAGCTAAAGTTAAAAGCTAAAATATATTTCACAGTTGACAATCTGACAATCAAATCAAAGACAAAACACGTTGAAGATGAAGCAAGTAACCGTGATTGTGTCAAGTCGCATTCAGTAACTGGGACCTAGGAGAAATAGATAGGCTGCTTCTGCCGCCTGGTAAAGCTTCTAATCTACTGACCGACCATCTGAATACTGCTTGACCGCTCATGGCTGACCCTGCCCAGGAAAAGTGGTTTAGTCAAACCATCCATGCATATGAGCCTTATAGGCTAAGTTGAGTGGTTTTGTTGAAGCGCATTTTGAGTGAGTGTCATGACATCCTAATGTTGGGTAAACGTCCTATAAAATGGAGACAACGTCCCGACATGACCATTGCTGTTGACTGGGACGTAAACCATCAATTCACACAAACAAACAAACAAACATTTTGGATGGCACCACCTGATGACCCTCACCAAGGAGTCGAAATAATGTTAAACTCTTTTTGGTGTTGTAAAAAAATTAAGCCTGATAAAATGAGCAGAACTTCAGGTGCAAAAATTGTCTCAAAATGCATTACAATCGTCTCCATGGACGTCCAGAACTTGTCGAAAAATTTTCTCGGGGGATAACCCCCGAACCACTATTACGAGAGAGAGAGAGAGAGAGAGAGAGAGAGAGAGAGAGAGAGAGAGAGAGAGAGAGAGAGAGAGAGAGAACCCCCTTGTGCCCCACCCACCCCCACACACACAATTATGAAACGTCTTTGAAGTCTCATGTCCGGGTAACTTTTTAAAGCCGACGGCCCCGAGTATACATGTACTGCAGCAAAATTAAAGAAAGCAAAACAAAGTAAGCTCATATTAACATTGCTACTGAATTCCTACAGAAATTGAACATATTTTTCGACTGGAAATAAACTACATATCAGTGCTTCTAATCTACTGACCGACCATCTGACTAAACTACATATCAGTGCTTGGAACTTTATATTTTGAACATTTCAGGGGCATCTCACAAAAGCAATTTTCCAAAATCCTTCAAAAGCAAGATGAATACAAATAGTTTTGATTGTACGGCATCAGATCGCTTACAATTTATACGTTTGAATTAGTATGGAATTAGGTAGTCTATTAGTGTGCCAGTTTCATTTACATCATATTTTTCGATACAAAGGTCAATATCATTGATCATCATATTGCATTGTTTTCCATTAATGTACGTAATGTAACAACTACATACTGGAGATAAACTTTAGAAACCGAGCGTATTTGCAAAGTATTCGAGAAATTCTGTAACCTTGTCTAACAGCTAGATGCAGTCATTATGGGAGACACTAGACAAGAGGTGTCTTATGTTTATCTAAACAAATTGTTTTCAATCAAAATTCACAAGCTAATCTCGTTTCATTTTGATTATTGTTGAATGTGTAGACCATGGAATTTGTAAATGGGACTGCAACGTGTTGGTATAGATGGAAAGTACACGGCCGGTGACATACTCTTCCACTGTGTTCAAATCGCACAAAACTAAGAATTGTTTGCTTTTGAAATAGACATTTTAATATGTCTAGTGTCAACAGCAATATGTTTTTCGTCATCCATGCGTTATTAATGTTTGGACCATCGAGAATATTTAGGACATTTTTGGCCACAGGAACATAAGCAGTATGTACAAAATAACATGTTGTATGAAATATTCTACACATAGTTTGGATCAATCTAAATTCACGAAACAAACTTTTTCATTCCGAAAACACGCCCATGCTAAATGCAGAGGTTTTTAACGTTGTAAAAATAGAACGTTTTCATCATTTTTTCCTATTTTTTGTTCAAAACGTAGATTGTGGTTCAGGCCTCAGGTTCTAACGAGTACCTTCAATCTATGTTTTGGAGCAAAAATAAGACAAAAAAGGCATACCCCAGTTTTTCTATATAAAAGCGGTGTATCTAACTAGAACATGTTTTAGTAATTTCATGTATTTTTATTACCCGAATTTTTGACACAATCCTCCCCCCCCCCCCCCAAAAAAAAAAAAAAAAAAAAAAGTAACAGAAACCAAAAATACCCTTTCATTTGATACATTTTCTACTCGTATTCAGTTGACAACTCTTAGACTGTCTTTACTTAACATAAAAGTCAACTGGCTGCAAGTTGAGCCAGAAATTTTAATAATGTTAAAACTGTCATAACCAGTTAACTAGCAGAAGCGATTTATCGAAAAAATGGCTGGTGACAGTCAACTGGCAGCAGCCAATTTAACGTAAAATCGCTATTACCAGTCAACTGGCAGCAGCCAATTTAACGTAAAATCGCTATTGCCAGTCAACTGGCAGCAGCGATTTCAACGTAAACATCTTCGGATTTCGTGGTTCAGTATCTCCACTTTGTCGAGGTTACACTTTCACTGGCTGCAGCTGGCGACATCGGACCATCGAACGTAAGTTTGTGACTCATTTGTGGGTCCCGCGCCGCCAAGACAGTAGCCGTCATCATTGATAACCGGAAAATGAAACTGTAAAACAACAACAAACCTGCAAATGTGTTTCACTATCCGCCATTTTCTTTCTTAGCCATAGCGTTGAAATTGCCTTAGCCTATACGTTCGTGCTTTAGCCAATGTGTTTACGTTTACCAGTGTGAAAGATATAAGCGTGGAAAGATGTGCATGTAAATTCGACAATAGCGAATCATACTTCGTGTAGTGAAAATAATGTGCACAAAGTACTGATATTCTACCTTTGGAAGGCTCGCCTAGGAACAATTTGGTTTGGTCAATGGCGTAACTAATATTGATGCAAGTCGTCGTTTAACCCTCTTGCTTTTAGGCTTACATTGATTCGTTAAAGCAACAAGACATGCATAAATCGGTATAATTGACCTTTTCAATATGGCATTTGCTGTTGACAGTGAACGTAAAGCACCAAAGCAAATTAACACAATATTAAGCTGAGATATATTCGATTTTCTTAGTACCAAATACTAAGGTCGTGTTTAAAATAATAGCGTTTGACCTCTTAGTGATTCGCCATTGTCGGGTTCACTGTGCTGCCAACTAATATATACTTGATTAACATGCCGATTAAATTTCATACGAGGATTTATTTTTCCTTTAAAAACAGACAACGAAAATTACGAGCTTGTCGGTTAAAATGCAATTGGTAACATGCACAAAAAATATTTATAACGCCAGTTTTGGCATTCAAGGGCCAGTTGTTCAAAGCATCGTTAGCTAAACGTCATCGTTAAGACCTCAACTCGTTAAGTAAATACCTACTACATAAGCAAATACACTGTTACTTTTTGTTGATAAAATGTGAGAATCCTTTGCAAAGGATTCTCACGTTTTATCTACAAAAAGTAACAGTGTATTTGTAATATTCATGTTTGAAATTTTACGAGGATGATCCAATAATGATTGAGACTTTTTGAATTATTCTTAAGTAAATAAACTTGGCTTATTATGAATATCTTGTTAACATTGCTCAATGTAATGTGCACACGATACACTGATTAAAATCCGCATGTAGACAACTACCTTCTGTTGCTTAGCAACGAGAGAATGTTAGTCAAATGTCCTTGGCCACATGGTTCTTATGCATATAAAATGGGTTGCCATGGCAACTGGTGATAAAATTTCCAATCATGGCACACAGTTATTTATAGCATTCATAAATATCTTTATGCTCTGCAAATATCACTAACATACAGCTCATAATTTAAGCAGGCTGAGCATTTTTGCGAGAAAACTTGGGTTTTAGTTGCGAAAAAATTCAGTGATTTTGGGGGTAGGTGTTAGAAATACCTTATAACTTGAGTGTACATGACACAATAAATTGTTTTAAACCTTGAAATGATCAATTTTGGGGTAAATGTATCAAAAGAATTTCAAAAGGAACACCTGTCCCTTTCGTTTTATGTTGCCTAGCAACAATAGAATTTGGAAAATGCTATAAGCCAGAATTCATAGAGGAAAATGGTTGCTAGGCAACCACCTCTCGATCACTAGCACAAGACTCGAATCGACGAAGCAAAATATTTCAGAGATGAATGTTAACACAGACAATACTCAATTCTTATAAGATACTGCTTTTAAAACTTGTGACATAGCTAGATTTATATAGATTATGTTTGTTCAAAGGGCAGATGGTGGCCATAGGTACTGCACGAGTAGTTCTTAAATAACCATAGCGACTAAAGTTGTTCAACAAATTTGATAAAACATGCTCCGTAGAGAGATCAAATGTGTATCTAGTAAACGAAAGTAGTTAACTTGGGCCAGTCAAAAGGGTTTATAAAACAAGAGAAAAGTCTCAATCATTATTGGATCATCCTCGAATCGTTAACTAACGACATTGTTAATTTTGAACAACTGGGCCCAGAAATCATTACCTTACTGTTAGAGTTACAATTCAATTGAGTCCTCCGTCAAACCACCCATCATTAATATTCATTTTATATTGACCATTCAAATCTGCACATTAGCTAACGGTCAATGACGGTAAGACAACACGTGGGTTAGACAAACAAACCAACACGTGCTTTTTACAGGTAAATATAGGTGTAAAAACACAATGTTTGTCTAAGGAAATAGGGTGGGCGTGGCTATACCTTGCTGGCGGAGGAGTCAATTGTTTGGTGGTTAACGTTCCGTGACCAATTTCATCCCGGGTCATACGGATACTAAAAGGTCTGATTTTTTTTAAATTCAGTTTTACGTCCCTTTCAAGATTATTTCAGCTCATATGAGACGGCCCAATATCAGTAGGTGGGCGAAAACGGGAGAACCCCGAGAAAAACCATCTGGCACACCCGCAAGCAGAACTTGGCTTGTCTCACATGTTGCACAGCGGTGAGAAAGGCCAAAAATAAGCATTTTTTTTTTTTTTTTTTTTTTTTTTTTTTTTTTTTTTTTTTTTAGACGAAAAGCCAATTCCTATTACCCGGAACCAGTGCGGTGATCCCGTTGCAAATGACTATATCTGTCCGTTTCTGGATGGAGAGATATGCGTATGCAAGGATGATGATCTAGGACCAATTATGTGCCAGAATTATTGTGCAGGTAGATGTGGACCAATAGCACACTCCAATGCTGCTTGTACAGGAAGTTTGGTAGGTATAGTGCGAGGTACTGACTTTTAGTAGTAGTAGTAATAATAATAATAATAATAATAATAATAATAATAATAATAATAATAATAAGAAGAAGAAGAAGAAGAAGAAGAAGAGGAAGAAGAAGAAGAATAGTATTAGTAATAAGAATAAGAATAAAAATAAAAATATTGAATAATAATCTTTATATCTGAGGAGGATAACGCATTTATCACAAATGTCAGTCTTTCATACGGACCTCCAGAATACAGACATTGATTATTATCGGACTACTAGAATATTATCAGACACCTTTCGTTCATCAAGCGATGTTATTCATGCTGTACATTTTTATGCATGATCTATAATGCTGAGAGCCGAGCAAATATAGCCACTGGTTTCGGTACGGCCCGACCGACGTTGGAACCTGCAACTTCTTAATCCCGATGCGGACGCTCTTCAACTTGAGCTAGAGGATAAATGGACAATTTTACTTATTCAGTATATTTCCTACCGCAAAACATTGCGCTTGCAATCTATGTATCTTTCACGTGTAGGATATATTTTAAATTGTTGAATACATATATACTTTAGATAGTGAATGATTATAATTTTTGTGATAATATTGGAGTCAAAAGCCGTGTTCGTGTGCAACAATTGCATCTGGGTGTATTTTTGCACACCGGATGCAAATTTGCACCCCGGGTGTATTTTATGCCATGTGAATGTTTTTTAAGAAAATACACCAGGGTGCAAAAATACACCCGGGTGCAAATTTGCCCCTACTTTCGAGGTGGAGCAAATTGAAATTGCAACCGGGTGTATTTTTGCACCCGGGTGTATTTTGTGCATATGAAGGCAAAATGCTTATCGCTATATGCATTTTGTATGGAAGTTTTATGACTGGCCAACATTTTTCGACCCTGTTGAGATTCTAGTACAAAAAATAAATAAAGTGTTTAATGTCTGGTAAAGATCTATAAAATCAGACTTACAAATCAACGATACTAAAAGTCTGGTGCATATCAAGATAGTAATCACGGTCCATGAAATTGAATTCCATATAGGCCTTCTTTCACCCACCTTACACCACACCCAATCTGACTGAATTAATATGTTTTAAAGTTACCGAGCAACCGATACACATAGGGGCTACTCCCAGTCAGACGGTAGTGATAAGTTTTGTTTAGTTTGAGTTGTGGTTTAGCGTTTCAGTGAACTTCTAAGGTCATGTCGGGACGTTGGCTTCATTTTATGGGACTTGTACCCAAAATAAGGACGTCATGACATCCAAAAACTGCTTCAAATATAACCACCCAACTAAGCGAATAAGACTAATGGCATGTATAGATGGTTTGACTCGAACCATTTTTCATGGGCAGGCTCAGAGCTGAGCGGTTCACCAGTAATCGATGGACAGACAGTAGCGTACAAGCTTTGCCTGGAGGCACAAACAGCCTGCCTATTTCTTTAGACAGCCCATCTATTCCCACCCGGCCAATGTTATAAGACCTATGGGTAGATTCTCGAGTGATCTAGGGGTAGAGTACGGGACTCCTGGGTTCGATACCTACGTCTTTGAGCAAGGCACATTAAGCTCTCTATAGTACTGGTTAACACCCTGAATAAATGTTGACTGGAATATTAAGCCGTAACCAATCCAAAGCAAATCGATGTTGGGATGTTGCGGATATTTAAAACTTTGAATATGGCGCTTCCCTCGTAACGAACTGAAGATGAGAAATATATTCCCCACCACTAGTACGATGCACCATATTTAACCCCGCTTTTATATTAACCACGTCATGTTGATCAATGCAAGTGTCAAGCATTACTTTCTTCTTCACCATTCTAGTGCTTCTATTATAAACATTACGCGTGCGTACACTGCACTGAGTTTATTATGTTTTTTTTTTTAACTAATTCGTTTAATTTTCAATAATTTTATTTATTCTTTTTTAATTGTCTACAACAAATGACCCCTGCTAATTAAGAGCATTTTAAATCAAATCCAGGTAAACTTGGACATGATTTCGCTGCATATGAACGCTACACAAGGGGCGCAAATTTGCACCCGAGTGCAAAAATACACACGTGTGCAAATACTGCACATGAACACGGCTAAAGACAGTGAGCTCGATAGCGAACATCCTTTAAGATAATTCAGATTGACGTGTTTTCTGTTTTTTTTTTTTTTTTTTTGTTTGTTTGTTTTTTTAAATATGGTGGTTTAAAGTGTGTGTTTCCTTTTACGGACAAATGCCTTTAATTGTTTCGATTTCATTCCTAAAGGTATAATTTTTTCTACCCAAATAATTAATAGATATGTAGTAGAACCATCACTGTGCAAGGATTCCATAAAATTTTCGCGTTGCCTGGAAGCGCTTCTCGCAGACTTGCAGAAATGATGGAACACCCCTAAAATTAAAGTTATCACTGCTCCCTACCATATCCAAATCTTTCGTTCACCCCCTCTTACGACAAGGGTCTAGTTGCAACATCACTTTTAAACCGTACCCAGCAACGACGTACTCAGCAATGATAACTGTTTTGATATTAATCGAAATGGCGACACTTTTATGTCTAAAACGCGCTTTGGGTAAATTTTAGAAATCTGTGATTTTTGGTAAAAAACACATTTTTTAACAAAAAAAAATTTTTTCCTTTAAAATGTTCCCCTTTGCACTGCGAGTATGAAACTGAAATCCGTTTTTGATTTCTCAAAACAGCGTTTTTTAAAATGTGTTGACAAATTTTAATCGCGTAATGCAAATGCCCATTAAGGTAATGTTCAATTCTTTAGCAAATGTTTTGAAACGCTGTAAAATCTAAACTAATACCCGTAGCTCAAATCGGTTTTCTGTACCAAACTCGCAGCTTTAAGGGCAACGTTTTAAGCGAAAAAATTTTTTTTGGTAAAAAATCGTGTTTTAAACAAAAAATCACAGATTTCTGAAAGTTTCCGAAAATGCATTTTAGACATAAAAGTACCGGCATTTCGATTATCAAAACAGTTTCGCAGTTGAATGAACCAGTAAGAGGGGAGGAATGGCAGAATTGGGTAGGGTAGGCAACAGTTGGAACTTTAATTTCAGGGGTGTTCCAACGTTTCTGCAAGTCTGCGAGAAGCGCTTCCAGGCAACGCGATAATTTTATGGAATCTTTGCACAGTGATGGTTCTGCTACATATTTATTAATTATTTGGGTAGACATGTGCAGAAATGAAGATCAGGGGAATTAATCTACTATTAGAAGCTTGACCATCGGATTTCCAATACTAGCGGAGTTAGCGAGCCTAATACCTGTTATGACACGCAAGACTAGCTATAGGTGATATGCCCTTAGGCATCAAATGCGCCGAGTTTGTCTAATTTAAAGGTTTAGATTTACCTGTAGAAAGGTACAAGTAGGAGATTTGTTCCGGTTTCTGAGTTTTATTTTGAAATATGAGTTTTGGATATCTTCATTGACAAATATTTTATTTTGACATTAATCAACATTACGTTCAGCATCATGGTTACCATGGTTATATTGATCTCGTAAACTTTTAACAGTCAATAAAAAATAACAAAACAAAATAAAATAATTAATAATTATAATAATAACCAAAAAGCGCGTCTGCGCAGACTGATCATCTGTCTCTTATACTTTTCTCATGTACTGCTACTCATGTAGCTAAACGACTTCATTAAACTAACCACAGACGGAATTATAAGTAGACGGAGTTATTGTTTGTGCAGAATATGAAGAGGTGACACTGTTTGTAAATATCAAAATAAAAAAATCTCAAACTAGTTTGATGTTGACCACAGATCCAAAAATGAACATGAGTTTGAAACAAGTGCATGTAATAATATTCCTATTTTGATTTTGATTATCATCCCAGCATGACTGGAACATTGTTATTTAGGACGTAACGAAACAGCAACTGATCGCTTTGATTGCGTGGTCCTGGAGTATAAACAGCTTCTATTTACATTTTAAAGTAGCCTATCATCAGTGCATTCAAACTTTCAAAACTATTTGCCGGTTTCAAGTGTCACTGAATGACCGAAATTGCAAACATGGTTCACACTTCCTCCCCTTGAATGTTACTTTGTATTCACTGCTTCCAAAAGATGTTAATATTCTTATATACGTATTATGTGTCATCTCTTTCGCGCATTCTGATCAATATCACATATTCGCTGCGGTCTCAGCAGTCTTGAAGAAATCTGCAGTGTTTCTGATATGCGAAGTATACATGTATAAAAATTTTACAAACAGATAAACTGTTTGTGTTTCGCTAATTGATTTCGTGCATTCTGATCAATATCACGTGTTAATATCGGAACTGTTCGAAAACCCGAAAATAGACTGTCTTGCGCTAACATCCATTTTATGAGGTCAAATATGCAAGTGTCAAATTCATGAAATTAGCCGCTGCATCAGAAAACAAGCATTTTGCGTATTCGAAATCAATTTAAAGACGGAGATCAGCTGTGCAGTACTGCACAACTGATCTGTGCCTTTGTTTTCTGTACACGGTTAGTACGATTCGTCTTCTTTCTAAATCCGAAATAAAAAATTTCTAGTCATCTTCTGTGTGTGTACTGCCCAGTTTGTGTCGGACCTGTTAGGAAAACACATTGTCAGTTTTCTCATGATGAGGCTCAAATATGTTTTTACTGTCAAACTTCACACCCCAAGGCTAAGATAAGAAGCACGCGTGACCGTAAAAGATGTGACGCACAAAAAAAGGAAAAAATGAAAAACAGACATACTCGGCAAAATGTTATGTCAAGTCAAAATAATTGATATACTTGGTCAGCCGAAAGAAGAGAAAAATAAATACATTCAAAGTGATTTGCCGCCCGGAATGATTCCCCATTTTCTATTTACCAGAAAACGAGATACTTAGGCTGATCCGAGTGACAGTTCCCCATATGGGGGCAAAGGGCAATTTTGCCAGACAGTGGCTGTTTCATAACCAAAATTTCAATGCTTTAAAAACAATCATATAGAAAACATAAATGATGGAATTTAGCTAAAATTGACAATTTCAATTGATTGGCACCTTAATGACAGCGAGTTATAGTGTGTGCACTGCTTTCGTTAAATGTAAAAACAGAGGGACATAATATATGAGAATGACGACACATTGACCAATTTTAAATCATTTATTGAGGGTCGCATTTTTGTAGGTCTTTCTTTGGATCATACTTGTATTTAATTGTTGATTATCCAAACCTTGACTTTGATGTACACATACCAAAAAAAGAAGAAATAAATAAATAAATAAATAAATAAATAAAAATAAATAAATAAATGAAAATAAAACAAATATTAAATCATCACTATAAATTAACGCGTTTACAATATTATGAAACATAGTAGCCATTTTCAGTAAAATCAATAGGAGTTACCTGTGAATTTCAGACCCGATTTTAAAGCGGAAAAATAAAATTTCGTTGGTATGTCATTAGGATTTTCTGAAATTTGACCCAATTTATTTATATAGTAGGTTTTTGCAATATATATCTTTAGAAAGATAATTTTGTCCCCTAATAGGAACCATTAAGGAAAATGCATTTTGATCAAGAAATAATGTTGTTTTAGGCATTCTTCTAGATGACGGGATGCTTCCTTTTTGTATTTTACTATCATTTAATAGAACATGGGTCTAACATTTTGTAACTGAGTTTGACCTAATTTTTTCTGAAGCAATTTTTTTAAAAAATAGATCTTCATAAAGTGGATATTATGTAGATATATGAACTATTAAGGAAAATTAATTTATTTTAATATTTTATAGGTAAAATGGGTTTTAAATGGCAGGTCCTATTTCGCCCCATTATATTTTGAGCACTCTACCTATCGGTATAATAATCCGATTTCCAGGTAAATTTGTACTCCATTTCTGGGCATGAATAATTAAACCTTTAACAATGAAATCAAAACAAAAACCATATCCCTCAATTGTTTTTCTAAGAATATTAAACTTGCAGTTCTGCACATGAACGTCGGCTATGAATATTCACTATAATAGGTCATCTGGCCAAAATTTGAATCAATTGCAGTCATATTAAAGTGCTTACATCTATGAAAATATAAGAAAATGGCCGTTCGTATCTCACTAATGAGAAAAAACATCATTATTTTTGAATAAGGTTCATGTTTGTTGGTAAGTTCTTTGATGATGAGTAGGCTCTAAACTGTCGGTTGCAAGTAGAGCAGGTCAATGTCATGGAAAGGTACAAGTAGGCAAAGATCAGGAAAAGGCGCAATCAGAAAAAGATTCCCACTCCAAAAACCGAGGCGGGAAAAAACCAAAATAACAATCAGGTACTTATACCATGAAACATATCGTAAGCCGAATGAGCAGCTATTTTCCCAATAGGTGGCCACTCAGTTACCTTAACTTAACTAAAAATATGAAAACATACATAAGGCGCCAACAGCACAAAAAAAAAAAAAAAAAAAAAAAAAAAAAAAAAAAAAAAAAAAAAAAAAAAAAAAATTATACACCAAGACATAAAACAAAAAGAACCACCACAGAAGTATCGACTTGGAACGATCAGTAACACAAAGTTACTGGCGGGCTTAAACCGGTTTTACATGGCCATAACCTCACCCTCAGCTTCTGCAGTGGTTCATAACATTTAGTTAGTTATTTGGTCCTCGTGGTGAATCTCTAACTAGTCAATGAATCATCAAGTACAAACAAATAAATCATGAAAACATCCTGATGAATCAAAAACCAGGACTCACAGACTGAGTAAGCTGCCCGACGATGGAGATCCCTGGGCGCCGAATAACCTACTAACTCCGGAGCAAAAGAAAAACACCAGTTGGACCCCGGTGGGCCAAGCAACAGACAAGAAGATCCGGCCCCAACCAACTAAAATGAATAGCTTTATGTCGGGGCCATCATAGAGTCTGACGCCCGACCCACCGGCGTGCAATTAAAGAAGGCAGCATAGTTATCAACCATGATTGGGTTAAAAACTAAGCATGCAGACTGTCGCATAACATTTAAGTTGTAACCTATACGTCTGTAACGTGTTATGATTTTTCTGAACTGAAAAGAAAAATCATTAATTCCTTTAAGTTTCTTAAATTTGTAAACCAAGTCACCATAAAATTCAGGTTCCGAAAGGCCCTCACTTAAAAGCGTCTTTAACCCAACATTATATTTGGAAATCAATTCATAGTGTCTACGATAAAATTTAGAAAATGTTTTTCGAAGTTTATGATACCGATAGCCCTGTTGGAGAAGTTTTGCCGTTAAACATTTATTTCGAGCGTTGAAGTCTGTAACATGATTGCAGACTCTAGCAAACCTAATAAGTTGCGAAATGTATACACCATAAGAAGCACGACGAGGAACGTCACCATCCAAAAAAGGAAAATTTACTATATCAAAATCAAAGTCATCGCGCTTATCATAAATTTTAGAAGAAACAAATCCATTTGCAACAGAAAGATGTAGATCTAAAAAGGGGGCTTCAGTATCTGTGATATTGGCTTTGTTCAATTGAAGTTCAGGTGGATAAATTTGATTGACCATACCTTCAAAATAAGGGTTGTCAATGTTCAAAAGGTCATCGAGGTACCTAGATGTGGAATTAAAAGCCTCGATAACATCAGCTTGATTATCATGGTTAAGAGAATCCATGAAATCTCTTTCGTAGCAGTATAAAAATAAATCAGCTACGAGAGGTGCGCAATTTGTACCCATCGGAATTCCAACAATTTGTCTGTATAACTTGGTCCCAAATCTAATATAAATATTATCAAGGAGATAGGATAAGGCATCGCATGTGGCCCTCTGGTCTTGGCTTTGGTGTTATAGAAAAAATACAATAATGACAACGTTTTGCATAACCACGCCTTTCTGCTTTGTATTTCAGGTCGGGTAGTACGTAGTATATGGAAGTGACGTTGGAATTGATGTCGTTTGATTTCTACATTTCACACTGTAAAATAAATGAAAATAAATAAATAAAAAAAAAAAAAAAAAAAAAAAAAAAAAAATCAGTAGAAACAAATGGATAGATTGACCTCACTTATTTTCACTCAAAACATTGATTGTGGTTCTGTTCTAACGAGTACCTACAATTTTATGTTTTGGAACAAAAATAAGAAAATAGGTTTACCCCTGAATACCCCAGTTTTTGGTATATAAAAGTGGGATATGAGAGGGTATACATTACACGCACACGTTTTCATGATGCTAATTTGCAGGCTAAGAGAAGAAAAATCCCCGTGTGTTCAAGGTTTCTCTTACCGTGCTTTCACAGACCATTGGAAAAGGAAACGGAATGAAACCTTTATTTAAAACAGATTTGACGAATGGATTCTCCCATCGTTATCAATTGGATGAGTCCTCTTTCATTTTTAGGGGTGTTAGGGGTGATTTTTTTTATCTCATTTTTCGATGAAATTTCTCTGTGCAAACAGAATACCCCCTGGTGGGACGCCGCGTTCTGCGGCGTCACATCTGGGGCTATACTGTTTGCCTATGTCCCACAAATGGGACGTCAGGCTTATATGAGTTAAAACAATTCCGTTCGTTCGGATCATATCATGATTTTAAAATTTGCCTTGGTATCAAAATGTACTTTTAAACAACATGTCGTGTCAAACGTCACATTTGGTTCCGTGTTCTGTTTACTTAACATGTACGCGGGACAATGCAGATCACGTGGAGACGTCAACAAACACTATGGCTGCTATAATTTGAAATTCTTTGAGTACATAACAATAAGCAAGTATCATTTTGCTGATAGGAAATTACAGAAAGAAGGGTTTTCGTGACAACGGCTCATACTCT
Organism: Rugalucina vietnamica; assembly: GCA_964017185.1. Lineage (NCBI taxonomy): Eukaryota > Metazoa > Mollusca > Bivalvia > Lucinida > Lucinidae > Rugalucina > Rugalucina vietnamica. The sequence continues at coordinate 31,200,448 of OZ024885.1, read as the reverse complement.
TATCAAATAGTGAGCCACAACGCGTCAGATCGTCCGTGAGGCATGTGAAAATACAATAAAAAATAGCGTTTTCAAAATATCTTGACAAGTTAGCATTTTTATCAAACTTTTCGCTGTCTTTTACGACTATAGCTCAAAACATCACTTTTTCTAGCAACCTCTTTAATATTAATGACCTGTTAGACGGCCATTTGCTTTACTTGGCTTTTCGGAGTTTCCAATGAAACACTTTGCCTTAATGTGACTGATTTTCAGTTTAGTTGTCTAAAATTTACAAACAAATAGACAATAACACTAATATGTGACAAGATTTCAAAATGGACATCGGAAAAGACGGAACATTGATTCTGTGTATCATTCGGATTGTAAGTATATCAGCCACTTTTCTGCAAAGAATATTGTAGACTGACCAAATTGTGCTTTCAAGAGTGTTGACCAGATGCCATAGTACATAGCGGACTAGTCCGCTCATATACACAGTCCAGAAATTGTCACGACCTTAACCAGTGCCCTGAAAGAAAAAAGAAGAATCATTCAAGGTTATAGATAAGTCAACAGAATGCACCCAGATAACATGTACTTGCTCTTATGTAGCCTTTCTCAAATTTAACTTGACTTTTTCACTGAGTTTAAAACACAGAGATGCTGCTGTGTTCTTTTGAGTAGAACGAGATACCGAAGTGTAGCCAGCTGATCTAAATGTCACATATGTAAGCAACAAGTATAATCATTTAATGCAGAAGAAGAGACATTCAACTTATTTTGTGCATTAACACTTCACAGCATTTCGCGTAATTTTTAGGGTTTGCTCCTGTCTCTAGTTGTGGCTAAAGCGCATACTAGAAACCTAGATATATTCAGTAGTGACAAATCAAGCATGGAAAACAAGGCGTTGAAGAAGAAATTCATTATGCCCTCAACAGGTCAGTAAACACAATCGAGACAAATGAAACAACGATTACAAGGAACCGTTACATTCTTGAACAAACACATGTACATTGACCAAAATGAGAAACAACTACACTAAAGAAACAAGCTAATGCTCATATAATCAGTTGTTTCTTTATTTGTTCACGGTCTTTGTTTCCGATTCTTAATTTCCAAATTTATTCATGATAGCTGAAACCAAAATCAGAAATAACTAAACTACGGAAAATAAGTTACTACGTTTTTGTTTTGTTTTATTTTCGCAAACACTATATACCGGTCCCGATAGCGTAATGGTTAGAGCGTCCGCTTCGGAAGCGGGAGGCGCGGGTTCGAACCCGGGCCGCGTCATACCAAAGACGTTAAAAATGGTACCAGTGGCTACCTTGCTTGGCGCTCAGCATTCATAAGCAAGCACTGGCTTCTATTCTCTCAAAAAGATAACTTCAATGATGGGAATACAGTAAATATGTTAAGGTGATGGTTGGTGGCGGGCAGTGTAGTTCTACCATTGAAGTCTGGTGATGGTAATACCCTTACTCGGGGTTAAAACGAGGTGCGCCGATAAGTCAACGGCGGAACACTACGAACATACATACATACATATAGCCCGATTTCGACCTCAGACGCGTAAAAAGATCGACGGGTTTACGTAGTAGCACGTGAAAAGATATTCATATTGTAGCAGTATCTAACCATGATTGCGTGCAACCGAAGTGTAACGGGAAACTGGAAGCAATTCATACTGAGTTACCTTTCACGTGCTATTGACTCGTCGATCTTTTGACGCATTTGACAAGTATATAAGAATGTGTCTAATAGAATTTTTAAAAATAAAATGCGAAAATGATAACAAGTATGTGAATGTTTATACTCTACGCTCTACTGTCTATTGTCTTGCAGCACCTAACGCAACCACTACAACTGCGATGTCGCATACAACAAAGAAAAGCATAAATACCCTGCCCCCAACGACAAGTAAGTTTTGCGTTATCATAACGAAAACTTGCGCATGCAATAAACAGAGATTTTTTGAGCTTTAAAAATTGGAATTTTTCAGCTGATTATTATTTATTATTATTATTTTTCTTATTTTTGCTCAAAACATAAATTGTGGGTACACAAGCACCCACAATCTTTGTTTTGGAGCAAAAATAAGAAATAAATAGTATACCCCTGCATACCCCAGTTTAACTATATAAAAGTGGGGTATAAGAGGGTATTTATTAAACGGACATGTTTTCCTGGTGTATAGATTACGATCATGGTGTATATATTCAGCAGAACATATGCCATTTATCATATACTATACAAAAAAGATAAGGATCAAACTTTTACTCTGTAATTTCTAGAAGATTTCAAATTGCCTGACCAGGTATAATAAAACATTTCTATCATCATCGAGAACATTCATTTTCAATGCTTTTTACACTCAAAGATTGAACATATAGCCTTTGCCTTCAACAAGACCCGGCTATAAGTCAGTCTACCTATGTGAATATGGTATAATGATATTCCCAAAGAGAATTGTTTGTGTGTCGGTTTGCACGTGCATTTTGGCAAGATTTTTCTAAAACTCTTTTTTGAAAAAAAGATTAAACTTGTAGACATGTTTAATGATGGCGAAATTGAAACCTTTCATGGATTAGTTCTTATGGACTTTTAACACTTTGGTTTTTGGGGTAGTGATTTCCAACATGATGGGGATATTTATTGTGGATTGACTCAAAATGTAGGTCAAGCTGGGACAGAACGTGTACATGTAAAAAGTCTAAAGTCACTTAAAATATTTTGAGCAGCGTATTTTTGCAGTTGAAACTGAGTTTCATCAATGGATACCAATATTCAATAACGGTTTAACCGTAATGTTCATTTATTATCTTCATATAATTTAAGCCCGATGCTTCAAATGCGCCGGACCACCTGAAACCTGTGACCTTTCTATCTACGAGGACGATTGCCCAGCACCGGATAATTATTGCATAAATCATGTGGTTAACAAAGCATCTGGACAAAGACTTATACAGAGAGGGTAAGCATATCTTAGAAAATTTCCATTGTTTCCCGTTGTCCAACATTTTATCATATGACATCGCTGTTTTCCAGTGGATAACGTCATGTCATAAAAATCATATGACCACACGTGTATAAACACTTTTGCGGGAATATGTAACGTCATTGACGACGTCCGTAACAACAATGTAAATTTTCATTGAAAATATGTCCACTTCGAAGACGATAAAATCCTGTTTTAAAAGTCATATGATAAAACGAATCTTACACTCGTGGTCATTTCATATGAAATTTATTAAACCTACCGAAGGCTCGTTTAATAAATCGTGGTCATTTCATATGAAATTTATTAACCTCGCTGAAGGCTCGTTTAATAAATCTCATATGAAATGACCACTCGTGTAAGATCCTCTATTTATTACATGACGTTATCCACTGAAAAACAGCGACGTCATATGATAAACAAACTATATCATACCTTGAATTTCAGCTGTGGAAATGTACAACGCTGCTACAAGGACTGGTATTTGGGCAGTTCGGACGATGATAAATGTAGACAGCTGACAGGTTCTATGATCCAGACTTACGATTTTGAGTGTACTTTTTGCTGTACAAAAGACGGGTGCAACCATGATCTACATCCAATGCAAAGTACACTGTATAGTCCATAACTTAAAGAATAAATACATTTGTCATCCTTTTTGTTTGTTTATCTATACATATATGAAATGAGTACAGAGTGTCCACTGATATAATTAAATTTATACTCACTCACATCAGAAAAAATGACCATGAAACAAATACCCCCTTATACCCCAACAAGTGGCATATAAGCAAGGGCTATGAACAGAAAACTTAGATGGTCTGTGAAGCTCTGTTTTGATTAGTTGAACATTTGTCTGTAAGAGAGCTCCTCTAAAATCTTAAATAAGCAATCAATGTCATGCTGGTATGCTCATGATAACAACCAGATGCTAAAAATCAGTGTTATATGGAAAATTGGGTTAGTTTGATCAGGCTGTTTTATACCAAAGTGGTCATGTATTTATTTCAAAATAGTTTCACATTCACGAAAAGATTTTCTGATACATGCTTTTAGTTCTTGCATGAAATATGTACAGACACCACAGACTGACCCAGTCCCTGGCCTGTAATGAAAATGAAAAGGTATGTTTTCACATGCTGCAGAATACGCTTCAGACTCCCGACCTGATAGGGGCTGAATGAAATAATCTCTAACTGCCTTGATTTGACAGATAAATGTTTCTTCTACAAACAAATCCTTGCAGTTAATTGCTTTCACAGAGTTTTGCTGTTACCTCAAAAGCCAATGAAATGATTTACTGATGCTTGTTCACAGACCATGTAGTCCCTTTGAGTATAGAGAGACTTGATAGCCCTCGCTTATATGCCACTTGACCCCAACTATATATGGTAATTCTTGGGTATGCAGGGGTATGCCTATTTTTCTTATTTTTGCTCCAAACCATAGATTGTGGGTACTCGTAAGAACCGCCTCGCCCAATTATATCAAAGTTTTGCGGATAAAAGAAATCATTTTTACAAGTTCAGAAAATTCTATATATATTGCACGGGCATGTTTTCGTAATGCAGAACAACACAAAACATGTTTAAACATGTAGGAAGGGAACATTTTGATATTTTTAACATTTTTGCTCATAGCATTGATTATGGGTACTCATTAGAACCACCTCGCCGAGGCAGTTTTAGCGAGGAACCACAATCTATGCTTTTGGAACAAAAATAAGAAACAATAATAAAACTGAGATCCTTTAAGAGCAGTGAGCATATTAATGAGAAGGGGAATTGGCCATACCGCGGCTACTTTAGCCTCTTCAGTAACCCTATAGATTTTGCAACATGAAGCCAAAGAGAATTACTGTAATTTTGCAACTTTCAACAGGATAGTCGATATAAAGACTATCATAATCAAAAAGCTAAGTTAAGGGGGCCAAATATATCAAAAGTTGATTAGAAAATGAATCTAAGCCGATAATGATTTTCTGATTTCTCAGAATACCCTCGTTGATCTCAAAGGACCAAAAGGAAAATATAATCTGCACTACGGATGAAGTACGGGGAGACATTTTAGGGCCGCCACTCGACACAACACCAGCTGCAGTAATAGGAAATAAAAGTAAAACGAAAATGCATCTAAGCCGATAATAATTTTCTGATTTCTCAGAATACCCTCGCTGATACAAAGGACCAAAAGGAAAATAAAATCTGCACTATGGATTTACCCCTGTAAACCCCAGTTTTACTAGAGATATAAAAGTGGGGTATGAAGGGGTATATATTTCACGGACATGTTTCCCTGAGGTGCTCTTCTCTATTTTATATGTAGATATTGAGTTGTTGTCTGATTACACTAGTCACACATCAAGAGAGACAGTTGTACATGTACCAATTAAACGCCATTTATATGGCACACTTGTTCTTCAAAAGAAGAATCTGTTTTGTCCGAATATTCCTGAATATATGTTGCATGGGCTTAAAGCGATATTTCAAACAGCCTGCCAATGAAAAAAATAACACAAGCCTGAGGCGGCGAGAAAATAAGCGTAAAAGAACACAAGCCAATAACGAAAGGATCACTATATGTAAAAGCGCAGTTTGATGAAATGCATGATCTTCTTCACGCCGGTGTCTCGGACGCCAGACTCTATAATGGCCCAACGTAAAGCTATTCATTTTAGTTGGTTGGGGCCGGAGCTTCTTGTCTGTCTTGGCCCACCGGGATTCAACTGGTGTTTTTTACTTTTGCTTCGGATTTCAGTTATTCGGTAAGTTATTCGGCGCCCAGGGATCTCTATCGTCGGGCAGCTTACTGAATATATTTGTCCTCATTTTTTATTCATCATGGTGTTTATCATGATTTATTTGTTTGTTCGTGATGATTCATTGACTGGTTAGAGATTCACTAATGTGAACCACTGCAGAATATGAGGGTGAGGTTAGGGCCTTGTAAAACCGGTTTAAGCCGCCCCCCAATAGTTTTACATTACTGATCGTTCCAAAGCGATACTTCTTATTTGGTTCTATTTATTTTATGTTTTGGTGTCGACATTTTGTGCTGTTTGAACCTTATGTACGTTTTCATAGTTTTAACTGAGCGGCCGCCTATTGGGAAATAGCTGCTCACTCGGCTTACGATATGTTCTCTAAGTATAAGTACCTAATTATCAATTTGGTATTTTCTCGCCTCGGTTTTTGGAGTAGGAATTTCTTTCTGATTGTGCCTTTTCCTGATCATTGCCTACGTGTACTTTTTTTTTGAATCAAAATCGTCTAAAACACAGTCCCATCAGTGCCAACACAAGTATAAATTTCAGTTAAAAAGGTTTGAACCCACGAAATTGCGCAATATAGTCCGTACTATATATCTCCCTTTGAATGTTTTTATAGCTTCCAAAGGATCAAACCTTCATATTTTATTTGCCATTACTGCACTGGTGTTGTGTCGTGTGGCGGCCCTAAAAGTCTCCCCCTACATCATCCATAGTGCAGATTATATTTTTATTTAGGTCCTTTGAGATCAGTAAAGATGTTCAGAGTGTTCAAAACACTTACGTTTAGAAACAAACTTCTAAGCAATTTTTGAATTGTTTGACCCCGTTAAGGAATGTGTCTTTGATTTAGACTTCTAGTGTAAATTTTCGAAATTGCAGTGCCATAGTCTGGCTTTCGTTGCCGATTTAAAAAGGGCTACTGATGAGGGTCCATTACCCGAAATTGCACAATACATGCATAGTCTATACTATATATCTACCTTTGAATGTTTTTATTGCTTCCAAAGGATCAAACCTTTATATTTTATTGAATCAGTTAATCATCATCGTCCAGCCTCTGTATCTGGGTCCAGTTGTTCAAAATTAACGATGTCGTTAGTTAACGATTCGTTAAAATTTCAAATGACATTATTACAAATACACAGTTATTTTTTGTTGAAAAATGTAAGAATCTTTTGCAATGCAAAGGATTCTCTTATTTTTTTTTCAACAAAAGAGCACAGTGTATTTGTAAATTATTCATGTTTGAAATTTTAACGAATCATTAACTAATGATGTCGTTAATTTTGAACAACTGGGCCCAGGTTGTTACCAATGTACCCATTGCTATGTACCCAGTGTTATGTCCCATTGCATGTTGGAAAGTCGGGTTGGCAGATCACATGATGCATAGCATCTAAAAATATTACATCTATTCGATTCACTGTCTCCTATAAGTACAAATTCTGAAATACTGCGTCAGGGAGTCGAGTTTGGCTCAGTGGTTACATCACTGAATAATATTCCAGGGAGTCCTGGGTTCGAATCCCGTCAGTACTCGGGATGTTTTAAAAGTATATATCATCTCTTTGCTACGAATTTTAATGTTCGTAAGACCCAGACACAGTGAATAGTAGGGCCTTTCTTTGCGTTACAAGTACCCTTTATGTCCATATAGTACAGCGTCCCGGCACGCTACCCCCGCACTGCGGGTACTTTGCAACAGTCAAAGTCCGCATTGAACCGCAAATGATTGGTGCATTATCTATCATTGCAAATAACATTACATGTATAGCGGAAACTGTTTCTGACCATTTCCGTGATTTATTTTTGCAATGGAGCATTTCCTTTTGACGCCATAACACGTATGACCCACATTGTGGCGTGGGCATCATGTTTTTACTAATCGTCCCGACAAGTTTAGCCGCGAAATTCTTTTGGTATGACATAATTCAGAAAACCGAACAATATAACAATAAAATCGCGTAAAATACACAACGCGCTAATATTCAGCCGGTGAAAAAGACGTAACATTCGTACGTAAACTAACTGTATAACAACTCTATTTGCATTTAAGCCGCGAAGTGAGAAAACGGGATTTTCGCCTATGCGAAAACAAAGGCGCAGATCAGCTGTGCAGTAACTGCACAGCTGATCAGCGCCCTTGTTCTCGCTACACGGATAGAACCATTCCCCTACTTTCAAAATCCGAAATTTCAAACTTCTAGCCAGCTTCTGTAGCTGCACAGACCGGTTTGTGCAAGACCTGATCGGAAGCACCAAAGACCGGTTTTCTCGCGTCGCGGTCCATTTAATGACACTCACAATATATCATTATATCAGCTTTTGACAGGTAATTCGCCGTCTTTTGTCTTAAGTTGACAGTATATGCTTTATTTTTCGGGGACAAACTAATACGCTACCGTCATGATCAACGCGCTTAGTGGCGCCACATTACGACAAAACCTTGCTTTTGCATATACGAAAGCTAGGTGCAGATCAGCTTCACAGTCATTGCACAGCTGATAAGATTCTGCTTCCTTGTTTGCAAGGTCCCTTTAAGCCATATACGTTAAATTTATCCCGAATGTTTAAGCTTCTGATCTTTTCTAATGAACGCACAGTCCGGTGTGTGTCGGATCTGATCGAAAACCTCGAAGACAGGTATTCTCTGGTCGCGGATTAATGAGCATAAATATCGTTACGGGAAAAGGCGTCTCCGAGATGTTTGCACCTACATGTACGTGATGCGGTATGGAGTATGCTCAGAATTGTAGACTGTTTAGCGTACAGTATATACAATTTGTATTAAGTTAATGGTTGCCTTTTCGTCCTGATGCTATTGCAAAGACGTTAATTAAGAACTCTTGGAGTGACCGCTTAACGTACAAATATTTTATACGCAGATCACGCTATACAGACTTTCACATGATATGACTTAATGTAAGGCACATCATGAGAAAAAGAATCCGTTTTTGTAATTGCGAAACAGCCTGGTTACAACCATTTGTTTTTAACGCCATAGATATACACCAATGAACATCCGCATCCAAACGTCAAAGCACTTTCTGTAAAATTTCATGCCGGTGTTTTGTCTCTTAAGTTAATAAGCCTCAAACACCTTTTCTCGCAGCGCAACTTAACGTCACCGAAGCGGCTACTCAGCGTTCATTTCGCGTAACTTTAAGAACGTTAAAAGAACGTCGTTAATAGAACGCTTTAAGGTCCATAATGGAGTAATAAGGAAGAATTATAATTAAGAAATTTTAGGATATTTCGACGTCAAAGGGCTGAAACTTCTAAATTGCCCAAGAGACTTTAGGGGTTTGAAAAGTTTCAGGATATTCCGGATTGTTATATTTTTATCTGTTGAAAAATGAATACGTTATTGTTTCTTGTTATCAACGGTAAGTTTATAAATTTTGTTATCTTTTTAGTTTTGCAATGATTTTCTTTTCTTTTTGTTTGTTTTACCGTATCCGATATAATTAGCGCACAGTGCGTTTAATTTTCCAAAATAATTTTCAGTTCAGGTAACAAATATCGTTCTAATAAGCTCACTCTACGATCCAAAACAACATATTAACTGATTGAATAAACATGTGAATATAGTCAATGATGATGCCATTTAAGTGTTCCAATTGTTTCAAAAAAGTGTTTGACCACTTAAGGTTAAGTTTATGGTTAATTTTAAACAGTATTTTTGTGAAAACAAAAATGCGTAAAATACCAATATGCTATTATAGCAGTGTGTGCTTATGTACTTGTCACAAGTTTTCGAAAACGGCCAGGGTGTGCGCTTATTGGAGCATGTGCGCTAATTAGAACGAATACGGGTACATATACTCTAGAAACAAAGTGGTTCAATTGCAACTGTGCGCTTATCTAGTAATACCCGATTCTATTAAAGAGAGAAAAACTTGATTTCGTACGCGCAATGTGTATTGTGCGAATGACTGAGTTTGAGTTTGAATTGGTTCTTTAGGTCGACGGCCAAGAGCTACATGTGAGGTCATGTCGGGAAAAAGGTTATCAGAACTTTGCGCACACCTTGTTCACATTTAAGTGCCGGTCCCACTGAATCGTAAGCAATATTATTGTGAAGCACCATATGATGTACTCCCGTTCTGTTGATTGATAGAAAAAAACAATATTTATCCTTTTAGAAATGACACAGTGAACTTTCATAGAGTCGGGTCATGTCTGATCGTCTCATCGGTCCCGAGCATCATATGGTTATGATAAATGATCCTAAAATATAATGGATCACATGTTATAAATTTGAATTTAAAGAAGATAGTCTAAACTCGCCAACAAATCTTATGTACATTTTGCTTGATAGTTAAGTTTATTATTCGTTCCGGGTCTTTTAATTACGTAAATGTATGATGGGTGCAGTAGGTTGAGTTACAGTCAATAGACATAATTGTTCGTCACTTTCGAAAACTCCATAGACTTTAATGTATTTTCATGTTTACAAGAAAAATATTCTGCCTCTTCTGGCCGGCGTATTTTTATGACTTTGGGGTGCCATTTGAAAGTTAGATAAATAAGGCAATATATAAAAGGTCATTTGATGACATTTCGACATTGCATTTTGAATTACAAGAGTTTAAAGTTTAAGGGAATTTTGAAAAGAAACGCCACTTTCACATTGACGTCAATGATGACGTTGTCCAAAAATGGTCAACAAAAATTTCACAACTTTTTAAAAATTTGCATCTTGTAAACGCATGCATGGAATTGAATAAAAATACCTTGGCTAATTGCTATATTTATTTATCTTTCATATGAGATCAAAATCATTAAAATATGTTGGAGAAGCAGGGTAATTTTTCTTGTGAACATGAAAATACATTGAAGTCTATAGAGTGTTCCGAAAGTGACGAACAATTATGTCTTTTAACTAACTCAACCTACTGTACCCATATTTTAAATGCTTGAGCAAGTTGAGTAAAATCTAAGTGCAAAATCTTTATTTTGTCCCGCTTTACTTTTTTTCAGGTCTTGCAGCACTACAGCTTGGTAAGTCTGTCTTATTTTAAAGTACATCACCTAAAATGCGTTTGCCCGACAAAACCCCATAATATATGGTTACACTCTTTCCCTTTCAGTCCATCAGTTACTCTGTAAAATATCCATAAATATCTTATTTCTGAATGAATATAAGAAAAAAAATATATCGTATATGAGCCTGTGCGTGACAATGTCAATAATTTGGGTTTCAGACCAGGTCCGACACAAACCGGCCTGTACAGTCACAGAAGATGGCTAGAGACTTGAAATTATGGATTTAGAAAGTAGAGGAATTGTACTATCCCTGTAGCGAAAACAAAGGCGCTGATATTCTGAGACCGCACGAAGATGGAAAAAAAATGACATCGTACGATCATCATAAGCTAATCGTTGTCCTATTAGTGATCTTTCGGATGTAACACAATCCTATGACTTTGCCCAATTTACTCGATTAAGATATAGTGCATTATGTATGACCAAATGTGGTGGAAACATTTTCAAACCGATCAAGCGATCCTTCTTGCAGTCTCGTTTGAACATCAAAATATTTTAGAGAACAAAAGATTTCGTACGTAATAACATGAATGGAAGTATTCACTCAAATTTAACGATACATCTCTGGCTTATCACATAATTGTTCTCAGAAGTTTGAACATGTCCAAATACCACACGTGACGGATTTTCAGGAGGGAATTGCTTAACCGTAGTATTGACCTCTCCATATGTTTTCAGTATTCTATCAATCATTTGACGTCATAAGGCTCCTTATGGGTTTATGAAGGTGCATTTTTCATAACTGATTTAATGTACTATAATGAATTCCCTTTCTTGGGCCCCATGCACTTCGAGGCTAGACTAGGCTAGAGTTTGTTTTGTCGGCCATTTTTGTCACTTTTCATCACTTCGATAAATAAATATATTTTCTTCACCCTTATGAGATCAGTAAATACGATGCTTATGATAAAATTAAACTAGAGATGTATTGTTTAATGATATTAAGTAGTATCAAATGTTTTTAAATTATAAGATTTGGACGAACTCTCTCGATCGTTGACCTATTTATCGGAAAACGATCCCTTTTTAGCTCACCTGAGCCGAAGGCTAATAGGTGAGCTTATAGTGTACCCATGCTCCGGCGTCCGTCCGTCGTCCGTCCGTCGTCCGTCGTCCACAATTTCAAAGATCTTCTTCTCTGAAACCGCTGGGATGATTGTTCTCATATTACACATACACCATCTACAGATGGGGGGGGGGGAATAATTGTGTTTTTTGTTTTGATCAGATAAGGACTCTGGTTGCTATGGCAACTTATGCTTCCCATAGACTTATAATGGAAAAAAGTGAAAATTGCCAGTTTTTGCTGTCTTGTTGGAGAGAATTGAATTTTGTTTTTGCAGAAATGTTTATTGGGTATTCCTCTACGTTTCATGTGACTTTTGTCCTAATCCTTCATTTTGATTGGTTGCAGGGGTCCCATATAGGGCAAAATTTCGAAAAACATTCAAAAATCTTCTTCTCAGAAACTGTTAAGGGGATGAAGCCTATACTTTGTATATATTTTCCTGACAGTGGCCTCTACATAATTTGTGTTTTTTATTCCAGGCGGATAAGAACTCTGGTTGCTATGGCAACTTAAAGTTTCTATAGACTTATAATGGGAAAAGTGGAAATCGGCTATTTTCCGCTAAAATTGCGGACATTTGAATTTTGTTTTTGCAGAAATGTTTATTGAGTAGTGTTTAACGTTTCTTGCGAGTTTTGTCTAATCCTTTATTTTGTTTGATTGCAAAATTTTGAAAAAAAAAAAAAAAAAAAAGACAGCATTAAAAAATCTTCTCCTCAGGAATTGTCAAGTGGATGAATCCTGTACTTTGTATACATGTTCCTGACATTAACCTCTACATAATTTGTGTTTTTATTCCAGTCGGATAAGAACTCTGGTTGCTATGGTAACTTTAAGTTTCCATAGACTTATAATGGGAAAAGTGGAAATTAGCTATTTTTTGAAAACTATTGCAGCCTGAGATCTGAAAAGTGATAGATGCAAACAACTAATGGATTAGATGAAGGTATATGATTAATTTAGGTCAAGGTCATCTCTTGACCTTGGCCGGTCTGTCGTCCATGCACACTTTTTAAAGATTTTTTTCTCTGAAACCACTTGGCCAATCAAAGCCAAATTTTATATGAAGCATCTATAGGAAGTGGGAACCAATGTATATATAAATAATCCCGGTCACATGACCAAGATGGCCGCCATGCTCATATATGGTAAAAAACCCTTAAAATATCTTCTTCTCCAGAACCGGTGAACCGATTTCAAAGAAACTTTGCATGAAGTATGGATGACTCAAGTACTACAATGTATATATAAAACATGACCCTGTGGTGACCTATATAAAACATGACCCTGTGGTGACCTTGACTTATTTTATGGCAAGGTCAACATAGGTCGTCAATGCATTTAAATGGGGAAACCTTTTAAAGTGTCATTTTAAGTGAAAGTGTTGCAGGAAATGGGCTGTAGGACTAAAATTTAATGATTCTGAAAATATGGACCCCAGGGGCTCATCTGCTTTTAAAAGTTTATTTGAAGGGGAAAATCAGCAGGAAATTGGCAAATGGACAGAATATTGATTATTCTGAAAAAAAAGAAAATGGCCCAAGGGCTTCATCTGCCTCTGCACTGGGGTTAAATACCACAATATTCAAATATGTTTATTGGTTTATGAAGCAGATCTCAGGTGAGCGTTTACAGGACCATTGGTCCTCTGGTCTTGTCTTCGTATAAACTCCCAAGGTTGGGACACCCAGAGATCATCTGGTAAAACGTCGACTAAAATCTTCTTGAGCACACATATACTTTTTCAAAGTCTTTAAAATATTAGAGGGCGTAAAACGTAACTTGAAGCACGTGAAATATTTACAAGTAATGAAACTATATAATCCTCCAAAAACTTATTTACATCATAGGGCGGTCGTAACTGCTACCCCAACTTTGACCAGTCTGTAACATATCTTTCATTTTATGTATCCGTTTCATTTGTAGCCTGCAGCAAAGTTCTGTTGAGGCTTTGGAGATTTAATATGAAATTATGTTGTTTCCAATACAGTGTTCTCGTTCACGTCCGCTTTCATAGATGATTGACATGCCGTATCACGATCTACCGGATTGGACCGAAACTATCCGAAACGAACCGATATTGTCCGAAACGGACATAGATTGTTATCAAGAAAATTATCTATCTATCTTCCACTACTTCTTAACCTCATCAGAGGACTTCAGAAGGAATTCCGGTATACCAAGTGCTAAAGGGGGTTAGCTGAAATAAAAGAAAAGTGAAGTGGGTGAAATGAGTTTGTACAGTGAAAGAAGAGTGTTAGTATAGTTTAAAAGATAAAAAAAAAAACAGAATCTGGTGATTAGGGAGACACATGCACCACCTGGCAAACAGCATGACTGAACTGTGCCACGGTGGGGAGCATGACAATACTGATGGGTAAAGCGTTCCAATGTACTGCAGTTCTTGGAAAAAAGCTATACTTGCAGTAATTGGTAGAAGTGCTGATTTGTCTGTATGCCAGCGGGTGGATGAATTTGGACTGCCTGCGATTTGGTGTGAGATAGTCAGTTAGAGGGATTGCTACAAGATCATATGTGATCTTGTACAGCATGGTCAGTCGGGTATCTATTCGCCTTTGGTCTAATGGACGCCAGGAAAGTTTATTGAGCATTTCAGTAACACTGGAGGTGGACCTGTAGTCATGGGTAGCCCACCTGGCCGATCTACGTTGAACAGATTCTATCTTTTTTATGTCAGTGTTGGTGTGGGGAGACCATACAGAGGAGGCGTATTCCAGCTGTGGTCTGGCAAGTGTTTTGTAGGCTGTGGATTTGAGGTCTTGGTTATGAACTTTGATATTGCGTTTGAGAAAGCCCAGCGTTTGATTTGCTTTTTTAGTGATGTTATTTATGTGATTTCCCCAGCTGAGGTCTTCTGATATTGTGACCCCAAGGTACTTGGCAGCGGGTACACTTTCAAGTTCAGTGTTGTGTAGAAAGTATTTGGATGGAATGGGAGTCTTGAATCTGGTCACATGTAGGACCTGACATTTTGCTGGGTTAAATTTCATATCCCAATCTTCTTCCCATTTCTCGAGTTTCAGGAGGTCTTCTTGAAGGATGTTTGCTTCTGAGAGTGAGCTGATGCATAGATACATTGCTGTGTCGTCTGCGAAAAGTCTGACTCTTGACCTTACCTGTTCTGGAAGGTCATTAATGTAGGCTAAGAATAGGATTGGTCCGAGAACAGAGCCCTGCGGGACACCAGAGGAGACAGGGATGGGGCTGGAGCTGATACCGTTGGTTACTTCAGATTGTTTCCTATTGTCTAAAAAGTCTTTTATCCATTTTAGAGTGTCACCCCGAATGCCATAGGCATGAAGTTTTTGGAGCAATTTTTCATGGGCGACTTTATCAAAAGCTTTACTAAAATCTAAAAGTATAAAGTCTGTCTGTTTTTTGGACTCCATGTTTTTGGAGAGTTCATCAATAAGCATGATCAACTGGGTCTCGCAGGACCGCCGCTCTCGGAACCTATGCTGTAAGTCATAGAAGATATTCTGGTCCGTGAAATGTTTTGATATGTTGGATGCCACAATGTGTTCCAGTACTTTGCAAAGAACACATGTGAGCGATATGGGGCGGTAATTGGCTGGGTCCGTCTTGTCTCCTTTTTTGAATATAGGGGACACATTTGCTTCCTTCCAGATGGTAGGGAGTTTACCTTGGTCTAAGGACCTCTGGAAGATTATTTCAACAATGGGAGCTAATTCCTTACGAAGAGTTTGTAGTACAATGGGTTTGAGTTGGTCGGGACCAGATGCTTTATGGGGATTGAGCTTTTTCAAAAGGCATTCAATACCCTTTGATGAAATTTCTATGTCCGGCATTTTAGTGTATGGGCTGGCTTGGAAGGGAAGGTTTGGACCTAGGTCAGTTAGGTCCTGTAAGGTCTTTTGTGCCATGGCTTTCAGTGATGTGGGTGATTTTGGGCTAAAAACAGATTGAAACTGAAGGTTTAGAGTATTGGCCTTGTCTGTGTCAGAGGTGAAAGTCTGTCCATTGGCCTTTAAGGATGTTATGCCACTATTGTCTTGCCTGGAGTGTTTCAGCAGGGAGTATAATTTCTTGGTATTGACCTTGGTAGGGGTGTCAAGGTCAGGGTCATCGGCTTCTTGCTGTAGGCCAAGAATGTCACCGATGTATTTTTCATAGGCCGTTTCAGATACCCGGCGTACCAGGTGTTTATAGTCAAGAAATTTCTTGTGATCAACAGGTCTGTTTGACCTGGTCCATCTCTTATAGTGTCTGTCTCGTTTACGCATCAGGCGGCGGATCTCTTGATTGATCCATGGGAGACCATCTCTTGATCTTGCCTTGCGTATTGGAATGTAGGTGTCGATACCATGCTGGAGTTTGGTGACAAACTCATCCCACAGAGTCTGGATGTCTGCGGTAGCAAGGTCCGACTGAAGTACTGAGTGGAATTCCCTCATAGACTCCTTTAGCTGGTCCCAGTTGGCCTTTTTGTATAGGAAGATATTACGGGGGACCTGCTTAATCATTTTGGGCTTGACATTTACTTCCGCAGTTATTATATCATGGTCAGAGAGACCAGGGAGGACTGACGTTTTGTCTATGAGGGTTGGATTTGTAGTAAAGAAAGGTCCAGAATGTTTTGACCTCTGGTTGGCGAGGTCACCATTTGCTCCAGTTGGCAATCATCAAAGGCCTCAAGACATTTACTGTAGAAGTCAATGTTGGGGCAGTCTGGTTTGAGAGTCTTTGTCACCCAGTCAATCTTGTTCCTAAAAATGATAGCATGATAGTTTGATCTTGCTTGAGCCAATTAGAATAATACTACCACAGAATCAAGCAACAATGGAAGGACAAGGTGAATCCAGTATGGTTCGAATTTTTCACCACATAGTAGCATGTGAAGCATTTTATGTGCACAACAATATTGTGATTTACTAAGAACGCAGGAAAACCGTACCCGAAGAGCTATTGCACCCTGCATACATGTATGCGTCATGTAACCAGGTTTCTTATAGTACGGATTTATGCTACATCACACGACACCACAAAAATGTTAGTTTAACCCATATTTTACGAATGGATTTTCCCATCGTTATCATTTGGGGTAGTCCACTTTCATTTTTAGCGACATCAGGAGTAATTTTTAAATTGTATTCAATTTTTCGATGAAAATTCTCCAAGCAAACAGAATAGCCCCAGATGGGACGCCGTCACATCTGGGGCTATTCTGTTTGCCTATGCCCCATAAAAGGGACGCCAGGCTTAAATGAGTTAACCTCACTTTTAAGAATTCACCATAGCAGATTTTGGCTAATGCCACATAACCTTAGATTTAAATTATATTTATATCACAGCTTTGAAACTTGATTCACCTTGTCCTTTCATTATTGCTTGATTCTGTGGTAATATTATTCTGATTGGGTCTAGCAAAATCAAACTTTCATCATGCATTTGAAATCTTTGTTTTGAGACTCGGAGAATCTAATCAAGTTAGGCACAAGCACGCAATACAACTTTGGGTCACATAGATAGCAAGAATATATGTTTGGAACTTTAAAAAAATCTTCTTTTGCTGATGGAATTTTACATATGTTTGTTTGTTTCTTTTAAGTTTTAAAGGTCAAGTCAACAATATTTCAGACGTGGTGATGAAACCATTACGGTGTAACACAGTATCTGTTTTATTTAGTATCAAAATGCACTAAACGTTACTAATTAAAAGGAATAATTCTTCTTGTCGGTGTAGATTAATATCACAATCTCATACTATTTTAACTTCCAAATTTCTATGAACCCCTCCGTATAGCATGTTACAAAGAACATGCTATAATTTTCTTGTTAATCCTACGTATGCTCAAGAACGCTAGGATCGAGTGTATGATTATCTCAGCTACTTTAGATTATTTTTGCAGGATTATGTTTCAAAGCATCATTATCTTATGAAAACCCAACACCTATGCATCTCAAATTATAATATCAGACATTTTGGAATGTCCATGTGTCCCTATAATGATCCCTAGAACCGATTCATCAGGAAAACATGTCCGTGAAATGTGTACCCCCTCAAACCCCACTTTTATATAGCAAAACTGGGGTATGCAGGGGTAAACCTATTTTTCTTATTTTTGCTCCAAAACATAGATTGTGGGTACTCGTTAGAACCGCCTCGGCGAGGCGGTTCTAACGTGTACCCACAATCTATGTTTTGAGCAAAAATAAGAAAAATATCAAAATTTTTCTACTGAAAATTTCCATTTTTTACAACTTTAAAAATCTCTGTATATTGCATGGGCATGTTTTCGTAATGGCTTCAGGGGACCGCCCAAAAATTATTTTAGATCGGTCTTGCGATCCACTGAGTTTAAGTCCCGGTCCCACTGCGCTTAAGATCGCTTAAGATCGCTATACGATTGTCTTAATATTAATTTGGGGTTCGCTTCCTTGATCCCGATATCCAAATGAAGAAAGCAGAAACATGTTGGGAAACACTTTTCAAATTTTGCATACGCAGTCTTGTCAATAAACTTATGAATAGACAATCGTACGATTGCTCACGATTCAGTGGGACCGGACTTTACCTATGGCTATCATAATAATGCAGTGCTTAACTGGTCGTAGAAGACGATCCCACTGAATCGTAAGCAATCTTTTTCCAGCGTGTTTCTGCTTTCTTACATTGAAAATCGGGGTCAAAGAAATGACCCAAATACAAAATCAAGATGAAAGATAATCGTATGACGATCTTAAGCAGTGTGACTGGGACTAAAACGATCGCAAGGGCAGTGGTACCAAGACTTAACGACAAGTCATAAACTATGAGACCTGACTCGCAACATCGTAGGTTTGACTTGTGCGTTGCATGATTAATGTTTCTAAAATGCTGAAGGTACTTATAGCATGCTTAACGAATATATTATGAGCCTGTGCGTGGGAAAACGAACAATTTAAGATTCCCACCAGGTCCGACACCGACCGGGCTGTACAGTCAAAGAAAATGGTTAGAGGCTTGAAATTTTGTATTTAAGTAGAAGAGTGATTGAACTATCCATGTAGTGAAAATAAAGGCGCTGATCAGCTTCGCAGTTACCGCGATGCTTGTCTGCGCCTTTGTTTTCGCCTATGCAGATTGTTGGTTTTCCCATGCGGCGGCTCATATTTAAGAAATATAAAAGATGAGGGTTCAATAGACGGTTAGCACAGGTGTTTTAAACATTAGTCATTTTTGTAATTACATAATGTTATTGGCATAATTTTTATAATTAAACGTGTTCAGCTTAATGATTCACATATAAAACTATGATTTATGACTAGTCTAACTCCCGCTATTCTTTTAACGGCAGTTATGTCTTCTTTTATCCGATGCATCAGGAAAAACAAGGCTGTGCAATGCAACCCCCCCCCCCCCCCTTAAACCCCACTCTTATATAGTAAATCCGGAAATTTTCGCGAGAACTTAATTTTCGCTAATATTCGCGAATTCGTTGACTCGCGAAAATAAAGTTCTCGCTAATAATGAATAACAATAAGCTTTATAGACTGCATGAGTCCTCGTTCGCGAATCCAAAGTCTCGCTAATAATTCGGAAATCGAAAAATCGCGAAATAAAAGTCACGCGAAAATTTCCGAACTTACAGTAGTAAAACTGGGGTATGCATGGGTATACCAATTTTTCTTATTTTTGCTTCAAAACATAGATTGTGGGTAGAACAGTCTATGTTTTGAGCAAAAATAAGAAAAACATATTTTTTTTTCAGCTGAAAATTTTCAATTTTTAAAGCTAAAACAATCACTGTATATTGCATGGAGTGTCCAAAATCAAGCTTGCCATCGACGAAACGCAATTGAGCAATGCAAATTTAAGGAATCGAAGAATTAACTCTTTTTGTACAAGTTTATCACATTTAATGCTTTAGATGCCTCTTCCCGCGTCTCCACAGAGCCACAATAATCTTCTAAATGATTTCTGCATCAAACTGCAACGACAGCCAAAAAAGCAATATTCAATGTGTTTACATTTGACACGATAGATATAAGATAGCTTTAAGGGCTATAATATATTTAAACGAACTCATTTTATTCCTACATGTAGTATATCATTTTGTTATGAGCAGTTATATAATGTGGGTTTCCAGCCTATAGCAACTAGAAAAAGTGCATTGAGAGGCACGTATACCCCCGGCTGGTAGCCACCAATCCCCCTCCCTATCCCCCACCCCAACCATCCGGTACATGCTCACCCCTGACATTGAACCTCAAATCCCCAATGAAAGGCAGTACATGTACCCTTAGAAATAAGTGCTTACAAACATGGGGGAGTGTAGTTTTAGAATGACGGTTCTATTTTAGAGAAGTATACAGAGCTGACTTGTATACTCAATCTAGGACATAATCACGGACGTTGTGGGTCAGGTCCTCAGTCCTAGATTGAAATGAAAATGGAATGTCATTCTCAAAAAAAAAAAAAAAAAAAAGTATGTCCTAGATCTTAACCTCTAGTCCCACCCCCACCCCCAGGCATAGACCCTGAAGTCCAACCCTTACGTGGTACCTATGGTCTAAGTATGAATGCATCCTGACACTTGGTTGTCAAGATATAGACCTACAGAATATTAGTCTTGGTAACTTTCATATTATTTAAATATGTCATAGATTTTGACCTCCAGCTCCACCCCTGGAGTTTGGTGCAATGGAATAAATTTCAACCCTAAGGGGTATCTATGATCCAAATACGAATACATTTCTACAAGTATTTGTTAAGATATAGACTTAGAGAAACAACACTATGTAAATAGCACATTTTCAAGGTGACCTAGATTTTGAACTCTAGCCCCACCCCCGGACATGACCCTGGGGTCCGAACTCATGGAAACAAAGCCAACCTTATAGGGTACCTAAAGTCTAAATCTGAATAATTTCTGACAACTAGCTCATTTATATACACCACCAGAGAAACTTTAAACAAAACCAAATTAAAGTTGACCTAGATTTTGACCTCTAGCCCCAACCCGGGCATGGACTCTGGGGTCCGAACTCATGGAAACAAAGAAACCCCTATAGGGTACCTATGGTGCAGATATGAATGGTTTGTGGTGATTGGTTCATGAGATATACACCACTAGAGAAACTTTAACCAAAACTTTAACGTAAGTTCTACGAACCTTCCGGAATCACGAACGAACAAACGAACTAACATACATGTACGAACGGACGAACGGAAGAACGGAAAAGCAAAAGCTATATACCCGTCGGCATAAATGCCGGGGGTATAATCAAATTGCCGTGGCATGTATTTTGCAAAACAATAAGTGATGTCACGTAAATCAAATATATTTTATAATTTTGAAAGAGCAAAATCGTGGTTCAATTTGATTTTGCGGTCTATTTTAGGATTCGCCGTGACCCGTAAGAAGTACAGTGATTAAGGTACCGATTATGCAAGATTTGGCATAGATTGATCATTTATATTAAAAGTGCTCAGTCATAATATATAATTTAAAAATAATTTAAAGAAACCGTGACGGCCATAAATCAATTGGTATGAAACAAATGATGATGTCAAAATGATGAAAATGTTTCTGGTAAATGAGCCGTCTCGTGGGAAAACCAACAATGTGGTTTCCGAATAGGTCTGACACAAATTAGACTGCACAGTCACAGAAGCAGGCTAGAAGCTTGAAATTTTGGATGTAGAAAGTAGAGGAGTTTTACTATCTGAATAGCGAAAACAAAGGCGCTGATCAGCTTCGCGATTACCGCGAAGCTGGTCTGCGCCTTTGTTTTCGCCTATGCAGATTGTTGGTTTTCCCATGCAACGGCTCATATAATAATGACTAGCATAATGTTGATGTAACACAAAGCATAATTATATTGCTATGCATTAACTGCCTGCAAACCACCGTAGAACATAGCACGGTTACATAAATGGCACCGTATCTTGACAAGTAATCCGTTGGCGTGCGATAACTACAGGCCTGGTCCCACTGCTTTTACATGTAAGATCGCTTACGACCAGTTAAGTCCCGGTCCCACTTAAGATCGCTATACGATTGTCTTGATAATAATTTATGGGTCATTTCTTTGACCCCGATATGCAAGTTAAGAAAACAGAAACAGATTTGAAAACATTTTACAAATTTTGCATACGCAGTCTTATCAAAAACCTTATGAATAGGCAATCGTATGATTGCTTACAGTGGGACCGGCACTTTAGGGATTTCATTATTGTGATAATCACAGGTAAACACAGTGGATCATAAGACCGATTTTTGGGTGGTCCCCAGAAATAATCAGTTTAAGGGATTGTTACAAGGATTTAAGGATATACCAAAATTGAAACAGTCGCTGCTGAGAAAATTATAAAAGATTCAATACGTAATATCTGCTTAAAAGTTGACGTTTCTCTGTGACCATGACGATACCGCGCGCGACGTCTAAGCTAAGGTTCTTCTTAAGTGCCGGTCCCACTGAATCGTAAGAAATCGTACGATTGTGTAATCTTTAGATTTGTGATAAGACTGAGCATGCAAATTATGCAAAATGTTTTCCAACGTGTTTATATTTTCTTAAATAAGAGCCAAAGAAATGATTCCAAAATTGATATTTAGACAATCGTATAGCAATCTTAAGCGATCTTAAGCGCAGTGGGACTGAGACTTTACACTTAAACCAACGGTGATCGAAAATTTGTTTTGTCTTGGATAATGAAGAAGATCATACTACATACGAGATCACAATGTAAACGCTGTAACCCCTTTATTTCAGTATGCTAACTTGTTTCGACATGTCCGTTTCGGACTGTTTCATAAATATCATTTCCGGAGAAAAAGAATACTATTATGAATATTTTGTAGATGTAAATAAACCCCTTTGTAGATGCAAATAAACCCCTTATTTGAATGATTACGAAAACGCGACGCTGCAATACAGTTTCTTTTTACAGCTGTGAAAATGGAAAAAAGAAAAAAAAAAGTCATTTGCTTCTTAGACATATTCTCCATACCACAGTTTGTAAATGTCATTGCATAGGTGAGCAAATGATTGTATAAATAAAAATTTTCACATTTATTTTGAAGACGTATTTATTGTGGCATTTATTTGCCCTAATACTCAGACACTTTTCAGCACACACTGTTTTAATTGTTTATTTTTGAACAATATTTATTTAACAGGAAGCTATTAGCATACTGTAAGGTGAAGCATCTCATAGCGTTCGTTGTACAGTAATGAATAAAATGAGCCGCGACGCGAGAAAACCGGTCTTCGGGGTTTCCGACCAGGTCTGACACAAACCGGGCTGTACAGCTACAGAAGCAGGCTAGAAGCTTGAAATTTCGGATTTGAGAAGAAAAGAAATTGTACTATCCGAGTAGCGAAAACAAAGGCGCTGATCAGCTTCGCAATTACTGCGAAGCTGATCTGCGCCTATGTTTTCGCATAGGCAAAAATCCGGTTTTCTCACGATGCGGCTCAAATGTCAAGTTTTGTCGTTTATATGTGGCTATATTTGCATATTCTAACGTAAACGACCACGAATCTGACCCAAATTTCTGAAAGCGGGGGGAACAGTTCATCGTATTTCAATATTTTATACCATTACGTTAAGGAGCAAATGAAAATTGTGGTTTTTGAATGAGAAATGCTGACAAAGTTGCTTCGGTATCTTAGAAATACGTTTGGTTCGTTTCTGAAACGTATTATCAAGGATGGCGCTACGAGTGTCACAAATTAACATTACGAAAACTTGCCCATGAAATATACCAATATTTTTTAAGGTGTAAAAATTTGAAAATTTCAATGGAAAAATGATATTGTTAACATTGTTGCTCAAAACATACATTGTGGGTACACCTTCTAAAGAGTACCCTCAATGTACGTTTTGGATCAAAAATAAGAAAATTAGGTATACCCCAGCATACCCCTGCTTTGCTATGTAAATGTGGGGTTCAAGGGGGTATACTTATCACGGTTATGTTATCCTAATGATGAAATATTGCTGCAAAAGTTAACATTATGTATAACCCCTGTAAATACTAAATTCAAATGTACTTCAAGATGGAGAAAATCAAATAGTTTGTTAAGACGTTTATTGATGCGCAAGTTGAATATAAAGGTTCATTTATTAACTTAATTTTAATGTATGCATTTATTCTGCAAAAGGTGACGCAATAAATATACAAAAAAAAAAAAAAAAAAAAAAAACATATGATTGACACGTTTGTCTGCAGTATGCGACAAATCAACCTTTACGCTTTCAAGTTACGGCAGTAAAATACAAAATGAAAATTAGCATTCGCATGAGAAATCCAACAATTTGGGTTTCCGAACAGGTCCGACCCAGAAGAAGGGTAGAAGCTTGAAATTTCGGATTTAAGAAGAGACATTGTACTATCCGTAGCGCGAAAACAAAGGCACTGATCAGCTGTGCAGTTACTGCACAGCTGATCTGCGCCTTTGGTTTCGCATATGCAGATTGTTGGTTTTCTGATGCGGCTGTGACAACTTGAGTTCGTTTTCATCAGGTACATACATACTCATGTACGCGTGCAAGCGTTGCAGGGGATAACCGACCGTACACATCGCACCAACCCATCACGAAAACATGTCCATGTAATGTATACCCCCCTGAACCCCACTTTTATATAGCAAAACTGGAGTATGCAGGGGTATACCCATTTTTCTTATTTTTGCTCCAAAACATAGATTGTGGGTACTCGTTAGAACCGCCTCGGCGAGGCGGTTCAAACGTGTAACCACAATCAATGTTTTGAGCAAAAATAAGAAAAATATCAATTTTTTTTCAGTTGAAAATTTTCAATTTTTGAAGCTAAAAAAATCTCTGTTTATTGCATAGGCAAGTTTTCGTAATGCTAAGTTTTGGCTGGCTCTAGATTTATTAACAGATAAATTGGACAGCATTGCTTTAAGGTTGAGGCTCCTGAAAGCTTCAGAGCGCGTTAATGATGCATCAAATACCCAGGACAAAAGAAAGCTAACATTGAAACCTCGTGTACTCAGAGACTAGCACGTTATAGTCCGGTTTGTCTTCTGTGGCATCACCTTTGTTATATCAATTGAACACGACGTCAACTTACCGGCGTATCATGCCTGACGTTTCTAGCATTTCATTTCGGTGCACCAAATATTAAAAATATGTACTACGCGAACCTTGCCATTTATCTACTTTGATATTTTAAAAGTCGCTATAACAAAGCAATGGTCGCCCTTGCGTGAGAATGCACCAATTGTATATCATCGAAGGCTTGAATTTACAAAACCCCACCTGCATACAGTAAAACTGAGGTATACAGGGTATACAGTACAGGGGTTTATATATTTCTCTTATTTTTGGTCCAAAACAACGGTGCTGAACAGCTGTGCAGTAACTGCGCCTTAGTTTTCGTCTATAGGTGCATGTTGTTGGTTTTCTTATGCGACGGTTCAAGTGATTGTTGTCCTTGTGCGAAGGTAACTTGGCAACTTGTTCACCTTAATTAACAAGTACCATTTAACATTTTCCTTAGGTTATGCAATAGGTTAATATTCCGTGTAACCCTCATGCAAGGACAAAATTGTGCAATAAGTAAAAAAATCGCATGACCATGATATGTCTTTGATCTGTGTGTTGCATTTTTCTTTCTAATTAAGTCACATTTTGCTTGGTTTCTGTTTACATGATGATACACAACTTAACGATAGAAGTTACGGATTTATAAAAAGTGTAAGAAAATGATTAATCTGTAAATATACAAATAAGAACAAATGAAATGCAAGGTAGACTGAAGCTCTATATTAGGAAACCCATAAAAGCCCATTGCAGATACATCAAAACATTTCGCTTATTATGACAACCTGTCCGGGGATGATATCGTATCATGAGAAATCCCGATTTCTGCCTATGCAAACACAAAGGCGCAGATCAGCTGTGCAGTAACTGCACAGCTGATCAGAGCCTTTGGTGTCGCTACCCGGATAGTTAATGTCCTCCTCTTCCCGAATCCGAAATTTCAAGCTTCTAGCCACCTCCTGTAGCTACACAGGCTGATTTGTGTCAGATCTGGTCGGAAATCCCGAAGGCCAGTTTTCTAGCGGAACGGCTCAGATGATAAAATACTATTTCCGCCTGTTTGCAGCTGTGTTGCATGACTGATTATTGCAGGTTTATGCACACTGCAAAATGCTTGTTTCGTATCTTTGAACACTAACGTGAATTTCAAGCATACTGTTCAGTTTAAGGAAAGTTCTTCTTTTGCACGTTTCGCCGCAAAGTATCGCGGTAAATCGCGGAGAAAGAAAATCGATTTTCCGCAAATAAACCCGTGTAACTATACCAAAGGGATTGATAATTATATGAACTGTCATTTCAAGCAAGGACGTCGACGTAGTAATGACTTAACTAAACTGTTATTACGGTGTGTCAAATTGACATCTTTATGTCGAGATATTTTATGTTCCGGTCTATAATTATGACACATTATGATTTTCGACATACAAATAGGTATTTAGTTTTCGGTTCATTTATATTCCTATTACGTCAGTTTTCATGTCTTAGAAGTACATTTTAGTATACTGCGAAACATTCCTACGAGGGTGACTGTTTTGATTTCGATTTGCTCATGGATTATTTGCTTTAGACTTGCCATCGCAAGGTCCAACCCGACTCTCCCTAAATTTCCACGGATACCTGAAAACATACTTTTACTAATGTTTGTTCTAACCCTTTGTAGTATGTAAGGGCTGTCGTCTATAGTTACATTCTGACGTATTTGAGCTATTTAAAAGAGCAGTTTGTATTATCAGCCACAAAATGCCATTAGTGCCAGTGCGCTCTGTTTACGTTTATTTTTTTATCGTCAGCCTTGTTTCTCACCATCAATAATTTAACCCGAATATATTTTAGCTATCCTAATTGACACTTCATAAGGTCAAGCTTTTATTGTTATATATATTTTTTTCTTCTTATCACACACTATATAGAACTCGCACCTAATCCATGCAAAGGTTGCCACTTAGTATAAATATAGTGGTTTTACTTTAAACTTTCACAAAATATGAGCCAGTGCATGAGAAAAACAACAATTTGCATATGCGAAAACAAAGACGCAGATCAGCTTCGCGGTAACCGCGAAGCTGATCAGCGCCTTTGTTTTCGCTACACGGATAGTACAATCTCTCTTCTTCTTAAATCCGAAATTTCAAGCTTCTAGCCTGTTTCTGTGACTGTACAGCCTGGTTTGTGTCGGACCTGGTCGGAAACCCAAATTGTTGGTTTTCTCATGCACAGGCTCATATATTAAGTGATTGATCCTATCATCGGAAGGCTACAGTTTAAGAAATGAGTCGCATAAGATAGTGTTGCATCTTAGTCATTTAACAAGGTCCTATACTCTCTTTATATTTAAAATATAAATGCAACAATTCTGTTGTTGGTCTATCTGTTTTATGTTGTGTTTTCGGTTTCCGCAATATGTGCGCATTATATACGCATTCAAGTGAACACGATAATGAAATAGCTGTTCAATCGGGTTACTGTATGTTCCCTTTGTATCAATGTATTTTCGTTATTATTATGGCTGTTGGATCATAAAGAAAACAAATTATGTGTAATCCAAAGACCATTTTTTTTAAAAAACAAAACAACAATAAGCCTAACTTGTCAGTTTATCATTAGACTAAACACACAGTTTGTCCCAATATAACTGCTCTTCTATCATTTTTGACATGTTATAATGAAGCTCATGTCGAGTTAATTATCAAATGCGATTTGTTTTATTACGTGAATACGACTGTGCACTCCACTGCAGAACGTTATAGTCACTTACATACTTAGATCTTTTTCGTGACATGGGTTTTTGTGTTCTAATTGAGCGTTTGGTCATTTTGGTTATAAAATAGAACCAGTACTTGAACGAGTTAGGCAAATATGTATCCCGTTATACATATGAATGAAATGAATGTGTTTGACCAATAGGAACAGGCGTGTCATTCATATTTATAACGGTAAATCTGAGACGAAGGTCTACTACGATCGTCCGGGAACTATACGAATTTTGGGACATTTTTGCAAACCAGGCCGCAATTGTTTATTTTATTTCGCCCAAAACATAGATCCTGTGTTGCTTGGGGTCATCTTGTGGAATGCGCGTCCGATCTTTTTCGTGGCATGGTTTTTAGCTCACCTGAGCCGAAGGCTCATAGGTGAGCTTATAGTATACCCATGCTCCGTCGTCCGTCCGTCGTCCGTCCGTCCGTCGTCCGTCCGTCGTCCGTCGTCCACAATTTCAAAGATCTTCTTCTCTGAAACCGCTGGGCCGATTGTTCTCATATTACACATACACCATCTACAGGTAGGGGGAAAGAATAATTGTGTTTTTGTTTTGATCGGATAAGGACTCTGGTTGCTATGGCAACTTATGCTTCCCATAGACTTATAATGGAAAAAAGTAAAAATTGCCAGTTTTTGTTGTCTTGTTGGAGATATTTGAATTTTGTTTTTGCAGAAATGTTTATTGAGTAGTCCTCTACGTTTCATGTGACTTTTGTCCTAATCCTTCATTTTGATTGGTTGCAGAGGCCCCATATAGGGCAAAATTTCGAAAAACATTCAAAAATCTTCTCCTCAGAAACTGTCAAGGGGATGAAGCCTATACTTTGTATACATGTTCCTGACAGTGGCCTCTACATAATTTGTGTTTTTTATTCCAGGCGAATAAGAACTCTGGTTGCTATGGCAACTTAAAGTTTCCATAGACTTTTAATGGGAAAAGTGGAAATCGGCTATTTTTCCGCTAAAATTGCAGACATTTGAAATTTGTTTTTGCAGAAATGTTTATTGAGTAGTGTTTGACGTTTCTTGCGAGTTTTGTCCTAATCCTTTATTTTGATTGGTTGCTGGGGCCCCATAAAGGGCAAAATTTTGAAAAAAAACATTCAAAAATCTTCTCCTCAGAAACTGTCAAGTGGATGAATCCTTTACTTTGTATACATGTTCCTAACAGTAGCCTCTACATAATTTGTGTTTTTATTCCAGTCGGATAAGAACTCTGGTTGCTATGGTAACTTTAAGTTTCCATAGACTTGTAATGGGAAAAGTGGAAATTAGCTATTTTTTGAAAACTATTGCAGCCTGAGATCTCAAGGTCATCTCTTGACCTTGGCCGGTCTGTAGTCCTTACGCACTTTTCAAAGATTTTTTTCTCTGAAACCACTTGGCCAATCAAAGCCAAATTTTATATGAAGCATCTATAGGAAGTGGGCACCAACATGTATATAATAATCCAGGTCACATGACCAAGATGGCTGCCATGCCCATATATGGTAAAAACCCTTAAAATATCTTCTCCAGAACCGGTGAACCGATTTCAACGAAACTTTGCATGAAGTATGGATGACTCAAGTACTACAATGTATATATAAAACATGACCCTGTGGTGACCTTGACTTATTTTATGGCAAGGTCAACATGGGTCGTCAATGCATTTGAATGGGGAAAACTTTTAAAATGTCATTTTAAGTGAAAGTCTTGCAGTAGGACTGAAATTTAATGATTCTGAAAAAAAAAAAATGGACCCCAGGGGCTCATCTGCTTTTAAAATGTTATTTGAAGGGGAAAATCAGCTGGAATATGAAGCAGATCTCAGGTGAGCGTTTACAGGACCATTGGTCCTCTGGTTTTGTGTTCTATTAGCGTTTGGTCATTTTGCTTATGAAATAGAACCAGTTCTTGAACGAGTTGTACCGTTACGAACTACTTTCTGTAAACACCTAGTATTTGTGTCTGTGACAAAAATGTGTTTTATTTTGTTACAAATAGATCTCATACTAGGATGTTTATACAAAGATGGTTTGTAAATATTTTTCAATGTTTGTTTAATAGTGACTTGTAGACCCATTGGGTCGGGCGCTTCAATTATGTCTTGTATGTATGTAAAAATTGTTCATGTAGCGTATGTCACTTTAATAAAAAAATACTTAATGACTTACTTACTTACTGTACAAATCAAAGACAGTTTATCGAATTTTTTTCCACTTAAATCTGTAAACAGACAAACTGAGTGTAGAAAATGCCCAAAATGATCGTATTAAATTGTGAACCGATGCAAAGTGTTATGGCTGTCGACCTTTCTAAGTTTGTCTTTACAGAATATGGTCCACATTACATATCAAAACAGCTATACTTCGTTGATATTAAAACATAAATTTATTCTGTTTGATTGTTTTGGCATCCCAATCGTCAATTTTTCAGTCATTTGGGGACGTACTCCAAGGGTACACAGAACTATTGAGAACTAAAACAATTCTCGCGCAAAGGCAACAGACGGTGGCATTTTGTTTCGGCCATTATAGTAATATATGCATATTTTAATCCTATGCATCAGGAAAACATGTCCATGTAATGTATACTCCCTTTAACCCCATGTTTATATACCAGAACTGGGGTAAAGAGGGGTATACCTATTTTTCTTATTTTTGATCCAATAATAGATTGTGGGTACTCGTTAGAACCGCCTCGGTCAGGCGGTTCTAACGTGTACTCTCATTCTATGTTTTGAGCAAAAGTAAGTAAAAAAATAAAAAAAATTCTGTTGAAAAAAAAAAAATCCGTATATTGCATTGGCAAGTTTTTGTAATGGTCAGGAAGTTTCGCAGCAGTATGTTACGGCCTTTATCATACAACACACAATAAATCGGTTTACTGCAGCTGGTGTTGTGCCATGTGGCGGCTCTATCAATACATTATCTATAGCGCAGACTATATTTTCCTTTTGGTCCTTTGAGATCAGCGAAGATATTCTGAGAAATCGGAAATTATCGGCTTAGATTAATTTTCTAACCAACTTTTGATGTATTTTGCCCAATTTGAACAATTCTAGTCTTTGTGTTGAATACCCTCTTGAAAGTTACAAATTTACAGTAATTCAATTTGGCTTCATGTTGCCAAATCTAAAGGGTCACAGATGAGGTTTGAGTAGCCTAAACCGCGGTATGAACCGCTCCTTTCTCATTAATATGTTCACTGCTCTTAAAGGATCTCATTTTCAATTTTCAACTGCTAATACTTCAGCTGATGTTATACCTTGTGGCGACCCTAACAATCTTCCAGTACATCATACATAGTGCAGATTATATTTTCCTTTTGGTCCTTTGAGATCAGTGAAGATATTTTGAGAAATCAGAAAATTATTATCGGTTTTGATTCATTTTTCTAACCAACGTTTAATGTATTTGGCCCCATATGAACAATTTTGTCTTTGTGTTGCGTTGCAAATTTACAGTAGTTCTAATTGGCTCCGACCATGTTGCAAAAGCTAAAGGGTCACTGATGAGGCTTGAGTTGCCTTAACCGCGGTATGACCCACTCCTTTCTCATTAATATGCTCACTGCTCTTAAAGGATCTCAGTTTTAATTTCTATTTAATAAAATATTATGTTTTTGAATATAATGGTCCACATTCGTTCACTTGCTTATTTTACTGTTTTCAGGATCTGTTGTACTTGTACTTTAAAATTTTAATAAGTTTTATTCTATTTATTATACCTTAATAACCAGTGACAGAACTACACACGCAAACGTATTTCTCAGGAGACGAGATACAAACCTTGAATGATGTCCAAATTGCATTGTGTCGCTTGATACTTTCTGGAGTTAATTTCATCGTCACTTATTATCCAGTTATCCTCGTAAAATAGACGCTCCTATATGCTTTATTCACACATACGGTTAAATTAGGTGCGATCTTATATTTTATGTAACCTTAGGGCAATATAATGTACTTTTAATTGGTAATAAGGACGCATGGCCATTATAGTAATATATGGATATTTTTGTGTATTGTTTTAGCCCGAAAGCCATCTGTCATATGTAACATTTGTAACAAATCATTACCATAATTTACGTTTAAAGTTCACACTTTATAGAAACATGTAGAAAGATTTCAACATTGAATTACCGGAGGGAAAGTGCTCTTAAGGTGGCCCACATACTAATAGTGTCTTGGAAACAGGCTTCACAGTTTTGATGACAGTGTCGCTGTTTCGTTAACAAAGGAGCAGCTCATAAAAAAGAAAAGAACAAAATCGCAAACAAAAGCAAGAGGGTGAAAATCCGGAGTCAATGGGCTATCACCAGTTTCTGCAACATTGCAACAACCGACAGTTTAGAGCTCAAACTAACCTAGTCAGCCAGCAAAGACACAAATGAAAAAATCTAATAATCAAACAATATAGATGGTTTTGATCATTGCTGAGAGATGAACGACCAATGAGAAAAGGAAAGCACAAAATTTAGCAAAACGTCACAGATAAAGGCTTTAACATGAGCCCGACAGCTTTTTAGAGCGACAAAATGCTTTCTTTCTCAACTATAAAATTGTACGAGTATATTTAAAGGATCTAATACGTCTTTACCGGTGGCGTCGTGCCGTCACATAATGTAATTGCGAATCGAGTTGACTATTGTAATCGTTTAACCTTTTGAGTGCCAACGCCTTTTTTAGCTCACCTGAGTCGTGAGGCTCACAAGGTGAGCTTACAGTATACCCATGCTCTGTCGTCCGTCGTAGGTGTAGTTGGAGTCGTCGTCGTCGTTGTGCACAATGTTTAAACGTCTTCTCCTCTGAAACCGTTGAGTCAATCAAAGCCAAACCTCATGTGAAGCATCCTTAACACAAAAAGTTTTAAACACCAAGACACAAAACAATAAGAACCACCACAGAAGTATCGCATTGGAACAATCAGTAATATAAAATTACTGGTGGGCTTAAATCAATTTTACAGGTACCTAACCTCACCCCCAGCTTCTGCAGTGGTTCACAACATTTAGTTAGTTGTTTTAGTCCTCGTGGTGAATCTCTAGCTAGTCAATGAATCATCATGGACAAACAAATAAATCATGATAACTATCATGATGAACAAAAAACGAGGACTCACAGATTGAGTAAGCCGCCCGACGATGGAGATCCCTGGGCGCAAAATAACTTACTTACTCCGGAGCAAAAGAAAAAAACACCAGTTGAACCCCAGTGGACCAAGCAACAGACAGGAAGCTCCGGCTCCAACCAACTAAAACGAATAGCTTTTTGTCGGGGCCATCATAAAGTCATACGCCCGAACCACCGGTATGCAATTAAAGGACACAGCATAGTTATCAACCATGATTGGGTTAAGAACTAAGCATGCAGTCTGTAAAACATTAATCGTGGGTACGCGTTAGACCGCCTTGCTCAGGCGATTCTTACGGGTAGTCACAATCTATATTTTGGAGCAAAAATAAAATGCAAAATGTATACCACTCGGTATATACCCATGTCTTACTATATAAAACTGTGATATAAGAAGTAAACACATTCCACAGACATTTTATCTCGATGTTTATTCTATTTTTCAGTATGTGGACAAGGGGCGAAAACCCAATGGGCTGCCAGTATGGGCGGTGGAGGTGGGGGTAAGTCCTGCATAGAACAGAGTAATCCATTTTACGAAAACATGCCCGTGCAATTTACAGAGATTTTTAAAATTGTATAACATGAAAAGTTTCAGTAGAAAAGTTTGTGTTTGTCTTATTTTTGCTCAAAACATAGAATGTGGATACACGTTAGAACCGCCTCGCCTAGTATACCTATTTTTATCATTTTTGCTCTAAAACATAGATTGTGGGTACACGTTAGTCACCGAGGCGGTTCTAACGTGTACCCACAATTTATGTTTTGAGCAAAAATAAGAACAATATCCAAAACAATTCTAATGAAATTTTAGATTTTTGTTTTACAACAAAACAAAATATCTGTATATTGCATGGGCATGTTTTCATAATGCGAGTAATAGGTACTCAGAGATAATACAAACAGTCCAGCATATCTTACGTAAATTCTATTTTGAATACCGAAACAATATTCTACTAACCAAATCATTTAAATGTAACGTAACCATAACAAAAAACAGCACAAAGGACTATTCTTGCACACCAGACTGAAATTGCCACCTTTTTGCCTGGGTGATAAAATTGCATCTCACCCAGGTGTTCTCACCCAGGCTAAGTGCGCTAAAAAATACGCAAAACCTTGAAATAAACCAGATTTTGGGGGTTGTTGTGCAAGAAAAAGAATCTCATATGGTGTTCTGTTCTAGATGGAAGTTTCCAACCCTCGGGATGACCGTGCTGAGCGGAACCTCGGCGGAGCCTCGGTTCCGCTCAGCACGGTCATCCCTTGGGTTGGAAACTTCCATCTAGAACAGAACCCCATATAAGATTCTTATATTCTCAGTCAGTATGTTTCACCAGGAAAACATGTCCGTGAAATGGATACCCCTTAAGCCCCACTTTTCTATAGTAAAGCTGGGGTATGAAGGGGTATACATATTTTTCTTATCTTTACTCCAAAACATAAATTGTGGGTACTCGTTAGAACCGCCTCAATCTATGTTTTGAGCAAAAAGAAGAAAACTATAGCAAACATTTTCTAATGAAAAAAATAATTTTTTACAACTCTAAAAATCTCTGTATATTGCATGGGCATGTTTTTGTAATGTATATCAGTACTGTTATAGAGGTGCTGTTACATATTAATTTTGTCTGGACTGGTTGTATTTTTTATAAGCAAAATGACAGAAGCAATGTATCGTAGATTCAAGAAACAATGGAGTGTTTAAACTCGTAAAAGACAAACGTTACATGGACGTTTGATGTATTGGATTCTTTATATCATTTATTCGCAAACTTATAACGATATATTACTTCTGTAATTACTTGCAAATTAGCGAAACCGAATTTATCGACAGGGCCACCATTTTAATGTGAATCATTAACTATGATGACTTGAACCTGTTAACCAACGCTTCTCTATGTCACAATTTGTTTTCAGTTACTATAGCCATTTTGAAAACGGAACACATATACCGTGCTTCCTAGAAATACATTATGATATTTTCAAAATTTGAAAATCAAATTACGAACACTATTTCTTATTGTGTCTATCTGTACTCGCGGGTTAAATATAGAGAAAAAGGTTCATGCGATACTTTTCACAAAGATAAAAACAATATAAAAAGACCTTGATAGTTTAACAGTACAACTGCAGTTGTTATATCGGATATGAGCCGCTGCATCAGAAAACCAACAATCTTCATATGCCAAAATAATGGGCAGATCAGATGTGCAGTAACTGCACAGCTGATCAGCGCCTATGTTTTCGCTACACGGATAGTACAATTCCTCTTCTCCTTAAATCAGAAATTTCAAGCTTCTAGCCTGATTCTATGACTGTACAGACTGGTTTTTGTTGGACCTGGACGGGAACCCAATTATTTGTTTTTTCTTATGCATAGGCTCATATAATATCAGTAAAGAATTTTAATTGTTTTCATCAGTGGTGAATTTGACTGTGTATGTTATTTTCAATATATTAGTTCAGATAGCTGCGAGTTCCTTTTTCAGTTTTATTGATAATAATTTGTTGGCATATTTTATAATGTTTCTGGTACATATCAATTCTTTATTCACTGCTATTTTGTACAAAAACAGATGACACTTTTAGTTTTCTTACCAGTAGAATATGTTCTACTTCACGGCCACCCCTGAACCTTCTTATAAAGAGCTGTTACACCAAACATTATTATTTTCAGTTTTACGTCCCTTTAAAGATTATTTTAACTCATATAAGACGGGTCAAATCGGTTGGTGAGGCGAAAACGAGAGAACCCCGAGAAAAACCACCTGACATACCCGCAAGCAGAACTTGGCATGCCGAGCGGTTCGAACTTGCAATACACACATTGGTGAGATGATCGAATGATTAAGCGCGTTAATTAAATCAGCGCTCTTAACCACTTGGCCACGGGGACCGCCTCACATAATAATGATCAAAATTGCTGGTGAAACATGGTAGTTGAATTTCTTAAGTCAAAACAGACTTGCAGTATGCATTTAGACAAGTTACATATGATCCCTTCTCTATGAATTTGAAATAATTGCCGAAAAGTGAACCAGCTGATGTTTTAAGGAAAATGCTGTATTTCTAAAAATGCGGTAAAGAGCGTCATGAAACCACATGCGTTTGTCTTCTAAGAAACATTGAAACATTGAGAGAAAAAAAAATCAGGGAGACATCACTTTTGAGCTGCGTCATGAGAAAACGAACAACATGGATTCCGAACAGGTCCGACACAATCCGAGCTGTCCATGAACAGAAGAATGCAAGAGCTTTGTATCTTTTGGATTTAGAAAGTAGAGGTACTTACTATCCGTGTAGTGAAAACAAAAGCGCTGATCTGTTTCGCAGTTACTGCGACGCTGATCTGCGTCTTTGTTTTCGCCTAAGAAGATTCTTAGTTTTATGGTGCAGCGGCTCATTTTGTTTTCCTTTTAGTATATCTCATTTTTATTAAAGAAGCGTTAAATTTTAAACGTCTGGAGTTCAAATTATGGGACATAGGCAAACAGTGCGTGTGTTCGGGGTTCTCCCATGGTACTATTTGTTGGTAACATTTGTACCATTTGTACCAATTTAATTTCCAATGGTACCATTGGTAAATAAATGGGTGCAAATGGTAAAAATGGTAATACCATTGGTAACAATGGTACAAATGTTACCAACCAATGGTACCAGTGGAAGAATCCCGAACACTCGCAGTATAGTCCCAGATGATTGCATTGAAAAATGAAGTTAGAAATTAAAATCACTTTCGGTTCACCACAAATTGAAAGTGGACTCATCCACATGATAATGGTGGACAATTCTTTTTATCAAAATGGAAAGAAAATAATGTAACACAACTACCTCAAAGCTTCGTACAAATAAATAGCGTTTATAAATGTGTTTTGCGAGCCATATATATCCACTGTGGCATATGCGAGCGTGCATTGAAGCGAGCGAATGCCCAGCTCAGTTCATGTATGAAGCGTCCATTTAGTAAGTTCTATACATAAACATTTTTGTACAGTTGTTTCAAATAATGTGTATAATCACGTGATAGCTGTATCAATTGCACCTTTTTCAATTATGTAACAGTTCGAATCTAAACTAAATACAAAATGAACAAAAATAAACAAACTTAAAGTTATAAGCAAAAATGTTAGACTGATTATATAATGCAATGTTTTGATAGCAGTCCTTATGTTGGGTACTTCACATATGAGATTGCATATTGACTGGCGTCCTTGTTTTGGGACACATGTAAAACTTGTTGCCCCACATATAGCGCAGCTTTGTTCACATTTTATCAGGGTCTGTATATAATTAGGTCAAAACTGAAGTTACTGTAACAATTCAAAATACATGATGTCCTTACAATGGGTTAAGCCGTATTATAATAACAGGAAAGTCAATTCTGCATACATTGGTTCACGAACTTTGCAGGTGGCGGCGTCCCAATTCCAGTCCATTTTAATGTTCCTGGCCAAGCGCTTGGTAAGTCATAAGCGTTGCTATTCAGTAATTTTGTGGAAGCGTCTATGTGATTCAGAGTCTGACTCACGTGAACTCTGAATCACGTGACTATACATTTTAGTTGCAATTCAAGCTTTTAGTTCGCTGCGCATGCTCTGCACATTGCTCATCAAACCATGTATCATTGCTTTGCATGATGGGCGTTCTGATGTGGTGCAATAAAATGTTGGGACATGAACCATTCAGATTTACATTTAATCGAGACATTTTCTTCCTTTAGACGTGCAAATGCGACAATAACCACTTCTTGAGTTCTGATAAGGAAATGACATTTAAGCAAATCATTACGAAAACATGTCCATGCAATAAACAGAGATTTTTATAGCCATAAAAAAAATCAGCAGAAATTTTTGATATTTTTTCTTATTTTTGCTCAAAACATAAACAGTGGGAACACGTTAGAACCGCCTTGTCGAGGCGGTTCTAATGAGTACCTACAGTCTATATTTTGGAACCAAAATAAGAAAAATAGGTATACCCCTGCATACCCCAGTTTTGCTATATAAAAGTGGGGTATAAGGGGGTATACACATCACGGACATCTTTTCCTGATGCTGTATGAAAATCTGGAACCTTCAACCGAACCTTCAACAGCAGTCAAATTCATCTGCTTAGCATAAATAGTGTCCTTATGTGTTATACAAATATTATTTGTTGAACAAATGGTAATGAATACTACAAAACTATTTTGTCCCAATATTTCGTCTCATCAAAGCGCTCATTTCAAACCGCTGCTTTTTATATCACACATCTCCATTAATATTATAGAATAATCTGATTATAGTAACGTATTACATACATAAACATTACAATAAATTCCACTATTAGAATTAATTTAAAGTTTAAACTTATATTTTGACATCTACAAGTCAGCTGAATGTCATGAAGATACGTTTATTGTTCTGTAAAGATAAGGAATGACTACGATGATCACCCTATTAAATTGAACAATAAAGCATTCACTGATAGAAAGTGCTTTAAATTACTTAATGGATCCATCAAAAACTTGCTTTATCAATCCAGGATACCAAGTTCTTTCGGCGTAATGAAAATAATTAAATGTATGCAATTTCAGGTGAAACTAAAAACATTAGTGCCGGGCAATTTTTGACAAATTTTCTGGCACAAAAGGACAAAGGTATTGCAAAACGTACCGCTTTGTTCGACCACTAAACTGTAGATGTAGTAAAATTTGGAAGGTACTAATAAACAGGTGAATATTATTAATCAAACCAAAATGAGAATGTTATAACTGATGTATCTAAGATGAGGTGTTGAGAGATGTAACCTTAATACGGCATAAACACAATAGGAAAAAAATAAAATAACAACAATAAAAAATAAATAAAAATAATAATAAAAAAAATCATTCGTAATGGAACAAGTATAAATATACCAACATCTACAAGCCACTGCATATTTCATACCCATAAGTCATTATGAAAACTTGCCCATGCAATATACAGAGATTTTTTTCACCTGTAAAAATTGAAAATTTCATTGGATTTTTAGAAATATTTTTCTTATTTTTGCTCAAAACATAGATTGTGGGTACACGTTAGAACCGCCTCGCCGAGGCGGTTCTAACGAGTACCCACAATCTATGTTTTGGAGCAAAAATAAGAAAAATAGGTCTACCCCTGCAAACCCCAGTTTTACTATATAAAAGTGGGGTTCAAGGGGGTATACTTTTCACGGACATGTTTTCCTGATGTTATCATCTTTAAAATGGTCTATAAGCCTACCGGCTGTAGTATTCCAGTTTCATGCATTAGCCAGCGCATGCAACACAATTAACATGCGTTTATTGTCCGCGTGCGCGTTCACCACAACTATAAAGTGCAATGGTAGTTCCCTACTAGCACTGTTTATGATGCTGAAAAAAGACCGATTAGGCTAAACACGTTCGGTGAAATTATATGTCAACCAATTCTGGAACAGATAATTAAATCGTTGGTAGAGGGGGGGTGCCTTTAAGTTGCGCATGGACGTTGTATTCTCGTATTTATGTAAATCATCTAAAGTATATTTCGTTGTTAGGGTTGAACGCAGTGTATGACGCACTGAACCCGAACCTTAACATTCGTCGATTGATAAAGGAAGGTATTTTCACACCTTTGGACTTGGCATTACTGTTTACTGGTCGCCAAGAACCCACAACGACCCCCTTGCCTGGATATAATAACTATATCTCCTACGATGAGCCACCATGGGCTAAGGCGATGCGTTTTCAAAATCAAAATTCGGCACTTGCAAAGACGAAGAAACCCGCATCTGAACATGATACAATCGAAGGTCACCTTCAACAACTGAAGCGTCAGCTGGCACATAAAGGACATACTCAGCCGCAGCCAAAGCCAGCGCCACAGCCAATGACCGTCCAACAACCAACTACAACAACAACAGTTGCTACTACTACAACGCAAAAACCTGAAACAACAACTAAATCATTGTGTCAGTTGTTATCCGAGTCTAAATTTAGAATTTTTCTTGGACAAAATGGAGGTATGGGGTATGGGACCTTCGAATAAGAGCTTCATGTTATTCCTGCCAATTCTAATATAAAATAACGTGGTGACATAGCCAATTTTATATGGATACCCTAGTAAGCAAAGGATCTAAGAAATCGAGAATATAGTCGGAATCTAAACAGTTGTACATGGCTGTAGAATAAATTGGTGATTGTGGATGTATGATGGACTATAATCGAAATCCGGAAGGATGAATGTATTGAAATATTGGTTCGGTTCATTGCTTAAGTTAGCTTAGTAACCACTGCCTGGCTAATGACTGTTCGCGGATGTTGTTCAGCATAGCTGCCTGTGATGCTTAGAAAATCATCTGCGTGACGACAAATGGTGAATCTAAGAATTAGAATACCATGATCAAACGTAGCCACGAAGCTTTCTTGCAATTCCAAATAATTGAAGGATATTGACAATTTAACAGGTCGGAAACAATCCAGTTTCAATTTTGTCGAAAACAAGAAGCAACGATAAATGATTTTAGTTATTATTATTGATGGTTTAAACATGTTTTATTGTCAATGTCAATGGGGTTGGGCTACAAGTTCTGATAACATTAATTGCAGCCCGTCCCCTATTATTATTGATACTACCGCAAAAGGTCATTGCAATGATATTGCAAATGTCACAGGCTTGGTTTAACTGAGTAGTTTTCCTCTAACCGTTTTGCGCTTTTGTGGAAAACATTCGAGCACTGCTTAAATCGAATGCAATATAACTGCGTAATAAGTTTAACCCACCCAGTATTGTCAACCTAGCATAAATTTTAAAAAATAGGGATTTTTATATTTTAATGTTATTGTTCCACAATTATAAAGAAGAAATTAACAAAAGCCTAAAACTTAAATGATAAGACAATATTTACTTTTGTAACTCATTTTTAACAAAATTGAGGATATTGAGGTCAATAAAGTTAACCGATAAGCAATAACATCCATAAAAATAATGTTTCTTTTTAGGAGCACTGTAATAGCTTAACTTTCTGCTACTAATGCTTGTTTAGTTTCAGTAGATTTGTGTACCACTATTTAACTTATTTATGTGCTTCAATAATTATTGCATGAAGTTTTGGTTGCTTTTAAGTGTGTGTTTCACCTGTTAAAATAGGCTTTAAAACGCAGCAAAAATTATAACCCAAAAGTGCACGGCGCCCTATAGTAAATAACAATAAACATTGGGGTCTCCAATTGAACGCTACAGTGCGTCATTACACTTTTTTGTGTAAATAACTACTAATCTAACAGTATTCAAAATACCCCAGATGGTACTCTCTTTAGGACAAACAGTGTCTTGAAATTAAAATGATACGCACGCAACGCTATCCTTGGTTGATTGTCATCCAATAAATCTGCAAAGATCTTCAAACAATGTTCTTTTACAATATGTTAATGGCCACCTATTGGGAAAATAGCTGCTCATTCGGCTTACGAAATGTTTTCATGGTATAAGTACCTGATTGTTAGTTTGTTTTTTTCCCACCTTGGTTTTTGGAGTGGGAGTCTTTTTCTGATTGCGCCTTTTCCTGATCTTTGCCTACTTGTACTTTTCTATTACCACTGAATCAACTGTTGCGTTTTAAAGCTTATTTTGTCTTTTGCCTCATAAATCACTAACTGCACAATAATCAGTCTCAAGTAAACGGTACAACATACAATCAGGAAAAACACACGATAAACCGCTTTGGATTTTATCCAAATTATGCAGTAAAATTAATCCCACAGAGATTATGGCGCTAAAAGGAGACATTCCTTTGGAATCGCTCCCAACAACACCAAAGAGTACAACAACAACGCAATCAGTAGCAACAACAACAACAACAACTACAACTACGACTACAACGCCACCTACCACAACAACAGTTGCCATGACAACTGCACCAGCGGCGACAACAACTGCTGCTGGTAAGCCGATACAAACTACCGAATCCAGCATAGCGAATATGATTCAAGAAGCTTTTGGAGAAACAGTTTCATCGGATACCAAACGGACGGTGGAGAGGCAAGAGAACAGTTGGCCATTAGTTCAAACAACGCAAACTGAAGGTAAACAATTTACGGAGATTCTCGAATGTTCACGGGGATTTTTCCTTCGTGCAAGGGTTAAGCAATCCTTTGGCTAGTAATACATTAACGTTTTTTTTCTTAAAAATGAAAAAAACATATACAGCTACATCACAATGATTTGTAATCGTACGACAAATTATACGTCAAACATTAAAAGACAAAGCTAATAAGAAACGCATGCAAGGAAAAATTGTAAATGCAAAAAAAAAAAAAAAAAATAAAATAAAAACATATCTAACTTGGGTCAAAACAGTATCTTTTATTATTACCAACTTAATTTTCTCTCTCATACTGACCAAAACTTCTTTTGCACGTGTCTTGTTTGTAATGCTGTCTCACTTGTTTGCAGTTGTTTGGCATCTTATTACGAAAACATGCCCATATGATATACAGAATTTTTTTCAGCTCAAAAATTGAAAATTTTCAGCGGAAAATTTTTGTTATTTTTCTTATTTTAAAACATAGATTGTGGGTACACGTTAGAACCGCCTCGGCGAGGCGGTTCTAACGAGTACCCACAATCTATGTCTTAGAGCAAAAATAAGAAAAATAGGTATACCCCTGCATACCCCAGTGTTGCAGTATAAAAGTGGGGTTTGAGGGGGTATACATTTCACGGACATGTTTTCCTGATTAAATATTTCAATATTTTTTCTCACGCATTTGCATGCTTATATATATATACCAAACCTATAATCAATTGCTGCTATTTGTAGTTCAATTTTTGCCATGTATATTACATGCATGAACGTTTTGAGGATGTTGTGTTATCATTGCGTATATTAGATGCACAGTAAATTTATCCAATCACAAATCTGTTTTGATACACAGTTGCTCGATAATCTTAATTGAATGGTTATGCACTTACATATCGGCTGAGACACAATCAGGGTTGCCTTTACTACCTTGGTCATGTTATGCATCTGTAATTCAGTGTGATAATATCCAATACCTAATGTTTTTATTCTATTATAACACTGAGATGATAAGCTTTCTGGCGATATATAATGATACCATATTGTATACAATATTTTGCGTCAGGGAGAGATTATATGCTAAAAAAAACACTGTTTTTCACATGTTATGATGTTGCACTTTTATTTTGGGTGTTTTGTAAACATGTTTGCTTTAGTATTCATGAATGAAATATGTTGCATATGGCTCTAGAACTAAGGAGACATATGCCCCATGTAATATACTTTTTACGGCTTTGAATTTGGACTAAAATTAATGAAAATATGGAGAATGAAGTGAAACTGTTCATTTGTAGTATTTTAAGATTTTCTTGGTGTCTACAGTTCACATGCTGAAATAATTGGACAAATGCTTTAAATAGTTTTATTTTGTATTTAGTCTTTCTTGATGAAGCCAAATGACAGATTAGAATCAACAAAAATTGAAATAAACTTCTCAGAGAAGAGCAATGATTTTCCAAAAAATAGTCATTTTTACGTAGAGTCCGTAGCCCCTAGGTTTGAAATGAGATTAAAAGATCAGGTTCCGATTAAATGAGTTGATATGGCCTGATTGTTTTTCAGACTGTGGTCTAGTACAACCCATCAAAATGATATCTCCAGAAATTATTCAGGACAGAAGATATAGCACAATTATTTTTTTCTATGGCCTGTAGAGTCCGTAGCCCCATGTTAAGAGACACCCTAGAAATAAAATGTGTGTTGCAGTCAAGGTTTCCTTCAATTTTTCATATGCAACCACACATGTTACATTGTATTAAATTAACTGCACCATTGAACAATGACTTATGTAGGCTGCATATGATCTTATTTAAGCAGCCCAAAACACTGGTTTGAAGCTCCTTTTCTGAACTATTCCCATTACCCACTATGGTGAAATTTGAAAAACGCGAGAGCCAAAAGAATTATTACTGGAATATAAACCTGATAGCTCATACGTTATTATAAACCAAGAAAAATGAAAATACAAAGAGGTTACATTTTTGCCTCAAGTGCAACACAAAAGGCAACCCTGATTGTGTCTCAGCCGTTATACATTTTAAAACCATTACATTGATTACTTATGTTTAATGTTGATTAATTATTGATGAACATCATATTAAATTAAATTAATTATACTGTTTTAAACCTATACATTTGATGATCGAAAAGAGCCTCAAAATTGTTGGTCAGCATAACGTTTGAACTTTCGTGAATACCCCTCTAATGTTGATAATTAACTGAGTGTTAATAAAAATATATACATGTTAAGATTATCTTAATGCCACAAACTATCTATTTTTGCAAACATGTATGTGTTGTTTTGATTTTCAGCAAAAGCACCGGTATTTGTCAATGTATCCATTATTTTGTGAAATGAATAAATGAAACAAAATAGTAAACAGTGTTGTTTTTTTTTTTATGTATCATTTTGTCATTATGTTTCTCCATTGGTACATTTTTAGGAATACACATAACGATGAAGCTTTTAAATAGTGCATTAGACCTACTGAAAGGCA
Source organism: Rugalucina vietnamica (assembly GCA_964017185.1). Classification (NCBI taxonomy): domain Eukaryota; kingdom Metazoa; phylum Mollusca; class Bivalvia; order Lucinida; family Lucinidae; genus Rugalucina; species Rugalucina vietnamica. The sequence continues at coordinate 31,156,098 of OZ024885.1, read as the reverse complement.
TTACTTTACATCGACATGAATGGTGTTTGCTGAACATAATTTGCTCTGAATTTCTGTAACAATAGCTGACGTTACATACATTACGAAAACATGCCCATGCAATATACAGATATTTTTTAAGTTGTAAAAAAGGAAATTTTTCAGTAGAAAATATTTGATATTTTTCTTATATTTGTTCAAGACATAGATTGTGGGTACACGTTAGAACCGCCTCGTCGAGGCGGTTCTAACGAGTACCCACAATCTATGTTTTGGAGCAAACCTAAGAAAAATAGGTATACCCCTGTAAACCCCAGTTTTTCTATATAAAAGTGGGGTTTAAGGGGGTATGCATTTCACGGACATATTTTCCTGATGCAACCTTAATTGGTCAACATTATGAAGCACAGGGCTGTGTTCGTGCCCTTACTACACTATGTTAGTTTGTATAAAACACTAGGCGTTCTGACTAGAACGACATAGTGTCTGAACTAAGAAAGATGAAACCTGAAATTGCAGTAGATACATACAGTTGCATTAAAGGTATACAGCACCTGCGCATGCGCTTCGCGACAAATGTTCTTATGCGCCGTGATTTGCAGATTTTGCGCTTTAAGCTAGCGGCGCAGCAGAGATTGAAAGCCTGTACGAAGCTTTAGGTAAGACAACTTTTTATTTCAAACTTAAATGTGACATAAATGTATATGAAAAAGAAAAAACAAATATCACCTAGAAATCATATCACTTAGAAATTATAGTGATAAATATGAACCGAAGAAAAGATAAGCAAAAGCCGAGATCATGAAGTTGTTATTGTTTCATATGTTTTGTGTACAATATTTACTAGAAGGCCTCATGAAAGATTGTTTTGAAACAAAAGGGTTGCCCTCTTTAAATAAAGAATTTTCTTACTTACGTCTTAATGTATTGTCTGTTGATATTGGGTTCAACAATCTACTCGAGGTATATTAAAATAGACCGATTTGTCTCAAACAGCCGGTATATTTTATATACCCATCATGTACATCTTGGGTTTTATCGTTTTCCCCACTCGTTTGGGTAATGTTGTAACTTTAAAAAAGAAGGAAAAAAAATATAACAACTGTTTATCATTCTCACACCATTGCTATTTAACAACTTAAGTAGATACCTTGTTGTTTTTCTGTTTTATTTTACAACAATACGTTACAACAATACATAAAATGAAGATAAATATGTTCGTTTTATATATCTCAAACCCCGACACATTAATATGACTTGTTGCTTTTCGTATTATACCACTCTATCATGCACACGCATAGACTTGTTGATAACCATTTTTGTCAATATACTCAGATCTTATACGCTTTTTCAAGCGCAAATATTTTTAGAATAACAAGCCTTGAAAAACGCCGAACGTTAGGAGAAACGGATAGTTAATAATAAAACAAGACTGTTACTGATAATTCAAAGATGCATGGTAATAAGGCTATACCATTTTTCGCACTAACAGGTAAATAACGGTAAAAAATGCAATCTGTAGAGGCGAACTCTAAAACTTGGAATAGCGTTGCACATTGAAACAAGCATTAATATGTAAAAATTTGCAGCAAATACGTCATACCTGTAAACCCTAAAACGCGGTTGAGTCGATATTGTTTGTTTATAACGGTGTTCTTAGATCTATAAACGATTTATAGCTGTTATTACGTAGAAGAAACATAGAATTACAGTGACTGTTTTTACGTTCTATAGGTACTGGAAGTGGCTTCAGTTTTCCCGAGCCGACAGAGTTCGCGATCAACAATGCTTTACAACAGATCGCAATGGCACCCAACGAAAATGCGGTTATTCAGGCTGGGGTCAGCGTACATACGCCTGGCCGAGATCTCACTGACAGGGTCGTCGACGCCATAGAGCATAGAATAGCTCAGTTGAGAACACCGCCGGGTTGGATGCACAGATTACCACCACCACTGCCATCGTGGTTCGATGCCGCGAGAGCGGTAGAAGCTGCATTCAATGGACAACCAACAGCGTCATTTTTAGCTCCGATGCCGACGATGGGGGGCGCAGCTGGAATGGGAGCACCAGGTGTTCCTGGGATGGGCTTGGGAGCACTACGTCCAGGTAATATACCAGGAATGGGCATGGACGCATTCACCCAAACACAAGGGATTGGCATGGGTGCATCACGTCCAGGAAGTTTCCCACGCAGCAGGACGCGATCATCTAGATTTCAACCCAGACCAGTTCCGCAGCCGCCGCGTTTCCCCGAATGGACGCCGCCTGCGAACACACAGCCTGGCATGGTTAACCCATTCACCCTGCTTTCATCTTCATTCGCCGGAGCATTGTCGAATCCATCGCAAACGGGCGCACAGTCACAGATGAATCCTTTACAAACAGGCGCACAATCGACGGCAAATACTGTCCCAACTTGGCTACAGTCATTCATGAACCCCTCGCAGCAAACAAGCTCGTCTCAGTCGGAAATGAGCTTGTTAGATCTGCTCCGGCTTTCCGGTACGGGTACGGGTAGTAATATAATGGGATAATACTGAAAATTTGCTCAATGTATATAGAAACAAAGACAAACTCATGACAATGGGAGAAAAACCTGAGTCGGAAATGGACATTGTTGCTTGCTTATCAGTGGTTAACTGTACATATAAAACGATGTCGTGCAACGTGTTGCCTTAACGCTTTTTGGAGCATGACTTTAACAAGATTACCCTAGAACTTAGTTGACACGGAATTATCAGCATGAAAAATATGATGTAAGATAAAGAAAAATATACAGTTACTTTGTACCCTTCAACACTACACAGTAATAAAAACGTATTTTTTATTTATTTTTTTTTTGGTTAAAATTCAAGACCCCCATCTGTTTTGTTTCTAAATACACATCACAACCTCTTTATAACACTATTGTGGGGGTCCAAGCAAATTTCCGTTTTAGCTATCCAACCCGTGTTATAACGAGAGTAAAATGTATAGACATATAGCAAAAATAGATTAAAATGACCATTTGGGGTCCAACAGTGATCAGTTTTATATCCAAAGTCGTGTTGTAACGAAGCGTGTTATAAAGAGGTTCAAATATCGAATTTTCTTTATCTTACGAGCATATTATATTGTGATCAACACTTGTAGAAAAATTGTGGATATAGTGCTTCAGCAAATGATACATGGAATAAAAATCACAGTTCAGATATGGAAGGCTAATTCTGCGCAGATTTTTACATCAGTAGACGTTTAACTGAGAGACGGATGTTTGATGAATTTGACAAGAGTATATTGATAAACAAGTGAAACTGTTTCTTTTTGATAATGGCATATGCATTAGTTTTTATAATGATGTTTTATCTATGGTTGAACATTTTTCTGCGCATCTGCATATTCACTCTACGGATGTTATAATAAGCGTACGAATAACCGGAGATATTTGTTTAAAAATATTAATGGCTATGGTACATTACGAAAACATGCCCATATGATGTACAGTATTTTTTTTTTTTTCAGGTCAAAAATCGATAATTTTCAGAGTAAAATTTTTTATATTGTTCCTATTTTTGCTCAAAACATAGATTCTGGGTACCCACAATCTATGTTTTGGAGCATAAATAAGAAAAATAGGTATTACCTTGCATACCCCAGTTTTACTATATAAAAGTGGGGTTGAAGGGGGTATTCATTGCACGGACATGTTTTCCTGATGAACGTACATGTATCACTGCAGTCTAGCTACGACAACATTGAATGACTTTTATGAGAGTTTTTCATATATATCAAGTACAGAGTACGCCTATATATATGATATAGGCAGCCTTTATCATAGGCAACCATTATCGATACAACTATACATTTATAAAGAGAATTAACTCAAAATACCTCCTTATTTCCCAAAGATTTCTCGATTATAAAGTGGAATAATGAGTGCAATTTGAGGATGCGCAGAATTAGCCAGTTCATATTTGAAAGAAAATTGAATTTATTCAAGTTTCAGAGCAAGCCAGTTAACAAAGACACATTTTATATTGTTTTACCTTTAGGGTCCTGTTGCATAAAATTATGCTGTCATTAAGCTTTAAGCTGACATTAGGTTCAAGAACTCTCTTTGTGAAGCATGTCACGGAAGATGGCAATAATTTGCTGCTGCATAAAATTTTTTACTGTACATCCACAGCTAAATTAGATAATGACAGCTTTAAGAAGATGCTAGTGTCAATTTTCATAGACAATAATGCAATCATTAAGTTAACTGGGACTTTAACCTGGAGTTAAGAGTTAATAGAGGTTTATGGTCATTTTAAATTAACTTGGCGTTCTCGTCAACCTCGAAAATATGGCACTTCACCTTACACAATCATGTAAACTACATACTTCAACATTTTTAAAATAGCCGTATTACAGGCTACAAAATTGTTAATATTGTCGTGATACTTTTCGTTCTTAATCTAAAATACTTCAGTGAGCAAATGAAGGGATTCAACAACTGTTTAAAAAAGTGAGCGTCCCAAATGCAAAAGTTTGTTTAAATTTTGTAGATTTTTTTTTAATTCACGTACTTTGATGTGCTTTGCTAACTGGCTCGTTCTTTATTAATATAAACTGCAAACTTTACACATTATAGTGTTCTTGAAATGGAAAATATTGCATTAATTTACTGTATGCTGATGCACTACAAAAAGTGTATTTTTTCTCTTCTTTTTAAACTTTAAGAAGGTACAAGTAGGCAGAACTACATGTAGTTCTATTTTGAAATATAGAAGAGCGCCCTTTATTTGAAGTAACTGATTCAGAAAAAAAATCATAAAACCAAAGACGTATATCCTTAAAAACGTTTTTTATTACTAAAACAATATTTTGGCATTTGATTCCCCAACGGGGTCCACTCGTTTCAAATTATAGTGTAAATTGGAAAATGCTATGGCATCGTCCATCAGAAAACCATGTCCGTGTAATGTGCACCCCCTTGAACCCCACTTTTATAAAGCAAAACTGGGGTATGCAGGGGTATACCTATTTTTCTTATTTTTGCTCCAAAACATAGATTGTGGGTACTCGTTAGAACCGCCTCGCCGGGGCAGTTCTAACGTGTACCCACAGTCTATGTTTTGAGCAAAAATAAGAAAAATATCAAAAATTTTCAGCTGAATTTTTTCAGTTTTTAAAGCTCAAAAAATCTCTGTATATTGCATGGGCATGTTTTCGTAATGGTTGAGCATTATAGCATACAGTACAATTAATGCAACTCTGTTTTGATTCTATAACCACATGCAATATGATGATAAAAGCTAAGCATTGTATCTACACGTAGTGCACTAGTCTTCGTTTTTTATTTTCTGAACAGAACGTGGTTAAGTTGTAGATTATTACAGAGAAAATAATATATACATATAATTTTCTCAGAAATTCTATCTATTTTGTATTCGTATGATCCTTACATCCATCGTTAAGCAGTCTGGACATGTGGATTCCAATTATGAATTCAGCGTCCCTACACAAAAGGAAAGGTACGGGCTTGTATACAAGTTGTTCCAAAATGTTGTTTTTTCATGCACAGGCTCAAATATAAAGTTACATAAGGGTTGCTAAAAGCCCAAATGCTTAATCTTATTGTAGATTGGAAAAGCATACAATACATATGTAAAGATAATTATCTATTTTAATATTTGTTCATTGTCTTTATATGCATTTCGAAAACTTACCCTTGTAATATAGGGAGATTTTTCATCTGTAAAAAAATGAAAAGTTCATTAGAAAAAAAAAATGATAATTTTCTAATTTTTGCTCAAAACATAGATTGTGGGTAAACGTTAGAATGCAAAAATGCCGAGACGGTTCTAACGAGTACCCACAATCTATGTTTTGGAGCAAATATAAAACAAATAGGTATACCCCTGCATACCCAAGTTTTAATATATAAAATTTGGGTTTAAGGGGGTATACATTACATGGACATGTTTTCCTGATGTGTGACATGCATGTACAGTAGTGGTTCAATTTCATGTTCCATTAACTTTAGCGAAGAACAAGGGTGCGTTTCGAAAAGCATGTGCAGAAACGCATCCTGTAAGGCTGCAATATATCTTTTGTTTTACCTGAAGTGTTTGATAAAATTCGTCATCGTCTATATGTCCACTCTTGCAAAACTATTTATTGACGTTCCGGGGACCGTCACAAATGAATATATTTCTCTTTCCCTGAAGAAAGCGTAAACTGGAAAAAATATGAAGGAATAAGTTACTGGATTTACTCTGTATCTGTTTTGTTCCGGTTTGGCGTGAAATTTCTTCTACTCCATAGCACTTAATCTCTGAATATTTTAAGGGTAAGTATTTCAACTACATTTCCAATTATTTTCTTTATTCTTTTCCATAGAATACAATGGAAACACCATTATAAATATTCGAGTATTTCAATATAAAAAGAAAACAATAATGAACGCAATGGTAAGATTTTCTCGATAATACCTTAAGTCCAATTCGCATGCGCCAAAAATACACGCGTGTAAATATACTCAGGTGTGCAAATTTTACTCGGGGTAAGCAAATGGTGCATGCGAACGCAAATTCACACCGGAGTACATTTACATACGGGTAAATGTACTCCTGGGTCTGACCAGATGCAAATTTTATTTTTACAAATACACACGTGTAAATTTACTCACAAGTCCCATGCGAACGCATTTAAAATTTACCCATCAGTATTTTTATTTCAAGTCAATATTCTGCTTTTAGATAATGAATTTTCACATTTTTTGTTCGTAACTGATTATATGACAGTTGCTGAAACTGTGGACATTGTTGCTAAATAAGAGTTTATTGCCATTCAACACATTTTAAATCATATGGCGTGCAAATAGCCACACTAGTTTTTCTGCATCATTCTTAGTGAGGATTCTTGGACATTTTAACAGTAATTCTTTGTGAAAGGATGATAATAGGGAACTATATAACTGCTAAGGTTAAGCCTCACCAGTACATGATTCTCCTCTGCTGCCAAAGTCTACAAGAACACTTTGAAGCTGCCTCTTCTTGTTTTGCAAATACAGAAAACTTAAATGAACAGGTTTAATTCAGAAACGATTAATTTACATACAAAATACTCCTGGTGATAAAACCCATGCGAACGCAATTTAAATTTACTCACAGGTTGATTTGCACACCGGAGTATATTTACACCCCAGAGTATATTTACACGCGTTTATTTTTTGTGCATGCGAATTGGAGTTTAATAATAGCACAAAATAAAAAATGCCATAGCATTTATATTTCTAATCGAATCTAGCTAAAATTCACATTTGGTGTACAAGAATTATCTATTTCTAATGCAAACATTTTCTGGGCGTGATTACTAAAAAGGTACCATAAACACGCGTTTCGACTTTACCTTTGGTTTTGCTTAACGAAGTTTTTTTTTCAAATGATATAAAAAATGTGTCAGTATGGTCGTTATGAAAAATCATTTTGAATTGTTCCATTGCATTTCTTATTTTGTCTGGTATATTATCTAATGCTTTGCTTATTGGTGTGCTGGTACTTGACCAGGTTTTTTAACCAAACATTCCATACCTGTAACAACACAAAAATCATCTTATCTTAGGCGTAAATAAAAACAGCTGTGTTTCCGCTAACCCGACCGACTCTGAATTTTTGCGGCAGTTTTTATTGCCCTTAAAATAAAATAAAAATATTTCCATACCGACCGACCCTCAACATTCTAAGAGAAATTTAGACAATGATTTAAAATCTACGATAGCTGCAATGATAACGTTTAAACTCACTTTCTTTAGCTTCCTAATTGTTTTTAACTTGATTGCATGTCTGTTTCAAGAACTAATAATTAGTTTTAGCGTGTTGTTACATTTTATACCCAATTTCGACAAAGAAAAAATATACGAAAAATAAATGACTTTCCAACCTACCGACTCTACCCCGTCTTCGGCATGTTAGTGGAAACACAGCTATGTTTATTTTACGCCTAAACATTTAGTTCTTCTACAGTGCCCTAGTTGTTCATCGTTTTCACGGACATTGCAGATATAAATGGTGCGTTCGGCGCAGCTGCCGCGCTTAACTCCGTCGGTTTAGGCGGGCTACTTGGCAATACAGCCAACCCTAATCAAGGTATTGTTATGATAGAAAATGTAGGAAACACACGCCTGCTTCACGACATGACCACAGTAATTATTATAGATGCACGTGCACTAGTGAACGAAATTCAGCGGTATTATTCCTTTGGCATGCTATAAACATGATCACCGACAATGGAACGGAATTCAACTAAGATGCGAAAAAATGCATATGACTTCAGATATATCTATGTAATATTATGACTCTGCCATCAAGAATCGTTGTAATGCTAATTCTTGATTCTTGATATACACCCGACATTGTTTCCACACTTTAAGCAACCTGGAAGTGGAAACATTCAAAAGTAAAAATAGGCAATGATCAGGAAATGACGCAATCAGAAAGAAATTTCCACTCCACAAATCGAGTTGGGAAAAACAAACTAAAAATCAGGTACCTATACTAAAAAACATAACGTAAGCCGAGTGAGCAACTATTTCCCAATAGGCGACCACTCAGTTACTCGAATTTAACAAAAAAAAGTGAAAACGCACATAAAGTTCAAACAGCACAAAAATTCGACTCCAAAAGATAAAACAATTAGAACCACAACATTTGCTTTCTTTGTACGAATTTACAAAGACAACGCAAGACGAACCGTGTCATGCAATAAGATTCATCTGTTATGTGAACTGAAAAGGTTTTAGCACCTTACGAAACATCATATACTTCGTACAGCCCCCCCCCCCCCCGAAAAAAGGAGAAAAAGAAAGAAAGAAAAAAAAAGAAAAAAGAAAACACTAATTTTATTGAATTTAAGCGCATTGTTCTGTATGAATGTCGTACCTGTCGCAGTGGTGTAATGGAAAGCGTATTGACTTAGCAATAATTTCTACCAATACATCAAGAGTCAGTTTGAAATTAGTATTTGAGCCACCTCGTGGAAAAAACAACAATGTGGTTTCCGACCAGGTCTGATACAAACCGGACTGTACAGTCACAGAAGCAGGCTAGAAGCTTGAAATTTTGGAGTTAAGTAGAGGAGGATTTGTACTATCCGAGTAGCGAAAAATAAAGGCGCTGATCAGCTTCGCGGATACCGCGAAGCTGATCTGCGCCTTTGTTTTCGCCCATGCAGATTGGTTGGTTTTCCCATGGGGCGGCTCAATTTTGTCTTAACCTAACACATAGTGTTTTGATTCCTTAGCGCACCAATTCGCATGCTTCTTAGAGATGTAAGCATATTTAAAATACAACTTGAATCAGTCTGTCTAATATATAGATACTTTTTTCATGCACTGTTCCAAAACACATTTAGTTATTATATTAAATAAATAATCAACAGTTTTATTTATTATTCGTAATTAACTGTTACGCTTGCAATGATAATCTTTAATCATTTAACTGTGTCTTTTATGAATTGCCAAACAGTATGATCTCTTTACATTCGTACTTAAATGGTGCTTATAATGCTCCTTATTTACTTCAACTTACATGAATTATATATATATATATATATAAAAAACAACTAACAAAACGGCTTCAGATTAGATACATCTGCTAGTCAATAGTGTTTATGTTGTTACGAAAGGTTTCCCACCACGGTTCCAAGAACCGCGCAACTACGAGATAAACATCGCAATTCATGATATCCATACCGCCACTACTGAAGCCGGAGCTGCCAAAGCTGCCGCGATGGTCCATCGACCCGGCGTAGACCTTGCCGATGCAGTTGTAAATGCATTTGAGAATAAGATTGCACAATTACGAGCACTTCCACGCATGCCGATGACATTCAACCCACTTCCGTTGATTATGGCGGCTTACCGGCTACACTGGGCAAAACAATTGATGTCACCCAATTCAGGGCCAGCCGACAAGCCAGCCGCACCGAAACCACCTTCAAGACCGGGATTTGGACCTGGACCGCCGCCAGGGCCAGCTTTTGGTCCAGGACCTCGGAATCAAGGTTGTAGAAACAGTTTTATTCTTTTTACAAGGGTTTACTATATACTTACAATTCCATTTTAAAATTATGTATCTTAATATTGTCTACGATATAATGCTGAAGTAATGGTTATTTGAATTTTTACAAATAATACACATATATGACGTCTCCGTTACCATATCTCTCAAAGTGTACAACGTTAAACACTATACGTGGGTTGGGATTTAAGTTCGTAGACTTTCTTTATAAAAGTTCAGACGTTTGTCACACAGAAATGAAATTGATATCATCTGAAAACATATTCTTTTACCTATCATATAAGCTATTAAGCATAGCTCTACTCATAATTAGATCGGTGGGTCGGGCGTCAGACTCTATGATGGCCCCGACATAAAGCTATTCATTTTAGTTGGTTGGGGCCGGAGCTTCTTGTCTGTTGCTTGGCCCACCGGGGTCCAACTGGTGTTTTTCTTTTGCTCCGGAGTTAGTAGGTTATTCGGCGCCCAGGGATCTCCATCGTCGGGCAGCTTACTCAGTCTGTGAGTCCTGGTTTTTGATTCATCAGGATGTTTATCATGATTTATTTGTTTGTTCTTGATGATTCATTGACTAGTTAGAGATTCACCACGAGGACCGAATAACTAACTAAATGTTATGAACCACTGCAGAAGCTGAGGGTGAGGTTATGGCCATGTAAAACCGGTTTAAGCCCGCCAGTAACTTTGTGTTACTGATCGTTCCAAGTCGATACTTCTGTGGTGGTTCTTTTTGTTTTATGTCTTGGTGTTTAAAAATTTTTTGTGCTGTTGGCGCCTTATGTATGTTTTCATATTTTTAGTTAAGTTAAGGTAACTGAGTGGCCACCTGTTGGGAAAATAGCTGCCCATTCGGCTTACGATTGTTTCATGGTATAAGTACCTGATTGTTAGTTTGGTTTTTTCCCACCTCGGTTTTTGGAGTGGGAATCTTTTTCTGATTGCGCCTTTTCCTGATCTTTGCCTACTTGTACCTTTTTTTTCAACACAACAATGATTTAAACACAATGACCTGCCATCACCCGGGGCACGTCATGGAAATTTTGACGTCAAAACTACGTCAAATTTCAATAAATGTCAGCAATAAAATACCTTGTTTGGAACCATAAAACACACCATACCTTTACTAATTTGCAATATTTCCATCAGGGGTTAGTTAGTTATTATTGTTGAAATACTACATTCACCAGACATAACAAATCTTATGTGTACCATGCATAATTTTGCTTTAATTAAGAATGTTGACCGCAGCATTTGTAGATTAGTTGAAGGTGTGTGCTTTTCTCATCAATTAAAATTCAAATGAATCCATCTGAAAATTTTCAAACCATTTAAACATCTCTGTAAGATCTGTTCTACAACTGTACTACAAATCCCTATCATTCTGGATGTTTCTGTGGGCATTTATGCTTCTCAAACATAAGATTTGATCATTGCTCTTGTTTCGACATTGCCTGTTAACGCCATTTTTCTTTCCCAAGAAGTGCGACTGACATTACATTTTCTCCAATAACAAACTAAGTCGTCGACATAATGCTTAAAAAATTATTTAGAATTAAAAACATGATACTAGAATGCCTCAAACTGATTTAGCTCAAGTTTTGGTATACAATATGTTAACTAATGGTATGTTCTCCAACCCCATAGAACTTCAGAAGTATTTAAAATACGTCGTGCCCCGGGTTGCGAAACCTACGTTGCAATGAAGACCAGATTTATGTGCACTGCGCAATATTTCTTGAAAAATAGTGTGAAAACGAAACAAGGAGACATTGTTTCTTTATAATGATGCATCAAATGTTGGATAAATGATGTAATAGAAAATCAGTGGCAAAAGTCTACGAACTTAAATCCTTCCTTTATTTATTTGCATCTCGCAATCAAATTTTACAGTCTCCTTTGCAAAATATCCAATCTGATGAGCGTCCTATAAAAGAATTCCGCAATCAAATATCTTTTAACGCTTGTATACACTTTTTACACATGGCTATGAATTATTTTCCTGATAACTTAGGGTACGAGTAAACATTGATTTATTTTATTGGCTGTCATTGTAGGTCCTCCTCCATCTAATCGAATGAATCAAAATATGCAAAACAGAAGAGCACCACCTGGCCCGCGCAGAAACCAAAATCGATTTTCAGGACCGCCTTCATCATTCAGACGGCCTTTGAGAAAGCCGAAGGCGCCACCCAAGGATCTTAGCGGTCTACCTGAGCGTTACAAGCGCCCGCTTATGGAGTTGCATAGAATGGTGCCACAAAGTAATCCTCCGCCACATGAGCCTCATTTGCCAAACAGATACAGACAAAAGATGCAGAGACCCCGGGAATTTTCACGAAATGCAAGACGAGATCCACCATCACGACCGCACGCGCCGACCCGACCACCGACCCAGCCGCCGACATACCCACCGACATACCCACCTAGCCCACCGCCGACAAATCCACCAACCTATCCGACAGAGCCGACTCGACCACCGCCATCAAGTTTCGAACGAAATCGTCCATCAGCTTTTCAAGCTGATCCAAATTTTCAAAGCGCACCGCCACACCGTCCGGCTCCACCACCACAGGCAGAACGAGCACCACCAAGAAGACAGCAATCTCAGAATAATATCCCACCTGAGTTCGCACCTCCACTCGAGTATCCACCGCCACCAAAACAAGCAATAGAACCACGTAGAAATAATAGAAATAGAAATAACCAACCTAAACCACCACCTAGACCAGCACCGGAACCAAAGATGTCGTCCAAACCGTCCGACCTTCTTTTTGCGGGGAATGAAAACCAGTTTCAATCCGCGCCCGCCGATTTGTCACCGAAATCATTATGGAAACCAATGGTTGATCTTGGTGTCCAAATAAACGATATAATTTCCAACAGTGGCAAAGGAGCTACTTATAAAACGAGCTTTTCGGCGCCGAGTAGAAATTTGCGAAAGACGAAAGCGTCGAAACAATTTCAGTTGCGGGCCGCTCCGACGTCGACTGAATTCGGGGTGTCGACGCCTCGACCTAGGAGAGAGCCGACAACTACGACCACGCCCCAACCGACGCCGCCAAATCCGCGAAACCACCTTAATATGTTGAAGAACGGCGGTTTGAAGGAAAAGATGAAAATTTTAAAAACAGAAAAAGCGAAGAAGAAACCAAGTATGGTTTAATATTTCAAATATGTTTTGTAACAATGATATATTTTATGACAGCGGTATAGTAAAATGCTTTAAAGCAGAGATTAATAGATGATCAGTAATCATAGCTTTTAAATATGGTGGGTCGAACACAAGTTGTATCATTGTCATATTTGTATTAGTCTCTTGAAAATACAGACGCAGTTTGCTTGAAAAAAAGTTTTACTATACCTATCTGTCAATCAATTTGTGGCATTAAGATAGTATTTAACATGTTGATATATTTGTTTTTGACAAATTTTATTTTTAAGTCTCACTTTCACAATATACATACATATTATACATATAAAAAATGGACAAATCTATAAAGTGGAACCATTCCAATAGGAATTATGACATATACCTACCTAATGTTACATATGATTGCAGTTTTTTAGTTCTGATTGTCATGTACATAACTTTATTATGTAACGAATTTAATATATTCCATTTCAGAATTTGCAAAACTCAATCACTATGAAATATATTAGACGAGTATTGTTCAATTGTAAGCAAAAGTAACCACTATCATTTTACCAAACTAAAGTCCGGACTCTTTGAATAATTATTGTTTGTTCTTGTTTTAGACTATTTCATTTAATATAAAAAGAGCCGTGACACGAGAAAACCGGTCTTCGGGGTTTCCGACCAGGTCTGACACAAACCGGCCTGTAATGTCACAGAAGCAGGCTAGAAGCTTAAAATTTTGCAAATAGGTAGAGAAGATGTTGTACTATCCGAATAGCGAAAACAAAGGCGCTGATCAGGTTCGCAGTTACTTTGAAGCTGATCTGCGCCTTTGTTTTCGCATAGGCAATAATCCCGTTTTCTCACGGTGCGGCTCATTAATATGCTAAAAGAAAAAAAAAATCTGATATATCAATACATATAGTTAATGGATAATAGATAATGATGTGCATGACTATTAAGCAGGTCCATCAGATCAGCCGACAGAGTCGACGCCGCTTAAATCCCCGGATGGAAATAAAATGACCCAGTTAAAAACATTATTAGGTAAGTGAAAGTTTTATTAAAATGAACATTACAAAAACTTGCCCATGCAAAATAAAGATTTTTTTTTTCAGGTGTAAAAATTGAAAATTTCGTGGGAAAAAGGTTAAAAAATATTACTCAAAACATTCATTGTGTGTTTACGTTAGAACATCCTCGCTTAGGCGGTTCTAGCGAGTACATGTACCCACAATCTATGTTCTGGATGAAAAATAAGAAAAAATGTGCACTCCCGTAAACCCCAGCTTTCCTATAAAAGTGGGGTTTGAGGGGATATACTTTTCATGGACATGATGATTAACATTTGCCTCGATTAAGTGGAAAGTTCTGTGCATAATATCATTAACCTTGATGAATCACATATTTTAGATAACCTTGATGAATCACATATTTTAGATATCTAGAACTCCACAGGACATCCGAACCCACGAAAGGGATGTAGGCATATCGTAGTATTGGTTAGATTTTATTGGTACACCATAGATTTTCTAAACAATGCCACGAGCTGTTATGCTTTGAAATATTAATTCGCTTCTGCCTTTTGATTTTTTTTTTTCATTCAAACTATTTTTGTATTTATCGTTTGGTTATTCTTTTTGAGCGACCTAGTATATATCTGAATATATCTGCAGTTGGTATACAATTAAATTACAAGAGGGGGCATTAAGTTGTTAAACACATATCTAAATTAAAAGTTTAAGGGTGATGAGAAAACCGTTTGAGGACATTATGAGGTACTAAATGAATCAAAGCACACTCATGAATAACGGAAGAATGACTTTGTGTCTTCATGTTTGGTAGAAATCCGGCTAGAGCCATCCGAACACGAAAGGGATGATAATCACAAAGCAAAGATGACGTCTAAAATTTGTAGATTAGTAAACTCTACCACAAATTTCGTATTTTTTTCAGAGGGAATAGCACCATCAAAGCTACAAGCAATTGTAGGTAGGTCAATGTGTTTTATATATTCCATGTAAAGTGAAGCAATACTATACATAGTTAAGTTGCCACCCACCATATAATCTTCAGTAGAAAAAAAAAACAACAAAAACAAACAAAAAAAAAAAAAAAAACGTTAATCTAGTTTCAGATATTTTAAAGAGCAAAAATGGCCCGAGTTCTAGCAGACCTAACCATGCCGGACCATCATTATGAAAACACGCCCATGCAATATACAGACATTTTTTGGTTGTAAAAATGAAAATTTTAACTGAAAAAAAAAAACGTTATTTTTCTTATTTTTGCTCAAAAGATAGATTGTGGGTACACGTTAGAACCGCCTCGAGTACCCGCAATCTGTTTTGGAGCAAAAATAAGAAACAAAGGTATACCCCAGCAAACCCCAGTTTCGCTATACAAAAGTGGGGTATAATGGGGTATACATTACACGGACATGTTTACATGATGCCATGTACTATATGTTTCAGATATTTTAAAGAGCAGAGATGGCCAGAGTTCTAGTGGACCAAGTTCTGCTGGATCATCACCATTTGATGTACCATCACGTCAAAGGGGTCCACCACCACCACCCCCAGGTTAATATTTTTAATCATTACTTCTCGTTACTTATCAAAGACTTGTCTAAGCAATATACAGAGATTGTTTTCAGCTGTAAATAATTATTGGACAAAAGTCATATTTTAATATATAGATTGGCTCAAAGCATTGATCATGGATACACGTTAGAACCGCTCTAGCGAGTAACCAAATAGAAAATACCGAAAACAGGTATACACCTATACAGCCCAGTTTCACGTATATACTATAGGGATCAAAATAAATTCCATTCATTAACATTCGCTAG
The DNA here is from genome assembly GCA_964017185.1 of Rugalucina vietnamica. Taxonomy (NCBI): domain Eukaryota; kingdom Metazoa; phylum Mollusca; class Bivalvia; order Lucinida; family Lucinidae; genus Rugalucina; species Rugalucina vietnamica. Next base: position 31,140,086 of record OZ024885.1, on the reverse strand, counting down.
GTCCCTCGGGGAGTGTTGATAACCGAAGGCGCAGCATATTTATTTATTGCATAATGCACCAGTCATTTGTATCCCCGGCTCCCCCGGGGCCGGGGAATGGCGGGGCTTTTAACTTTTCATTTTTAAAGCCCGGGTAAAAGCCCGGCACCGCCGGGCAAGATTTGTGGTAAAATCCCTGCTAAAAGCCCCGGCCCCCCAGAGGCTGACATTATGTGGAACAACAGCTGAGAGTTGTTCTGATGAAACTGAAACATGAGAGAAGGGCTTTAATCTGTGCATGGGAATGTTAAGGTGCATTTTCAAATTAAATAAATAGCATAAAAATAATTAAATGTTAAAAATACCATTAATATCTAATTTGCATTAATGTGACCGTGTATTGGCGGGAAATCATAACCCCGGCAAATCCCCGGCACTGCCGGGACGCATCATAGGTTAAAGCCTGGCACTTAAGCCCCGCTATGTCCCCGCTATCCCCGGCCCCGGGGGAGCCGGGGATACAAATGACTGGTGCATACGTTCTGCACAACCTTGCGAAATAATGATGCAGAAATGTTACAGCGTCATCACATTTTTATACGCGTAAAACTTCTCATCCTTTATGCTTGTTCCGGGCGGACTTAAGTTACTCATTATTAGCACGTGTTTTGCGTGTTTTAGTATCTTACACTCATTCAACGCTTGGTCCTCCCGAAGTGTTTTATCTAATGATTTTGGCCGGATTTATTTCAACTTCTTTAGCTTTGTTGAACTGTTTTAGATTGTTGTGTAACATCATCATCTTTAATATCGTTGTATATACATTTTCTATTACCTCCTTAGTTGTTATTTTAACTCCCTTGGCTTTGTTTATATATCTAGTAGCGAGTCTCTCCTAACACCTCTGTCACTGGAATATTTAGTTTTCATGGGGAAATTTAATTCTTTGAGAACTTCTTTCTGATTGCACCATTCACTCATCATTGTCTACAGTTTCCTCTGCTGGTGTCATGTTCAGATCAAGTTATTTCCTTAGTGTTAATTTTATCGACCGTAGCTTTCCTTGTAACTACCGTAGCTTTATTTGTTTTTTCCCATAGCTTTTATTTTCCTTGCTTTACGTTTTTGTATCTCCGTCCGTTGTAAATTGTTTGTGTTTTGTTGCTTCTTTCGAATAGTTTCGGTCGGCCATACATTGCGGTCAACTGCCAAGGGGAAATAACACAGATTTTCCGTCAAATAAGCCTAATCCGATAAATGAAGTTATGTCCCTGTAGACCGGTGAAACCGATATACCTGAGTTTTATCGATTTTGGGTTACCTGTAGTTAGAGAGTTTTGCTCGATCTTTGATTTACCTGTTCTTTTACCTGAACGTATAGCAAGAATCTCGCGTATTAACGGAAATGTCTGTCATAGCCCCTTTTCCTATACTGTCATAGATCAGCTAACTAACCTGCACTCCGATACACTTCGTGACCTCGCTCCTCTCTCGAGACAGCTTAGCATTAGTTGCCTTTAAACTATGGTCGAACAGATTATGGATTTCGTAAGAAGCTTATAGCTGCTTTATTTGGTGAGAATTATTGAAATTTTTTTCATGTTTTGTTAGAAAATGCAAAAATCTTTTCGTAAACATCTGGTTAGCCTGCAGAATTTCAATAAATTTGCAAAAAAACAATCGATTTTCTACTTTGTTTCCCATATTCTACAGTAGTCTCCCCTTATCTATTTATAGACGCATGTGGTATTTTCCACAGAAAACATGATGTATTTTATGAATCTGCGTATCTTTACACCTAGAATATGTAAAAACTAAGTCCTATCAGTCAGAAACGATATAACATAATTTTCAATTTGTTTGGCGTCTTCGATGATTTTTCATTTTCGACCAAAGACTCAATACATGTCATTTCCGTCGGTATGGAGAGGTCTAACGGAATACCGATGGAAATATTCCGTCTAATACTGTCACTGTCTTCAAAGACGCGCTCGTATTTGTTCTCTTTCCCGGTACGCATGCGCTATACTACAATATCTATATTTTTCTGCTTAGTACAGTATATTTCGCATTTGTGCATTTTGATACATACACATGCCTTGTACAAACCTTTCAACATGTGTGCTGAACACAAAGCGTACGCACTTATATGTATCTATTCTTTATCGATTAAACATCTTGGTTTTTTCGAAATTATTTTGTCTAACATTATACAGTAAAATTTCACAAATATGTTTAATATTCTGTTCTACTCCATTCTAAATAATTGAATGGGGTTAGTGCATAAAAATGTCTAAGTCCACTTTTGTCAAAAATTTAGGTTTTGGTGTCACTGGATTTTGCATGCAAATATCAACATTCTGATATATAGTTTGTGATACCTTTTTACATTTTGTTCGTATACAATTTGTATTTTAAAATTTTTCAAAGGTGCTAAGTCCATTTTCAGTGGAAGAACATGACTAGTCCAGACTGCTGATGTAAAAATAATTTGTTCTGTAATGGTACTTAGGGGCTCAAAACATCCACATTAGCCACATGAGCAATCTTATCACTGTAAAATGATGTAGTTAACAAACTTCCAGCCAAAACTGGATTGGGAAAAATGAGGATTTGGACTTAGACACATTCTTGCATTAACACATTTGATGAATATTTTAATTTCTTAATTTTCAACCGAATTTTTCAAAGAAATTTCATGACATTTTTGCTTTTCATTCTATTTGATACGACCAATAATTTGATACTATTTCAAGTTCGCATAGTTGCCAAACCTTTATTTTATGTTTTTCGCGTTTTTCTTGAAACTAACAAACATGGACTTAGACCCGTTCTTTCACTTACCCCTTCAATTATATTCTCATCAGGAAAACATGTCCGTGAAATGTATACCCCCTTAAACCCCACCTAGGGTATGCAGGGGTATACCTATTTTTCTTATTTTTGCTCCAAAACATAGATTGTGGGTACTCGTTAGAACTGCCTCGCCGAGGCGGTTCTAACGTGTACACGCAATATATGTTTTGGGCAAAAAAAGAAAAATATCAATTTTTTTCCAGTGAAATGTTTCATTTAAATTTTCTGTATATTGCATGGGCGTGTTTTCTTAATGATTATATTCTCTCACACCAGGATCAAGCAACTTCGGCCCGGGTAGAGAAGTCAGAGGCGGAAGGCGAGGATCGTCTAGGCGTGGACCACCATCTGGGCCACCTGGCGGCGGCGCATCACGTGCTGACCCACGTGGATCGTTTTCTTCACGTGACATGGGTGGTCCTGGTGGACCAGGTGGAGACCCGTGGTCCAGTCGTAGAAACGGACAAAGCAGTAAGTCTTGATGTACCGACCTTTTTTCCGAATCAGTTATTTTTGTTAAAATCAGCAAAGTCTATGTTTTGTAGACATTCACCGCAAGGAATGGTTACATATACATGTAGTTATCGTCTAATTTGATTTGACACTATATGTTTCAGACATTGAAAATGTATTAACGGCAAATTGAGGGAACAACAAATACGAGTTATATGTGTAACAGCATAAAAGGAAACAACGGATTAGCTATTTCCATTACGAAAACATGCCCATGTAATATACAGAGATTTTTTTTCAGCTGTAAAAATTTCATCAGAAAAAAATGATATCCTTAATATTTTTGCTCAAAACATAGATCGTGGGTACACGTTAGAAACGCCTCTGTGAGGCGGTTCTATCGAGTACACATTCTATGTTTTGGAACAAAAATAAGAAAATATGTATACCCCTGTATAGCCCAGTTTTACTATATAGTAATTCAATAGGTGCTATTTTGACATATGTTTATGGTGCAAAAGTAAAATAAGAACCACTAAGTAAGGCCAATGTGTTAAGTAATCAATTATCAATATGCTAACTTTTTCCGAAACCGTCAGATTACCATGTTAATTCTCTTTCTCTTACATTCTTTTTTGTATTATTATTATTATTATTATTATTATTATTATTATTATTATTATTTGACTTCAGGAGGACCACCAAATAATGGAATGACTCCCGAATTGATGGCGAGAATGCAAAGAGGTAAGCTACAGTGTTTTCTTGAATTATCACTGGCACAGTATTACTAGTATCAATATCTTCATCCATTTTGGACATCATGAAAACATGTCCATGTAATGTATACCCCCTTAAACCCCACGTTTATATAGCAAAACTGGGGTATGCAGGGGTATACCTATTTTTCTTAATTTTGCTCCAAATCATAGATTGTTAGTGCTCGTTAGAACCGTTCTGACATGTACCCACATTCTTTGTTTTGAGCACTAAAAAGAAAAATATCAAAAATTTTCTACTGAAATTTTTCATTTTTACAAAAAAAATCTGTATATTGCATGGGCGTGTTATCGTAATGTACTAGTATCAATGTCGTGGTGCATTTTGGAGAACATAAACAGTCAAAATCTGTGCACCTGGGTATAATATTATGTGAAGTTAATTCGTGCTAAAGCGATGTTTTTGATTAGAGTTCAAACATGATTCAGGACGATGTAGTCAAGAATTATATTGTAAGTCAAAACAAGACAATTAAACCAATTAACGCAAAAACTTTGTTTGAAACATCAGAAAATGAAAGCTTACTTTTCGATTCTGGCATTGAAAATGGGATTTGCGTGTATAAGTATCAACACACGATTTGATATTTTACGCCCAACAATGGAATTTTAGGAATGATCTTTCACTCTTTCTTAAACACACATAAATTAATCACTTATAAATGTATAAAAAAGAATTGAATTTCTACCGAGTCATACCGTTTCGAAAAATATATTCGCGAAATTTCCAAATAAAAAATAAATACTTGCAAGATTTCAAAATATTAATTACAGAAAACCCCATTTTATTCTAAACGCGTTGAACTTCCGTGCCTGTAGATTTCTGGAAAAGCATACTAGAGATGTAAAAGTAAATGAACGTTTACCATGGTTTGCGAAGCAAACTTTGACATATAGAGAAAAATGTTTATCAAACTGCTTAGAGCAAAAATATATCATTTGCCTAGAAATAGTCAACGATTTATTCATAGAAATTTTGAAAGGCAACAGTTTGTATTTGGTACGTTTCTTAACACTTAGTGTTGTTGATTCAATATCTAGCTTAAGGCTTCTTTTTTTCCAGTTTTGAAACGGGGATGTAGGTTTTAAGTGTACTATTTACGCGTATTTTATGTTTAGATGTGTTGCTTATCATAACAGACAGTTCAGTGTATTAATTACGCGTATTTTATGTTTAAATGTGTTGCTAATTATAACAGAAACTCACAAGTGTATTTTTTGTGTATTTGAAGTTTAATGGAATGCTGTGTTAACCAATTAAATGTGTATTATTTTTTTTTGTTTATTTCATGTTTATTGGAATGCTATGTTAACCAATACAATGTTTATTAATAATTTAAATTGTAGTTTATGTTTATCGGGTTGCTATTTTGACAGACATAAATATTAAGATATATATATACGTGTTCATGTCTGCTGGGATGCTTTTAGAAAGCAGTTACGTGTATCAGTCTCGTAAGTTTCGTGTTTAATTTTATGTTCTTTAACCGAAATCAAAATAAATTATTTGCGTATATTTTTGGAGTGTCCTAAAGGAAAACAATTAAATTATTGTGTGTGTTTTTTAATGTGTGTATTTTCATATTTAATGTTTTGAGGTTTTTCACAGACAGTAATCCGTGTTATCTATCTAAACATATACTTTACATTTATTAAGAGATTACTTATACTGAAGCGTGTAAATACAGCGTGCTGTTGTATATACGCTTCATACTTTTACTGTAACAGAATGCTTTGTTACTTTAAAAACAGCATTCACATTGTCATTTTATTTAATTGAAAGCTACATGTATTATCAATGCGTATTTCAATTTTATTGGGTTGCTTTTAACAGGAAACCAAGCGTTTTACATGTTTGTTTTTCAATTGGGATGTTTTAACAGAAAGTCAGTCGTGTTATCTTATTCATGTACTTCATGTTTCTGGGATGTTGGTTTTAATAATGTACCTTTAACAGAAAGTTGTATGAATTGTAATAATATGATTCATGTTCGTCTGCTTTTAAAATAAACTATGTCAAAATTCATATTACCTAAGTTATTAAATATTCTGATTTTCGGAAATACATTTTTTATGTCTTTCATAGGTCAGTGAAAATTACATGCGATTAAATAAAAAAGAAAAAATATATCAGCGGCTCACTCATGTAAAACAATGTTTTAAACTAGTAAATATTGTTTAGTATTCTCATTTCACTAAAAATGCTAAGTTCAATATAAGGTGCTGCAAAATAGATTTATTCATTGTCTGTATATGTCTCATATTGTTGAACTACATTTTTCTAGTTCTATTGGGTCCGGCAAGACGAGGACCATCAGCAGACAATCAGCAGACAATGTTGTCTTATTAGAGCCCTCAAACTTCTATGAACCGCCCCTAATAGCATGTTAGAAATAACATGTTATAATTTTCTTGTTTCTAGTATTATTGGGTCCGGCAAGACGAGGACCATCAGCAGCCGCGGCTGCAGGAGGAGAAGCTCCGGAAGCCCCAGAACCAGGTAAATAATAATAATAATGATAATAATAATAATAATAATAATAATAATAATAATAATAATAATAATAATAATAATTATATCAATTAATTTCTTAATTTATAATAATAATAATAATAATAATAATAATAATAATAATAATAATAATAATTAATTAATTAATTAATTAATTAATTAATAATAATAATAATAATAATAATAAAATAATAATAATAAAATAATAATAATGATAATAATAATAATAATAATAATAATAATAATAATAATAATGATAATGATGGTGATGATAAAGCTAGAAATAAATACAACCTAAAACACGACTGAAATTTTCAAATGGCAGCCAAGGCTTTCGGTTAGTAGGCGTGCAATTTCTTAAACTCAGTTTTCAACTAATATAATAGTCACACTTTTTATTTATTTTCCTCATAGGTTCGATGAATCCTATAATGATGGGTAAGTTTTTCGTTAACTTTATTTATCAAAAACGTCTGCAAAAATTTATGTATCTATTGATTTATTGATTTTTAAACATTCAATTGTTTATTGACATTATTCATTCATTAAATAATTACATTTTATTTTATTTTCATCAAATAAATAAATAAATAAATAAATAAATAAATAAATAAATTGCATATATTATTATTTCTTTACGTATTATATGTCAAACAATCTATCATGGCTGTTTCTTAAACTTTGCTAAATTGTGAATTTGTGAATGTATAAATCTGTTCATTTTATCTAAAAAGAAAGCTTTTTTTGTATTTTAAATATTATTTACTGTTTTTCTTTATTTATTATAGAAAAAAATACAAATTGAATCCAAACATTTTTGATGCATAAGGAGTATTTGATCATACGGGAAGTCTTTATCAGAGTAGTTTCAGGGATTTTAAAATGTAATCGATGGTTTTTTTTTTTTTTTTTTTTTTTGTTTTTTTTTTTCATTTTCTTATAGAAAGTAATAATAAATGTTCATTAAGAAAATACAACTATGCAACATACAAATGTAAAGATTGAAAATGTTCAGTTGAATATTTTTATCATTTTCTTTGTTATGGTGTCACAAACTATAAACGAATACCCGCATTCTATATTTTGAAACAAAATAAAAAAAAATATTGCAAACCCGTGTACCAAAGTTTTTGAATATAAAACTGAGTGAGGGCATCGATTTCTTTGACATATTGTTCTAATATTTCAGCTGCAATGATGCAGGGTATGCCAGGAGCAGCCGGTGGAGGGGAAGGTGCAGGCTTAGCAAGTCTATTAGGTAAGGACCATCATCCAATACTTTTCTACGTTTACAAATCAGAAGCAGTCCTCAATGTTCATTAATTTATTGTATACATTAAAATTAAAGAAAATAGCCAAGACTTAGATACAAGAGTATTAATTAACATACTCGTAACTAAGAATTAGTTGTAGTTCATTATTGTATTTTATATTAAAAAACACTGGATTTTATAGTTGTTTTCGTTTTTCTGTCCGAAATATTCAAGGGCCACATGACGATATATTGTGCCGGTCTTACTGAATCGTAAGCAATCGTGCGATTGTGTAGTCATGCGTTTTAACACTGTGTATACAAAATTTGTAAAATATTTTCGAATATATTTTCTCTTTCCCACTTTCTCAATTTGCATATCGGGGTCAACGGAGTGACGCCCAAACTAATATTTAAGACAATCTTATAGCGATCTTAAGCGATCTTAAGCGATCTTAGAGTCAGTCAGGGGACCGGCACTTTAGAATTTTTATCATTTGCTTTGATTTGTAAGTTATCTTTTATATGGAAATTAACAATGTTTACTTTTAAGCTTTTTTATATATCGAAGTAGAAAAGTGCCGGTCCCACTGAATCGTAAGCAATTGTACGATTGTCTATTTATAGGGTTATTGATAAGACTCTATATGCAAATTTTGTAAAATGTTTTCAAACGTGTTTCTGTTTTCTTAATTTGCATATTGGAGTCAAGGAAATGACCCCTAATAATATCAAGACAATCGTATAGTGATCTTAAGCGATCTTAAGCGCAGTGGGACTGGGACTTTAGATAGATGGAGAGAGGAAAATGCAAAATGATCGCAAGCAGTCCCTGAGGATTGGACAAAGAGCATTAAATGGATGTACTTAAATCATTAAAAAGATGTAATTTAGCTTTTATATATAAACGTGAAATTATTTTGACATTTATTGCTGGTCTGTGAGACCGAAATCGCTTGACAATGTTCAATATATCAATCAATTGATAATTAAATCAACCAACCAAAAAGCAATAATTTCAAAATTGCATTCGTATTTCAGGTGCAGGTGGCGGAGGGGCAAATCGTAAGTGATACTGTAAATCTGGAAATTTTCGCGAGAACTTAATTTTCGCTAATATTCGCGAATTCGTTGCTCGCGAAAATAAAGTTCTCGCTAAAAAAGAATTACTATGAGCTTTGTAGACTGCACGAGTGCTCGCTCAAGAATTCAAGAACTCGCTTTTTTTGCTTTTATCTTTTTTTTTACATGTAAAAAAAGAACTCGCTAATAATTGAGAAATCGAAAATTCGCTAAATAAAAGTCTCGCAAAAAAATTTCCAAATTTACAGTATGTGTCATATTGTCATAACGACAACTCCCCAATGCAAAATACAAAGATTTGTTAAAACTGTGAAAATGAATTTTGTAATTTATAATGAAATTGCTCAAAACGTTGATTGTGCGTATATGTTAATGGCGGCTCTGAGTACCCACAATCTATGTTTTCGACCACAAATGAGAAAATGGGTACACCCCTGTACACCCCAGTTCACTACATGAAAGTATGACCGGGGCTACACATATCACGGACATGTTTTCCTTGTAAAACAGCACCGATAAAAATGTTCAAATTATTACTTACTTACTGGTCGTTCAAGTGCCTAACTAAGTGTTATTTTTATAAGTAAAAACTAGGGATTTTTATGTGTGAAATATAAATATTTTAAAGTAACGAATCCGAAAGTTGTGGTTAGAATCATAACATAATATTATATTGTAGCTTTAAATTTGAAAATTGTAATGAGTCATTTTAAATCATCGTACATTTCCAAAGACTGATTACCAAGCGCCACCATAATCTAAAATTCTGTAAAGTTAGACAGTTAGCATTACTTAATGAACAGTTCCTGATTATCATTTACCATTTAACTTTTCAGCATTACTTAGTTTACTTGTTTACCATTAGTTGATCATTTAACTTTTCAGCATTACTTAGTTTACTTGGCAGTACAGGCGGATCGGCTGGAGGTTTGTTTTGTAATTCAATTACATCACAAAATAACATGGGAGCGCGGTGGAGTAGTGGTAGAGCATCGGATTCTGAATCGAGTGATCCTGGGTTCGATCCCCGCAGGCGGCACCGTATTGTGTCCCCGAGCAAGACACATTAACTTCCTACAGTACTGGTTAAACCAAGGAATCGTTGGCTCTGTCCCGACATGACTGGAAATAGTTCATTGGGACGTTAAGCTCAATACAAACAAACAAACAAAACAAACAAACAAACAAACAAACAAACAAACAAACAAACAAAATAACATATAAAATATGCACAGATTGATGGTACGCATAGCATTGTGAAAACTTGTCCATGCAATATACACAGATTTATTCAGCTTTATAAATTGAAAATTTGCAGTAGTATTTTTTTTTTTTGGTCAAAACATAGATTGTGGGTACACGTTAGAACCGCCTCGCCGAGGCGGTTCTTACGAATACCCACAATCTATGTTTTGGAGAAAAAATAAGAAAAATAGGTGTACCCCTGTGTACCTTACTCATAAAACATGGACATGTTATCATGATGACTGCAATTCAAAGGCACCATTGTGAACAACTCTTAGACAAAAAAAGTTGTGTTGACTTTCATACATGTATACTATATGCTTTTCAAAATTGTATATTTTAAAGCATTATAAAGGAGTTTCTATCTAATTGCGCCCTTTCCTGATCATTGCTTACTTTTTACCTTTTTAAAATACTAATATTATACATACCTTCAGATTACTGCTACTGTGTATATGAAATAAGAATATCTCTGCAAATTTATTTCCTCGAAAATACAAACTAACGACTGGCAAAATAAAGCTTAAACTTAAATTTAAATGTTGAGTTTCAGTGACGAAACGGTATAATTGTTTCCTTTATAGATATAAAGAACATTTAATTAGACTGTTACATTAAGTAACAAAACATTCATTTTTCCTGCTAGACAATTACAATGTATTGTTGATATCTTTTACAGAAGGTCCATCTGGAATGAATATGCAAAGTAAGTGACAATTGTCTTCAAAACACCATTGTTGGCCTAGTGGCAGAGCGTCGGACACCAAATCGAGACATCCTTAGTGTCCCTTAGCAAAACAAATCAATTTCAAAGACATAGGCAGCGTTCGCTGCGTCCCGACATTACTGTAAAATGTTGGCTGAGACGTTAATTCATTAAAAATCAAACAAAGAAACACACCACGACGATTCAATTGGACCAGCTTTTAGAACTGGTTGTCTGAATTTGAGGGTGAAATATGGATATTTTATTCGAAATGAATGAATGAACTAAAATTCCGCAGTCAGCATTTAACGATTAAAAAGGGCTAAAACGCAAAAATGATAATATATATCGTGGTATTTTGACCCCGTTTAGGCATGCGTCTTTGCTTTAGACAACCCTTGTGTAAAATTTTGAAATTGCAGTGTATTTATCTGGCTATCGTCGCCAGTTTATAAAGGGTCACTGACGAGGGTTCAGTACCCGAAATTGCGCAATATGGCCCATACTACCTCCCTTTGAACGTTTTCACTGCTTCCAAAGGATCAAAATGTTATATTTTATTTTCAACCCAAACCAAAACTTAAATTTTTCATCATAGTCGCGATAAGCGTTTGACATGTTGACTATGGTGTTCCGTTAACGCAATATATTTGATGCTTGTGTTATGTTTGATTGTAGTTAAATACAAATATTATATTTTTCTGTTGAAAATGTTATATACAAATTACAGTATTTAATACTTATTGGAATAAATCTATTTGGATTTTCGAATGGCATTCATTTATATTTTTTGCAAAGGTTCGATTAAAAAAGTGGCGACTAAAAAAGTATAAGATGACATTTCTCTGTAACGTCTAATTGTGTTTAATACCGTGAGTGACGCCATTGTCATATACATGTAGTATAAAACCGCTAGAACGATATTCAAATGGTCGAAATATATTTTGTCCCACCGACTACTTTCAGTTTCGGAAACAAGAGTGAACGTTTACCACCGTATATTCCTAGTATATAATATATACTGTACTAATATACTAGTATATTCCTTTAACCTACTACATATCTAAAGCCTAGGTTACATTTGTCCCGATCATCGTACGATTTTTCGGTCTGCGATTTTCTCTACGATTTTTAGACATCGTAGATCGTGGGCTACGACGTATGTGTTAACAATTCATACGGGCATCGTGCGATTTTTTGATCTGCCATTTGTCGACGTTCTCATATAAAAACGCAAGGCGATCGTACGGCAGTCGTATGTCTCCGCAGATAGTATGTAGATATCATACGGATCCCGTGCGTTGTCCGTACGGAGTAACTATACGTTTTGATACAAAACGCAAGGAGGCCGCACGGTAGTCGTAGGGTCTCCGCAGACTGTTAGTGGATATCGTACGGAGTCCCTTGGACTTCTGACTGATGCCTCGGTTACATTTGGCCTACGATTAGCTTGCGATGATCGTGCAATGCCATTTTTTGCATTTTCGTGCGGCCTCCGCAGGGTGACCTTACGATGTCCCTACGATTCTACGACTTCCTACGATCTCCGTAGCCTCTACGATCTTGTAATAGTCTGCACTATTACAAAATTTAAAATCGTAAGACCTTAGCCCGTAGACACGTCGTAGGGCATCATAAGGGCACCGTACGGATACCCTGCGATAATCGAGCGGTCACCGCACGATTTTTTTATGATAATTTGGGAACAAAAATCGTACAGCGATCGTAGGAAGGCCGCAAGGGGTCATGCCTAGTAGGTTACATTTGCCCCGATCATTGTACGATTTTTCGGTCCGCGATTTTCCTACGATTTTTTAAAAATCGAATGTGATCATGGGCTACGACGTAGGTGTTTACAATTTATACGGGCATCGTTCGATTTCTTGTTCTAGCTTTCTTCGATGTCCTGAGTCGGAACTGTTTGGAGATCGTAGGGAAATCAAAGGGTCTCCGCACACTTTAAGTTGAAATCGTACGGAGCCCGTGCGATGGCCGTGAGGAGTCCTTACGATTTCTTGCGGTCTCCCTACGATAGCCGTACGATGTTAGGTGTCCGTACGGTTTTAATAAACTTGTGATATAACCGTACGGATGCCGCACGATCACCCTAAAGGTCTACGATCATCTTATTATTTTAGTCCCCAAATTATCATAAAACCGTGCGGTGACCGCACGATCATCGCAGGGTTTCCGTAAGGCGCCCGTACGATGATGCTACCTACGACGTGTCTACGGGCTACGGTCTTACGATTTTTGAAATTTGTAAAAGTGCAGACTATTACAAAATCGTAGAGGCTACGGAGATCGTAGGAAGCCGTAGAATCGTAGGGGCATCGTAGGGTCACCCTGCGGAGACCGCACGAAAATGCAAAAAAAACTGGCATCGTACGATCATCGCAAGTTAATCGTAGGGCAAATGTAACCTAGGCTTAAGCCTGGTGTCGCTTTTATGGGACATAAGCAAACGGAACGCAGCGTCTCATCTTGCTCATCTTGGGCATTTCTGTTGCCATAGATGGATTTTATCAAGAAATGAAATAAAAATGTTAATTACCTTGATGCCCCTAAAATGGAAGTGGACTCACCCAAATGATAATGATGGCGAGTCCATTCGTCGACAATAGGTTAATGATGACATTACGAATAAAGGCCCATGCAATATACAGAAAATGTTTGAAAATTTGCACTGAAAAAAAAATGATATTTTTTTCTTATTTTTGCTCAAAACATAGATTGTGGTACACGTTAGAACCGCCTTCTTCAAGGCGGTTCTAATGAGTACTCACAATCTAATTTTTGGAGCAATACAAAGCAAAAACTGGTATACCCCCGCATACCCCAGTTTTGCTATATTGGGGTTGAAGGGGATATTATTTTCACGGACATGTTTTCCTGATAAAACATCTTTATCACAGGTATGATGTTGCAAGCTTTACAAGGCGGTGGCGGCGGCGGTGGTAAGTCTATTTAGTCATAGGATATAGTGAAAATATTTTGGCCGTGCCGGATGACCTCTAACATAAACATTTGAGCCACCTCGTGGGAAACCAACAATTTTGTTTCCGAACGGGTCTGACACAAATCAAGCTGCACATTCACAGAAGAAAGCTAGAAGCTTGAAATTTCAGATTTAGAAAGAAGAGGAAGTCTACTATCCGTGTAGCGAAAACAAAGGCGCTGATCAGCTTCGCGGTTACTGCGAAGCTGATCTGCGTCTTTGTTTTCGCATATGCAGATTGTTGGTTTTCTCACGAGGTGGCTCAATTTTGTTATCAGACTGCTTTAAGTATGTTTGCAATCTTGAAAATCTTTGATGTTAAAGAATATGAATCAACGTGCTTTACATGGCACTGTAAAAATGTGTAAAAATTGTACCCCTTTTCTAGTGTCTACAAAACTTTGTCACGTGAAGTAAATCGGCACGGTCAAAGTGTTTGCACTATACAAAAAAATATCGGCATATGTTTTTGTTTGTTGTCACTTTAGTTGACTAATTTGATTTCATTAACCGAAACTGGAAAAAGGTCCGTCTTTTAATGTTTAACTGCATTCATACATTATTATTTGAGCCGCCTCGTGGAAAAAAACAACAACAGTGTGGTTTCCGAACAGGTCCGACACAAACCGGGCTGTGCAATCACAGAAGATGGCTAGAGACTGAAAATTTTGGATTTAGAAAGTAGAGGAATTGTACTATCCGTGTAGCGAAAACTAAGGCGCTGATAAGCTTCGCGGTTACCGCGAAGCTGATCTGCGTCTTTGTTTTCGCATATGCAGATTGCTGGTTTTCTCATGAGGCGGTTAATTTGTTTGTTTAATGAAATCATATTGGTGTTTCTTTTGCTTCTAAGAATGCCATGCAAAGACTTTGCATGAGCTACAATGCTATTATCATCCTGAAAACATTCAGTAGTCCGAATATATTTTACTTTAAACTGCAGCACAGATGTAGATTTTAAGATGTTGTCAGGTTTTAATATTCTTCTAATATCTCAAACAACTTCAAATGAGGGAATACAATGCAATACAATAAAATAAACTTTATCAATGACGGGCCAATACATGACATAAGAGATAAAATAAATATACAAACTTTAAAATTCAAAGGGTAGTGAGGCGGGGTGGGGTGCGGGTTTGTCTGCAAAATGTCTGCAGCCCTTAGAAGTGTTTTTAATCTAGAATTGCAAACGTCCTAAGAATACTAAATTGATATTATAATTGTCTGAGGTTTGCCTAATAGACAAAGATTGTAAGATGTTGTCAGGTGTTAATTATATTCTATATCTCATGTAACTTCAAACGAAGAAATAACGTAGTAAATGTTTAATGAAGGACTAAACTTGGATGTGATTAAACGTGCAATAAATCAGTGAATATATTAATGAGAAAAGAAATATGCCATACACCGGTTTCGGCTACTTGAGCCTCTTCAGTGATCCTAGTTGATTTGGTTATATGGAGCCAAACATTATAATTATAATTTTGCAACTTTTAACAGGAAAGTCAATACAAAGACTATAAGTATCCAAATTGGGTCAGATTTATTCAACTTTGGTTATAAAATAAATCTAAACCGAAAATTATTATTCAATACGCTCTTTGATCTCAAATGACGAAAAGAAAAATATAATTTGCACTATGGATGAAGTACGGAGAGCCTTTATGAGGCCGCCACTCGGCAGAAAACCAGCTGCAGTAATAGCAAATATAAAAAATGAGATCCTTTAAGAGCAGGGAAAATATTAATGAGATAGGGGATGGGCCATTACGTGGTTTCGATTACTCTTAATCCTTTTCAGAAACCCTATAGATTCGGAAGCATGGAACCAAGGAGAAACACCACAATTTTGCAATTTTAACAGGGTAGTCGATACAAAGAATAGTGTTATTCATATGCGGTCGAAACGGGAAAAGAAAAAAATAACAGTGAAACCCGCAATTACAGTCACATGCATAATTACATGTAGTAAAGGAATCCCCAACTGTTTATTACCAAGTTTCCAAAGCATTTTAACTTAATGCCAGCTGAAAATTGAATAAATTGCCAATACCCATTATTTCTATCTACAGCTGTATTTAGAGCACTTTTCCCATAAGCGTGCATACAGGTCTTAACAAACTATTCATGATCAAAGATTGTGTTATTGGCGTATAAGTATATTACGTCTGTCTTCTCAGCTGAAAATCATAACAGATTCATTTAGGCTGAGACGTTACGAAACATTACGAAAACTTGCCCATGCAATATACAGAGATTTTTTACCTGTAAAAATTGAAAATTTCATAAGAAAAAAATTGATATTTTCTTATTTTTGTACACCTTAGAACCGCCTCGCCGAGGTGGTTCTAACGATTACCCACAATCTATGTTTTGGAGTAAAAATAAGAAAAATAGGTGTACCCCTGCAAACCCCAGTTTTACTATATAAAAGTGGGGTTGAAGTGTGTATATATTGCACGGACATGATGATTGTGATAGCTTTCAAAGTCTAAAATGCTTAAATTGTTTCGATATTTGTATCTTGTAATGTTGTAATGGGTCATCTGCTTAAGCGTATACTTAAGAAAATGCTCAATTCTATTGACGGTTTTAAGGCAACGTTGAAATACCTAAGTTCACAGTGCACTATTTAGAATGAAGACGGTATATCAAGAAGTAATTATAACATTCGTAGTTTGGACAGTTATTGACAGTTTTCTGTAACTTATTTAACATCGGCGATCAAGTCAAAACCATAAGACGCCACAGTTAGCGTCGGCATTTCTGCCACGTTAGTAGAACTGGTTTGATTTATTTTTATCCCATAGGTGAAACACCATCTGGATCAGGTAATATGAGCCACGGCATGAGAAAACCGGAATCTGGTCTATGCGAAAACACCGGCAGCACAGCTTATAATCGTTTTTGTTTTCGCTACTCGGATAGTACAATTCCTCTTCTTCCGAAGTCAGATTTTTCAAGCTTCGATCCATCTTCTGTAGCTGCACAGGCCGGTTTCTGTTAGACCTGGTTGGAAACCACGATGAGCCGGTTATTTTTCGTCGCGGCTCGGATAGTAATGTATTGATATTGCACAATGGCGCACAATGCAAATCTAATTGTCTTCAAAACGAAAAGAAGTGGTCTTATGTTCGATTTTAAAGGATAACTACGCGTACTTTTGTATAAATCAAAACCCTGAAATACATGTCATGCTACTACGTTGGCTGGATCAAGATTTTTCTATTTCATGTGAAGGGTTTGATTATGTCTGCATAATGATAGCGTTTATTTTTGATAGCGTTCAAAGTATGGTTTCGATAGTAGAGTCGAAAAGAATTATCATTTTTTCCGAATGATAATCATACAAATAGAAATAAAATTGGGCAAATTAATTGATGCAATTAATGAAAACACCATTAATCAACTTAATTGTTACAGGATACATATACTTCTACTGCTAGTCATCACCTTTACAGTAATTCCGATTTTAATGACTTTGCAATTAGATCCTGACACGTTTTCTAGCATATTAGCGTTAACAGATTATTTGTTTTATCAAATTTGAAACAACATCCCCCAGGAAATTATGAACAAAAACTATTTAGAGTCTTATGCGGAAGTTGTACCAAAAAAGTTCTAAAAGGATTGTCCAATAAAAGGCATTATTGTTGTTCGTGATTAAAGTACATTTTATTTGTATCTTTTAATAATTTGTAGGTTTAGGAGCATTAGCAGGAATGGGCAATATGGGATCTCTTGCGTCTCTGATGGGCGGGCCTGCAGCTGAGGGCACAGGATCAGCAGGTGCGTAACCAATCAAGTTCTTGGAATTTAACACATAAATTACACTCATACAATATAGTCTATGTGGTGCAAAAAAGATTGATTGTATTGGAATACATAAATAGCGTTGCTTTTAATTATTTTGCATGGACCCGATAATTAAATGTATCTTGGGCTAGAAGAATACGCAGAGTCTAAATATCTTGGTGTTTTTGCGAAGTATAAAAATAATAAATAATGGATTTTACTTCTCTGTTTTTAATGTCGCAATCAGTGAAAATGGACATACTATTCTTGATAGTTTTACATATCCGTTAAATCGCATTTAAAATGTCCACACGTTTTTATATTGCAAAACGAAGCACGAAAATCTTTTTTCAACTTATTCAGTATTTTCCCCATGAACGTTTTGATCATACATAAAATGTTTGTAGGTTTTGGACAGCTAGGAATGAATTTGTTTGGTGCAGGAGGATCTGTATGATAGACATTCATCATAATAATAAAACACACGAAGACATTATTTATGCGATTGAGTTAAGGTCTAATTATCGATTACGACACAGACAGAGATATGTCTAGATGATCCAATTACATCATTTTAATAGTGTTTGGGATAGGATCGGTGATAAAT
This sequence comes from Rugalucina vietnamica, assembly GCA_964017185.1. NCBI lineage: Eukaryota > Metazoa > Mollusca > Bivalvia > Lucinida > Lucinidae > Rugalucina > Rugalucina vietnamica. The sequence continues at coordinate 31,121,821 of OZ024885.1, read as the reverse complement.
TCTCTTATTCAATATGTTCCGAAGGTGACTGTTTCACATCACGTAGTTCCATCGAGTGTTTTTTCTAATTGTCTCCACTGAAAAGTGTGTCGACTTGTAAGCATCCAACTGTTCTTTAGAACGTGTTGGGAAACAAATCATTTCACCTTTTGAAACAGAAGATCGTTGTTTACAGGAATAAAATACATGTATCTAAGCGATCCCCTTGATGAATTTTTTAAAAAGCCTTTTTTAATTAGCTTTGCTAGAAGTTTACGTTGAAATTGATTTACTTTTGAATGTTTGATGAGTTCTGTTAGAGCATGGGACATTCAAATCTCTAAAGAGACACAAAATGTAGTAGGTGTGCATACATGTGCTTTCATACAGGGTAGTATGTCTATGCCTACAAATAGTGGCGTCCAAAAGATGAATACATGTATAAAACTTGTTCTATGTTTCTGTAGAAATCAAAATGTATTTTTGTGCAAGACAAAAATGTTTAGGATTGAATCAAAATTTTACTCTAAACATTAATGTTACTGAGTTTAACGTTTTAGTATGTGATTGATATTGTAGCAACTATCGTCTAACTTGGTTAGCGTATTTGAATAACTCAATGTGATTTCTCAAGTGTTTCCTCTGATAAAAAATGAAATCATCAACCATATATTAAATAAAACCTCACAGACAAAGAAAGGGCTGTCAAATGTGTGAGGAGATAAGTTTTTATAAGGTAAACGTAAGCAATGATTATGGAAATGGGGCAACCAGAACTAAAGTCCAACTTCAAGGACCGAGGAATACTCTATAGACTCTGTATAGACAGATTTGCGTCTGAAACTCCTGAAAGGACAATCGCTTGTCTGCGATAAAATATCATAAGATGATATGAAGCCACACAGGTAATCAGTTCATCTAATTGTGTCTTCTTTATCCTCTTTACATACGTATACTTTATACTGTTTTGGTGTCATACACTGCACAAAATCTGTCTCGCAACAATTGAATGTTCATATTGTATCTGCAGTTAAGTTATTTCATGCAAGTATCGGTGTTAAGAGAAACATTAAGACGATAAATACTAAGTATTTATACATTATGTAGCAATAAAATCGGAAATGTACAGATAAAGTTTTGTCTTTATTTGCCTGTATTGCATTTATTGATATACTATAAGCTTTGGCTGCCATTTCATGCTAATTACCTACATGGCTTGGTATTGCGTATATGCAACATTATGCTTTGGACGCGGTGCTTGGCTGCAATGCGAGTGCTCAAGCGCGTAATAAAATCCCGCACTATGACTTAATTAGCGGAGTCAAACCTAGCTATAAACGAATCTTAAGATCATAAGTAACTAGTTAAAAAAAACAGAGTCACAGAGCAAAGACTGGATGAAACTACACGAACTATGAAGAATACTATGACTATGCATGTGTGTCACAGATGAGTAAATCGAAAGCTTATTTTTTCGTTTCGTGAATCAAAACACTCCGCATTACTGAGTACCATCAGCAAACGCGATCACAAAAGAAATCATAGAAATATTTGTCTTCTTACAATCTTAATGTTTTCATTTACCCCGTATATAAAATTGTCTGAAGTCTTACTGCCTGAAAATTTTCTATCAAGATAACATGTCCACATTGTGTGTTTCTATTGTTTTACATCAATTTCTTCTATTTTTATTCTAAAACATAGATTAAAGGTATCCGTGATAACGTTCCGATCTTTAAGATCGAGGCGGTTTCAGTGTAAGGTGGCTTCGAAATGTACAAATTCTTACCCGCCGAGCAAATACAACAGATTCTTTAACAATCTAATTTTCTAATTCTAATTGAATACAATGCAAAGGTATATTATCGAATTGCTATTACGCAATTTCAGGCCCTGACATGAGCGCACTCATGGGGCGTCTCGCAGCGGCAAATAATGCTGGCGGCGGTGTTAGCGGCGGCGGCAGCGGCGAATTGGGCGGCGGCGCAGGGCGTTTTGACAAACCTTCACAACTTCCACAAGAACCACAAAGCCCCATAGGCACATCAAGCGCTCAGGGCACACAGGGAATTTCTGACGGCGTAACGGATCCCAGGATATTGGACGCTATTATGTCTAAGTTATCCGCTGTGAAGAAGACACTGGGTAAACAACTTTCAGCGGCAAATGAGCTAAAGTCTAAATCTGTAGGTAAGTTACACTTTGTTTAAACACTATTTTATTCTAGAAAATACAACATACTTACATCCATATCAAAACAATAACATAAAGCATAAGAAAACAAGCTTCAATGAAGCTTGTCTGAATCTTCTCCTGGACCGCTTATGGAAATTAAAATAACACTTATATTACATACACCTATATGTATATTACATTAAAATGGCTTAATCTCAGCAAGAAACATAATGTTTGGTACACAAACTCGCATCTCGAGAATGAAGTCAATATCATGATAATTTTAGCAAAATATAAAAATTAAACGGGTAAAAGGGTTAAAAAGCTAAGTCTGTATTAGAACAGAAGACAAATTTCCATAAGCAGTCCTTGAGCTGCAAGAAGATTTTTTATTTTTATTTATTTTTTTTTTAAATTTTATATACCTAAAAATTAATTATCCATTGGAATAGCATAACATGGATTTTAAACATTGTGTTACCTAATCTTGCCCCAACCTCTTTGAATAAATTTAACAACCAACCAAAATATGTTTTACCGCAGGAACAAACGAAAGGAGACGGATTAATGTAGTCAAGCCGGAGACAGCACGTACCACTGTCAAACCCGATCCTAGTAAGTTTCATTATCAGGAAAACATGTCCGTGTAATATATACCCCCTCATATCCCAATTTTATATAGTAATACTGGGGTATGCAGGGGTATACCTATTTTTCTTATTTTCGCTCCAAAACATAGGTTGTGGGTACTCGTTAGAACCGCCTTGCCAAGGCGGTCTAACGAGTACCAATAATAAACGTTTAGAAGCAAAAATAAGAAAAATAGGTATACGTACGTACCCATATAGCTATAAAAGTGGGGTCTAAGGGGGTATACGTTTCATTGATGTTTTCTTGATTTCTAAATTTTTGAAATTGTGTATGCACTTTTGTACGGGACAACGTGCATCCTGCTGGAGATCTATAATTATAAGTGATAAAGCGTCCGTTTCGAAAACCATATGACGTGTCAGGCGCTGATCGGCTGTGCAGTAACTGTACAGCTGATCTGGGCCTATGTTTTTGCATAGGTAAAACCCGGTGTTCCCACGGCGTGGCTCTAAAATTAAAAAGATGAAATATTCACCATTGTAATGCTTACATTCATTGTACAGCCAGCCGTTTGTAAGACTGGCGTTCATGCTTATTGCTTTAATCCTTTAATCCTTAAATATACTGATAATTTTATTTTTGTTAAAATTACTATTATAATGCCTTCTCAGTTAGCAATAAAAATAAGTAAATAAAACATGGCTTCCTTGAAGTTGTTTTTCTTTGTCTTATATTACGATATTTTTGCATAAATACCCGTGTCACGCGATATTAACAGCCGTTTATTTATGAAGAGAAGCCATGCATTTATATTGCAATTCACGCGCGCACGTGCTGTTAATACATTTCTTTTTACTTATGCTCGTTACCGGACATGACGCTAAAACGTGCTAATAATGAGAAACTGAAGCTTTTACGCGTATGAAAATGTGATGAGGCTGTAAAATATAGTGCACAATTATTTTTTTCGTTTGTGCAGAATTTATGCCAATCAAAAATGAATTTGTCATTCATTAACATTCGCTAGGTCCCTCGGGGAGTGTTGAAAATTTCGGGCTACGCCTTCGGTTTTCACACTTCCCTCGGGACCTAGCGAATGTTAATAAATGGAAAATCATGTTTTATCCCCATATTGAATCTACTGCTATGAATTTAAAGATAGCGTATTCATTCTAATGAGCGCACATGCTCCAATAAGCGCATACCTTGGTCATTGCCAAAAATCATGTGCATAAGCGCACCATGCTCGACGAATGTACTGGTATCTTATACCAATTTTATACATAAATTCCGTATTAACTGTATTAAAACTTAACCTTAAACACTATTTTGAAACGATTGGAACACTTCAATGACATCACCATCGGTATTTAACATGGGCTATTCAATTTTCGTTCCTAGTATGTGCTTATTAGAATGATATTTTGTTATTATAACTTTAAGTTATTTTTAAAAGTTAAACGCATTTGGGCTAACTAGAACGAACACGGTAATACTGTATGCATTTGCATTCATGAGTATCGGGATTCTGCTTGGCGTATGACTTCATATCAATGGCGACAAAATATGAGCCGTCTCGTGGGAAAACCAACAATGTGGTTTCCGAACAGGTCCGACACAAATCAGGCTATACAGTCACAGAAGCAGGCTAGAAGCTTGAAATTTCGGATTTAAGTAGAAGAGGAACTGTACTATCCGAGTAGCGAAAACAAAGGCGCTGATCAGCTTCGCAGTTACTGCGAAGCTGATCTGCGTCTTTGTTTTCGCCTATGCAGATTGTTGGTTTTCCCAAGGGGTGGCTCATATGTTTTACGTACGATTGCCTATCAGAAAGCTTGTTGAATGCTACTTTTTCAAAACTAATTATCCGTTTATTCAATTCTGTGCCATTGACAGTGTGTTCTGGTCACCTGTACTCATTTAAAATAAAATATTTTAACTAACCACCACATGAAATTACACGTAAGAGATTAAAAATTAAAACTGAGGTCATTCTAGAGCAGTTAACATATTCAAGAGAAAGGGGATGTTATACATGTACCTAGGTTTTTGTCTACTTAAGCCTCGTCAGTTACCCTTTAGATTTGACAGCATGCAGCATTGTGCCCTTTATCTTTAAAGATCTCTATTAATTATAACGAAAATTGCTATATTACCTGACTTTCCACCATCCACATCAGGAAAACATGTCCGTGCAATGTATACCCCCTTGAACCCCACTTTTATATAGCAAAACTAAGGTATGCAGGAGTATATCTATTTTTCTTATTTTTGCTCCAAAACATAGATCGTGGGTACTCGTTAGAACCGCCTCGCCGAGGCGGTCCTAACGTGTACCCACAATCTATGTTTTGAGCAAAAATAAGAAAAATATCAAATTTTTTCAGCTGAAAATTTTCAATTTTTAAAGCTCAAAAATTCTCTGTATATTGTTTTCGTAATGAAAAAACAATACAGGTATCAGAGCTGCCATTCATTAGTTTCGTTAAGTCTACCATTAAGTATAAAATTTTATCGTACGTGAGCCGCCGCGTCAGAAACCAACAATCTGCATATGCGAAAATAAAGACGCAGTTCAGCCTCGCAGTAGTTGCGAAGCTGATCCGTGCCTTTGTTTTCACTGACTGGATATTACAATTTTTCTTTTATCTAATTTCAAAATTGCCAGCCTCTAGCAATCGTATATGCTTGTACAGCCTGGTTTGTGTCAGACCTGGTCGTAAACCAAATCAGTTTTCTCATGCGAAGGCTCATATATAATTTTGACTTACCAATTGCTTTCAGGTTTAGCTATTTCTTTATCTTTATCTTTTTTCAGGATCTTTGTCAAGTATAACAAAAATGGCTAAATTACCAGGACTACCGCCACCAAAGACAATACAAGTGTCAGAGCCTTCGTTCATTAAAGTAGTTAAACCGACAAAATCAGTACCGAAAGGTAAATCATCGACAATGTGGAGCATTCCTTCTACAAGACTGCCATCAGAACCCATACAGGTACGAATATTTTGAGCCGCCTCGTGGGAAAACAAACAATGTGGTTTCCGAACAGGTCCGACACAAACCGGGCTGTACAAGCACAGAAGAAAGCTAGAAGCTTGAAATTTCGGATTTAAGTAGAAGAGGAATTGTACTATCCCAGTAGCGAAAACAAAGGCGCTGATCAGCTTCGCTGTTACTGCGAAGCTGATCTGCGTCTTTGTTTTCGCCTATGCAGATTGTTGGTTTTCCCATGTGGCGGCTTATTTGACGAATGGATTTTCCCATCATTATCAATTGGGTGAGTCCACTTTCATTTTTAAGGGCGTTAGGAGTGATTTCTATATTTTGTTTCTAATTTTTCGATGTAATTTCTCTGTACAAACAGAATAGTCCAAGATTGGACGCCGCGTTCTGCGGCGTCACTTCTGGGGCTATGTTGTTTGCCTATGTCCCACGAAAAGGACGTCAGGCTTAAATGAGTTAACACAGAAATAAATGTATGTATTTTCTTTAGTGGTAATAATTGAAACATTCTGTACCCTCAATATGTGCAGGGGCAATATGAAAAAAATGCATAACCATGCGCATCGGGTTTTTATCTTTATGAAAGTGGGGTGTAAGTGGGTGTACGTTTCATGGCCATTTTATTCGGATGTGATGCCGTGACTGTGGAATAATCCGCAACACTGAATGCATTCAAAACACAAACACTAAATTTAAAGGAAATGAATTAATTCTTGTGCTCACTTATAATTGACTGTATCTTTTATGAGTACTGAGAAACGCATTTGAACATCATTGTGCGTACTCTTCTTCACAGAAAACAAAGAAACCCAAACCTTCCACCAAGAGACCAAAACCTCCACCCATCACCCTTGCCGAACGTATTCAGAGACCAGAACCAAAACGTAGAAACTGGGACAAACCATCCGTGAAAAAACCGCCAACACCGAAAATAAATCTTGCTGAGAGAATCGAAAGACCGAAGAAGAAGACCCAGAAAAGTTGGAAAAAGAATACACCACCGCCGTCGAAGATAGGCACAGATCCATCAAAACCAAAGACATCAGCAGGACCGCTAGGAAAACTTAAACGTAAGTATGGGCTATATTAACCCATGTTTGACGAATGGATTCGCCCATTATTATTATTTGGGTGAGTCCACTTACATGTTAGGGGCATCAATAGTGACTTTAAATGGTTATGCTTTTTTATGAAAATCCTCTTAGCAAACAAGATAGCCCCAGATGGGAAGCGGTGTTCTCACATCTGGGGCTATTCTGTTTGCCTATGTCCATAAAAAGGACGCCATGATGCTTTAATGAGTTAAGACGGGTTTTGTTGACTAATTCTCGCTTCACTGCATTTATCTCGCTCAAATTACAGTGCACTATTTGACATACTAGAATTAGATCCAAGCACTCAATAACGATACGAAAGTTACCAGATGACACATTTCCCATGTTTTGCGGTCCATGCGTTGACCTTTCTTCCCGGTTTGTTGTCCTGGATGGAACTGGCATTTAGGCATAATTGTATAAATTACCGGAGCTTGTATTCTATTTTGATAATCTCTCCACTGAATCAACAAAATGCCAAAGTAGGGTTAAATAAGAGATGAGTTTTTTCTCACATCTTTGGATTCATGTTGTCTTTTCCTAAGTAAAAATAATTGTTAGATCCTTTGGAAGCAGTAAAACAATCAAAGCGAGAAGATGGGACATATTGTACAATTTCGGGTAATGAACCTTCCTCAGTGACCCTTTACAAAACAGGCAGTGAAAGCCAGACATTTTGCTGCAATTTCAATAATTTACACAAATATAATCTGCACTATGGATGATGTCCGGGGAGACTTTTATGGCCGCCACACGGCACAACAACAGCTGCAGTAATAGCAAATAAAATAATTGTTAGATCCGTTGGAAGCAGTAAAACAATAAAAGCGAGAAGATGGGCCTTATTGTACAATTCGGGTAATGAACCTTCATCAGTGACCCTTTACAAAACAGGCATTCTTGCTGCAATGTCAATAATTTACATCTGTGTAGTCTAAATCAAAGACTCATAATCCCAAAGGGGCCAAATAATCAAAATACAGTTAAGAAGATGATTCTTAACGAACAATATATTTGAAAACTCCAAATATTTTCACTGATCCAAAAGGATCAAAAGAAAAATATAATCTGCACTATGGATGATGAACGGGGAGACTTTTTAAAACCCTTGTAATCTAACGATTTTTTTGTTATTTTCAGCCAAAGCAGGAGGGCAATCAGGCGGGCAGCCAAGCATGCAAGACCTTCTCAGAATAATGTCAGGTGGCTCAGGCTCAGGCTCAGGTTCGGGCAACATGGGTGCCCTCGCCGCTTTGGCCGGGCTCCAAGGCGGCAGTACTGCTGACGCTTCTGCTAGTCCAGATCTTACTAGTTTATTGTCCGGTCTAGGAGGACAAGCCAGTGGAGGAGGCGGAGGGATGGATCTCGCGGCACTCCTTGGTAGCGGACAAGGAGGTGCCGAACCGGGATCAGGAGCTGCCGGTGGAAATTTGGACGTTCTTTTAGGCGGACTAGGCGGACAAGGGGCTGGTGGTAGTTCGAATCTCGCAGCGCTGTTCGGTGGAGGTGCCGGGGAAGGAGCCGGAGGAGGAAATCTTGCCGGTTTACTTGGTAGTATGGGTGGTCCTTCGGGCGGTGGAGGAGGACTGAACTCCCTGTTGATGGGACTCGGTGGTGGGGGCGGAGAGGGGCCAACAGGATTAGGCGCACTCGCTGCTCTTGGTGGTTTAGGGGCCAGTGGAATAGACGCTGGGGCAAAAGGACGTGGAAGGCCACCACAGAAAGGGCCAGGCCGAAGCGGTCGCCCGAGCAATGCTGGGCCTATAGGAAATCCAGGGATGGGCCCGAGTATGGGCATGGGCATGGGCCCAGGGGGGATGGGCCAACCAGGCCTGGGCGGATTACTGGGAGTATTAAATCCAATGGGACCTAATCGGCCTTTTATTCGGGGTAAGTTCTTACTCTATAACTTTACAAAATATTATTCAACGCTGCCAAAAAGTACAAGTAGGCAGAGATCTGAAAAGGCGCAACTGAAGATGACTAGAAGCTTGAAATTTCGAATTTAAGAAGAAGAGGGATTGTACTATCCGTGTAGCGAAACAAAGGCTGTGATCAGCTGTGCATTTAGCTGATCTGCGGCTTTGTTTTCGCATACGCAAAATTCCGGTTTTCTCATGACGCAGTTCAAATGAATCAAAGTATGTCTGATACCATAAATAAAGTAAGAATAGAGGGACCAGGAATCGATGCAATTAAATTCAAAGTCCCAACATAGACAGCGGGTGGGAAAGAAAATACATAAAACACAACAAAACATTTTCCGACAACACACTTGAAGAACAGAATGACTTCTGCATTTAACTCATTTAAGCCTGACGTCCCTTTTGTGGGACATAGCCAAACAGTATAGCCACAGATGTGACGCCGCAGAACGCAGCGTCCCATCCGGGCCTATTCTGTTTGCTTACAAGAATTTCATCGAAAAATGGAATAAAATTTTAAAATCTCACACCTACGGCCTCCAAAAATGATGGTGGACTCGCCCAAATGATAATGATGGGAGAATTCATTCGTCAAATATGGGTTAAGGTTGTACTGCTAACTCCACTGGAAAATATATTGGCTTCAAGTCATAAATGCGGCTCAAATCTTCATTATCTATTCTAGGTATGACACCGGATCTTGTACGTAAGTGGTTTTATTTGCATTTTGAAATCTAACAATTGTATTGAACAAACCCCAAAAATCCGACTACAAAAAAATTGCTTTTTTTGTTTTATCATAAATATATTCTTACATTATTTTGTATGTTTTTGCTTAAAACATTGTTTGTTGATGCACGTTAGCACGCGAACTATCAATCGATTTTATAGAACGAAACTCATTACGAAAACTTTCCCATGAAACATAAGAAGATTTTTTAAGTTGTAAAAAAATGAAAATTTTCAGCAGAAAAAAATGTAATATTTTCTTATTTTTTCTCAAAACATAGATTGTGGATACACGTTAGAATCGCCTCGCCGAGGCGGTTCTAACGAGTACCCACAATCTATGTTGGCCGAGGCGGTTCTAACGAGTACCCACAATCTATGTTTTGGAGCAAAAATAAGAAAAATAGGTATACCCCTGTATACCCCAGTTTTGCTATATAAAAGTGGGGGTTCAAGGAGGTATACATTACACGGACATGTTTTCATGATGTGTAAACATTACATAGACATGTTGTCCTAATTTGACTACGACTTTCGTGCAAAGGGACTTTTTTCGTCCGCGGGTCTGATCTTTGGGCCCAGCACATAATTTTATGGACGCTGGCCCTGAAAACTACTTAAAGGATCATTTTTTCAAACACTGATTCATTATCATCAGGTTGTAGATATTGTTTCGTTATACGTGTATTAACAGTTGAAGACGGAAAAATGTTACGCAATTTCTCTCTGAAACTTTTTCGACTTGGTAACTTTAGCGCACTTTACAAGTAATAAATTATTTATTTATTTTTTTTTTCAGGAGACTTGATGAGTGGGCAAACCGGTATGTATACAATTCTAAAATTTACGAAAACATAATTTGCAATTAGCAGCTTTTTGTCTTACTCTCTATTTCCTATCAAGGGGGTACTAGCTTACGTTTGTTAACGGTCATATGTTAAGGATGTCGGGCTTTCTAAAATACAACTCGACATCTATTCAAGAAACAAACAGTAATCAAATATCAACTTATTGTTAATGTTTTCTACAATATCTCAAAGTAGGCATATAATCTCGTGATTGTTCTATTATTCATTGATTTGCTAGATGAAATTCATGACATGGAGGACATATTAACAAGGATTTCCGTAATGTCGAAAGTGGTCACGAAAAATAGATTGCTGTATCTGTGGCGGGACTGTGAAACGCAGTACAATTATTCTACCCATTCCGGATCAAGTTCATGAAAATTGCTGCGCATGCGCATATGAATGACTTGAGTATAATAAACTTAGTATTATCTTGAAGCCAATTTTGTTCCTCATCATCTGTAATGCTTTTCATTTTTGATCAATCACTCGACTGTGACCACTGGAGCGTGAAAGTATATGCATAATTTGAAGTCAATGCGGATCAGTTGGAGGTAATCCGAATCATGGACTATATATCACCACCGACGGGTTTATATTTCAAATTCTTTGCATGTAGTCATAAAGTGAACTTTATGAAATATTCCGAGGACCAAAACATATGCCTTTTTTGGTGTCATTTTCCCATAGCCATGTTTGCTCAACCCCACCCCCACCGAACACACGATTTTCCATGGGTGATCTGTATAACGTCGGAATAGTATATAATGCTTGTTAAAAACGCAGATTATTTCATAGTTTACACTTAATTTTATAATATAAATACCTAGAATGTAAAACTATACCTTTAGCTACAAACATCAAACAATACAAGTCCTTTGAGAGCATAAAATGACAGTATGCGGTTAAACGTGATTCGGAGTAACTACAATGATACCATTTCAACGTTTCTAATTAAATATGTCGTAATATTCGATTTTAGGACGGAAACTTCGTCAAAATGACAGAAAATAATCGGGGAAAATATTAGCAACCAATATCGAAAGATAACTTACATGGTACCTTTCATTTTCGAGAAATTCGGCGAACCGCGTGTGTAAAAGAAAGCTTTTTTCCATCGTGTTTCTGTATATGAACCGGGAACCATTGACGTGAACAAGATGTTGACGTCATTATCCACGATCATTGACCGATGGAATGAAACATAGTTGAATCAAGAGTCAAGTGGCCAAGTTCGTTTTAAAAAAATCTTGTTTTATGTTTTTGTAAAATTCTTTTGAAAATTATTTTGATCCGGATCATCTTCAGATCCGCTATGGCTACAACAAGTGTACTACAGATACACGAATCTCAATTAACAACTAATTTACCGTGCGATTCTACTTTCAGGACCCGTTCCCATGGATGTAGCATGTAAGTCCTATAACCAGACAAGAATTTTGTTTTGTTTTGTTTTGTTTTTTCTTAGTTTTTGCTTGTTGTAAATCTTATATGCATGTAAATAGCTGACATTATACACGAAAAACATACATTATCTGCTCTAAAACGTTGTAAAATGTATAAATGATGCATATGCATTTATTTGGCCTTGTACGAAATTCATTACAAAAACACGCCCTTGCGATAAACAGAATTTTCTTTAGGTTGTTAAAAATCTTAAATTTTATTTGATTTTTTTCATATTTTTCTTATTTTTGCTTCAAAACATAGATTGTGGGTACACGTAAGAAGCGCCTCTGCGAAACGGTTCTAACGAGTACCCACAATCTCTGTTTTCGAAGCGGTTCTCATGTGTACCCACAATCTATGTTTTGGAGCAAAAATAAGAAAAATAAGGGGGTATTTCACGGACATGTTTTCCTGATGTACTGTTAGTTTAATCTGTGATTCTCAAATAACTTGTTATTGCTCTCTTTTTAGTGGAAGCCCAGAGATTATCAATGTGTAAGTATATTTTCTTTCAATTATATCGTCGATATTCAATTTAATATGTTTTCGGTCATACAAGAGTATTCTACTGGTTCCGTTTGGCAATGAAGTATGCAACCTATAATTACAAAATGTGAATTAACAGTATCTTACAAGTTTTGCTCTTAAATGGCTTTGCCCTTTGTTGCTCTTATTTTTCCAATCTTCAGGGGAATTAGGTACCTGTAAAACCGATTTTATTCCAAAGTTATTTATATTACTAACCCTTCCAATGCGATACTTTTGTTGCGGTTCTAATTGTTAAATGTTTTGGTGTTGATATTGCATCAGGCAAACATGTCCGTGAAAAGTATACCCCCTTGAACCCCACTTTTATATAGAAAAACTGGGGTACGCAGGGGTATACATATTTTTCTTATTTTTGCTCCAAAATATAGATTGTGGGTACTCGTTAGAACCGCCTCGCCGAGGCGGTTCTAACGCGTACCCACAATCTATGTTTTGAGCAAAAATAAGAAAAATATCCAAAAAATTTTACTGAAAATTTTCATTTTTTACAACTTAAAAATCTCTGTATATTGCATGGGAATGTTTTCGTAATGGTGTACTGGTTTCATCTGATGTACGTTTTCTTATGATTAAGTAAAGTCCATACTACGATGAAACAATAAAATGGTTAAAAGGGTTTCATTACGAAAACTTGCCCATGCAATATACAGAGATTTTTAAGATTGTAAAAAATGAAAAATTTTAGTAGAAAAAATTAGATATTTTTCATATTTTTGCTCAAAACATAGATTGTGGGTACACGTTAGAACCGCCTCGGCGAGGCGGTTCTAACGAGTACCCACAATCTATGTTTTGGAGCAAAAATAAGAAAAATAGGCATACCCCTGCATACCCCAATTTTCCTATATAAAAGTGGGGTTTAAGGGGGTATTCATTGCACGGACATGTTTTCCTGATGTTAAGCTCCCTGGCCTACCTGTAGATGTGAATAAATGCCATTCGAACTTAAACTGTAATTTAAATGTATGTTAAACAAGCCAATTTCACAATTTCATTTTGAAATAAATCCATTAAATTCAGATGAATGATTTAGATTCTTGCAGGATATATACATGTACATCTATGTATGAAAAATATATGGCATTGATCATATTTTTGAAGTCGTTTTTGCATAGTTTTCTTTAAACTATGCCAGTATTAGGGAGTCACGTCTTTTAGAGTGATATAATTTGATTCCAATGAAGAGCCACACAAAGGTTTTGCAACATGTTATAGCCAGAAAAATGGTCTATCAGATATGGTTCTTTAAAAATGTTCAGTGTAAGTTAAAAGGGAGTGACATAACTTTTTGACCGATCCTCGTACCTGTATTACATGTCTCAATACAGGTCATAATCCCTCGCCACCCGGCGGCTGACTTAGGCCTTCCGTGTAACTGAGTGGCCATCTACTGGGGAAAAGCCGCTCAATCGGCTAACGATATGTTTTCTTTGTGTTTGTACCTGATTGACAATTTAGTTTTCCCCACCAAGATTTTCTTTCTGATTTCACAATGTCCTGATCATTGCTTACTTTAACATTTTGACCTTATATGGATGACAGGCTGGACGAATGAAAAAAATTAATCAGACTACAACGGTTATTTATAGAACTTATCATAACGGCACGCTGTTCCTAACATCGAAGTGCCCCGTCTATATTTGCGATCTCGCCACGGCGAGAGCGCATATATAATTGAACAGGGCTGGAATCTTGTTGTTAATCGAACAGAGTTCCGGCCGCACTTGATTGGACGAGGCATTTCCGATTGAGTCACACTGAATACCGCATGCCGACTAGGGTAAACCGAGCTGCCAGAGTCTTTTCGGTCTGTGGTTATCGCCGTGTCATACAGTGAAAATAGTGCTGAGAGATCGCAAGCGTTTAAAAAACGCTTATACTTGTCTTAACTAAGCTTTATACATGTACTGCTTTCTTTAAAACTGATGGTTTGACCTGTTATCATTTCAGTGGGGAAATCTCCTGACTATATTGCGGATGTGATGGGTGACGTTATGCAGGACAGAGGTACGTATAGAAAATTAACAAGATAATGTTAGATACTTCTGGAAATGAAAATGCCTCTAGAAATATCTGTTTGTGGCTTAACGACACAGTTATTTGGTCATATCCTGACGGAAAAGTCACATTTCTTAAAGAGTTAGAATCTGAAGGAGCTAAAGTGGTACCACTGTTTATTTAGTTAAAGACCCCTTGTGGTGCAATATGATCTAGAGATAAAAGGACTATCGTAATGAAGCCATTTTCTTCTCTGCAGCGGGTAATAAAGAGGCCTCCTAAAGGAGACCGGGAACTAATTATATGTCAACAAATCCCAGAAGTCAAAATCTGCAGGTTGCTCCGAGACTGTTATCTGGCAATGGAGGCATATGATTGAGTGATAATTGTGAACTAAAATACATTTTTTCTTTCTAGCAACTGGAAAAATTATTTTTCTTCAAATTGGTATATAATTTACCACCTTATGCACATAAATTGTGTTTTTTTTTCTGGTCCAAAAAGTAAAAACAGTGATTTTGAAAATGAGGTCAGGTGGGTTTTCCCAAAAATTGACGGCCATTCTTCAACATGCAACAGCTGAAAAAAGAGCCGGTGATGGTATGTTTTTTTCATTTTTAAATCTTCTTATCTATCTTTTGGCTTGAAATTCAGGTATATTTTGATGGTCCAAGTGTTACCTGGAATGCAGGATATACTGTCAAAGAGCAGGGATTTAGCATTGGAGCCTATGGGATAAATAATTAGTTCACAGTTCCCTATACTAATTGTTCAACAGGATGAGTTTGGCTGATTTAGTGTCAAATTATCCATTTCTTGGGATGAACGCAGCATCTGGGTGATAAATTAATGTCTTAATATGGATGCTTTGTACATTTTTGTATCAAAAATTGAAAGGGTCCTCCAGGAGAACTTTAGGAAGGGGGTGGGGGTGGTAACCTGTAGCCTTCCAGTAAGAAAAAGTGCTTCAGCAGTCACAGCCAGTCCCCTGAAATCACTGAAATGACAAGAAAAAAGGTGTTCAGCATGCGCGCATACTGCGCGATCCAGGTTTACATGTTTTTCATCTGCGTAAAATCAGTTTTACTGTGATGCGGTCAATATTATATGCCTTTTTCGGCTAGTAACAGGAGAATGAACACTGGAGTAGAGTTGTTTCCCTTGTATTGCTGCAGAGCTCTTGGAGTAAATATGCTTTTTTTTTGTTTATTTTTCCTCTTTTTTGACAAGAATGCACTGCTGTAAGAGGAGTTAAATTATTTTTCCACAATATAAGCTGTATTTTAGTGTTTTGTAGGGCTTTTAAATGTAAATTTCCTTATATTTTAAAGGAAATTGTCTCAATTTTGCTCTTTTTTCTGTCATTTTGATGTAAAAATGTCACTGAAGTGTTGTTTGGCTCTGTATGTAGTATTATTTTCTCAAGCAGCAACCAGGAGAGGGTAAAAATGCAAACTGATATAGGTTTTGCCCATACCAGATTTTTTTTTCATCATCAAGCAGTGCATGTGGCTTCGGCCGCAGTACCATTGTAAAATCAGCCCCAGGGTTGGAATATCCCAATTTTGACTTGCAAAATAACTGATATATTTTAGTATGTTCTGCCAATATGATGTTTAATAAAGATACTGTTTTCCATTTAAATCAGAACTGCAAGCTCAGGGTGAAAATCTCTGTGACAGATATGATGTACAAGCATGGGGGTAGCAAATTACCAAAAATACGGGGTGGGTGGGGTAATTGCATCACTGTAGGGTCCTTTAAATACCTTCATCTGAAATGTTCTGTTCAAGCAATAATACAATAATGCATTCAGTATTTCCTGAAAATTTCAAATGAATATGATGTTCATTTCTGTTGTAATGAGGGTTTTACTTTGGCATTTAGTGCTATTCTACTTTGTGAAAATCTGATTTATTTCATTATATTGCTTCAGAGGGGGTAGGTAATTAAATTGAGATGTTTGGGACTAAAGGAGACAAAAACAAGTAAAAAATCACAGACGTTTATTCGAAAAACATTAAATTGTCATATACAACACAGAACAAGAAGAATTCCTTCAAAAAAGTGTGCAGTATAGGAGACCGGGAACTAATTATATGTCAACAAATCCCAGAAGTCAAAATCTGCAGGTTGCTCCGAGACTGTTATCTGGCAATGGAGGCATATGATTGGGTGATAATTGTGAACTAAAAATACATTTTTTCTTTCTAGCAACTGGAAAAATTATTTTTCTTCAAATTGGTATATAATTTACCACCTGATGCACATAAATTGTATTTTTTTCTGGTCAAAAAAGTAAAAACAGTGATTTTGAAAATGAGGTCAGGTGGGTTTTCCCAAAAATTGACGGCCATTCTTCAACATGCAACAGCTGAAAAAAAGAGCCGGTGATGGTATGTTTTTTTCATTTTTAAATCTTCTTATCTATCTTTTGGCTTGAAATTCAGGTATATTTTGATGGTCCAAGTGTTACCTGGAATGCAGGATAAACTGTCAAAGAGCAGGGATTTAGCATTGGAGCCTATGGGATAAATAATTAGTTCACAGTCCCCTATAGGATAATACTTTTATTTACTGTGTATTGGCTTTATGGTCCATGATACCACGTGCAATAAAACTGCCTCCCTCTGCAGTCAGTATTGATTTTCTCTGTTTGTGCCGCTACCTGTATTCAGAATCATTGTCAGGACACCAGGTTTTCTAGTGCTCTGTCCCTTATTATCATTGATCAGCTAATGACCCTCAATAGACATGAATAAGGTCTTTAACGAGCGCTACAGTTATGGATCGAGAACAAAACTGTAAAGGTTTTAAAAGTCACTTCTGCTGGTTTCCAGCGGGGCATAAGTTGCAACTGTTGTTATACAGTGAAATATCTTGTCAGGACGGAACCATCACATTACTTATTATATATACTGATCAAAATAAGTTTATTCCTACTATAATGTTTTGAAAATATTGTGAGGCATTAAGCACCTGGAGCAGATTCTCCCACTCAGAAAGTTAATTTCATCCCTCCGGATGATTGTTACATAAACATAACTGCAAAAGATAGGCCGAGATGAGACCTATCGACCCTGGTTCATAATAGGGGTCACTATGAAAATTCACACTTGAAGCTGCTGAAAAAGCAAGACTTTTCAGCAAGCATTAGATCGGCATTTACGCGGACAAAATTTCATCACTATATAGTACATGTAAAAGTTTTATTTCCGCTTGGAATTTGGTGCATATGAAAGCATGTACGCGTTATAAGTGATGTTAAATGGTAGTGACTGAAAAGGTCATCGTTTCTCTTAAGGATCGAGATTGGAAATCATTTGGGTTTAGGTCACTGATTAAAACATTTTGTGTTCTCGTTGGTCATTTGAAATGTTGTCTAAATATTGGATTAAGCTAGCGATCAAAGACTTATTTCAGCATTGCGTGACTGAAACGTCAAAGCTGACGTTAAAAGTAAAGTCATCCGTGTTCTTTACTGAAAACGTCATTTTGTGATTTAAACACCTCTTTAACAATTTCTATTGTGTCTCTTTTGAAAAGCAGTAATTGAGATTTGTTTTCATTCAACGTAAACGAACGTCAGTCACGCAAAATTATGCACGATTTTCTTACTCAGTAAATTATCCATAAATGTACAGACGAAATTTTTGTCATAATCAAACGCTCTTGATACAGAAAACAATCATTCAGAAAGAAATTTGCTAAATTGAGAAGTTTTGAACGTTTTGGGACACATTGAAAAATAAGGCAAATTAACGTCAGAATAACGTAGTCTCTCAAGAGTGTCTGAAGAAACAGATTACAAAACTTTGAGCGGATTTCTGCTTCCTTGACAGCAAACAGATGTTTTAAAACAAGTTTGGTTGAATGTCACTCAACCTAAAAATTTGGGCACTTGAATGGTTTAAATATGGATAAAATGACGTTAAATGACGTTAAGACAATGTTTAAGTAAACTTTTGCCGTGAACCTTTTCTTGAATGTGTTTCTCAAATACTACATAACTCACATTAAGAGATACCCCAAACATATAAGAATATCCGACAATTATAAAGTAGGAATAAACTTATTTTGATCCGTATATAATAACCAGCGCTGCAGTTAAGAATCGAGAACAAAACTGTACATTACGAAAACTTACCCATTACAGAGATTTTTTGAGCTTTAAAAATTGAAAATTTTAAGCTGAAAAAATCTGATATTTTTCTTATTTTTGCTCAAAACATAGATTGTGGGTACACGTTAGAACCGCGTCGGTAGTACCCACAGTCTATGTTTTGAAGCAAAAATAAAAAAAAAATAGGTATACCCCTGCATACCCCAGTTTTGCTATATAAAAGTGGGTTTCAAGGGGGGTATACTTTACACGGACACGTTTTCGTGATGTTAAAAGGCACATCTACTGGTTTTCAGCGGGGCAAAGGTCGCAACTGGTGTTATACGAGCCGCATCGTGCGAAAACCGGATTTTTGCCTAGGCGAAAACAAAGGCGCAGATCAGCTTCGCGGTAACCGCGAAGCTGATCAGCGCCTTTGTTTTCGCTACTCGGATAGTACAATTCCTCTTCTACTTAAATCCGAAATTTCAAGCTTCTAGCTCTTTTCTGAGCTTGTACAGGCCGGTTTGTGTCGGACCTGGTCGGAACCCCGAAGACCGGTTTTCTCGCGTCGAGGCTCATACAATGAAATATCTGTCTTTTTCGAGATTAAAGAACAATTTTCAGATTTTCACGTTTTGGAACCAAGAAAGCGGATTAAAATGAACATGTTTGGTTCAAACATTTAGCTACATATAGATCTAGTGTATATGTACCGTCATCGGATTTCATCTAATTTTTTTGTTACATTGTAGCTCGTTTAGCAAGGACGGGAGTATTGGCAATGGCACCGAACAGCGCAGTGAAAACAATGACGTCATTATCCACATTACGTAAGTATTTTCCTTATTTATTTATTTATTTATTTATCACTTGAGCCTTCGCATGAGAAAACCAGCAATTTTTGTTTCTGACCATGTCCGACACCAACCGGCCTGTTCAGTCACAGAAGCAGGCTAGAAGCTTGAAATGTTCGATTTAAGAAGAGGGATTGTACTTTCTGTGTAGCGACAACAAAAGCGCTGATCAGAGGTTTGGTTTGATCTGCGCCTTAGTTGTTGCCTTTGCATGTAGTTTGTTTTCTAATGCGGTGGCTCATTTATTTATGTATTTTCTTTAACATGCATAATGCGTTGGAAATGCAGGTTTGAATCACATAAAATAAGAACATCAGTAAAAATGTAAAAACGTTAACGTTCAAGAGAAGGATGGATGTTGATTTGAGCATGGAAATGATCGGAGCCTATATACATGTACATGTATGTAGCGTAATATGAGCCGCCGCATGCGAAAACCAACAATCTGCATATGCGAAAACAAAGACGCAGATCAGCTTCGCGGTGACCGCGAAGCTGATCAGCGCCTTTGTTTTCGCTACTCGGAAAGAACAATCTCCCTTCTTCTTAAATCCAAAATTTCCAGCCTCTATAGCTAGTCATCTTCTGTGGCTGCTGCCGAACCTGTTCGGAAACTGTTCGGAAACCACATTCTTGGTATTTTCACGAATGTATGCTAATTCTGGCGGTCTCTCTGTTGTTCTCGGTATCTTAGTGTTTGGTTGAAACTAGCCAGAATGCTACCTTGCGTGATATACTTAATTGTGTTTTTTTTTCTAACAAGTACAATGTGTTTAAAGCGGCCCCACGTGGCTGAGCGGTTAAGAGCGCTGTTTCTTAATCACTCGATCATCTCACCCCTGTGTCTGGTGTGGGTTCGAGCCCCGCTCTGGCCACATGTGAGACAAGCCAAGTTCTACTTGCAGGTGTGACAGGTGGTTTTTCTCGGGGTTCTCCCGTTTTCGCCCACCTACTGATTGGCCCGTCTCATATGAGCTGAAATAATCTTGAAAGGGACGTAAACTGAAATAAAAAAGACAATGCGCGTGTAAAGAATACCCATCAACTCCACGTTTTACTCAAAGTAAGACATCTGGCCCTGAGATAATAAAACTTTTTTCATGCTCAGCTCAGCTGAGACTTAAATTTATCCTACTCATAAATGTTAAAATGCCAACAATTGTTGCCATTTTAACATTTATCAGCAGGGTAAACTAAAGCCCGGCTCACACAGAACACACGGTTTACACGGTTGGCCACCCGTGTAAACCGTACATACAACCGAATAAACCGTGGCCTTATCCGGGTCAAGTGTATTATTGGGGACCCTTCTTTATCTTAAAAAAAGTAACCCTTAACTACTACATAATACAACCAAAAGTCGACAAGTCTTCAAGAGGACAAATGGACAATTCATTAATGATGACCCTTCTCCCAATCTCATAGGTCGACAAGTCGACAAGTCGACAGGTCGACAAGTCGACAAGTCGACAATTCAGTTTTGGCAGTTTAGGTTCTATTTCCCATCATGCACTTAGTCCTTGTAGTTCCTCTTGGACTATACCTACCTATCCATTTATATATTTTGGCAATATTGATTTGTCGACGTGTCGACTTGTCGACCTGTCGACCTGTCGACCTAGTGCTATTGTCAATAAGAAAGATCCGGTTAGGTTTATGGTTAGATTAGGGTTAGTGTTAGCAATTATGGCATTATTGATTTGTCGACTTGTCTGTCGACTTGTCGACCTGTCGACCTAGTGCTATTGTCAATAACAAAGATCCGGTTAGGGTTACGGTTAGATTAGGGTTAGTGTTAGGGTTAGTGTGTGGTTAGGGTTAGGGCTTGGCTAGGGTTAGGGTTAGTGCTTGCCTCCCAGGCGTCGTATGCGATCATGCTTCAGGTATATGATGATTATTATGTATTGACAGCTATATACCACATAGGCTCTTTTTCCCATCATGCACTTAGTCCTTGTATTTCCGCTTGGACTATACCTACCTATACATTTATATATTTTGGCAATATTGATTTGTCGACTTGTCGACTTGCCTTTAAGTTTCCAGTGGATATGCTGCTGTACATCTATATATGTCAATTATCTGTACTGCCAAAATTGTCGACCTGTCGAGCTAGTGCTATTGTCTACAACAAAGATCCGGTTAGGGTTAGGGTTAGTGTGTGGTTAGGTTTAGGGCTGGGTTAGGGTTAGGGTTAGGGTTAACTGTTGACACTCAGATTGGGACAATAATGACCATTAATGAGGACCCTTCTCCCAATCTCATAGGTCGACAAGTCGACAGGTCGACAAGTCGACAGGTCGACAAGTCGACAATTCAGTTTTGGCAGTTTAGGTTCTATTTCCCATCATGCACTTAGTCCTTGTAGTTCCTCTTGGACTATACCTATCTATCCATTTATATATTTTGGCAATATTGATTTGTCGACTTGTCGACTTGTCGACCTGTCGACCTGTCGACCTAGTGCTATTGTCAATAAGAAAGATCCGGTTAGGTTTATGGTTAGATTAGGGTTAGTGTTAGCAATTATGGCATTATTTATTTGTCGACTTGTCGACCTGTCGACTTGTCGACCTGTCGACTTGTCGACCTGTCGACCTAGTGCTATTGTCAATAACAAAGATCCGGCTAGGGTTAGGGTTAGATTAGGGTTAGTATTAGGGTTAGTGTGTGGTTAGGGTTAGGGCTTGGCTAGGTTTCGGGTTAGTGCTTGCCTCCCAGGCGTCGTATGCGATCATGCCTCAGGTATATGATAATTATTATGTATAGTATTGACAGCTATATACCACATAGGCTCTTTTTCCCATCATGCACTTAGTCCTTGTATTTCCGCTTGGACTATACCTACCTATCCATTTATATATGTTGGCAATATTGATTTGTCGACTTGTCGACTTGTCGACCTGTCGACCTGTCGACCTAATGCTCTTGTCAATAACAAAGATCCGGTAAGGGTTCGGGTTAAGTCAGGGTTAGGGTTAGGGTTAGTGTGTGGTTAGGGTTAGGGTTGGGTTAGGGTTAGGGTTAACTGTTGACATACAGATTGGGACAATATGTCAATAACAAAGATACGGTTGACCAACATCTCCACCTCCATTTGTAAACACCACTCATACTGATTTGTCGACTTGTCGACTTGTCGACTTGTCGACCTGTCGATTTACTGATGTGGACATTACAGAAGATCCATCTCCCTAGCCAATTCTTGTACTTCCGCTTGGACTATACCTACCTATCCATTTAAATATCGATTTGTCGACTTGTCGACTTGTCGACCTGTCGACTTGTCGACCTGTCGACTTGTCGACTTGTCGACCTGTCGACCTAGTGCTATTGTCAACAACAAACATCTATATATGTCTTTTATATGTTTTGCCAAAATTGAATTGTCGATTTGTCGACCTGTCGACTTGTCGACTTGTCGACCTGTCGACCTAGTGCAATTGTCAACAACAAAGATCCGGTTAGGGTTAGGGTTAGGGTTAGTGTGTGGTTAGGTTTAGGGTTGGGCTAGGGTTAGGGTTAGGGTTTAATGTTGACATACAGAATGGGACAATAATGAGCATTAATGAGGAGCCTTCTCCCAATCTTATAGGTCGACAAGTCGACAAGTCGACAATTCAGTTTTGGCAGTACACATGAATGACATATTTAGATGTACAGCCGCATATCCACTGGAAACTTAAAGGCTTATCACATGTCGATATTGCCAGTGAAAGTAATCTCGGAGGATTCTTTCTTTAGCTTGGGGGTCGAGGGGGGGGGGTCTTGCCTCACAGGCGTCGTATGCGATCATGCCCCTCCCGCTTCAGGTATATGATGATTATTATGTATTGACATCTAAATGTGCCACATAGGTTCTATTTCCCATCATGCACTTAGTCCTTGTAGTTCCGCTTGGACTATACCTACCTATCCATTTTAATATATTTTGGCAATATTGATTTGTCGACTTGTCGACTTGTCGACCTGTCGACCTAGTGTTATTGTCAATAAGAAAGATCCGGTTAGGGTTATGGTTAGATTAGGGTACGTGTTAGCAATTTTGGCATTATTGATTTGTTGAATTGTCGACCTGTCGACTTGTCGACTTGTCGACCTGTCGACCTAGTGCTATTGTCGATAACAAAGATCCGGTTAGGGTTAGGGTTAGATTAGGGTTAGTGTTAGGGTTAGTGTGTGGTTAGGGTTAGGGCTTGGCTAGGGTTAGGGTTAGTGCTTGCTCCCCAGGCGTCGTATGCTATCATGCATCAGGTATATGATGATTATTATGTATTGACAGCTATATATACCACATAGGCTCTTTTTCCCATCATGCACTTAGTCCTTGATTTTCCGCTTGGACTATACCTACCTATCCATTTACATATTTTGGCAATATTGATTTGTCGACTTGTCGACTTGTCGACCTGTCGACCTGTCGACCTGGTGCTCTTGTCAATAACAAAGATCCGGTAAGGGTTAGGGTTAAGTTAGGGTTAGGGTTAGGGTTAGTGTGTGGTTAGGGTTAGGGTTGGGTTAGGGTTAGGGTTAACTGTTGACATACAGATTGGGACAATATGTCAATAACAAAGATCCGGTTGACCAACATCTCCACCTCCATTTGTAAACACCACTCATACTGCTTTGTCGACTTATCGACCTGTCGACTTGTCGACTTGTCGACCTGTCGATTTACTGATGTGGACATTACAGAAGATCCATCTCCCTAGCCAATTCTGATTTCTGATTTTTAACTGTTTACCTATACACCGCGTCCAATCGGAACGCCGGACGAACGGTCGAAACGCCGGATCTGCGTTGTTTTAACTCCGGATTGCGGTAGTTTCCGCTGGATTCGCCGCCATTTTCGAAGGAAATTTTTTCGACCAGGTAACAAAAACGTTTATTATAAATATTAAAAGAGTTTATGTCAACGTAAGCACTAGCCTGTTCGGATCTACATACATGTCTCTAACCACCGATTGTTCTGCTGATGCATAAGCTCCGCTAGGATATGCAAACATTCGAGGAGATTTTTGTTTTCCATGTTCGGCCATACGCTAAAATAGTGTTCGCCCAAAAAGGTTTCGTACTATTGTCATTTTCTTCAAAGTATTGACAAAATGCTGGTTGATTTTGCATTTGTACATGAGACTATATCGTTAGAAGCCAATTGCTCGTGATTTTTGCCCGAACAAGCGTACGTTTCAATAAAATACCGCAAAATCAAAGTAACGCCGGATAATACGGCAATCTGAGTTTTCAAACTTGGCAAGTATTTGCATAGATAAAGTCTTGCTATAAGGTGTAGTACGCAAGTGGCATGCTCATTTTTGTGCAGCATCGCTTTCATGGAAGTGAGAACTTTGCTTTCTGACTGTGACCTCCAGAAATTAGTTCGACGTTCGGTTGTCATCATTAAGGATGGATGATCTTTGACTTGTTGCTTCTCAGTGGAGATAAGCCATGTAAGATAAAAGTGGTTGATAGGTTTTAAGTCTGATTTAAAGAGGCAAGATACTGGAGCGTGTTTTGGAAGTATGCAGTGGCCATAAAAACAGGTTTCCGCAATACTTCGATCGATTATGGAAAGTTATTTATGTGTAGGTCGGTCTCTTATATACTACCCCTACAACAAATTACAGACTCATTGATATTCAGTCCTACTGTCCATTTTATGCAATTTTCCGAGGCTTAAAAAGACATTTTAACAGATTCCCCATTCATATGCATAGGTGACCTATGTTGACCTTACCATAAAATAGGCCAAGGTCATCATACGAGTGTCATGATTTATTTTGTATTACTTAAGTCGTCTATGCTCCATGCCAAGTGTCGTTGAAATCGGTCAACCAGTTCTGGAGAAGAAGATTTGCGACTGAGGATGGTTTTTCCGATTGTGTGGATGACATTTAATCCGTATTCGTTATATTAAGCGCACGTGTACCAAGAAGAGCGCATCAATGTTTTTTTGGAACAGCTTGTGCATGAGTGCTCAATACATGTTGATGCGCATGTTACACTCTTTTCGGCGTAGGTACGTAAATGTGTTGAAACCTATGGAGCCTATTCTTTGAAGATTGGAAAACTTAAATTGCATGATCATCAAATGTTGGAAAGGCTTACGTAATTTTGCTGTTTTCGTAATTTTGCTTTTTTTTTTTTTTTCTTCTTTTTTTTTTTTTTTTTTTTTTTTTAATCATGTGTGCTGCTGAATTGGGTCTAAACTATCATTTAAAATTAAGTACAACGTTGCGCTTAATAGAATAAACATGGTTTGTTTGAAAGTTGCAAAATGTCAGTAATTCTCTTTATGGCCCAACCTTTCTCTTTAATGTGTTCACTGCTCTTAAAGGATCTAAGTTTTAATTTTTATTTGCTATTACAGCAGCTGGTGTTGTGCCGTGTGGCGGCCCTAAAATTCTCCCCGTTCATCATCCATAGTGCATGTTATATTTTCTTTTTGGTCCTGATAGATCTGCGAGGATATTCTGAGAAATCAGAAATTTATTATCGGTTAAGATTTATTTTCTTACCAATATTTAACATATTTGGTCACAATTAGATAATACAAGTCTTTGTATCGACTACCATGTTGAAAGTCGCAAAATGTCAGTTATTCTCTTTGGCTCCATGTTGCCTAATCTAAAGGGTCACTGACGAGACTTTAATAGTCGAAACCGCGGTATGACCCAACACCTTTCTCTTTAATGTGTTCACTGCTCTGAAAGGTTCTCGGTTTTAATTTTTATTTATTACTTACAGTGATGATTTAAAAATTCAACTCCATTACGAAAACATGCCCATGCAATTAACAGAGATTTTTAAACTTGTAAAAAATGAAAATTTTCAGTAGATTGTGTTCATATTTTTCTTATTTTTTTTGCTCAAAACATAGGTTGTGGTAACACGTTAGAATCGCCTCGGCGAGGCGGTTCTAACCAGTACCCACAATCTATATTTTGGAGCAAAAAGGGGTTCAAGGGGTATACTTTTCATGGACATGTTTTCTGATGCTGTGCTACATACCAACAGGTTATAATGTGGAGCTAGGTTACTGACCACAAAATTTAGGCAATGAACACAACCATTGGTATCATGAGGTTATCATGCTTTTACAGTACACGGTTTTGAGATAACATACATGTATCCTATCTTACTTCTGATTTGCTATACTCGTACTTATAGGTGATTTTCTCCTGGTTTTGAATGCAAATGTCCTAATAGCCGAACGGATCAGTACACATGTCTCCCTCCTGCTTGTCGCCGGTGTTGTTACAACACAGCTCTTACACGCGTGTCCGCCTTGTAAGGGAAAACTGGCTTCCTGCGACGCCGTCTCGACGCATATAGAGCCAAGTTTATTTTTTTTGCGCATTTCGCTGAAAAACGTAATGCAATAATTGTTAGAATCAATTTTAATTTCATTTATAGTATTTAATTATAATATTCCATTTCATATCAGAGAGAACGGGAGATGTTCTATCATGTTTGATCTACTTAAACAGTATCTGATTTATTATTGCAAGACCCAAAGCTCTAGCTTAGAACAATTAATGTTATTAATCTGTTGTAAATATTAATAAGCCAAGCTTTCATACATGTGCAAACGAGTGATTCTGCTAAAAAATGAGCATTCCACTTGCGAACTAGACCTTACAAGACTTAACCTATACAAATACTTGCCAAGTTTGAAAACTCAAATTGCCGTATTATCCGGCGTTACTTTGATTTTGCGGTATTTTATTGAAACTTACGCTTGTTCGGGCAAAAAATCACACGCAATTGGCTTCTAACGATATAGTCTCATGTACAAATGCAAAATCAACCAGCATTTTGTCAATACTTTGAAGAAAATGACAATAGTACGAAACTTTTTGGGGCGAACACTATTTTAGCGTATGGCCGAACATGGAAAACAAAAATCTCCTCGAATGTTTGCATATCCTAGCGGAGCTTATGCATCAGCAGAACAATCGGCGGTTGACATAAACTCTTTTAATATTTATAATAAACGTTTTTGTGACCTGGTCGAAAAAATTTCCTTTGAAAATGGCGGCGAATCCAGCAGAAACTACCGCAATCCGGAGTTAAAACAACGCAGATCCGGCGTTTCGACCGTTCGTCCGGCGTTCCGATTGGACGCGGTGCTATAGATATGGACAATAATGACCATTAATGAGGGCATCTTCACATCCATTTACATGTATACATACATGTATAATCAATACTGATTTGTCGACTTGTCGACTTGTCGACCTGTTGACTTGTCGACCAGTTGACCTAGAGCTATTGTCAATAACAAAGATCCGGGTAGAGTTAGGGTTAGGTTAGGGTTAGGGTTAGGTTGGTGTTAGGATTGTGTTAGGGTTAGAGTTAACTGTTGATATACAGAATGAGTGAATAATGACCATTTTTCAATAGTGAATTGTCGACTTGTCGACTTGTCGACCTGTCGACTTGTCGGCCTGTTGACCTAGTGCTATTGTCTATAACAAAGATCAGGTTAGGGTTAGGGGTACGGTTAGGTTATGGTTAGGCTTAGGTTGGTGTTAGGGTTAGGGTTAAGTGTTGATATACAGATTGGGACAATACTGAATTGTCGACCTGTCGACTTGTCAACCTGTCGTCTTGTCAACCTATGATTATTGCGAGGTCCCGCTTGAGTTAGCTGTTCACGTCCTTGTATAAAGATTAATGATATTGATGTGTAAAATGGTCGACTTGTTCACCTTTCACGATACTAATGTGGCCATTAGGCAGCATCCTTTTTGCCAGCCAAATATACGATGTATGGTTTGTATCGAGCTGTGAAGGTTATCGGACATGTATTGCATGTATTGAAGAGCACCTGATGTATGTATTGGTGTGATATATATATATATGGAGATGAGGAGGTATTAGGACTTGTATATATATATATATATATATATATATATATATATATATATATATATATATATATATATATATATATATATATATATATATATATATATATATATATATATATATATATATATATATATATAGGTCTGTGATCCTAACGTATGGTCCCCAATAGTGCCCTTGAGCCATCCGACTTACACTCGGGCCATTCGAGTGTATCCGTGTAAGCCGTGTATGATTTTTAAAACTTTTAAAAAACTGGCACGGGTGCGATGTCCGTGTATAATCGTATAAGCGATCGTACAAGACCGTGAGAGACCGTGTGAGCCCGTACGAGACCGTATATACAACCGTACATGAAGCACAAAGCACGAGTAAGCTCAACCGTGTCAAAATCGTATATAAATCGTATGGAAAATCGTATGGAATCGTGTGAAACCGTTCTCAAGTCCTACATCCTACACATCCAACAACCGGATTACCACTCGAATGTCACACGATCACCGTACGATTCACACGAGTGGACACACGGTTTTATACGATCACCAAACGACCAGCACGGTTTCATACGATTGCCATACGATCAATACGGTTCAAGTACGAATTATACATGGTCAAGTACGACCAGACACGGTCTCTACGTCTGTACAAAGCTCGAGTATGGTCATACAAGCCTGGAGCACAACAGACAACACTACCTGCTGCCACATTGAAAGAAATCCCATAAAGTTCGAAAATTTATGAAGCCATGCCATCAAAACGAGTCAATTTATATCAAACCATACACGAATGTGTGATAATTCGAGCATAGCTCGAACAAAAGTCGATGGGACCGTATATAAACCCTGTAAATGTCCAGTAAATCGTGTAAACAGACCGAACTAGACCGTACTTGGAACCGTAAAACAATCGTATGAAAATCGTTTGCAAATCGTGTTCAAACCGTGACAAACATTGCTTGATCGAGTTTATCCGTACTCACTCTTGCTACATTCGAGTCTAAATCGTACCAACTCATCCTCAGGCACGGTTGGAGCTCAATATCCGTTTATAACCGAGTAAACCGTATTGGAACCGTGTACCCAACCGTGTTCTGTGTGAGACGGCCTTAAAGGATTTGGCAATCCCAATCTGAAATTTCAACATCATTTTGGTTATTTCAGTAATTATGAGCTTTTAAAATTTCAAGCTCAGCTAAGTTGAGCATGAAGAAAGTTTTATAAACTCGGGGCCTGGAGTGAAGGCTATACCGTGTCAACCGTGAGTATATGAGCCGCCTCATGAGAAAACCAACAATCTGCATAGGCGAAAACAAAGACGCAGATCAGCTTCGCGGTAACCGCGAAGCTGATCAGCGCCTTTGTTTTCGCTACTCGGATAGTACAATTCCTCTTCTACTTCAATCCGAAATTTCAAGCTTCTAGCTCTTTTCTGTTAATGTGCAGGCCGGTTTGTGTCAGACCTGTTCGAAAACCACATTGTTGGTTTTCCCACGAGGCGGCTCAATTATATTGTGCCTACTAGCATACCGTTCACTTCTCTCATCTAATTAAACTTTTTCCATTTCAGAGCATCTTAGATGAGAGGCAACATTTCTGTTTTAAACACTGTTAAACGTGGTAAGTACGTGAATATTATGCAGTGTCCAGGGTTTAACCAGCACTCTGTAAATTTTATGTGTCATGCTCAATGACACAACACGGCGCTCCGAGTGGGGATCAAACCCAAGAATCGATTCGGAGCCCGATGCTCTACCACCAGGCCACCACGCAGGTTTTTGACAAAAGTTGTTGACTGGAACGTACAGCATTAATTCAAACAAACTATTATTTACATTTCATGTTATGATTGCTTAAACACTAGTTTATTAATAAATTCATACATAACCATAATGACAATTAATAAATTAAAGGATCAGAAAACAAGATTCAAAGAAGCTTATATGAATCTTCTCCTAGAATGATTGCTCTACTTCTATCAAATTCTTGGTCCGAAATTCATTTCTAGGGTTTGCATTATTCTTTTTTGTTGTTATTTTATGCCTCAATACCATCATGCAGAGTTCTACAAATTATTCACTACAACTACAGACTGAATAGAGAAACATTACGCAAACTTGCCCATGCATTATACAGATACGTTTTTCGGCTTTGAAAATGGAAAATTTCCGAGTTTAAAGTATTTGTATTTTCAATATTTTTGTTCAAATCAATGACTGTGGGTAACGACGAGGCGTTTCTAACAAGTACCCACAATTTATGGTTTGGATCAAAAAGAATAAATATAGGTATACCCCTGCAAACCCAAGTTTTTTTTTTTATATAAAAGTGGGGTTTTAGGGGGTATATATTTCACGGACATGTTAACATGATGTGTATAATTTGGATGGTTTATATCATACCTGTTGTATTTATCAACAACTAATCAGCTTTTGATATCCGTTGATTTCAGAGATTCCTGCCCGACCGGTGCTGTGTAATGTGACGTCATTATGGTTGCACGTGACAAGTGTACATCCGAGATTTATTTTTCATGCATTATTTATTGATTGTTTGTGTGTTTTGTGATAATAAATTTTGTAGAAAATTCTATAGATTGTTATTTTATTCGTTTATGCCTCGATTTTTTTTAATCACAGTCGACTTTCTCCACCAATCTCCCCAAATTTTGGGGTTCTCAAATCCCACTGATTTTCATTTTATCTCAACAGCTCTTGTTGTAGTAAAATTAGCTTCTTATAAGACAGATAGTATTACAGCCAATCTGCTGCTTTTAACATCACTCTTCAACTATTATGTAGTTACATATAAAGAAAGCACAGCGGAAACTTATTATAGGTTAAGAATCATTTTGAATCGAAACCGCGGTATGGCCCATCCCCTTTCTCATAAATGTGTTCATTGCTCTTAAAGGATCTCAGTTTTATTTTTTATTTGCTATTACTGCAGCTCGTGTTGTACCGCGTGGCGGCCCTATAAAGTCTCCAAGTACATCATCCATAGTGCAGGTTATATTTTCGTTTTTGTCCTTTGAGATCAGCGAGGATATTCTGAGAAATCAGAAACTTATTATAGGTCAAGATTCATTTTATGTACCATTTGGCGAGGCGGTTCTAACGTGTACCCACAATCTATGTTTTGAGCAAAAATAAGAAAAACATTAAAACTTTTCTATACTATATACCGTAAGCTGAGAATTTTCCTCAATCTGAGAAAATGTAGCTTCAGCAATCTACATTTATTTATTGGTTTTCAATTACAGGAAGCTGTGCAGAGTTTGACCTTTTAACTGGGTCACTTACCTATCTAAAGTGAAATACCAACAAGTTATTAAAATGTTATTTTCATTAAACATTAGCAAATAAAAAAATAATGCGAGAAAATTCATTATCACTTGTAGTATGACTTTCTGTTTTTCCTTTGAAGTTTTTATAACATTAATTCCAATACAAGTCAATATGAAAAGAGGCGGGCCCACATATTAAATACAAAGCAAAGAGGCGGGATTAAAACCGTACTGTAACTTCCTGATATCGGAAGATACAGTACGAATCTGTCAATTGGTGTTCTGTCATACTACAAGTTAGTTAAAGACCTCGTAGAAAAAATAAGTAAAAACAGCTCGTCTTCGACTCGCTTTATTTTACTTATTTTTTCTACTCGGTACTTTAACTCTAACTTATTTAAGGGGATGCCAATTGTCAAAAACTAATACTTGTATAATTTTTACCTGTATAAAGAAAAATGACAATTTTTCTAAGGAGACTGGGCATTCTTGACACATTCTTGTATGAGTCATTCAAACATCGAATACATATTCTTTTATGCCCAAACCTCAGCTCTAGAGGGCTCAGTAGCACGCTTATCAGCATTGTTCAAGTCACTTCCTGGTTTGATTCCATTGTCATCCGTCTGGCATGCCGGATAAATTTTACTAAAAGCTTTCACCGTAAACATGATCTCCAATGTCTTGACTACAAATTGTGAAAGTATTTTGAACAAAAAGTCAATATTTTGGGAGAAATCATACTATTTACTGTATCTGCTGTATAAGGTTTTCAGCATATATGATAAATACCATGTTTTCCCCGAGAAGAAATCATCTCCGAGTGAACAAACTTTCACAGATTGTAGTCTGGCTTTTGGAGATCATGTTTATGGTGGTAGCTTTTAGTAAAACTTATCCAGCATGCCAGACAGATGACAACGGAATCAAGCCAGGAAGTAACTTGACCAATGCTGATAAGCGTGCTGCTGAGCCCTCTAGAGCTGAGTTTTTGGGCATAAAATAATCTGTATTCGATGTTTGAATGACTCATACAAGAATGTTTCAAGAATATCCAGTCTCTTTGGAAAAATTGTCATTTTTCTTTATACAGGTAAAATTATACAAGTATTAGATTTTAACAATTGGCATCCCCTTAAATGACTTGAAGTATTTCAGGACAGCAGTTGACAGATCCATACTGTAACTTCCAATATCCGGAAGATACATTACGGTTTCATTCAGCCTCCTTCCTTTGTATAATAAGTAGGTCCGCCTCCTTTGATATCCAGTTGTATAGAGTTTAAAGTTACACAAATTTAATTTAGGAAAAACAGAAAGGCATACTACAAGTAAAATATTTTCGAGTCGAAGACGAGCTGTTTTTACTAATTTTACAATCTATGTTTTGGAGCAAAAATAGGAAAAAATAGGTATACCCCTGCAAACCCCAGTTTTACTATACAAACGCTGTGTTCAATGGGGTATATATTACATGGACTCATAGAAATACGGAGATCGTTCCAAGGCGATAGTTCTGTGGTGTTTCTTATTGTTTTATGTCTTGGTGTTAAAAGCAATATTGTGCTGTTTGCGCTTCATGTATGTTTTCATATTTTAGTTAAATTTAGGTAACTGAGTGACCACCTATTGGGAAAATAGCTGCTCATTCGGCATATGATATTATTTCATGGTATAAAGTACCTGATTGTTAATTAAGTTTTTTCCCACCTTCGGTTGTTGGAGTGGGAATCTCTTTCTGATTGCGCCTTTTCCTGATTGTTGCCTTATTGATCCAAACCTATGGTATGGTATGGTTTTCGATATCATAGAAACATAAAGTTCTCTTCCGGGTTTTCTTCATCATTCGAACTTCATGTTAGAACTGACACTGCTGATATTCTGACTCTAGGTCGTTTACGGGCCTCGGCTTCGGTTTTAAGAATAAGAGAAATTGTACTATCCGTTTAGCGAAAACAACGGCGCTGATCAGCTTCGCAGTTCAAATGCGAAGCTGATCTGCGCCTTTGTTTTCGCATAGGCAAAATAAGGTTTTCTCACGATGCGGCTCGTATAGAAAGAACTTGATCTATTACGTACATGTACACTACATTTTCTATGTAGTAACGGTGACATCAATCTTATTAAGATCTGAACATTTACAATGAGCCGCGTCATGAGAAAACCACCATTTTGCATATGCGAAGGCGCAGATCAGCCATCGAAAATTTCCAGCCTCTTGTACAGCTCGGTTTGTGTCGGACCTATTCGAAAACAGCATTGTTGGTTTTCTCATGACTTCATGTTAGAACTGACACTGCTGATATTCGGCAAACTTTTTTAGCCAGGGCTTTGATGCTCGTCGTATATTTCCGTAATATTTCCGCTATATTCTGACACCAGGCCGCTTATATTGGCCTCGGCTTCGGTAAACTCCAGTTCGGTTATGACTTCGACGGTAAACCACTGAACCCTCATCAGGAAAACATGTCCGTGCAATGAATACCCCCCTAAACCCCACTTTTATATAGAATAACTGGGGTTTGCAGGGGTATAACTATTTTTCTTATTCTGCCCCAAAACATAGATTGTGGGTACTCGTTAGAACCGCCTCGGCGAGGCGGTTCTAACGTGTACCCACACTCTATGTTTTGAGCAAAAATAAGAAAAATATCAAAAATTTTCAGCTAAAAATTTTCGATTTTTAAAACTCAAAAATTCTCTGTATTGCATTGTCAAGTTTTCGTTATGTGCTGATACTCTGACACCTGATCGTTTATATTGCCCTCGGCTTCGGTAAACTCCAGTTCGGTCATGCCTTCGACTGTAAACCACTGAACATCAGGAAAACATGTCCGTGCAATGAATAGCCCCTTAAACCCTACTTTTATATAGAAAAAACTGGGGTTTGCAGGGGTATACCTATTTTTCTTATTTTTGCTCCAAAAGATAGATTGTGGGTACTCGTTAGAACCGCCTCGGCGAGGCGGTTCTAACGTGTACCCACATTATATGTTTTGAGCAAAATTAAGATGTACCCACATTATATGTTTTGAGCAAAATTAAGAAAAATATCAAAGCATTTCTACTGAAAATTTTCATTTTTACAACATAAAAGTATCTCTGTATATTGCATGGGTATGTTTTCCTAATGTTCTGGGTTTCTTCATCATTCGAACTTCATGTTAGAACTGACACTGCTGATATTCTGACACCAGGTCGCTTATATTGGCCTCGGCTTCGGTAAACTCCAGTTCGGTCATGCCTTCCACTGTAAACCACTGAAGGAAAGCTCTTCTTCTAAACATGGATGAGAACTGTTCTAATATTCTTCTGAAGACTTCCTGTAAAAGAGATCCATTTGAGCCGCCTCGTGGGAAACAAACAATGTGGTTTCCGAACAGGTCTGACACAAACTGGCCTGTACAAGTACAGAAAAGAGCTAGAAGCTTGAAATTTCGGATTTTAGAAGGAGAGGAAGTGTACTATCCGTGTAGCGAAAACAAAGGCGCTGATCAGCTTCGCGGTTACCGCGAAGCTGATCTGCGTCTTTGTTTTCGCATATGCAGATTGTTGGTTTTCTCACGAGGTGGCTCATTTATCATTACGAAAACTGGCCTGTGCAGCGATTTTTTCAGCTTTAGAAATTTAACATCGCATTCGAAAAAGTTTGATGTTTTTTACCTTTTGCTCACAATTATCCACACACATAACGAGGCGATTCTAACGAGTACCCACAATCTATGTTTGGGAGCAAAAATAAGAAAACAAGGGGTACCCCTGTAAACCCAGGTTGAACTATAAACTAGAAATGCGTGTTTATAAAACACTATATACATGTATGCCCCCAATTGTATGCTTGTCTTTAAACTGGCAGTTTGTATGATTCATTTATTTCATTCGAATGAAGTGAAATTTAACTTCCTGAAGTAGCCTCTGTTTTGACCTCGATCCAGAAACAGAATGTAAGCTTTTTGCAGACAAGTTAGAAATGGAATAAAAATTTCAAAATGGAGTAATTTGTCAAAATTTGACGGAAAATCCTCAAAACATTAATCAGGTGATTTTCTTCTCAGCCCCAACCAGTATACCAAATATGAAGGCTCTAGCTCAAATACTTTTTTAGATATCTTGCACACAAGATTTTCAAATTTTGTTTTCAAAGGGACATAACTCCAAAAAGGGGTATAACTCGGACATGAAAAAATATAGGTCAACTACTTTTTCATGAGGAATCTGCATACGAAATTTCAAAACCCTAGCATTCACCATTCAAAAGTTTCAAATTTCACCGAAAAGTGGAAAAATCAATCAAAATTTCAAAATTCTGTATTTTTGTCAAAAATTGACGGAAAATTCTCAAAAGTGAATCAGGTCATCTACTCCTCAACCCCAACCAGTATACCAAATATGAAGGCTCTAGCTCAATTTTTTTTAGCTATCCTGCACACAAGATTTTCAAATTTTGTTTTCAAAGGGACATAACTCAGAGAAGGGGCATAACTTGGACATGAAAAAAATACGGATCAACTGTTTTTCCATGGGGAATTTGTATATGAAATTTCAAAAACCTAGCATTTACCGTTCAAAATATACACCGTTCAAAATCCCACTTTTGTATAGCAAAACTGGGGTATGCACGGGTATACCTATTTTTCTTATTTTTGCTCCAAAACATATGTTGCTTGTTTTTTGAGAGAAGAAAATACAAGAATGATAAGGATGTAAGTATCTTCGACGCAGGAGTACCACCGATACCGTTTCAAATAATAAAACAAACAACACAAAAAACAAAAGACAAAAGTCAAAAGATAGCTCAATAGACAAAACTCAAAAGTCACAAAACACATAAGTCAAAAGACAAAAGGCAATAAGAACTACTTCGTTATAACTCCAGCGTCGAAAATACTTATTTCTCCATCTTCTGTTCTATTTGGCGCCGTTTTGTCTAATAAAACAAACGACACAAAAGACAAAATGCAAAAAAGACAGAACACAAAAGACAAAAAAACAAAAGTCACAAAACAAAAAAGTCAAAAGTCAATAAAAACTACTTTTTATCATCCATAGTGCAGATTATATTTTTCTTTTGATCGAATATATATGAAGTATTTCAAATTTTTATATGTTAAGAATCATCTTCTTAACATTATTTTGATTATTTGGCCCCTTTGGGAATTTGAGTATTTGATTTAGACTACACAGATGTAAATTCTTGAAATTGCAGCAAAATGTCTGGCTTTCGCTGCCAGTTTTATAAAGGGTCACTGATGAAGGTTCATTACCAGAAATTGTACAATATGGCCCATCTTCTAGCTTTGTATTTTTACTGCTTCCAAAGGATCTAACAATTATTTTTATTTGTTATAACTCTTGCGTCGAAAATACTTACATCCTTATCATTCTTATATTTTCTTGCCACGTCAAATATTTGGTGCCGTTTCAAATAATAAAACAAACAACACAAAGACAAAAGTCAAAAGACAGAACACAAAAGACAAAACTCAGAAGTCACAAAACTCAAAAGACAATAGGCTACCGTAGGTAAATGAAAAGAGAACAAACGGAACATGTCGCTCACTTGAATTGCGGTGTTGTTTGCAATAAGTGCTGAAAACATCGTAAGCCCAGCAGGCGGTACATCACACACGGCAGTTTTCACGTTATGTGGGATCCATTCTACAAAATGGCTGCTGTTCTTATTATGAATATTCATCGTCTGTTCTTCGACCTCCTTCATGGACATTTTCCCGCGGAATATTGCCGCCACCGTCAAGTAGCGTCCGTGTCGTGGATCGCAAGCCGCCATCATGTTCTTGGCATCAAACATCTGTTGAGTCAGCTCAGCAACTGTAAGCGCCCGGTAACTCTGACTACCACGTGACGTTAATGGCGCGAAACCTGGCATGAAGAAGTGTAAGCGCGGGAAAGGAACCATGTTGACGGCTAATTTGCGCAGGTCGGCATTGAGTTGAGCTGGAAACCGTAGACACGTGGTCACTCCCGACATGCATAGCGACACCAAGTGGTTGAGATCCCAGTAGCTAGGATTGGAAAGTTTCAGAGTTTTGAAGCAAATGTCGTACAGGGCCTCGTTGTCGATGCAAAGCGTCTCGTCCGTGTTTTCAATCAGTTGTTGAAAGGAAAGTGCGAAATTATAGGGCTCAACAACAGAGTCTGACACCTGGATTAACATATAGAAAGAATTTATCTATTATGTACATGTACATGTAAATTACGTTTTCTATGTAGTCACAGTGGCATTAATCTTATTAAGATCTTAACATTTACAAATGAGCCGCATCCGAGAAAACCACCATTTTGCATATCCGAAAACAAAGGCGCAGATCAGCTACTGATCAGCGTTTTTTGCCCCTACAAGGTTAACCAAAATTTCAAGCTTCTAGCCATCTTCTGTGCTTGTACAGCTCGGGTTGTGTCGGACCTATTCGGAAACCACGTTGTTGGTTTTCTCATGACGCGGCTCAATGCTGTTCGTTTTGCAATTTTGATCCCAAAATAATCTATATAAGCACACTGATATAATTCAATCTTGTCAAAATGCTGTATCAAATAAAAATAAAACTTGATCATTTAAGATCAGTGAACATATGAATGAAAAACAGTGGTTGGACCATACTGCGGTTTCGGCTACTTAAGCCTCTTCAGTGGCCCTATTGATTCGGCAACTGCGTGGAGACAAAGAGAGTTACTGTAATTTACAACTTTTAAGTGGGTAGTCGATACAAAGATTGGTATAATCCAAACTGGGGTCAAATATATTAGACGTTGCTTAGAAAATGAATCTAAACCGATCATGTTTTTCCGATTTCTAATAATACCCTTGCTGATCTCACAGGATCAAAAGAAAAATAGAATATGCACTATGGGTGGTGTACGGGGAGACGTTTTAGGGTCGCCACATGGCACAACATTAGCTGCAGTAATAGTAAATAAAAATTAAAACTGATCCTTTAAGATCCGTGAGCATATGAGACTGTAGATGGGCCATACCGCGGTTTCGACTACTTAAGCCTCTACAGTGACCCTATAGATTAGGAAACATGGAGCCAAAGAGAATTACAGTAATTTTGCAACTATTAAAAGGGTAGTCGATATACACGTATATATTAACTCATAATATTATAAGCATGGCGTCCTTTTCGCGTTGGGACATAGGCAAATAATAGCAGAACGCGGCGTCTCATCTGGGGCTATTCTATTTGCTAAAAGCATTTTCATCAAAAACTGAGATAAAAATTAAAAATCACTTCTATTCAACACACCTAAAAATGAAAGTGGACTCATCCAATTGATTATGGTGGGAGAATCCATTCGTCAAATATGGTTTTAATGTCACTTTTTTGTTCCGTTGACTATTATACACTTGTTGAAGCCATTGCGGATCTGTAGATAATCCGGATCAAAATAATTTTCAAAAGAATGTTACAAAAATATAGAACAAGATTTTTTAAAACGAACTTGGCCACTTGACTCTTGATTCAAACATGTTTCATTCCATCGGTCAATGATCGTGGATAATGACATCAACATCTTGTTCACGTCAATGGTTTCCGGCTCATATACAAAAACACAATGGAAAAAGCGTTCTTTTACACACGGCGGTTCGCCGAATTTCCCGAAAATGAAAGGTACCATGTAAGTTATCTTTCGATATTGGTTGCCAATATTTTTTCTAATCATTTTCTGCCATTTTGACGAAGTTTCCGTCCTAAAATCGAATATTACGACCTATTTAATTAGAAACTTTGAAACGGTGTCATTGTAGTCACTCCGAATCACGTTTAACCGCATACTGTCATTTAATGCTCTCAAAGGACTTGGGCTGTTTGATGTTTGTAACTAAAGGTATATTTTTACATTCCGGGTGTTTATATTATAAAATTAAGTGTAAACAATGAATTAATCTGCGCATTAACAAGAAT
This sequence comes from Rugalucina vietnamica, assembly GCA_964017185.1. NCBI lineage: Eukaryota > Metazoa > Mollusca > Bivalvia > Lucinida > Lucinidae > Rugalucina > Rugalucina vietnamica. The sequence continues at coordinate 31,082,438 of OZ024885.1, read as the reverse complement.
CATATACTATTCCGACGTTATTCAGATTACCCATGGAGCATCGTGTGTTCGGTGGGGGTGTGGTTAAGGAAACATAGCTATGGTAAAATGCCGCCGAATAATGCACAGGATTTGGTCCTCGGAATATTTCAAAAGGTTCACTGTATGACTACATGCAAAGAATTTGAAGAATAATCCCATCGGTGGTGATGTATAGTCCTTGATTCGGATTACCTCCAACTGATTCGCTTTGACTTCAATCATGCATAAACTTTCACGGTCCAGTAGTCACAGTCGTTTTCCTTATCAAAAATAAAAACCATTACAGTCGATGAGGAACTAAATTGGCTTCAAGATAATACTAAGTTTATAATACTCAAATCAGTCATATCCTCATGCGCAGCAATTTTCATGAACTTGATCCGGAATGGGTAGAATAATTGTACTGCTGCATTCTAAAAATAGTTTCATCATCATACATAAAACGGGTCATATAGACATTTTAACATGCATTGGCATTATATTGATTTACTTATTTGTCTGATTTTATTTTAGAAACGTTACCTTTGGCGAAGGGAATACAGAGTAAGTGTTCATAATTCTGTCCGGGTATTCCTCCCTGATTTTAGATTTAATCAGCGTCCCCATCCCCGACCCCGTCCCTCCTCCCAGGGAGTGGCATAGCTGAAAACCTTGGAGACTGTCGCAACTTTCCGCCTCATTCCGGACAATGTCGATCACTTGGTCGACCAACTCGGCTCCTTCCGTATAGTGGCCCTGTAATGAGCATCGCTAAAATAAGATGTTGAAAAGTATATTTTAAGTTTTTGAAGAAAATCGTGTTTTGAATAAAGTTTATCATTAGTTATTTAACTTTACATCAGGAAAACGCGAAATAAATACCCCCTTATACTCCAACTCATATAGTAAAACTGGGGTAGTGTGCAGGGGCATACCTATGTTTTCTTATTTTTGCTCCAAAACATAGATTGTGGGTATCCACAATCTATCTTTTGAGCAAAACTAAGAAAATAATCAAAAATTATCTGACGAAATTTTAATGCATGTATCAAATGAGGAAAAAGATACATATACCTTAGGCCATATGTTTCCAGCACCTGACTGTCCCGCGACGAAATTATCCGGGAGAAATAATTCACCATATGCACCGGCGCGTGCAGTGTCTAAGGTATCCGGATCTAGGTCAGCTAGCACAGACCTAGGGACGTATTTTCCCTCCGAGCTTTCCTTAAAATAAACATCGATTCGTTCCAGTTGTAAAACCGAATTGCCGATATAGTCACCATTTTGATTGATGCCGTGTTCTTGGCAAATAGTTCTCCAAAAATTTGTTCCTAATTGGTTACCACAATTGCCTATTTGTAAATGCAGAATTTCTCGCATTGTGAAAATTTTGTATTTGACCTAGTGAAAAAAAAAAATGAATAAAAATGTTTTACAACTTCATGGTTGAATCTAATCTAAACTTACTGTACTTATTACATTTTTATTGTCGCCTATGAAGGGAATCATTACTAACATGACTATTCGGTGTGAATTTACACATCATCGCATTACGAAAACTTGCCCATGCAATAAACAGAGATTTTTTTCAGCTTTAAAATTTGAAAAATTTCATCTGAAAAATTTTGATGTTTTTCTTATTTTTGCTCAAAACGTATATTGTGGGTACTCGTTAGAACCGCCTCGCCGAGGCGGTTATAACGAGTACCCACAACCTATGTTTTGGAGCAAAAATAAGAAAAATAGGCATACCCCTGCATACCCCACTTTTGCTATATAAAAGTGGGGTTTAAGTGGGTATACATTTCACGGACATGTTTTCCTAACGGTTTGGGAGAAAACTTTAAAACACTGTACATGTAGTGAACGAAAACTTGCCCATGCAATAAACAGAGATTTTTTCAGCTTTAAATTTTGAAAATTTTCATCTGAAAAATTTTGATGTTTTTCTTATTTTTGCTCATGGGGAGGCTCATCGCATGTTATTCATTTTACGATATACTGCAAACACTTTGACCGAGCCGGTTGACCCCACGTGATGAAGTTTTGTAAACACTATAAAAAGGGGCGACTATTTTGCATTTTTCTAGTACCATTTGAACCGCGGCACGTGGTCATATGAGCCGTCTCATGAGAAAACCAACAATTTGCATATGCGAAAACAAAGGCGCAGATCAGCGCCTTTGTTTTCGCTACTCCGATAGTACAGTTCCTCTTCTACTTAAATCCGAAATTTCAAGCTTCTAGCTCTTTTCTGTGACTGCACAGATCGGTTTGTTTCGAACCTGGTCGGCAACCATATTGTTGGTTTTCCCACGAGGCGGCTCATATATAAGTTACCATCAAAGAGGCACATTGTTGAAAACGTAGTTACTAACGCATATTTAAGAGGTTACTCGGAACGGTGAAAGTATTTGCACTATAGTTAACACCTATCTACATGTACATGTAATCAGCTCAAACATGAAAAAAGTGTTATTACATAGTACATGTACCACACGTTTTCTAAGATAGTCCTGTTCAAGCGATGTTTGCATCTTCAAATATTCATCTAAAATACACGTGTATTGCACGATAAACTGTGCATATTTTCGATCCAATACCAGATTGCGGTCCCCCACCCCCACCCCCACTCCAGCATGAACTTGCCGCATACTTGGTATAAAACGAGTTTTAAATGATGTAGGATGCATGACTCAAGTTTCACTTTAAACCTAATGATAACGTTGACGGTCATAAGTAAATTTAGATCAGTTTCAGCTAAGACGCCACGGGAGAAAACCATTCTTCGGGGGTTCCGACCAGGTCCGACATAAACCGGTCTGTGCAGTCACAGGAGAAAGCTAGAATCTTGAAAGTGTGGGTATAGGAAGAGGAGAATTTGTACTATCCGTGTAGCGAAGACAAAGGCGCTGATCAGCTGTGCAGTAACTGCACAGCTGATCTGCACCTTTGTTTTCGCTTAGGCAAAAGTCCTGTTTTCTCAGGACGCGGTTCAACTAGTCATACTTGATGCAGAAAATTTAAGTTATTTGAAAATTTAGAGTCTCTAAACAAAGTTTCGATCAAAAACTTGTATTTTAAGAATAAAAATGCGGGAAATTCTACACTTACAAGTCGGGCAGTGCGGCAACCAAATCGGGACAAAATTTTGGGAAATTATATGCGGTGAGCACGGTATCAACAAAAACGGCGAATATGAAGGCGATTCGGATTTACAACTAGAAAGAATAGACGTTTATTTCAAAGAGGGTAGTAAAGGGAAATACGTTCCCAGGTCGGTACTCGTGGACCTGGAGCCGGGGACGTTAGACGTTGCGCGGTCCAGTGAATATGGGAAATTGTACCGCCCGGATAATTTCGTTGCTGGACAGTCCGGAGCTGGGAATATTTGGGCAAAGGTACAATATAGAGACAAATTTTTGTTGTTTTATTTTTACTGAAAAATGTTTGATATTTTTCTTATTTTTGCTCAAAACATAGATTGTGGGTACACGTTAGAACCGCCTCGGCGAGGCGGTTCTAACGAGTACCCACAATCTATGTTTTGGAGCAAAAATAAGAAAAATAGGTAAACCCCTGTAAACCAGAGTTTTACTATATAAAAGTGGGGTTTAAGGGGGTATACATTTCACGGACATGTTTTCCTGATGCACAGAACCATGTTCATGTACTGAAACCCCAACCCCTCTTTTATAGAGCAAATCTGGGGTGTGAAGGGGTAAACATTGTTTCATATTTTTGTTTAACATTGATTGTGTGTACACGTTAGAACCACCTCTGTTGCGGGCGCATTGCTTGACGCATATTGAGAATATCGAGCATCGGTAATTTGTTTATGATTAAATAAAACAGCTTCTTTTTACTAATTGAGCTTCTTTTTACTAATTGACGTTTTCAATTTTAAGCTATTTTAAAATGTACATTTAAGGGCCACTATACGGAAGGAGCCGAGTTGGTCGACCAGGTAATCGACATTGTCCGGAATGAGGCGGAGAGTTGCGACAGTCTCCAAGGTTTTCAGCTCTGCCACTCCCTGGGAGGAGGGACGGGGTCGGGGATGGGGACGCTGATTATATCTAAAATCAGGGAAGAGTACCCGGACAGGATCATGAACACTTACTCAGTAGTCCCTTCACCCAAGGTACGTTTATAGAAATAGATTTCAAAGTGATTATCAGACCGGACATGGCTAAAATGCGGTTGGTTGGGACGTTAAGCCATGACCCACAAAACAAATGATTTTAAAAGTGTTATTCAATAACTTGTTTTTGACACACCCATGCTTTCTTGATAGGCATCATGGTGGGATACAACGCTCCCCAGACGGATATGTTTTAGGTGAGGTCGGGGGGGGATGTTTGGTGCGGATATTCTCAAACATATAATTTGAATATTTGATAATGTACTGAATATACAAGTATATTAATCAGCATGTCCTAGATGCAGTATATCGCTATCAGTGCATATGTTTGATAATTACATTTAACACTGAAATTAGGTCACGAGCCTTAATTGCTAAACAGATACATGTATGTCTTAACGAGGGCAAAGCGAAAGAAAAAAGAACTCCAGCATATTACTTGTGAAAAATTATAATTTGCAGTTGTATTTTTTCTTTCTCATTCATGTAACAAAAAATATACATATATATATATACGTTCATAACAACCAGATAAATTGTTCAGATAAGTATGTTTTGCTCTCAGGTATCAGACACTGTCGTAGAACCATACAATTCTACACTTTCCGTTCACCAATTGGTCGAAAACACGGATGAGACATATTGCATCGACAACGAGGCTCTGTACGACATCTGTTTCAAAACTCTGAAACTTTCCAACCCCAACTACTGGGATCTCAACCACTTGGTGTCGCTATGCATGTCGGGAGTGACCACGTGTCTACGGTTTCCCGGACAACTCAACGCCGATCTGCGCAAATTAGCCGTCAACATGGTACCATTCCCGCGCTTACACTTCTTCATGCCTGGTTTCGCGCCATTGACAGCACGTGGTAGTCAGAGTTACCGGGCGCTTACAGTTGCTGAGCTGACTCAGCAGATGTTTGATGCCAAGAACATGATGGCGGCTTGCGATCCACGACACGGACGCTACTTGACGGTGGCGGCAATATTCCGTGGGAAAATGTCCATGAAGGAGGTCGAAGAACAGATGATGAATATTCATAATAAGAACACCAGCCATTTTGTAGAATGGATCCCCCATAATGTGAAAACTGCCGTATGTGACATACCGCCTAAAGGTCTATCAATGTCGTCTACCTTTATTGGCAACAGTACCGCGATTCAGGTATACGCTTCTTTAATGTTAAGAATGCACGTACATGTTAATTCAAAGTTTCACAGTTTGTAAACTGGCATGTGAAAATTAACCAGTGAACAGCAACGTATACAAATAAACATTATCAAATACCCGATTCAGTCTGAAGCCCAAACGAAATATGCATGCATCTTAAACAATAACAAGCCGCAATACAACAACGTGTGCATGCAGTTACCTCTGGGAGCAGCTACTTCCCAAAAGGTAATCACTCAACCACCTTTCGAGGGAAAATACACATATAAAAGTTTCTTGCAATATGCATGGATGCATGGATGCTCTTATACTGCGTTTACACTATGTTCCCGGCGGTCACGGCAGCCACGTTTCAGACAACCGTGAGCAAAACGGGATAACCGTGAGGCAACGCAGGGGAACGGGATAGGCAAACGTAGCACGCCGGGATAACCGTGGACACCGTGACAAATGTTTTGACAGTTTAAAAATCTGCCACGGCAGTCACGGCGGAAATGAGAAACGTAATGGGCCGTGATAAAACGGGCTGAACGTAACACACCGTGACAGAACGTAGCAGTACGTAGCGAAACGTGGAGGCGGTCCGTAGTGCAACGGGAAGCTAGTGGATAGCCCGGCAAGCTACGGATCTTCCACGTTCTGTTGCGTTTGATCACGGTCGTCTCACGTCTCGTCCCGTTTCCTACGGAATACTCAACACGTTTTGTTGCGTTAAGTTACGGTGCGTTACGGTCTTTGACGGTGTTCACCCCGTTCTACTACGTATGTCACGTTTTGTTACGGTTATCACGGCGCGTGAAGTTTATAGATATAAAATGGCATATCATGGGGACAAGTTCCTTCATATTGGAGCAGTCAGTATAGTGAACAATACAGACCATACGCTGCACTATGCAATTGAAGAAGAGTTACAATCCCGAACTTCCTTAATCAACTCTGCAGTCGTTTGTTGAGGAGCGCGACTGTTATTATTTCAAAGGACTTATTCGTATGCAAAAAGAAAAAAATGTGCTTTATATTGTATGGTGTCTACGTTTCGTCCGTAGCTGACCTTGACAGACCGAAAAAACGTATTACGCCTTGGTCAAACCGCAACTGACCGCAACAGAACGTAACATGCCGTAATAGAACGTGCTAATAAACGTGATAGATCGTGGATAACCGTAACGTACCTTGGCGCCACCGTGACACACCGGCTTGTCACTACCACGGCGTGTTACGGATATCGTAATACAACGTAAGAAAACGTAACAAAACGTAATAGATCTTGAAAATCAGAGAAATGTATAACCAAAACTCCACGGCACGCTACGTTTCTAGCAAACGGGGCTGCCGGGGCCGCCGGGAACATAGTGTAAACGCAGTATTACATGTATAATTTTAACATTGCAGAGGTCATCATACATATATGGTGAGAAACATAACCAAACATTACCGTTTTGGAAATATCCATGTCACCGTTTAGTGTTTGGTCAAAGTGTGACTTAAGTACCTTGTTGCTCTGACCCCTTCATCTTACAGGAACTCTTCAAGAGAATATCGGAGCAGTTCACCGCCATGTTCAGAAGGCGAGCTTTTCTCCACTGGTACACCGGCGAGGGTATGGACGAGATGGAGTTTACTGAGGCGGAGTCGAACATGAACGACCTGGTGTCAGAGTACCAACAATACCAGGATGCCACGATTGAAGAAGATACGGAGTTCGAAGAAGGGGAAGAAGCAGAAGTAGAAGAGTTGAGTTCGACACAATGAATAGACATGACAAAGAAATGTTTAAATTACATGTACTTCTTTACATCTTATTTATAAACCATAAAAAGGTTCCTGGCTAAACGTTAAACCGATAATAGAAACACTGAGAAACCGTTATCTTTTTTCACCCTAGGATAACATTTTCATGACGAAAAAGTATACCCTCTTCAACCCATTTCTACGCTGTGGGCTAATTGAAATAAATGAGCCGCCTCATGGGAAAACCAACAATCTGCACAGGCGAAAACAAAGACGCAGATCAGCTTCGCGGTAACCGCGAAGCTGATCAGCGCCATTGTTTTCGCTACTCGGATAGTACAACTCCTCTTCTACTTAAATCCGAAATTTCAAGCTTCTAGCTTTTTTCTGTGCTTGTACAGGCCGGTTTGTGTCGGACCTGTTCGGAAACCACATTGTTGGTTTTCCCACGAGGCGGCTCAAATATGGTTTGTCCCATACTTCCATATTACAAGCTTACATGTAGTTATATCTGTGTTTTTATTGCTCGATTGTCCCAACCAGAAAGATCTCTTGCAGTACTGTCACGCTATTGCGTATCGATGTCAGTATAAATGCCTCTTCTTTCTAAATCCAAAATTTCCAGTCCGTAGCCCTCTTCAATGCTTGTACAGTCTAGTTTGTGTCAAGCCTGTTCGGAAACCACATTGTTGGTAACCGCGAAGCTGATCAGCGCCTTTGTTTTCGCTACACGGATAGTACAATTCCTCTACTTTCTAAATCCAAAATTTCCAGTCTCTAGCCATCTTCTGTGCTTGTACAGCCCGGTTTGTGTCGGACCTGTTCGGAAACCACATTGTTGGTTTTCCCACGAGACGGCTCATTTGTTGATGGTGTCTCACGACCAGGATGGTGATCTTTTAGCTATTGAAGCTGTTTTTCCTTTCCCGTCGATCTTGTTTGCTTCGGTGTCAATCTAGATTGCTTCGGCGGCATCTTCGATCTCAGATTTATTTTCTGATACATGTACTTATTTTTTTCAACGAGCTATTTAACTAACTTAGTATGACAGACCACCAGTTCCAATATCAAGAAGTTACAGTACAGGTCTCATTCCGCCTCCTTCATCAATACAAAGACTTCAAAGGCACAACAGAAAGTCAGACTACAACATAGGGGGAGCTCATTAGTTTTGGTTGACAGTCCCCTAGGAGTTTACAGGTCTCTATTAAACAAAACCTAAGAAAGGGTAGATGGAGCCCTTCAGCTGTGACCAGCAGTTCATCTAGGAAAAGGTAATTCCAAAATACATGTTAAATCTGTGTTGCTGGATATGCCTAGTCCAGATATGCAAAAATTGTTTCGGTAGACGGAGCGGAAGAAATCATCTGTTTCAACGGTTCGGAAAGCGATACAGCAACATGTCGTGGAACATGGCACGAAAGATGTTACGGACATATGTGAGAGTTTAAGAAACGAGTAAAGTGAAGACGGGTTGTTTTTGGCTGTTTTTACTTTAAGTATTTTGTCTACGAGATCCTAAACTAACTTGTAGCATGACAGACCATCAGTTTACAGTTCAATATCAAGAAGTTACAGTTTAGTTGTCATTCCGCCTACCTCCCGAGAACTAATTTCTTCTTTGATATTCACTTGTACTGGATTAAATGTTACAAAAACATCAAAGGAAAAACAGAAAATCATACTACAAGCAATATTTCATTGCTTTGCCATTAAACACAGCAGTAATGGAGACACTGTGGTTTAGTCACTCCCTCGTATAAGCGGGAATTTGGTTCCCGTTCTTCTCCAATCTTCATTACGAAAACTTACCCATGCAATAAACAGAGATTTTTGAGCTTTAGAAATTGGAAAATTTTAGCTGAAAATTTTTGATATTTTTCTTATTTTTGCTCAAAACATAGATTGTGGGTACACGTTAGAACCGCCTCGGCGAGGCGGTTCTAACGAGTACCCACAATCTATGTTTTGGAGCAAAAATAAGAAAAAATAGGTATACCCCTGCGTACCCCAGTTTTGCTATATAAAAGTGGGGTTCAAAGAAATATACATTACACGGACATGTTTTCCTGATGTTAATCCGAAGTCCCTTCTCCACAATTAGCTATCAAGAGTTTTCTTCGGGAAAATGAAGCAACCAACCTTATGCGGCACAAATAGGGAAACGCTGAAACACCCCATAGTTGTTTGACAGATAAACACAAAAAGACATTATTTTTCTTCGTCAGTGGTAAACGGACTATTTCCATCGGTATTCCGTTAAACCTTTCCACACACGGAGAAGTGGAACGAGGTACCGAAGTGGAGCGCAGTGACAGTTAGCCAGTTATCTACGTCAGCGGAAGAGCGCCTCAGGGCACCAAGGGTTCAAGGCCGGAGTATGCACCTGATTTGACTGATTGATTGTTTGATTGATTGATTAATTGATTGATTGATTGATTGATTGATTGATTGATTGATTGATTGATTGATTGATTGATTGATTGATTTTGGGTTTAACGTCCCACCAACAGCTCAGGTCATATGTAGACGGAAGCTTTGGTTTATAGTCTTATCCGACAGACTGGAGAAGCGTAGGATTGAAGTATCATTTTCCCCCATGGCAAGTTTTTATAATGTCACAGGAGGAAGTATAGAAAGTAACCTTGGGTTTGAATGAAAAATGTTGCGTTGGTTCATAAGTTAAAATAGGAGAAAACTCAACTTGGCCTTGATACATAGTGCAACAATGTTTTTAAGTAAAATATATGCACATAATACTTGTATTAAAACATTTTCGGATCTCTTTGTGCGTTTGTCGTGTTGTAGGTGCGAGTACTCGTTAAACGGTGATTTTGCTTAACATTTGCGAAAGCTACTTTTTGCCATTAAGATCATCGATAATTATTAAGATTTCCGTATTGTGCATCGTTACTGTCAAAATGTTGCTTGCATTAACCCAAAGCTTGCTTTATACGTAGCTTAGATGATTTGAGCCGCATCGTGAGAAAACCGGAATTTTGCCTATGCGAAAACAAAGGCGCAGATCAGCTTCGCAGTTTCTGCGAAGCTGATCAGCGCCTTTGTTTTCGCTACACGGATAGTACAATTTCTCTTTTTCTTAAATCCGAAATGTCGAAATTCTAGCCATCCTGTGTGACTGTACAGGTCGGTTTGTGTCGGACCTGGTCGGAAACCTCGAAGACCGGTTTTCTCGCGTCGCGGCTCATTTCGTGTTCAACGTCCCATTCGACGACTAAGGCCTTTTTGTGAAAGCAGGGCATCGGTTTAAAGTCTAAAGTTATCCGAAAGACTGGAGAAGCTGGCCCAGTTTACTGAGAGAATCTTTTCTCAAACTACATGTATTGTGTGTGTCTGTCTTTAATGCACTAGTCATTTGTAACCACGGCCCCCCAGGCCCGGGGAATAGCGGGGACTTTGACTTTTGGGCCAGCAAATCCCTGCTAAAAGCCCCACTCTGCGGGGACTGCTCGTTGGTAAAACCACTGCTGTTTTCCCCCGCAGCCTGCTATCGTTTCATTTCATGGCCTTTTTGCCTATATAAAGCAAACCCGGGTATTTCCCCCGCACTGCCGTGGCTAAACTTTGGTCAAATCCCCGCTCATTTCCACGGCTATCCCCCGCCCTTACCCAGGCCTGGAGGCGTGGTTAACAAACATAGGAAAACTGAGATAGCTTTGATAAAAATAAAAAAACCCTTAAACGTTCATTTTTCTTTGAGAAAGTGCTTAAACGTTCAGTGTGCCTTGATCATCCTGCACAAAGCAACGTGCGACATTAGTACGGGTTTTCATTTGCTTCGATCAATGTAAACTTTTAGTATGCCAGTAAATGAGTGAGCCACTATATTAGAAAACATACATGTACAACATTGTAAACTTTAGTAGGACGACCAGCCTATGATAGTTTCGATAATTTTGTTCTTAACTCTTGATTATCGCCAAAATATATAAATGCATAAATATACATGTAACGTTACATTTATGACATCTTGAAAATTTAAAGAATTCGGCTACTCTGAAGCTTGATGTACATTGTATACGTTATATTTTTCCTGTACTTGTTCGGGATTTCACGATGACCCAGTTTTACTTCAGTTAATACTTAACTATATACACAATGGATGCTGCTTTCTATATTTTGTTTGTATACTTCAAACCTCGCAGTGTCAGTTTTTGGAGTATTCTTTTTTTCATTTATCCGAAAACACACAACACAATAAAATTTCAAAATGCGCGAAATTCTTCATATGCAAGTCGGACAATGCGGCAACCAGATAGGAACAAAATTCTGGGAAGTTATTTGCCAAGAACACGGAATAAACCAGAACGGGGAGTACGAAGGGGACTCGGACCTGCAGCTGGAAAGGATTGACGTATATTTCAAAGAGGGATCTAAGGGGAAATACGTCCCGCGGTCGATATTGGTAGATTTAGAGCCGGGAACCATTGATGTAGCGCGTGCGTGCCCGTACGGGAAATTGTTCCGACCGGATAACTTTGTGGCCGGATCTTCCGGAGCGGGGAACAACTGGGCGAAGGTATCGTGTTTTTTTTTTTTTTTTTTTTTTTTTTTTTTTTTTTGATCTTCTTCTACTTCTTCTTCTTCTTTCTTTCTTCTTCTTCTTCTTCGTCTTCTTCTTCATTTCTTTATTCCCCCCTCTCTTTTTCTTCTTCTTCTTCCTCTTCTTCCTCTTCTATTTTTTTTCAATTATTGCAAACTTGTAAACAACACCAGGCAATGAACAGCGATTTTTTGGCTTTGCCGGAAGTGCAAATTGTCAGATGAAAAATTATTATTTTTTTTTTACTCGTGGGTGCACCAGCCATACCCCTAAAGTGCAATTACTACTTTTCATTACGAAAACACGCCCATCATGTAAAACAGATGATACAGATTTAAAGTTGTAAAAGAAAATTTCAGCAGAATATTTTTGATCATTTTTGTCTTTATTTATTGTGGGTACTCTTTAGAACCGCCTCAGCGAGGCGGTTCTAACGGGTACCCACAATCTATGTTTTGTAGCAATAATACGAAAAATAGGTATACCCTTGTATTCCCTAGTTTTTCCGTATAAAACGGTGGGGTATAAGGGGGTATATATTGCACGGACATGTTTTCCTGGTGTCTTTCACAGCTAATTATAAGACAACATCTTTCGAACCTTAATGCATAATTTGCTCTTTTCATTTTCTGTAATCTTAACCAATATGACTGAGGTCATCATACATCAATGGTATCATAATTTTTTTCACTCATTTGCCAGGAATTTGTCAAGATTTCAAATGAGCCTGTGCGTGAGAAAACCAACAATTGGGGTTCCGACCAGGTGCCGACACAAACCAGGCTGTACAGTCACAGAAGATGGTACGAGGCTGGAAATTTTGGATTTAGAAAGTAGGGGAATTGTACTATCCCTGTAGCGAAAACAAAGGCTCTGATCAGCTTCGCAGTTACTGCGAAGCTGATCTGCGCCTTTGTTTTCGCCTATGCTGATTGTTGTTTTTCCCATGCTATGGCTCAAATACCATCTCAATAAAGACACGAGGTCAAGCATAAAATACACAAATAACGTGGTCATGGAAAGTAACATTTTTTTTTGCAAATTTGGCGTAATAACAAAAACACTGCAAAAGAATGGCGATTTTTTTTTCTCTATATATTTACTATCTACTGTAATGGTAATTTACTTATTTGTTAATGTCTTAACTAAATGATATCGATGTTATATGTATAACCAAATTTACTGTCAGCGCCTACTCCCAATATGACTTTAATAGTTGTTGACTTGGGACATTATGCACCTGTCATTTGTATCCCCCCCCCCCACCTAGGGCCGGGGATATCAGGGACATAGCGGGGCTTAAGTGCCGGGATTTAACCTCCGATTAGTCCCGGCAGTACCGGGAATTTGCCAGTGGTTTTATTTCCCGCCAGTACAACATTTTAATGTCCCACCACACTTTGAATCTTGCATCATGTATCTTGCATTAGTTTAAATGAAATACATGTATTTAGCTGTATTTTCACATTTAATTTACTTAATTTCATGAAAACAAGCCACAGCTGTTGTCTAGTATGCAAATTTTCAAGAACATGAATTATGTTAATTTAATGCCAAATGCTCCCTGGCGTGCGTGCGTGTGTGCGTGTGTCTGTTCGAATTCTTCTCTGCAACCACTGGGCCAATTTACGCCTTACATCAAGAAAACATGTCCGTGTAATGTATACCCCCTTATACCCCACTTTTATATAGCAAAACTGGGGTATGCCGGGGTATACCTATTTTTCTTATTTTTGCTCCAAAACATAGATTGTGGGTACTCGTTAGAACCGCCTCGGCGAGGCGGTTCTAACGTGTACCCACAATCTATGTTTTGAGCAAAAATAAGAAAACTATCAGAAATTTTCTACTGAAAATTTTCCATTTTTACACATTAAAAAATCTCTGTATATTGCATGGGCAAGTTTTCGTAATGTCTCACCAACATAGAAAAGGCGAGTGAAGATTATGTAAATAGCTTAGGTCATTTGAGCCGCCTCGTGGGAAAACCAACAATGTGGTTTCCGAACAGGTCCGACACAAACCGGCCTGTACAAGCACAGAAAAGAGCTAGAAGCTTGAAATTTCGGATTTAAGTAGAAGAGGAATTGTACTATCCGAGTAGCGAAAACAAAGGCGCTGATCAGCTTCGCGGTTACCGCGAAGCTGATCTGCGTCTTTGTTTTCGGCTATGCAGATTGTTGGTTTTCCCATGATGCGGCTCATTTGTCGTTCATCATTAGTGTCAGTCCCCGGTGGGCCGGGGCTTTTAGCAGGGGTTTTACCAAACATTTGGTCCCGCAGGGCGGGGCTTTTACCACGGCTTTAATATTTGAAAAGAAGTTAAAGTCCCGCTATTCCCCGGCCCTAGAGGATCCGGGGATACAAATGACTGGTGCATTAACCCAAAAAGTATTCAAATCAAATCATATTACATGGTGAAACATTGTACACTTTATAGATCCTCGCACTGTAACAGTAGCTGGCTAATTTGCAAACCAGTTTCAATTCAGCCTAGCACAAAACGAAAGGTCAAATTCCTAAATACAGAGCTAATGTAACAACATAATTTTGTGTTAGATTCACTATATCACGGACTCTGGACAAGTTACATCAGGAAAACATGCCGTGCAGTGAAGTACCCCCTTAAACCACACTTTTATACAGTAAAACTGTACCGCCTGTTTTCGTAATGAAATGACAGGAAGCTAGTTACGTGTGCAATAAACTGTACAAGACCGTCAAACAGAAGAGGCCCAGATGTAACGCCGCAGAACGCAGCGACACCCCATCTTTGTTTGCTTAGAGCAATTTCATCGGAAAAAGGAAAAAAAATCAAATTTTCCTAATGCCCCCCCCCCCTCCCCCCAAAAAAATGACAATGGACTCTCCCAATTGATATTAATGATGGGCAAATCCATTTGTCACAATGGGTTTAAATCATGTCAGACTGAGTATGATTTTAATTAAAATGAATACAATCTAAATACATTTGCGCTCACCCTCTGTTCTTTTGACAAGCTTATGCAATATCATAATAATTATAGGGATCCAAAATGATTTTTCATTTATTAACATTCGCTAGTATGTTAATGAATGACAAAATCATTTTTGATCGCTATTATTGCATAAATTCTACACAAACGAAAGGAATAATGGTGCACTATATTTTAAAACATCCGCGTAAAAGCTTTCATCCTTATGCTTGTTCCAGGCCGACTTCAGTCACTCATTATTAGCACGTGTTTTGCGTGGAGCCCAGTAACGAGCATAAATAAAAGACATGTATTAACAGCACGCGCGCACGAGAATTGCAGTATATTTAGACATGACTTTCTTTTCATTAATAATATCGTTAGAAAATAAACAAACATAAGTAAAGAAAACCTGTTTTGCGTTTCGCATGTTATTCAACAAGCATGTTAGGCAAGTTTTAAAATTCATCACTTGTAATAATAATGCCACATTACGAAAACATGCCCATGCAATATACAGAGATTTTTACAGTTGTGAAAAATAAAAATTTTCAGTAGAAATGTTTTGCTTTTCTTATGTTTGCTCAAAACTCAGATTGTCGGTATACGTTAGAACCGCCTCGCCGAGGCGGTTCTAACGAGTACCCATGGTCTATGTTATGGAGCAAAATAAGAAAAATAGGTATACCCCTGTATACCCCAATTTTGCTATATAAAAGTGGGGTTAGGGGGTACACATTTCACGGACATGTTTTCCTGATGATAAAACAGGAAATATTGGTTTACTACAACGATGCAATTTACCCATTTTTGGCGAATGCACTTGCCCATTATTATCAAATTGGGGATTCCACGATTATTTTTAGGGGCATTAGGAGTGACTTTGAATTTTAAGTCCATTTTTCTAAGATGAAATTCCGCTGAGCCAAATAGTACAGCCCCAGATGTGGGGCTATACTGTTTGCCTATGTTCCATACAAAGGACACCAGGCTTATATGAGTTAACGCAATCGAACATTGCATGCCCCGCTTCTTTGCAAAGTGGTAAATTTTCGCCTCATTTAAAAATCCAAAATAGCAGAGAAATGACATAGCAAAATGTAATTTTTTGTTTGACCATGATGATTCATTGACTAGGTTGAGATTCACCATGCCACCGAACAACTGTTTTGACCACTGCTGTTTTGACCCACTGCAGAAGCTGAGAGCGAGGTTGGTAGCCCGTAAATCCGATTTCAGCCCTTCCTTCCACCCCACAATCCACACACGACCTAAGTAAATTAATATTCCTGACCGTTACAAGGCGGTATTTCTGTTCTGGTTCTATATTTGTTTTATGCCTTGGTGTCGATATCTTTGTACTGTTTGTGTCTTTTAAGCGCGTTTTCAAATGTTAAGTTCAGCTCAGATAATTGTTGGCATTTTAACATTTATGAGCAGAATAAATTACAGGCGTTGGAGTTCTAAACCTTCAGTGTCAATATAGTTGGGCTATTTCAGTATCTATGAGCTTTCGAAATTTCAAGCTCAGCTGAGTTGAGCATGAAAAAAGTTTTATAACCTTGGGCCCAGGCCCTTTCGTTTAATGTTACATGTACCCAGAAATTGGCGATAAAATTTGAGCCACCTCGTGGGAAAACTAACAATGTGGTTTCCGAACAGGTCTGACACAAACCGGCCTGTACAAGCACAGAAAAGAGCTAGAAGCTAGAAATTTCGGATTTAAGTAGAAGAGAAATTGTACTATCCGAGTAACGAAAACAAAGGCGCTGATCAGCTTCGCGGTTACCGCGAAGCTGATCTGCGTCTTTGTTTTCGCCTATGCAGATTGTTAGTTTTCCCATGAGGCGGCTCATTTGCAAAATGCTAAAAGCCAAAATTCATAGAGGAAAATGGCAACTACATCTTGAGCACTTGAGCAAGACTCGAATTGACCGAAGCAAACTATTTCAGAGATGAATTTTTACACAGGCAATACCCAATTATTATAAGATACCGTTTTTAAAATTTGTGACATAGCTAGATTTATATATAGACTACGTTTGTTCGAAAGGGCAAATGGTGGCCATAGGCACTGCACGAGTGGTTCTCAAATAACCATAGCAACCAAAGTTGATGAGCCAATTTGATAAAACGGGAGTCACTTGTAACCAAACTTTCTTGTAACCAAAAAACAAAAAACTTTTTTTTTCATTTGAGTCCCATGCCGTACCTGTTCTAAGCCCCAACCCAACGGGACTAACTGAAGGTCAAAACTATGTCTACGGGCAAGGATCCTATGCCAAAACCTCGTCAGTTCCACTGCAATGCGGGGCCAATCAAAATGTAATTGCCCAGCAGTTTAGCCCGGCTATCCGCTACTCTTCCCCATATGCGTCTCTGTGTGTGTGTGTGGGGGGGGGGGGGGGGGTACTAATGGTCGGTGCACAACTAATTATGGTTGTGTTCCCAATCTGAGTTTCTAGAGTGCTGACATTGGTTCTTATACATGTAACACCGCTTCCTGAGCATTTCTTACTTTAATCTTTTCTTATGAACAGTTTCGTATAACATATTTCAGGGCCACTACACGGAAGGCGCGGAACTTGTCGATCAGGTCCTCGACATTCTCCGGAAAGAGACGGAAGGATGCGACAGTCTACAGGGTTTCCAGCTGTGTCACTCCCTGGGTGGGGGCACCGGCTCGGGGATGGGGACGCTGATTATCTCCAAGATCAAAGAAGAATACCCGGATAGGATAATGAACACCTACTCGGTTGTACCGTCACCCAAGGTATGACCTTCAAACTATCTCAA
The DNA here is from genome assembly GCA_964017185.1 of Rugalucina vietnamica. Classification (NCBI taxonomy): domain Eukaryota; kingdom Metazoa; phylum Mollusca; class Bivalvia; order Lucinida; family Lucinidae; genus Rugalucina; species Rugalucina vietnamica. The sequence goes on along the minus strand of OZ024885.1, from coordinate 31,065,072 downwards.
CCACCAGACAAGCTCATTCCTTTTGCATCAAGACTACACATTTGTAGTGATTTGTTGTAGTCCTGGAACACTGCAATACTTGTCCATTATGCTAAATAGCAACGGACTGTGGAAAGCTATACAATTTTTTTCAGCAGTAGAAATTAAAACTTTCACGGGAAAAGTTTTGATGATCTTAACATTTTTGCTCAATCATTGATCTGTGCCTTTGTTTTCGCATATGCAGCGTGTTGGTTATCTGATTTACAATTTATGTCTTTATTTGTCAGGTTTCTGATACAGTTGTAGAGCCGTACAACTCAACTCTCTCCGTACACCAGCTTGTTGAGAACACAGACGAGACTTACTGTATCGACAACGAGGCTCTGTACGACATCTGCTTCCAAACGCTAAAACTGGCAAATCCTGCATACGGCGACCTTAATCATCTCGTTTCATTATGCATGTCGGGAGTGACGACTTGTTTGCGATTTCCCGGCCAGCTTAACGCGGATTTGCGAAAACTTGCCGTTAATATGGTGCCTTTCCCGCGCTTACACTTCTTCATGCCTGGTTTCGCGCCATTGACAGCACGTGGTAGTCAGAGTTACAGGGCGCTTACAGTTGCTGAGCTGACTCAACAGATGTTTGATGCCAAGAACATGATGGCGGCTTGCGATCCACGACATGGTCGCTACTTGACGGTGGCGGCAATATTCCGCGGGAAAATGTCCATGAAAGAAGTGGAAGAACAAATGTTGAATATTCATAACAAGAACTCGAGTTATTTTGTAGAATGGATACCGCACAATGTAAAAACGGCAGTGTGTGATATTCCACCAAAAGGACTGAAGATGTCTTCAACGTTTATAGGGAACAGTACGTCGATACAGGTAATGCGGTTCTAACGAGTACCCAGTATCTACATTACGAAAACTTGCCCATGCAATATACAGAGAATTTTTTCAGCTTAAAAAAGTGAAAATTTCATTGGAAAAAATTGGATATTTTTCTTATTTTTGCTCAAAACATAGATTGTGGATACACGTTAGAACCGCCTCGCCGAGGCGGTTCTAACGAGTACCCACAATCTATGTTTTGGAGCAAAAATAAGAAAAATAGGTATACCCCTGCAAACCCCAGTTTTACTATATAAAAGTGGGGTTTGAGGGGGTATACATTACACGGACATGTTTTCATGATGGTTTTCGATAAAACTAAAGAAATGTGCATCCCAGTTTTTTTACCATATAATAATATACACGTATGCACATATTTTCGTGATGATAAGATTATTTCATTTTCAATGCACAACACGACGTCCCGACATGACCATGTAGCAGTTGACTGGGACGTTACGGAACAAACAAACAATAAAATCGAATGTCCAGCAGACAGCATCACAACAAACTTTTGCGACAAAAACATAACATTGTTTCTAAAATAAAAATGGTGGCCAATCTTTCCTTTTCTCCGATATGAATATCATTTATTTTCTATATTCTAAACTGCTTTCCTTAAGAGTCAAGATACACTCTGACAACCCACACACCGTCAATCATTTATTGCTTTGCAAATCATGTCCACCCTCTTAAAACGTGTTTCATTGCTTCAGGAACTGTTCAAGAGGATATCAGAGCAGTTCACGGCCATGTTCCGCCGTAAGGCTTTCCTCCACTGGTACACCGGCGAGGGAATGGACGAGATGGAGTTCACTGAGGCGGAATCCAACATGAACGACCTGGTATCGGAATATCAACAGTACCAGGATGCAACAGTGGATGATGACGTCACAAATATGGCGGACAGCGATGACGATGCGTTTGAACAGGAAGCAACATAAATTCAATAAACTGCGGTCTGGTTTCCAGTCTTTCCACGGACAATTTTTCTTTGACAAAGAAGGTTTGTCGCAGGAAAATATGCACGTTTAACATTACGAAAACTTGCCCATGTAATAAACAGAGATTGTTTGAGCTTAAAAGAATGAAAATTTTCAGTAGAAAAAAATTGTTTTTTTTTTTTTTTCTTATTTTTGCTCAAAACATAGATTGTGGGTACATGTTAGAACCGCCTCGCCGAGGCGGTTCTAACGAGTACCCACAATCTATGTTTTGGAGCAAAAATAAGAAAAATAGGTATACCCCTGCATACCCCAGTTTTACTATATAAAAGTGGGGTTCAAGGGGGTATACTTTTCACGGACATGTTTTCCTGATGAACTCAATTCTGTGTCGAAGAGTCATTGTCAAGGTGAGCGAGTTAACTGATATAACTAATCCTCGCAAACTCATTGCCAAAGTTTCTGTGACAAATAATTTTCGTCAAAGAAAAATTGTCCGTTGAAACCAGGGCTTATAAGATGAGCCTTCGCATTAGAATCTCAACAATTTTCATTCTAGTTTCCGATCGGTCCGACTCAAATCCGTCTTTAGAATTATAGAAAAACGTTCGAACTTGAAATTTCGGATTTAAAAGGAAAACGAAGTGTTCTATCCGTGTAGAGAATACAACATCAGGATAACATGTCCATGTATTGAATACCCCCTTACACCCCATTTTTATATAGTAAAACTGGGGTATGTAGGGTAATACCTATTTTTCTAATTTTTGCTCCAAAACATAAATTGTGGGTACTCGTTAGAACCGCCTAAAAATAAAGATATTAAAGAAAAAGATCAAAGTATTTCTACTTAAAATTTTCTAGAAAAATCGGAATATTACATGGGCATGATTTCGTAATGAAAGCGCAGCCACTGCTCAGCTGATCTGCGCCTTTGTTTTCGCATTTGCATAAATCCGGGTTTCTCATGACGCGGCTCATTCATAGGCTACTTTATGTTTCTTGCCTAAATTTGTAAACGGCTTGTAAGAAAAAGTACCATTTTTACCGAAATTTCATTTAAGTTTCAATGTAAATTAACTTGTTTTACTGGTGAAAAACTTAACCACAGGCCACAGAACCACAGGCCATAATCTGTGGCTACAGCATAACCATTTGAGCCGCCCCATGGCAAAACCAACAATCTGCATAGGCGAAAACAAAGGCGCAGATCAGCTTCGCAGTAACTGCGAAGCTGATCAGCGCCTTTGTTTTCGCTTCTCGAATAGTGCAGTTCCTCTTCTTTCTAAATACGAAATTTCATGCTTCTTGCAGTCTTCTGTTACTGTACAGGCCGGTTTGTGTCGGACCTGTTCGGAAACCACATTGTTGGTTTTCCCACGAGACGGCTCATTTGATGAACAGATTGACTTTCTGTTAAAATTTTGTTACAATGCAGCAATTCATGATTCAAGCAAATTTACGTCGTATGGTACAGTTTTTATCCTACTCGTACTATCTGTATGCAATTTTGTACATGTAGAATTATTGTTAATTTCAGTATTCAATATCAATATTGATGTATCTGGGCTTTATTGTAAATTGTTTACATATACGAGTATTGTATGTTTGTCTTTATGAAGAGTACCCGTATTGATTGACCTACATTTACGTACTTTGGTAACATAAAACAAGTTTAATATATTATTTATGAGAAAATAGAAATTTGTGTCACGAAACATTAGTCTCATATATCTTGCATTAATTTATAAGACCGGCAAGGGTGATGGTTTAATTGACAAAAGCTAAAGGGTAAGTTGCATTTTACTCTCTCTCTCTCTCTCTCTCTCTCTCTCTCTCTCTCTCTCTCTCTCTCTCTCTCAAGCTATAATTGTCTACTGCGTGCCCTTTTTCAGATCTCATTTTTGTATTACAAAGTATAGTAGTCTGTACTCCTTCTCCTACATCTGTAAAAGTTTTAGGGAGTTTGACATGAACCACCCCGTGGGAAAACCAACAATGTGGTTTCCGAACAGGTCCGACACAAACCGACCTGTACAAACACAGAAAAGAGCTTGCAGCTTGAAATTTCGGATTTAAGTAGAAGAGGAATTGTTCTATCCGGGTAGCGAAAGCTGATCTGCGCCTTTGTTTTCGCCTATGCAGATTGTTGGTTTTCCCATGTGGTGACTCACATTGCAGATTGTTGGTTTTCCCATGTGGTGACTCACATATAGAATCCCTTGGATGAATTACATGTTTATCTGTATTTTCTTTCTATTTACGTATACATTATTTTCGCACTAAATTTTTACAGATAAATAGAAAGTATGAGCCTTGTGTCTTCTGGACTTTTTGTAAGAAAAAAATATAAGTATAAAAAGTACTGCCAGGCAACTGTGAAAATGTTAAGTCTTCTATTTTTTCATAGCCAGAGTACATTATATTGTAAAACATGTGGTCAGAATTATAACTGTTCTCCTTCAGAACATTTAATTTTATATTGTAATAAAAATGAAAATATTCGTATGAAACTATGGGATACTTTAATAGTGAGATTCGGTAATACTTTTTGCCGTTGGTTTATTTCCCTTAGTCCTTTTGATCAAATAGTCGCATTGCTGTCGACCTTTGACGGTGTTATCGTCGACGAGAAAGATAATCAAATTCTAATGAGAGTCATTATCTTTACTTTGTATAGAATGCTATAAACTGACTTCTCCATATTTCGTGTTTATGTGATGTGCATATGTTTGTGTTTCGTTTCGGCAAATTCTGCTTATCATTTATACTCGTAATTATAATACAAACGTTCCTCTTGTAATTCTTTCAACATCAGCAAGAAAATCACTAGGGATTATGTCACATGTATACGGGTAAAAATTCATTACTTCTGATAATGAATATAGATAATGAAGCATGCCAATAAATTTGAGGCATGTTGTATTCGTATATGTTATATTCTCTTTTCTTTTTCCTTTTTTTTTTTCCTTGCTTAATTTATATGTGTTCATCTGTTTTTGTCATTATGTACTTGTAGTATGTTGTATTTTGTATTTGTACTGTTTGTTTATGCTCTCCTTATATTGGAGGAAATAAAAGTATCTATTACACATTACGAAAACATGCCCATGCAATATACAGAGATTTTTAAAGCTGTAAAAAATAAATATTTTCAGCTGAAATTTGATAGTTTTCTTATTTTTGCTCAAAACATAGATTGTGGTACTCGTTAGAACCGCCTCGGCGAGGCGGTTCAAACGAGTACCCACAATCTATGTTTTGGAGCAAAAATAAGAACAAGAAAATTATATCATGTTATTTGTAACATGCTATAAGGGGCGGTTCATAGAAGTTTGAGGGCTCAAATGAGACAACATTGTAATTGAATCATCTTTTCATTTCAGTTCATGAACACACGTGGAAAGATAATCCAATATCCAAACTAAAACGTTATTGGCTGGTCGGTACATGTGTATGCACGCCGTGACTTAACAAAGGCAGAAAACAATACTCCCTGTATGACTGGGACGCAACCAATTTTCTCACTTTTTTATCTAAGACCTCATCTTATCTTGCTAAAATTCATATTTGAAGTACTCAAATAAAATTATCTGTTCTTTACACATTTATAACATAAAGTCATCTTTCAACCAGCGAACATGTTTTGACGTGATCATTCAAAGGTACCATAAATACAAGATTCGAAAACATGTACGTGTTTGAAAAGCCTAGGGCGTTTAAGTCCTTTTTTTGCCTCATATTTTGAATAAATTTTGGAATTTAGGCGCGAAAACTATTCCTAAAATAGCCATATGTCTCGTCTTTTAAAAACCAGAATAAGTACTTCATTACTCTACAAGAACAATTGATAGAGCACATTTTGCACTTTTTGGCTTTTTTTTTTTTTTTTTTTTTTTTTTTTTTTTTTTTTTTTTTTGACCATTTCTGAACACATTTTTAATTTTATGTGCCGGCCCAAATGACCAACAAAATGATACTTTGCATACAATATATCTGATTGATACTTCATAATTATTTCATAATAAAAATTGTTCGTCGCGTGGGCCGGTAGTAGAAAATGATGTAAATGGTGAAACATATACCCAAAATTGCAAAAATTGGCATTTCTTTGCTTTTCAGAGCGTTGCCATGGCAACATGTGTAATTTACATATGATAGTTATGCCAGAATTTATAAGCAAGGACATATACCCGCTATTTGCATTCAAAAATTCCAAAATTCAATCTTTTTACCAACGCATGAGGCCAAAATCAGGCCTTAAATCCTCTAGGTTGTTAAGCTGGGATTACAATATTCTTTGCATTATTTTAGAAGCTTGTGAAGTTGAGCCGATGCTGTTCGTCTTTAGAAACTCAAATTTGATCGGTCATGACCGTTTTAGTAATTAAAATTATGCTTAAAATGTTTTACGGTTTGTATGGTTTATTCGCTGTATAAATCGATTTTCAAACAGGTGTCAAAGGGTAGAACGCCTGTTCGAACAAAATGCAGATACAATATGGTAGAAATAAGTGTCTGAGTACATACAAGGGTTTTCGAAAGGGTCCAAACATAAGAATAAATCATTGTAAAGAGAATTAAAACTGTACATTTTATGCCACTTTTTACATTTGACCCCCACCTGGTCAATCGCAATTTTTCTAGAGCAGAGTATCGACCACAGAATTTAAAAGATATGCAATGTTTCACTGAAGAACATGTCTTTGAGACGATGTAAATGTAATCGTGTAATTGCGCCCGACAAAAGAAGAAACGAAAAGGGTACCGTGTATCTTTTTTTTTTCATAAAAATCACAAGTAATGATATAATTTTAAAGACAAATGATCCTCGACGTGAGAAACCCGGTCTTCGGGGTTTCCGACCGGGTGCGACACAAAAGCAAGCTAGATGCTTGAAATTTTGGCTACAATTAATAGAGGAATTGTACTAACCGAGTAGCGAAAACAAATGCGCTGATCAGTTGTGCAGTTACTGCACAGCTGATCTGCGCCTTTGTTTTCGCATATGCAAAAATACGGTTTTCTCATTATGCGGCTCATATTATTCAGGTATGTATCGCACATCTTTTAAAACTCTGCTATAAACCATGTGGGGGTCAAATGTTTAAAGTCGCATTAATTAAAAGTTTATCATTTTACATTCTCCTTACAATAATTGCTGTAGGTGTAGTACACCAGTCCTGAAGGTACTCAAACACATATTCTCTCCCTCTTTTATCTGTATGTTGTTCAAAGACGGGTTCTAAAGGCCTGAGCACCTCATGTCATTTGACACCCTTTTCAAGAAAGGTAAAAGTAGGCAATAATGATCAGGAAAAAACGCAATCAGTAAGATACGCCTCTCCAAAAACCGAAGTGGGAAAAACTAAACCGACAATTAGGTACTTAGACAACATATCGAAAGCCGAGTAAGCAGTTATTTCCCAAAAGGCGGTCACTCAGTTACCCGAACTTAAATAACCAGAGGACCAATGGTCCTGTAAACGCTCACCTGAGACCTGAGATATATACCAATAAACTTGTTTGACTAGAATGGTAATATACAAGTATATAACCCCAGGGCAGGGTCAGAGCAACCTCTGGAGTCAATTTCTTTTTTAAATCATAAAGATTCAGTCCATTTGCAAATTTACTGCAAGTTTTGCCCTTCAAATGACATTGTAACAATTTTCCCCATTCAATTGCATGGGTAACCTAAGTTGACCTTGCCGTGAAAAAGGTCAAGGTCATCCCAGGGTTATGATTTATACAAACTTTGTAGAGCTTCATTGCTTGATGCTTCATGCCAAGATTCAAAATCATAGGCCTTCTGGTTCTGGAGAAGAAGATTTTAAAGGCTTTTGCTATTTATAGCCATGGCGGCCATCTTGGTCATGTGACCTTGACCATTAATACAAACTTTCATTCACTCTTCCTAAAAATGCTCCACATAAAGTTTGGCTTTGATTGGCCCAGCGGTTTCAGAGAAGAAGATGTTTGAATATTATGGTCATACACATGTATATAGCCCCGGGGCAGGGGCAGAAAACCCTCTGGGCCCAAAATATTTTCTTAAACATGAGCATTCTGTCCATTTGTTCATTCCTAGCAAGCTTTTTGCCATTAATTGACATTTTCCTATTTTTTTTTCCATTCAAATGCATGGGCGGCCTAAGTTGACCTTGTCGTAAAAATGGTCAAGGTCATCCGAGGGTCATGATTTATACAAACTTTGTAGAGCTATATTGCTTAATACTTCGTGCCAAGTTTCAAAATCATAGGCCTTCTGGTTCTGGAGAAGAAGATTTTTAAAGGTTTTTGCTATTTATAGCCATGGCGGCCATCTTGGTCATGTGACCTGGACCATTTATACAAACTTTCGTTTCCCCTTCCTAAGGATGCTCCACATGAAATTTGAATTTGATTGGCCAAGCGGTTTCAGATAAGAAGATGATTGAAAAGTGTGAACAACGACGACAACGACCTCGATGACGACGGACGACGGAGCATGGGTATAGGTATACTATAAGCTCACCTTGTGAGCCTAACGGCTCAGGTGAGCTAAAAATACGAAAACATACATAAGGTTCAAACAGTACAAAAATTCGATTCCAAAACACAAAACGAATGGAACCACAACAGAACTATCGCATTGGAACGATCAGTAATATAAAATTACTGGGAGGCTTAAACCGATTTTGCAGGCGCCTAACCTCACCCTGACCTTCTGCAGTGGTTAACAACATTTAGTTAGTCATTCTCACGTTCCTCGTGGTGAATCTCTTCCTAGTCAATGAATCATCAAGGACAAACAAATAAATCATGATAACCACCCTGGTGAAGCAAATACGAGGACAACAGATTCAGTAAGCTGTCCGACGATGGAGCTCCCTGTGTGCCGAATAACTTACTGAAAGTTAAACAAGTCCATACCGTAGATAAACCTTATAAACGCGAAACGTTCAATCATAATTTTAATGATCTAATACGATCATGGCTGATCAGATTGGAGTGTTTAAAGACAAACAAAATTGGTTCAACTTCATAAGCTTCGAAAGACTGCAAGAGTTTGTTTAGTTCAGCCTCAAAATTGAAAAACTACCCAAAACTTGAATTGGTGGTACCGTTGAATAATCACATTCAAAGCATAATTACCGGCTGCATTAATGTCTTTCCTCTACAAATTTTTAAAGAAAATAAATTCCAGTACTCTGTTCGTGAATTTTATCAAGATCAAATTAGAAATAAGAAAAAATCAACATTTTGAATTTGAGCAATTAATGAAGATTTAATGGAAAAATCTCATCATTGCGTTTATTTTGTCGGGTGATATTACTTAAACATGTTGAAAATAAAACGGTTTTTTTTTTACTTCATTTAATTTTTTAAACTACTGCCAAACCATATTCGGGTACGATCTTGCTGCGTTACATGCAACCAAATAGCGTAGATTGATCCAGTTGAAAAAGGGGATTGTACTGATTGGAGGCCATATCGACTGGAGAATAATGGAGCCATTATCCAATCGTCAACCGTGACTCTGAAACGAAGAGTTCATTGCCTCGGTGTACATGTATGTTGTTACCAAATCGAGTTTGCTTCCAAATAACTCAATTTTATATCTACATTTCGTCAAGTGTCTTGTGATATTGTATCAGTCTGCGCGGTAAGATCTTTTACATCACGGATAATTAGGGTGCAAACATTTCTTCAAATTACATCCAAACAAAATTCGGGTACGTTTTGCCTGCGTTTCTAAGTAAACATGATGACATTAGAGAGCGCCACACGTTAGCGTATAAACCAAATGTGCATGAGCCTCCGTACACACTATTTATTTTCTTTATTTTCAAAACTCTATCGGTAATGCTTGTAGACTATTCAAAACAAAATGCAAGCCTCATTGTTTACAATGCTTAGGAAAAGATATGCTTTCGTTCTGATCCTGTCGTTTATTGCATGTTTTGTATTGTGTACAAAAATATGTTTAAACCGAAACAAATGCGCGCAGGTCGTATAAAAAATCACAACACGCTAAAGAGTTTGGACGTATAAAAATTAATTTGTTTCTTAAACTCGTTTTAGCAGTCACATATTAGCATGTGGCTGAGGCGTGTGCCGGACGTATAAAATATTTAAAATAAAATAAAATAAGAAAAAATATAGAAAAAAATCGTGTTGCGCACATTGGCGTGCCTAAAACGTGTGCCAAAGCCGTTCAAAGCGTATTCAAAGCACCTGTAACGCGCGTGGAACTTATTCGAAACGTACAGTATATGATACACGCCCGGCACACGTCGAGCTTGAAGAAAATTTTTAAACACGCTTGGAACGCGCACCGACCTAAAGGATTTCTTGACGATTTAGCAAACGTCAAAATCAGATATTTGCTGTCTCAGACACCACTAGCATACAACTATAACCGTTAATACTGTATGTGATCATAAAACATAATGCTAAACGAGCCGCTTCTAGCTTTTTTAAAAGCTATCCTTGTATTCTATAAAAAATCAGAACCACGCTATTTTTAGCATGCAACGGGTTTTCCAGCTAAAAATATCGATACACACTGGTTTTTTTTTTTTTAATCCGCGCACTGTTGATTGTCATGTCAATAGGTCGCGCATTCCATTTACAGCGTCGAAATAGGTAAACATGTTATAAATAGCAATCCGGAAAGTGTACGCCTTTTTCCGGAGAATCAAGAGTTTTCTTTTTTATGCTAAATACATTTAGAATCCAGAAAAAGTTAACGATGCAGTCATAGCCGTGATAGTATGACCGTGGGTCACAAAGTGTTTCGGTATCGATTATATTTTGGTAGGCGTTCGAATCCCATGTTTGCATTTTTTTTTTTTTTTTTTTTTTTTTTATAGATTTTTTCTCTCTTATAAGTACACTATTGCCTGTATTTATTTTATAATATTTTATGTCCCGCAAAACTCTCCAGATTCTACGCCTATTGACCCCTGTCATGAGCTACTCAGTCTTCAAGGATATGGACATGCCGCTTTTTCTCTTCTTTCCTAGAAGACTCGTGTATATTCTTTGCTGGTATGTCGCCCTGTGTTCCACTTAGCAGAATGATGTGAATAACATTGGATACTGGATAGGTCGATTTTGAAAGCAAAATGAGTGTTTTATTAAAATAAATCACACATGTAAAACGTGCATATGATGTGCATGTAATGCACCAGTCATTTATATCCACGGCCCCTAAGGGACCGGGAAATAGCGACGCTAAATTAACTTTTCAATTTTAAAACCCCGCTAAAAGCCCGATACTGCGGGGTCATATTTGTGATCATGAAGTCCCTGCTAATAGCCACGGACCCCTTAGGCTGACAATACTGAGGCAAATCTCCGGTACTGCCGGGACTCGTCCAATGTTTAATCCCGGCACTTCAGTCCCACTTTGCCCCCGCTATACCGGGGATACGAATGACTGGTCCATAATACAAGTGCCACGTACATATATACATGTATGCACACATCACCCATGTTAATACAGAAACTGAATAACTATTTTAATTAACTATTGCTTACTAGTTATGTATAAATTATATATTAAAATCGAAGTTAAACTTTTGTGAGAGAATACAAATAAAATTCAGAAGATAATAATAAATAAATGCATATTGGTTTCGGACCTCAGTTCCCATCCTAATACCAGTACAATATGTTGTAATGCACTACGGACTCGTAGCAACACGGTTAGTGTTTAACTGGAAATCAATGTAGAAAACGCCAATGATTTAATACGCATGTTTACCTCACGAGGCCTCATGGAAGATTAGCTATTGCACATATTTTATTTGTATGTGTACATGGATATATGCTAAATGTAGATACCCTCTTTACATAAAGTCTTTACTTACTTATAACGGACTTCCCGAAAATCTCCGGTACTATGCGACTAATTTCGTCAGCTCACCTGCACGCCCGTTTTCGAGGATTAGTCGATATTTAAAAGTACAAAAACATGACATGTTTACAAAATTGGATTATAGGTCAACGTACCATTTGTACCATATTAGCAAAAATAAACAGAATACCTCGCATCAAAAACAGAATATTCCCTAAATAGAAGAAAACAATGTTGACTATAGCATCCCACTGTTCCAAAAACAGGTATAAATAACACTCAGCAAACACAAAACTTCAATCGACGCGTGAAAATGGCTGCTTCCATTCACTAGGACGCAATTTACAATAGACACGCCCACTCATTAACATTTTAACAACAAATTCACAAAAACGTTAAAAAAACCCCTGAGAATTAAGGTAAAATAAACATAAACAGTGAAGCTGGCATAACTTTTGAGTTATATCACATGACAATCAGCATTTCTAAATAACCTGTCATCTATAAAAAAAAAAAAAATGTTAAATCTTACCGTTCTGAATGACGTCACGAAATGATTGACAGAATACTGAAAACATATATGGCTCAATCGTATACTTAAACACATTACATAACATATACGTTTAACGTAACATACATTTCAAATACCTGAATTTCACACAGTTAAATACTTTCGCCCCAGAAAATAGGTATACCCCTGCATACCCCAGTTTTGTTATATAAAAGTGGGGTTCAAGGGGGTATACATTACATGGACATGTTTTCCTAATGATGAACTGTTCCGCAATTTAGCGAATGAATAGTGAAATCAGAACCAACCGTAAAAAGCAATGTATGCCTGTTTGTTTGTTCGTTTTGTAGTTTATAGTCCCAGTCAACAATTTTTCAGTTATGTCGAGGCGAAGCAAAATAATGCGTATGATTCATGGTTACGTTTTTTAATTATGTCTTTCAGAAATTGAAGATGACTTTTTCAACAAAATAACACAAGTTATCTATACCAACGCGACCCTCCCAGTGGTTTTAGGGATTCAGGGAGAAGGGCTATCTATTTTCAGGGATTTGGGGAGAAGGGTCATTTATTTTCAGGGATTTGGGGAGAAAGCATAATTTTGGGGGTGGTTAGGGAGCAGGGGGTCTGAGGAAAAACATTAGAGGGAGCTGGGGAGAAAGGTCATTTTTCTTTCAGGGAGCAGGGAGCAAAGACCCCCCCTGGGGGCCTCACCAACATGCGGGAAATTATCCAGATCCAAGTGGGAAAGTGCGGGAACCGCATCGGAAACAAGTACTGGTCTACGATATGCCGCGAGCACGGAATCGGCAGAGATGGAAAATACAACGGAATGTACGACTTAGAACTGGAGAAAATCGACGTTTGTTTCGACCAAAATGACAAACTAGAGTTTACACCAAGGGCGATAATCGTCGATTTGGAGCCGGTGACAGAGGATATGGTCAAAGGGAGTGAATACGGGAAAATTTTTCGACAGGAGAATTTTCTGACCGGTCAGAGTAGTGCGGGGAATAACTGGGCGATGGTAATCCGAAAATGTGGTTTCCGAACCAGTCCGACACAAATCGGCTAAGAAGCCTGAGATTTTGGATTTACGTAGAAGAGGAATTGTATCATCAACGTAGCGTAAGAAAACATAGGCGCTGATCAGCTTCGCATTTACTCTTTGTTTGACACGCAGTTTCGCATATGCGAAATGTTGGTTTTCTCATGACGCGGCGCAATTATATTTTGTCAGGGCAAACCCGCTGTCGTAGACACTGGTCGAGTCATCATATGCAATTATGCCAGTCTAACCCATGATAATTAAGGTGCTCTGTTTTGACGTGGCGTTCATATTAACCGGTTCCCTGCCATACAAAAGTTGCCCTGTGGCAGTCATAGGGTTCTGGCCTATCGTTGGTACCGAATTTTCACATTTCATGCTGCGAAGACTGGAATTGAAGGTAAAACACTTCAGATGATGGTATTTATCAATGTGAAGAATACGTACGAATAGTATATGGATTTTGACAGCACTAGTGTGGGTATTTTTCACAGTCGTCCGAAATATTGGAATGAAATTTGTGACACAATGGTACCAATTTTTCACGGGCTGTGAAGTGTTGGTACTAATTATTCCCGATGTGAAAACTGCACAATGAGAAAATTGAGGCTTATTTAAACAGCTGAATTGGATATGTCAAACTTTACATCACTATACATTATGAAAACACGCCCATGCAATATACAGAGATTTTTAAGTTGTAAAAAATGAAAATTTTCAGTAGAAATATTTCGTTATTTTTCTTATTTTTGCTCAAAACATAGATTGTGGGTACACGTTAGAACCGCCTCGGCGAGGCAGTTCTAACGAGTACCCACAATCTATGTTTTGGAGCAAAAATAAGAAAAATAGGTATACCCCTGCATACCCCAGTTTTACTATATAAAAGTGGGGTTTAAGGGGGTATACATTACACAGACATGTTTTCCTGATGCAAACATACTAAGTAGATGCTTTGAAAAGCGAATCATATAAATAAACATACGTGCTCCCGACTAAAATTGCCGTGTGAAATAGATGGACTGCTTGTGTCTCCAGGCAAAGTTTATTTAAGGGTCATTATCAAACCAGAAGACCAATGGTACTGTAAACGCTCACCTGAGATCTGCAGCATATACCAATAAACATGTTTGAATATTATGGTATTTAACTCCAGTGCATGGGGCAGATGAAGCCCTTGGGCCATTTTCTTTTTTCTGAATCTTCAATATTCTGTCCATTTGCCAATTTCCTGCTGGCTTTTCCCTTCAAATGACATTTTAACAGCTTTCCCAATTCAAATGCATAGGCAACCCATGTTCACCTTGCCATAAACTTGGTCAAGGTCATCACAGGGTCATGATTTATATAAAATACTGGCTGACCGTCTGATTACAGGTTAAGCCTGGTTCCCACGGACAATATTTCTTTCACGAAGATTGTTTGTCTCAGAAACTTTGGCAATGAGTTTGCGTTCACACACAGCAAAGATTACTTGCTCGCTCACCATTGATACAGATATTTGACAATGAAACTTCGCCACAGAATTGAATTTACACGAGCATTTTTTTCCGCGACAAACCTATTTTGTCAAAGAAAAATTGTCCGTGGAAACGAGGCCTTAACCGCCCAGGACTTGAAAAGTGGTTAAAATCAATCCATCCATACATATACAGTAAACCTTAAAATTTAGTTGGGTGGTTATATTTTCAAGCACAGTTCGGGTGTCATGGCATCCGTATGTTGGGTAGAAGTCCCAAAAAATAGATGCAATATCACGACATGACCATAGCCGTTGACTTGGAAACTAAACTACAAATCAAACAAATAAACCAATGCAATTCAATTCTGTTGCAGGGGTTCTACACATATGGACAAGACGTCGGTTGTTTAGTTCCCGACGTTATCCGGAAAGAGGCGGAAAGATGCGAAAGTTTGGCTGGTTTCCAGCTGCTTCACTCTACAGGAGGGGGGACGGGCGCCGGGCTTGGGGCTTCCTTGCTTCGAAAGATAAACGATGAATATCCTGACCGAATACTCAGTACGGTTTCTGTGTTTTCATCTTCATAGGAGCCTTAGCTAGATCTGCTTCATTTTCTTTCTTTCTTTCTTTTTCTTTCTTTCTTTCTTTCTTTCTTTCTTTCTTTCTTTCTTTCTTTCTTTCTTTCTTTCTTTCTTTCTTCTTCTTCTTCTTCTTCTTTCTTTCTTTCTTCTTCTTCTTCTTCTTCTTCTTCTTCTTCTTCTTTCTTCTTCTTCTTCTTCTTCTTCTTCTTCTTCTTCTTCTTCTTCTTCTTCTTCTTTTCAGTCTTCTTCTTCTTCATATAGACTCCCGTACGGAAGAGCATTAGGGCCAGGTATTTTTTTTTTGATTTTGAAATTTCGAGTTATTAAGTCGAAATTTCGAGATAATAAGTCGAAATTTCGAGATAATAAGTCGAAATTTCGAGATAGTAAGTCGAAATTTCGACTTAGTAAGTCGAAATTTCGAGTTATTGAGTCGAAATAATTTCGAGATAATAAGTCGAAATTTCGAGATAGTAAGTCGAAATTTCGAGTTACTAAGTCGAAATTTCGAGTTACTAAGTCGAAATTTCGACTTAGTAACTCGAAATTTCAAAATTGAAAAAAAAAAAAAAAAAAAAAAAAAAGTACCTGGCCCTAATACTCTTCCGTACTCCCGAGTAGAAACTGAGACTGAGAAAAATATAACAAAAACATATAACAAAAAGATAGCCATGTGGACACACAATCCTCTGAAATGAGTGCCATACCATTGCCCTTATGCGGGCTATTGGCAGTAATGTCCTCATAACGAACACAAACAAGCAGAGCTAACATGAGTACCTTTATGCATTTATACATGTATGATTTATGATTGTTTTTCATGCGCAGATCCAGAAAATTTTCTCGGGGGGAGGGGAGGGGTGATCCAAAATCCCAGAAGGGGTCTGACGGAAAATTTCAACATCGCAAAAATCAATAATCTGGCAATTCCAGGGTGTCCGGACCCCCTGTCACCCCTCTCTGGATCCCCCCATGTATTTGTTTTCTCTACTTGTAGGTCTGTGACACAGTCGTTGAGCCATACAACGCCACACTCACGGCCAATCAACTTGTAAATGAAACAAATCAAACATTTTGCATAGACAACGAAGCCCTTTACGACATCTGCTTCAAAACGTTAAAAATCAAGTCTCTTGTTAAAGAGGATTTGAATCATCTCATTTCACAGACGCTTGCTGGTGCGACCACGTGTTTCCGGTTTCCGAGTCATCTAAACGAGGACATGCGCAAAATGGCGACTAATATGGTTCCTTTCCCGCGTTTACATTTTTACCTCCCGGGTTTTGCACCACTAACGTCACGTAATGGACAAAACTCACAAGAGCTGACGTTAGCCGAAATGACAGAACAAATGTTTGACGCCAAAAACATGATGACGTCATGTGACCCAATGCTTGGGCGTTACCTCACAGCTGCGGCCATCTTTCGCGGGAAAGCATCATTAAAAGAAATAGACGATGAAATGGAAAGCATGCAGGATAAATATAGAAGTCATTTTCCAGACTGGGTCCCTCATAATATCATGACAAACTTGTGTGATGTTCCGACGAACGGATATGAAAACGTACAGAAAACGGGTATGAAAACTTCAGCGACGTTTATTGGGAACAACACGGCTATACAGGTACAAGAATTTTGCAATTTTATTTAATGTGTGTCTTGCGCATTGGTTTAAACTGTAATTTAATTGTTGAACATCCAGGATACAATTGATCACAATTACACAAAATACAGATCAATAGAAGTTATCCAGGATCTGACAGTAAGCCAAAGGTGTGCCCTTAGGTCATTTCCTGTATCATGCATTGCGCATATCAGTTAGCTAAGCAGTTTCAAACTTTTATAATTGTAATGAAGATATAGCAATAGTTTATTTTTTTTTCCAGTAATCGCGACCAATTAATATGGACACAGATGTCCAGTTAGATTTGCTCACAATGGATGCACGGCTGTCAGACAAGCTACTTGTCCCCGTACATCATCCATAGTGCAGATTATATTACGAAAACTTGCCCATGAAATATACAGAGATTTTTTAAGTTGTAAAAATTGAAAATTTTCAGTATAATTTTTTTTGTTATTTTTCTTATTTTTGCTCAAAACATAGATTGTGGGTACTCGTTAGAACCGCCTCGCAAAGGCGGTTCTAACGAGTACCCACAATCTATGTTTTGGAGCAAAAATAAGAAAAATAGGTATACCCCTGCATACCCCAGTTTTACTATATAAAAGTGGGGTTTAAGGGGGTATTCATTGCACGGACATATTTTCCTGATGTATTTTTCTTTTGATCCTTTGAGATCAGGGAAAATATTTGGAGTATTTCAAATATATTGTATGTTAAGAATCACCATCTTAACGGAATTTTGAATATTTGGCCTCTTTTGGAATATTATAGTCTTTGATTTAGACCATACTTGTTTAAATTCTAGAAATTGCAGCAATCATGAATGTCTGGCTTTCGCTGCCAGTTTTGCTAAGGGTCACTGACGAAGGTTCATTACCCGAAATTGTACAATATGGCCCACCTTCTCTCTTTGAATGTTTTTACTGCTTCCAAAGGCTCTAGCAATTACTTTTATTTGCTATTACTGCAGCTGGTGTTGTGCCGTGTGGCGGCCCTAAAATGTCTCCCCGTACATCATCCATAGTGCAGATTATATTTTTCTTTTGATCCTTTGAGATCAGGGAAAATATTTGGAGTATTTCAAATATATTGTATGTTAAGAATAACCATCTTAACGGAAATTTGAATATTTGGCCTCTTTTGAATATTATAGTCTTTGATTTAGACCATACTTGTTTTAATTCTAGAAATTGCAGCAATCATGAATGTCTGGCTTTCGCTGCCAGTTTTGCTAAGGGTCACTGACGAAGGTTCATTACCCGAAATTGTACAATATGGCCCACCTTCTCTCTTTGAATGTTTTTACTGCTTCCAAAGGATCTAGCAATTATATTTTATTCATTATTCGTAATCCCTAGACAAAAAAAAGTTTCATTTGCAAGCATTTTCATACAGCGTTCGTTGACTACATTCAGTAGTTTTAATCTCTATGTACATGTATAATTGTTAATTTCAGGAACTTTTTCGTAGAATGTTAGAACAATTCAATAATCTCTTCAAACGTAAGGCGTTCCTGCATTGGTACACCGGCGAAGGTATGGACGAGACGGAATTTACCGAAGCCGCGGCGAACATTGCCGATCTTATAACCGGGTACCAGGAGATGGAGTCAATGTGTGCCCCACTGGAAGACGGGAAACCAGAAGTGGCGGAAAGTGGCGACGAGGACGGTCCGGAAAGTGGCGA
This sequence comes from Rugalucina vietnamica, assembly GCA_964017185.1. NCBI lineage: Eukaryota > Metazoa > Mollusca > Bivalvia > Lucinida > Lucinidae > Rugalucina > Rugalucina vietnamica. The sequence goes on along the minus strand of OZ024885.1, from coordinate 31,046,488 downwards.
TGAAGGGTTCCCGGAGGAGGCGTGACATTATACTGAGCAGCGACGCTAGAAAACCGGTCATAGGGATTCCAGACTCGGTCTGTGCAGCTACAGAAGATGGCTATAAGGTCGAAATTTTTGGTCTAGGAAAGAGAGGAATTGCACTATCAGTGTAGCGAAATCACCTGTGCAGTTACTCGCATAAGCAAAAATCGGGTTACCTCATGACACGGCTTATGCTTTGGTCGTCTATGCCCACGTTGGACATTCTGATTCTATCCCAGCGGGCACATGACGTCAGAAAGACGTCATATCGACGTCGTTGCATCGACGTCGATTTGACGTCATGTGCCTGCTGGGAGTATTTATTCCTTGCGAAATCCAACAAAAGCGGAGTCGACGCCTCGACATGGCTGCCATGAACAGTTTACCGTGACTTACGTGTACTTGTGGAAAACAAAACAAACAGCATAAAACGTGTTTCAATAAACTGCACTGCTTACACCCAAAAATTATAAGATCATATTTGTTTTCGGAAATCTGGATGCTTAACAGCATCCACGATTGTGGGGGACAGAAATTTCTTGCACACCAGATAGAGAAATCCAACGTTTAACCCCATGTGAGAAATTCTTTTCTTACATACCTCTATCATAAAGATAGAAAAATTCCGGTATTTTAGTGGTGGTAGATAAATCGATCTTACACTGCTGGTTTGGTTGCTCATGCAAGATAAGAAAAGCACGCGATATAATTCGATCGTTTCTACTGCTTGCAGCAATGGCGTTCACCAAAACTGGACAAAAGTGATGTTTTTCACAGCGAGTATTCGTGAATCACGCTCGTTTTAAAATAAAAACAAATAAAAACTACATCTCTATTGACTTTGACAGCGATTTATTTACATTTGACGTCACATCCGTAATATGCACAACGTCACAAGGGTTAAAGCACGGTACCAGGTTACGTTACCGGTAAAAGGATAAAATCGGAGTATGTAAGAAAAAGAATCGACCATGGGTGTTCAGTGGAGAAAGGAAAATCCCAACCCTCGGGTCCACCGTTCCAGTGGGAAACTCGGCGAGCCTCGTTTCCCACTGGAACGGGTGGACCCTCGGGTTGGGATTTTCCTATCTCCACTGGACACCCATGATGGATTCTATTTATCTCACCCTTGTTATCTCACCCCGGTCCACCCTGCGTTCAAGTGTTCTTTTATAACATTGGTTGTATAGGACGTCACGTAATTACGTCGCTAAGCGCACACGTCATAATGACGTCAAAACGTTTTAAATCAAAATGGCGGACGCCGCGATTTTATCATTTGTCTAGGTAAATAGTATAAAAATCAATCTTCGCTGCATTAAGGTGAGCAAGAAAAAGAATCCATCATTCGTGTCAGGTATGGATAGACAAATCTGTCCCTCGGGTCACAATTTGGCATCACTCGGCGAGCCTCGTGATGCCAAAATGTGACCCTCGGGACAGATTTGTCTATCCATACCTGACACTCATGTAAGATTCTTATAGTCCCCAGGACCGCAGTGTCCGCAAACATGTTTAAAATGATATAATCTAAACTGTTCAAAAATATAAGCAATAATTGAAACATACCAATGAGTGCAAAACCTTTAAAGAAAATATTAAAAAAATAAATAAATAAATAAAACTAAAAATAAGAAATGACTTAGTCGGACAGTCTGTGAGTAGTTTTTATGATACTTTATGATAGCATAACCACTTGAATATTTTGCTCAGTTGTGTGATTTATTAAATCAGCTGATTGTTTTGACATCCAATGGCCAAATTGTGGATGTAAAGATTTTAGAATTGTCATTTGTCCGATTGTCGATCGGTTTTGGGTTGTCCCTAAACAGCGGAAAATACCGTCCTTGGGTGTTGGCTACTACCCAGTTTCTTTGCTGCACTTGCATATGACCCAGGGTGTACTCTCATTTGCTATCCAGAAATGTGTGGTATAAATGTAAAAGTAGGCAATGGTCAGAAAAAGGCGCAATCAGAAAGAAATTCCCACTCCAAAAACCGAGGTGGGAAAAAGAGATTAACGATCAGGTAGGGGTGACCGGTGTTGAATAGATTACTTTTTTTTTTTCATTTTTGCCGAATCGAGTGCACGTGTGTGCAGACAGATTTTTGCAATATACTCATTGAAAGAACATTTTGTCGGCTCAAATTTAGGCTATGTAACTTTAAGTGGCCCTAGCTATTTAATACAGGATAACGCTTTAAAGTGACGTGGTCAACGTGGTTCATTCAACCCCACCCCGGGGTTGGTTGAACCACCCTCTTGGGGTTGAATGAACCAGTGTTAGGTTGACCAGCAAAACTTTTCTGGTATACCATTATGAGAAAAAGAACCTGAATGTTTTCTGTACTGTCGACCATGTTTGAGATTAAAATCAGATACTTAAATTTCTTATGCATATAGGGAGTACAATAACCCTGTAACAGACTGGGTTGTGCCATTTGCGGGGTTGAATGATTTGTTTGAAAATTTTATTTTAAAAGGGAACCGACTGCTTTTCTAGTGGTGACAGAACACATTTTAATTAATTTGCTTATTCTTTAGAAACATACTTATGTACGCGTGCTTTGTTAACTATTGGTTAATCGGGGAGGTTCATTCAACCCCAACCCATCACAGACCCCTGAATTTGATATAAAATGAATGTTTATTCCGCAAGCATGCCATATTGATATGAAAACTCAATTTGTGTCAAGAGAAAAATATTTCTTTGGGACACTAATGAAGAGAAGGACACTTTGAAACAAGATCCATTCCAAAAAATTGAGAACTTGTTTCGTGATGAAAAATTACTTGTGGTACTTTTTGGGGGGTACAGTTTTCCTGTAATATATAAACACAGCTATAAGCACGACTTTTGACAACCCTACTGAATCGTTGATATGCAAAATGCGCAATTAATAATGCAGGCGACAGTTGAGTTATCTTGTTACAGTCAAAGTTATCGTCCCTGGTTCATTCAACCCGTGATTCATTCAACTCCGGTCTCCCCTACTATGAAAACATATAGCCGAGTGAGCAGTTATTTCCCAATAGGTGGCAAATCAGTTACCAAAATTTTACTAGAAGTATGAAAAAGAACATAAGGTGCAAACAGCGCAAAAATTAAACGCCAAGAAACCACCATGGAAATATCTTTCTTTCTTTCTACAGAAGGTGGACAAAAGTATTCGTCGCGTTTGTAAAACTCCGTTGACTTCAATGTATTTTCATGTTTGCAAGAAAAATTATCGCGCTTCTCCTAGTTAACGTATTTTGATGATTTTGGTGTCATTTGAAAGGTAAATGAATAAAGCAATAAACAAGATATTTTCATTTAGTTCCATACATGCGTTTTCAAGCTACAATTTTTAAAAAAGTTGTGAAATATTTTTTGACAAATTTTGGGCGACGTCACCATTGACGTCAATGGGAAAATGACTTTTTCAAAATTTCTTGAAACTTTAAAATGTTGTTCTTGAAAAAAGCAATGTCAGAACCTCGTCAAATGACCTTTATTTATTGCTTTATTTATTTAACTTTCAAATGAGACCAAAATCATGAAAATATGTTGAACAGAAGAGACAGGATAGTGTTTCTTGTAAACATGAAAATACATTGAAGTCTATGGAGTTTTCAAAAGTGACGAATACTTTTGTCCACCTTCTGTATATATACTGCAGCACCCTATCGCCTTGGAACGGTCAGTAATATAAAATTTATGTACAATTTTCAACAAGAGACTATCACTTCTTCGAAGTACTGAAGATGGCGGCCCGGGGATCACACCTAATCATGGGCCGAAATGGCCAGTGAACATAAGCACGGCATTCGTATCACTAGAAAATTTATTGAGTTACCTCCCCTGCATTAACCGGAAGCGGCAAATTTCTTAGTGAAACAGCAGAAATAATTCTGAAAGCTTTTGAATTCGTTTAATTAGAGACATTCTTTATCCACTATATAGACAGAAATGGCAGGGAACTTCAAAGAAATAAATGAAGATTCTGAATTCCAACTTGAATTAACAAACGCTGGCACCAAACTCGTAGTGGTCGACTTTTTTGCCACTTGGTATGATGCAAAAAATGGTGGGTGGGGTATTGAAAATTTCTGAAGCAGAATCTTGTGGATGGAAGGTCCAATGCTGGTACTTTTACTGCCAAATTGGCTTAAGGCTAGATGTTTCAGATAATATGAATTACGGCACTGCCTTGAACTGGCATGGTCAAGGGAATTTGAAATTTAAAACCATGTAAGTTGCGGTGGGAATCACTCGCATCTGATCTTTACTAAATGCACTATATTTTTGTATATTTTATAAAAGCTAGTACTTGTATGTTTATTATTGTAAACAATACAACATGGTGGACATTATGATTTTGACCAAAAATAAGTTTCTGTTGTTTTCTTGTCCTGAACGAAATTTCCCGAACACGACACTTCGCGGTTTCTTACAGCTAATGTCCATAATTAAAATGCAGAAATAAAAATTCTTGTCCTCTTCGAACTCCGGAGAAAATCGTATAAATTTCTGTAACGCATCCAGCAGTAGACAATCCAAGGTACCCCGCCCGACGCCATTGTTGTTGTTATTTCTGGTATTGGTTCCGGGTCATCTCGACCCAAAACTAATTCTCACTCCATCTTCCGTCGCTTCTCTCTTTAACCATCAGTAAGGGTACCTTTTTCAATATTTAAAGATACAACAACATTTCTGTATGATAAATTATGGTTAAAGAACAGATACTGCCATAAAGAAATGTATTTGCACCTTTGCCTGGTGAGAGTAGTACACTAACTGATGATTAAAACGAGGTGCGTCGGAAAATGAAATTCGAATTGGTTTTGGGTCGAGATGACCCAGAACCTAAATTACCCATATACCAAAAAATAATGGCGTGACCGTCTGGCGGTGTCGAGGGGGTACCTTGGATGTTGGACTGTTCATTTTGGACTATAAAAGTGTGATTTTCTCAGGAGTTCGGAGAGTACAGGAGTTCTGCTTTTCGTGTTTTGTAAATGGACACTAGCTGTATGAAACGTCGAAGTGGCGTGCAAATGACATTCTGGCTTGGACAAGAAAACGACACAAACTTATTTTGTGTCAATATACATTGCCCCACCCTTATTATATCCGGGGTAAGATTTTTTCATAATAAACTGTAAAAATGCTTAAATACTAATGTTTAGTGCATTTATTTAAGGTCAGACGCCAGTGGTGGGAATCAAGACAACTCACTGACAAGGTTTTAGAGGCAGACCACCAACAGATTTTGAGACAATGCACCAACTTTTCTGAAGACAATTCACTGACTCTTTTGTTCAAAGTTCTTTTTGCATAACTGATAATAGATTTATCATGATATTTATGCCATTTTTAATGATTTTAAGATAAATGTCGCTGATTTTCCCAATTGGCAGGTACCCAATTGAACCGGTACTGGTACCATTCCCAAAATGCTGAAAAAATCACTGGCGAATGAGATGTGCACACAGCAAAAACTTGTTGGGGTTGACGGCCCAATAGGCATAGATTTTTGTTTTTTTTTTTGTTTGTTTGTTTGTTTTTGTTTTTTTTCTGGATTAATAGAGTCTTTTTCAATTAATAATTGAAACACTCTCTGACCATGATTGATATTCATGTGAACAAGCATCGATCTTGGACATGGCAGCCGCTCTTTTAAGCTTAAAATCAAGGAATAATTGATCAGACAAGTTTCAGCTTTTGACAAAATCTTTATAAAAGACAAGAAAAACAACAACCGAACGACACATCATGTGGGACCCTGAGTCGGCAATGCCAAACAAACAAGATCTAAGGCCAGGCCCCGAGGTTATAAAACTTTTTTCAAGCTCAGCTCAGCTGAGCATGAAATTTCAACTGCTCATCAATGCTGAAATAGTCAAAATTAGTGGAAAATTCAGGTTCAACCCTCAAAAACTGGTAATTTCTCCTGCTGATAAATGTTAAAATGCCAACAATTGTTGGCATTTTAACATTTATCAGCAGGAGAATTGTTGGCATTTTAACATTTATCAGCAGGAGAAATTTCAAGCTCAGCTGGAGCATGAAAAAAGTTTTATAACCTCGGGGCCAGGTCTAGGGTTACCTCCAAGATTAACTGAGTCTCTCTGAGTGACTCTGAGAGCTTGAAACCATGCCATGCACCTTTTTATAACTAAAGATTATATTGATGAAGGGGTCCTTAATTTATAATTATGATCTCTTGCTGTTTGCATGTTAAATGGCTATTCTATTTCTATAAAGGAGATACCTTGCAACTTTAAAAGGAAATCTGCCCAGAAGATAAGAAATCTGTCCAGGAGTGAAGACATAACCCAAATAAATTGAAATATCAGGTTTAGATCATCAAAGCCTGTAATTCATCCTGCTAATAAATGTTAAAACACCATCAATTGTTGGCATTTTAAGGCCACACCAAATAAATTCACAGATTCTCATTCCCACCAGCCCCTGTTCAAACCTCTCCAAAATCATTTTTAGCTCGCCTGTACGAGAGTACAGGAAGAGCTATTGCAGTCACCTCGGTGTCGGTGTTGCTCAAATGTTAAAGTTTTTGGTTAAATTTTTTATAAGTCTGTATCTCTTGAACATGTAAATGGATTAAGTTGATACTTTACATGCAGGTAGATATTGGCCTGAAGGTCACGGACTTAGAAATTTTGTGTTTAAGTTTTTTGGTTAAAGTTTTTGCAAGTCTATATGTTTTGAAGATATAGATGGATCAAGTTGATACTTTGCGTATTGTTAGATATTGGTCTGAAGTTTTATGCTGTACCATCATGACCTACCTGAGTGACCTTGAGGTCAAGGTCACTGACTTAGAAATTTTGTGTTTAAATTTTTTGTCACAGGTGAGCTAATAGTATACCCATGCTCCGTCGCCTGTCTTCCGTCGTCCGTCCGTCGTCCACAATTTCAAAGATCTTCTCCTCTGAAACTGCTAGGCCAATCAAAGCCAAACTTCATGTAGAGCATCCTTAGGAAGGGGGAACGAAAGTTTGTATAAAATGGTCTAGGTCACATTACCAAGATGGCCGCCATGGCTATAAATAGCAAAAACCTTTAAAAATCTTCTTCTCCAGAACCAGAAGGTCTATGATTTTGAAACTTAGCATGAAGCATCAGGCAATGGAGATCTACAAATTTTATATAAATCATGACCCTGGGATGACCTTGACCTATTTTACGGCAAGGTCAACTGCATTTGAATGGGAAAAAATAGGAAAATGTCAATTAATGACAAAAAACTTGCTAGGAATGAGCAAATGGACAGAATATTCATGTTTATGAAAATATTTTGGGCCCAGAGGGTTGTCTGCTCCTGCCCAGGGGCTATATACATGTGTATGACCATAATATTCAAACATCTTCTTCTCTGAAAGCAATAGGCCAATCAAAGCTAAACTTTATGTGGAGCATTCTTAGGAAGAGTGAATGAAAGTTTGTATTAAAGGTCAAGGTCACATGACCAAGATGGCCACCATGGCTATAAATAGCAAAAACCTATAAAATCTTCTCCCCCAGAACCAGAAAGCCTATGATTTCGAAACTTGGCATGAAGCATCAGGCAATGGAGCTCTACAAAGTTTGTATAAATCATGACCCTGGGATAACCTTGACCTTTTTTACAGCAAGGTCAACTTAGGCCGCCCATGCATTTGAATGGGAAAAAATAGGAAAATGTCATTTAATGGCAAAAAACTTGCTAGGAATGAGCAAATGGACAGAAGGTTTATGTTTATGAAAATATTTTGGGCCCAGAGGATTGTCTGCCCCTACCCAGGGCCTGGGCTATATACATGTGAATGACCAAAATATTCAAACATCTGCTTCTCTGAAACTGCTTGGCCAATCAAAGCCAAACTTTATGTGGAGCATTCTTAGGAAGAGTGAATAAAAGTTATATAAATGGTCAATGTCACATGACCAAAATGGCCGCCATGGCTATAAATAGCAAAAACCTTTAAAAATCTTCTTCTTCAGAAGCAGAAGGCCTATGATTTTGAAACTTGGCACGAAGCATCAGGCAATGGAGCTCTACAAAATTTATATAAATCATGACCCTTGGATGACCTTGACCTATTTTACAGCAAGGTCAACTTAGGTTGCCTATGTATTTGAATGGGGGAAAATTGTTTAAATTCATTTGAAGGGCAAAACTATCAGTAAATTGGCAAATGGGCTGAATTTTTATGATTTGAAAAAAAAAATTGACTCCAGGGGTTATTCTGACCCTGCCCTAGGGTTATATACATGTATATTACCATTCTAGTCAAACAAGTTTATTAATATATATCTCAGGTCTCAGGTGAGCGTTTACAGGACCATTGGTCCTCTGGTTGATTCTGACTCAACTTTTTGGAAAGCCCCAATAGTAAAGTATAGGAAGAATCCAACATTTTTCGGAAATACCCCATTTTTACTCCAATTTTCAAGTGAGAACTCTGAAAGTACATGGTCATGTTTTTATGGCAATTCCTAACAATACCGGCATGCTAATCCAAAATTTTATATCTAACTCATAATGAGTTATCGGCACATATGAGCCGCCTCGTGGGAAAACCAACATTGTGGTTTCCGACCAGGTCCGACACAAATCAGGCTGCACAGTCACAGTAGCAGGCTGGAAGCTTGAAATTTCGGATTTAAAAAGGAGAGGAAGTGTACTATCCGTATAGCGAAAACAAAGGCGCTGATCAGCTTCGCGGTTACCGCGAAGCTGATCTGCGCCTTTGTTTTCGCATAGGCAAAAATCCCATTTTCTTGCGATGCGGCTCATATTTCTTCAAGAAACTTAGCATCAACAGTTAGCGTGTATTTAAAGCAAAATTTCAAATAGATGTACATATATGTAAAGTACATTGTCATGTTTTTATGGCAATTCCTAACAATACCGGCATGCTATACCTAAATTTTATATCTAACTCATAATGAGTTATTGGTATTGCAACAACATTTTCTTCCAAAAAGCTCCAGTAATAATCATTTTACAATTAAATTGACATGAAAATTAAATGTGATTTAATACTTTTGATGAAAAAAAATATCATAAAAATCATTTTTTTGAAAAAACATGAGCAACCAGTCCGGGAGGAAGTGTCCAGTTCAAAAATGAGCCACCGCGTGGGAAAACCAACAATGTGGTTTCTGAACAGGTCCGACACACACCGGTCTGTACAGTCACAGAAGGTAGCTAGAGACTGGATATTTCGGATTTAGTAAGTACAGGCATTGTAGTCTCCGTGTAGTGAAAACAAAGGCGCTGATCAGCTTCGCAGTCACTGCAAAGCTGATCTGTGCCTTTGTTTTCGCATATGCTGATTGTTTTTTTTCCCATGAGGTGGCTCATTAATATTTTTTGAGCGAACAATCCCTGGAGGTGGGTGAAACGTCCTGTAACAATGTTACATTTGGTGGCAGCGGTGGGATAATGACAATTGATGGATCAGAGTTGGCTTACCAATGATTACCCATGTAGTTCCCAGGTCAAGACTCAGGTCGAGTCTTCTCGGAGGGGAAATAGCACAGTTCTTCTAGGATTTGGCATCTTATTATCCAAAGGCTCTCTACTGGAAGGTGGATGTTGACCATTATGCTGTAGACCTACAACTACAAGTATGTGCTGTGTAGACCAATGGTCTGTTTAATATTAAATTTCAGGTGTGGACCATGTCGTAGGATAGCACCGTTTTACAAGGATTTGGCATCTAAATACCCAAAGGCCCTCTTCTTAAAGGTGGATGTTGACCAATGTGGTGTAAGTATTTTTTCATCCCATTATTTTTCATTTTTTTTATAATTCAGTTTTACGTCCCTTTCAAGATTTCCTTTTTATATTAGAGGGGCCAATCAGTAAGTAGGCGAAAACAGTAGAACCCAGAGAAAAACCATATGGTATACCCGCAAGCAGAGCTTGGCTTGTCTCACGTGGTCAGTGTGGGGCTCAAACCCACACCAGACACAGCAGTGATTCATTCCATTATGTTACCGTCTGTTGTGGGAAGGGCATGGTTTATGACTTTTCAGCTTTCAGTTCCCTGCTAATAAGCTTCACCCCAGGTGACAAAGTGGAGGTCAAAAGTTGGCTCTTTGCCCTGCCCTTCACATTAGAAAATCTCCCTTGGATAAGGATCTTAAAATGTAAAAACCTGTCATTTCCCTGCGTGGGCAATCAAAAAGTAGTAATTGCCCTGCACTTTAGCCTGGCTATCCTCCACCCTTCCCTGTAGTGGGGGGGGGGGGAGGGCAGTGGATACAGATACCTGGTGCATTATATAATAATGGTTTTATATTCAGAAATAAAAAGGGTTTGACTTCATGCTCAAAACTGTATTCTTGTAGTGTTTCCCCCAGTCCCCAAAAAGGGCATGGTAAGCTTGCTAAAAAAGGGCACTTTTAACGCACAGCAAAATGTCAAAAGGGCACTTTCAGCGTGCAACTGCAAGCATAAGGGCATTTTTAAGTGGGCCATGGCATGCTAGGAGGGCACATTTATGCACAGTCATTAAATCTAACACTTATAACTATTTATGTTTTCTCTGTAATTTCAAATTTGCTTTTGTCTGTAATTTCAAATTTGCTTTTGTCTGTAATTTCAAATTTGCTTTTCTCAGTTTCCATATTTCAGGATTTACTTTTACCAGAGACAACATAGTCCCTCTGCCTCACTTTAATACTGAATTAACCATAGGAGATAACCTCACTCATGTTTTGAAAAGTAGACTATTGATAATTGTAACTAATTAAATGGCACACTTATATTACCAGGTAGGACATTCAATTTTCACACCTTTTCTGATTAACAACTCATTTGGTGTCAAATTGGGTAATTGTCATTGAGAAATTATCAACACATTTGCCACTGCAATCAGGTGACAATAAACAAGGGATTAAGCAATCAACAACAGTTACTGTGGAAGTCATGATCATAAATTTTGCAAAATTTGTTTCTGCAGACTTCAAGCAAAAAGTCTTCCTTATTTTTTGTCCAATTTTGACAAACTTTTTACCAAAATGTAGGGTAAAGAATGTAGATTCAGAAAAAGGGCATGGCGCTGGGAAAAAGGGCATGGCGCTGGGGAAAAAGGGCATGGCGCGGCGCCATAGTAAAAGTGGCTAGGGGAAACACTATCTTGGAAAAAGGTCAAAATTAGAGCTTAAAAAAGCTTAAGTGATTATTAATTGATATTATTGCATAAATATCCATGCCACAAGATATTAAAAGGTGTGTATTAATGAAGAGAAGACCGTGTATTAATGAGACAATTCTTGTGAACATGCACTGTTCATACACTGTTCTTATATATGCTTGTTACTTGGCCTCTCACAGAAATTGACGTCATAGTGTAACATGCGTTTGATTTAATGTTATATTGTGAGGCCATGATGATGTTGAAGTTTGCCTCGAAAGCAGTTTTTTTAAAAGGTCTTTAGCAAACGTCATATTCTGTACCATTTTAAACCATATTTGATCCAGATATTGAATTTTTCTTTCAAGGTTTAACTCAAGATGTCAAGAAATTTAATATAGTATTACATGTAATTATTGCTGTACATGACATGTAATTTCATCACGAAAACATGTCCGTGTAATGTATACCCCCTTGAACCCCACTTTTGTATAGCAAAACTGGGGTATGCAGGGGTATACCTATTTTTTAGCTAACCTGAGCCGTTAGGCTCACAAGGTGAGCTTATAGGATGGCCATGATCCGGCGTCCGTCCGTCGTCCGTCCGTCGTCCGTGTCCGTCCGTCCGTCGTCCGTCCACAATTTCAAAGATCTTCTCCTCTGAAACCGCTTGGCCAATCAAAGCCAAATTTTATATGAAGCATCAATAGAAAGGGGGAACCAATGTATATATAAGAAATCCAGGTCACATGACCAAGATGGTCGCCATGCCCATATATGGTAGAAACCCTTCAAAAATCTTCTTCTCCAGAACCGTCGGACCGATTTCAACGAAACTTGGCATGAAGCATTAATGGCTCAAGCACTACAATGTGTATATAAATCATGACCTTGACCTATTTTACGGCAAGGTCAACATAGGTCGCCAATGCATTTGAATGGGGAAAACTTTTAAAATGTCATTTGAAGTGAAAGTCTTGCAGGAAATGGGCAGTAGAACTGAATATTAATGATTCTGAAAAAAATTGGACCCCAGGGGCTCATGGGCCCCCACCCCGGGGCAATATACATGTATATCTCCATTATATTCAAACGTCTTCTCCTCTGAAACCACTTGGCCAATCAAAGCCAAATTTTATGTGAAGCATCAATAGGAAGATGTTACAAATATGTATATAAAAAATCCAGGTCACATGACCAAGATGGCCGCCATGCCCATATATGGTAAAAACCCTTCAAAAATCTTCTTCTCCAGAACCGGTGGACCGATTTCAACAAAACTTGGCATGAAGCATCGATGGCTCAAGCACTACAATGTGTGTATAATTCATGACCTTTTGATGACCTTGACCTATTTTACGGCAAGGTCAACATAGGTCGCCAATGCATTTGAGTGGGGAAAACTTTTAAAATGTAATTTAAAGTGAAAGTCTTGCAGGAAATGGGAAGTAGGACTGAAAATTAATGATTCTGAAAAAAATTGGACCCCAGGGGCTCATGTGCCCCCACCCCGGGGCAATATACATGTATATTTCCATAATATTCAAACCTCTTCTCCTCTGAAATCGCTTGGCCAATCAAAGCCAAATTTTATGTGAAGCATCTATAGAATTGAGGAATCAACGTGTATATAAATAATCTAGGTCACATGACAAAGATGGCCGCCATGCCCATATATGGTAAAAACCCATCAAAAATCTTCTCTGAAACCAATAGACTGATTTCAAGGATACTTGCCATCAAGCATCGATGGCTAAAGTACTTTAATGTATATATAAATCATGACCCTGTGATGACCTTGACCAAGTTTATGGCAAGGTCAACATGGGTTGCCTATGCATTTGAATTGGGAAAACTGTTAAAATGTCATTTGAAGGGAAAAGCCAGCAGGAAATTGGCAAATGGACAGAATATTGAAGATTCTGAAAAAAGAAAATGGCCCAAGGGCTTCATCTGCCCCTGCACTGGAGTTAAATACCATAATATTCAAACATGTTTATTGGTATATGCAGCAGATCTCAGGTGAGCGTTTACAGGACCATTGGTCCTCTGGTCTTATTTTTGCTCCAAAACATAGATTGTGGGTACTCGTTAGAACCGCCTCGGCGAGGCGGTTCTAACGTGTACCCACAATCTATGTATTTTGAGCAAAAATAAAAAAAAAAAATAACAAAAATTTTCTAATGAAAAGTAGAAAATTTTCATTTTTTACAACTTTAAAAATCTCTGTATATTGCATGGGCATGTTTTCGTAATGTCATGTATTTTTTCTAGCAAACAGCAGAAGGCGCAGGGGTGTCAGCAATGCCAACATTTGTTTTCTACCGAAGCAAGACAAAGATAGATACGTTACGAGGTGCTGATCAGAACGCCTTGGAGGAAAAAGTCAAGAAATGGTACAATGAAGGCGGGGAGGGAGACGAGGCTGAAGAATGCCTGGTTAAAGGTCATGTATGTATATTTGATTAACCCATGTATGGAGGATGGACTTGCCCATCATTTGGGGTAGTCCACTGTCGTTTTTAGGAGCATCAGGGATGATTTTGAATTTTTAATCCATTTGTCGATGAAATTCCTCTTAGAACTAGAAGCAAACAGAATTGCCCCAGATGTGACTCCGCATTTTGCGGCGTCACAACTGTGGCTATACTGTTTGCCTATGTCCCATAAATAGGACGCCAGGATTTTATGAGTTAAAAAAGATAAAACAACAATTTCAAGTGAAGGAGTTTTTACTCATATTTTATCCCAAATGGAAGAATATTGTTGAATAAACATTTCATTACTCAGTCAATACAAAAACATTTCCATGCATGCATTATTTTTTAGATGTAAAAACAGTATACATTTTAGTTGAACTTGATAATGCCATCGTCCGCTAGTGGCTAGCCTACTATCTTACTTCTAAGGGAAGTTATCTTTTTAAATTAAACTTAAAACCAAATTAACCAATATGCCTTTTCTAAATTATACATTGTAAAAAAACATACTTTCATCTTGTACTTTATGCACCAGTCATTTGCAACCACGGCCCCCTCGGGGCCGGGAATAGTGGGGGCATAGCCGGGCTTAACTGCAGGGTTTTGACTTCAGCATTGTCCCCGCAGTGCCGTGGAATAGCAGGGGTTTTGATTCCTGTCCCAAAATGGCCATGAAAATTTACATTTACCTGCCGGGATTTGAGCGGGGACTTTGGCAGAGCTTTGACCATAAGAATATCCCTGCAGTGCTGGGCATATACCCGGGCTTTGGAAAGAGAAAAGTCAATAGCCCCGCTATTCCCCGGCCCCGAGGGGGACGTGGTTGCAAATGACTGGTGCATTAGAGTCTGTTCATCAATGAGTCTCGCGGCACTGGCCACATGTGAGACAAGCCAAGTTCTGCTTGCTGGTGTGCCAGGTGGTTTTTTCTCAGGGTTCTCCCGTTTTCGCCCACCTACTGATTGGCCCGTCTCATATGAGCTGAAATAATTTTGAAAGGGACGTAAAACTGAATAAAAAAAAATCAATGAGTCTGGTTGTGAATGTTTAAATGAGTTTGACGACCACCCTTTAGCTCACTGTTTGAGGTCCAAGAGAAGTGATCCTGAAACACCAAAATAAAATCCTTTCGTCTGTACTGTATATCATGCTTAGTAAATACCTTCTATATATTATGCTTAGTAAATAGAGGATATTTACTTTTTTCAGGTGAATACCAAATATATTTCATCGAGTGAGTGGAAAACATCAAAATTTTCACGAGTGCGTAGCTCGAGTGAAAATTTAGATGTTTTCAAGTCACGAGATGAAATATATTTGGTATTTACCGATAAAAAGTAAATTTTCTTTTTATTTTATACAATACACAGGCATATTCCTATTCACAAAGCAGGCCGTAGTGTGTACATTCTCTTAACTCCAAAAATCCACTTTGGTCATTAGACACCCATGGTGCAAAAGGCAGTAAAACCAATTAGCAGGGATAATTTCAGTTCAGCAGCCTTTGATAAGAAATTCCAGGTAAGGAACATCTGCTCTGATCAGCATGTACAAATGACCATACAAAATCCTTAATACAGAACCGATTTTGACCATTGAAAATGTTATGCCGCTTAGCTTTTTATGATTAGGCCACATTTAAAATTACTTCTGTTTGCCCTCTCCCTACCCTGTCTAGAAAAGTTGGGTAGGTAGGTAGGCTTTTTTAGCTCACCTGAGCCGAAGGCTCACAGGTGAGCTTATAGGATAGGCAGGCATCCGGCGTCCGTCGTCCGTCGTCCGTCGTCGTCCGTCGTCGTCGTCCGTCCACAATTTCAAAGAAGAATATTTCTGAAGCTAGTAGGCCGATCTTGATCAAATTTAATGTGAACCATAATTGGGTTGGGGGATTGATGGTTTTAGGTTTTGGAGCAGATTGTATCAAAATTGTGGTTTCCATGGCAACAGATAGGTCCCATAGACTTACAATGGGAAAAACTAAAAAAATCTTCTTCTCTGAAACCACTAGGCCCACAGCTTTGATATTTGGTATGTAGCAATGGCTAATGGTCCTCTACATAAATTGTGCCATTCATGCCCCTGGGGTCAAATTTGGCCACGCCCCGGGGGGTTGATAGTCTCCATAGACTTACTATGGGAAAAAAATTAAAAAATCTTCTTCTCTGAAACCACAGGGCCCACAGCTTTGATATTTGGTATGTGGCAATGGCTAATGGTCCTCTACATAAATTGTGCCAGCCATGCCCCTGGGGTCAAATTTGGCCACGCCCCGGGGGTCGATAGTCTCCATAGACTTACAATTGGAAAAAATAAAAAAATCTTCTTCTCTGAAACCACTAGGCCCACAGCTTTGATATTTGGTATGTAGCAATGGCTAATGGTCCTCTACATAAATTGTGCCATTCATGCCCCTGGGGTCAAATTTGGCCACGCCCCGGGGGGTCGATAGTCTCCATAGACTTACTATGGGAAAAAATTTTAAAAATCTTCTTCTCTAAAACCACAGGGCCCACAGCTTTGATATTTTGTAGGTGGCAATGGCTAATGGTCCTCTACATAAATTGTGCCAATCATGCCCCTGGGGTCAAATTTGGCCACCCCCGGGGGTCGATAGTCTCCATAGACCTACAATAGGAAAAAAACTAAAAAAGTCTTCTTCTCTGAAACCACTAGGCCAACAGCTTTGATATTTGGTATGTAGCAATGGCTAATGGTCCTCTACATAAATTGTGCCATTCATGCCCCTGGGGTCAAATTTGGCCACGCCCCGGGGGTTGATAGTCTCCATAGACTTACTATGGGAAAAAAATTAAAAAATCTTCTTCTCTGAAACCACAGGGCCCACAGCTTTGATATTTTGTGTGTGGCAATGGCTAATGGTCCTCTACATAGATTGTGCCAATCATGTCCCCGGGGTCAAATTTGGCCACGCCCCGGGGGTCGATAGTCTCCATAGACCTACAATAGGAAAAACTAAAAAAATCTTCTTCTCTGAAACCACTAGGCCCACAGCTTTGATATTTGGTATGTAGCAATGGCTAATGGTCCTCTACATAAATTATGCCATTCATGCCCCTGGGGTCAAATTTGGCCACGCCCCGGGGGTTGATAGTCTCCATAGACTTACTATGGGAAAAAAATTAAAAAATCTTCTTCTCTGAAACCACTAGGCCCACAGCTTTGACATTTGGTATGTAGCAATGGCTAATGGTCCTCTACATAAATTGTGCCATTCATGCCCCTGGGTTCAAATTTGGCCAGGCCCCGGAGGTTGATAGTCTCAATAGACTTGCTATGGGAAAAAAATTCAAAAATCTTCTTCTCTGAAACCACAGGGCACACAGCTTTTATATTTTGTATGTGGCAATGGCTAATGGTCCTCTACATAAATTGTGCCAGCCATGCCCCTGGGGTCAAATTTGGCCACGCCCCGGGGGTAGATAGTCTCCATAGACTTACAATGGGAAAAACTAACAAAAATCTTCTTCTCTGAAACCAAAAGGCCCAGAGCTTCTATATTTTGTATGTAGCAATGTTTGGTAGTCCCCATTATAAATTGTGCCAGTCATGCCCCTGGGTCAAATTTGGCCATGCCCAGGGGGTCAATAGTGTCCATGCATAGACTTTCATTGGTCGATTCTCAATTAATTTAAATCTCATGAGCTTACAATGTGATAATCTCTCAGGTGAGCTACAGGACCAATGGTCCTCTAGTTTTTTCTTCATGAACTACTGTATTATGCATTATTTTTGGTCAAAGGAATTAGCTACAATTTTGTCAAAACTACTCACAATTACAGGTGCATTTTATGTTTTGAAGTGCTTGAACATAAGAACAAAATATCCAATTGGTGAGAAGGGTCATGGTTTAAAATGAAAACACATTACTTTCTAGGGAAAACAATTTATCTTCTGACAGAAACATTAAAAAAAAAAAATAAAGGCAAAAAAAGGCAATAAAATTTTATTAGTAGGCCCCATTTTTGGTGAGTAGGTAGGGAGAGTGCAAACAAACAAATTTTTATTTTTGGCCTTATTTCAATTATTTTGATTAAATTGTATTTTGATGAAAAATGGACAAAAAATTATTTTTGGGTTTGGTTTGTACTGTAAAATACCTGGAATTCTAGGTATCAGGTTACAGCAAATCCGACCATTCCTTGCATAATTACCCAGGAGATGCAGCTCAACACTGATAAGCTGTATATAATCACAGCAGGTATAACAGCATAAGTGGACACCGCACTCTACCCCCAAAACATAGGAAAATGGGGGTAAAGTGCGGTTATTGAGATAAGAGAATGTACACAGTATGCGGTGAAAATGCAAAAACCAAAAATTTTTGAAAACACAAATAATTTTGGTACCACATTGTTCCTAAAGTTAAAGAAAATGAATACCCACACTTTATGTTTTCGTTCGTAAATAACGGAGTTATAGGCATTTGAATTTCTGATGTGAGGCACATTTAATGACGTCAAGTGAATGGAAACGTCAGAAGTAATCCAAATTCTACAGTGAAAATATCGGCTGATATCAATCACTAGTGAAAATATCAATATCAATTCTGCAGTGAAAATATCACTTTTATCCATTTTTGATATACATGTACATTAATTTCACTGCTAAGTATAAAATATATACTATTTTCTTCTCTTCTAGATGGATCTTAGTCCATTCATCAACAAGTCAGGTTGTGAATGTTTAAACGAGTCAGATGATCACCCACTAGCTCACTGCCTAACATCCAAGGGAGGTTATCTAGAGTCAGACTGTGATGAGCAGGTACTGTCCCTTTCGAAGTTTTAGTGTGATGTTTATTTCACAAACTTTCTGTGAAATTTAAATGGAAATAATTAATGCAACAAAAGAAGATCCTTAATAGTACTTTTCTTGTGATTTTGAACCAAGTCCAATATAAATATGGCTGCTTGGCCATCAAAGATTGCTTGAACTTTGACGTTTATGGGATTTAGAAAGAAGCAATGTTGCTAAACTCCAGTCCTTTGGGTGTGACTTTACACCAAAGCCAACCTCTTTATAACACTATTGCTGGGGTCCAAGCCTATTTCTGTGCTAGCTATCCGATCCGTGTTATAACAAGAGTAAAATGTATAGACGTATAGTATAATAGTCCAATTGGGGTCCAACAGTACTAGTGATCAGTGTTATATCCAAAACTGTGTTGTAATGAACCGTGTTATACAGAGGTCCAGGTGTATCTCTAAACTTGTGTGGCTCTGTGCCAAAGGTACTAAATCTGGCCAGTGGCTGCGTGGTTATAAAACATTTTGCATGCTCAACTCACTTGAGCATAATATTTATCTAAAATTTTCCATGAAATGGAGGCAATATCCCGAGTGTGACTGAGATGTTAAGCATCAATTAAAACAATTTAGCATACAAACACACTAAAAAGTATGTGTCTTCAAAAACACAAAAAATATATTAATTTTGATAATGTTTCTCATATCGTTCAGCTCATTATAAATGAGCCACCTCTTGAGAAAATCAACAATCTGCATATGCGAAAACAGAGACGCAGATCAGCTTTGCGGTAACCGCCTTTGTTTTCACTACACGGATAGTACACTTCCTCCTCTTCTTAAATCTGAAATTTCAAGCTTCTAGCCTGCTTCTGCGACTGTACAGCCTGGTTTGTGTCGGACCTGTTCCGAACCAAAATTGTTGGTTTTCTCATGCATAGGCTCAATTTTAATAATGTTTCTCTCATATCTTTCAGCTCATTATTAATATAGAATTCACACAGGCAATTAAATTGCATTCCCTACGACTCATGGGGCCACCAGATAAAGGCCCGAAGACGGTCAAAGTATTCCAGAACTTACCCAATACGCTCGACTTTGACTCGGCGGACAGGAACGAGCCAACACAGACAGTAGAGTAAGTGAACTATGACACTGGAAAAACCTTAAAATTATATTAATTTAAATAATGTTTCTCTCATATCGGCAATTAAATTTCATCCCTACGATAAAGGTCCTAAGACAGTCAAAGTATTCCAGAACCTGCCCAATACACTCGACTTTGACTTGGCGGACAGGAACAAACCCACACAGACAGTAGAGTAAGTGAACTGTGACACTGGAAAAACACAAAAATTATAATTCTCTCATATCGGCAATTAAATTGCATTCCCTACGATAAAGGACCTCAGACGGTCAAAGTATTCCAGAACTTACCCAATACGCTCGACTTTGACTCGGCGGACAGGAACGAACCCACACAGACAATAGAGTAAGTGAACTGTGACATTTGAAAAAAAAAAAAATATATATTAATTCTAATAATGTTTCTGTCATATCAGCAATTAAATTGCATTCCCTACGATAAAGGCCCTAAGATGGCCAAAGTATTCGAGAAACTGCTCAATACGCTCAACTTTGACTCGGCAGACAGGAACGAACCCACACAGACAATAGAGTAAGTGAACTGTGACGCTAGGAAAATGTGTCAGTCAGGTTTCCGACTAGGTCTGACACAATGCAGCCTCTAAAGTCACAGATTTTTAGCTCACATGAGCCTAACCACCTGAGCCGTTAGGCTCACAAGGTGAGCTTATAGGATGGCCATGATCCGGCGTCCGTCCGTCCATCCACAATTTCAAAGATCTTCTCCTCTGAAACCGCTTGGCCAATCAAAGCCAAATTTTACATGAAGCATCTATAGGAAGGGGGAACAAATGTATATATAAACAATCCAGGTCACATGACCAAGATGGCCGCCACGCCCATATATGGTAAAAACCCTTCAAAAATCTTCATCTCCAGAACCGGTGAACCGATTTCAATGAAACTTGGCATGGAGTATCTATGACTCAAGTTCTACAATGTATATATAAATCATGACCCTGCAATGACCTTGACCTATTTTACTGCGAGGTCAATTTTGGAAACATTGGCTTTTACATGTAAAAAAGTGAAAACTATGGATTTTTTGAAAACTATTGCAGCCTGAGACCTGAAAAGTGGTACATGAGTGGTACATGCCAACATCTTATGGATAAGATGAAGGTATATGATTAATTTAGGTCAAGGTCATCTCTTGACCTTATCCAGTCTGTCATCCATACAAACTTTTCAAAGATCTTCTTCTCTGAAACCACATGGCCAATCAAAGCCAAATTTTATATGAAGCATCTATAGGAATTGGGAACCAATGTATATATAAATAATCCAGGTCACATGACCAAGATGGCTGCCATGCCCATATAGGGTAAAAACCTTTCAAAAATCTTTTTCTCCAGAACTGGTGAACCGATTTCAACAAAACGTTTCATGAAGTATGGATGACTCAAGTACTACGATGTGAATATGAATCATGACCCTGTGATGACCTTGACCTATTTTATGGCAAGGTCAACATAGGTCGCCAATGCATTTGAATGGGGAAAACTTTTAAAATATCATTTAAAGTGAAAGTCTTGCAGAAAATGGGCATTAGGACTGAAATATTAATGATTCTGAAAAAATTTGGGCCCCAGGGGCTCATCTGCCCCCACCCCGGGGCATTATACATGTATATTACCATAATATTCAAACATCTTCTCCTCTGAAACCGCTAGGCCAATCAAAGCCAAATTTCATGTGAAGCATCTATAGAATGGGCGTATCAATGTGTATATAAATAATGTAGGTCACCTGACCAAGATGGCTGCCATGCCCATATATGGTAAAAACCCTTGAAAAATCTTCTCCGGAACCGGTTGACTGATTCCAAGGAAACTTGGCATGAAGCATTGATGGCTCAAGTACTACAATGTGTATATAAATCATGTCCCTGTGGTGACCTTGACCTATTTTACGACAAGGTCAACATAGGTCACCAATGCGTTTGGAGAAAACTTTTAAAAAGTCATTTGAGGTGAAAATCTTGCAGGAAATGGGTAGTAGGACTGAACATTAATGATTCTCAAAGAAATTGGACCCAAGGGCTCATATGCCACCACCCTGGGGCATTATACATGTATATTACCATAATATTCAAACATCTTCTCCTCTGACACTTCTTGGCCAATTTCAACCAAATTTTACTTGAAGCATCTATAGGATGGGGGAACCAATGTATATATTAATAATCTAGGTCACATGACCAAGATGGCCACCATGCCCATATATGGTAAAAACCCTTCAAAAATCATTTTCTCTGAAACCAATGGACTGATTTCAATGAAACTTGGCGTGAAGCATTGATGGCTAAAGTACTACAATGTTATACAAATCATGACCCTGTGATGACCTTGACCTAGTTTATGGCAAGGTCAACATGGGTTGCCTATGCATTTGAATGGGGGAAAACTGTTAAAATGCCATTTGAAGGGGAAAACCAGCGGGAAATTGGCAAATGGATAGAATATTGATTATTCTGAAAAAAGAAAATGGCCCAAGGGCTTCATCTGCCCCTGCACTGGGGTTAAATACCATAGTATTCAAACTTGTTTATTGGTATATGCAACAGATCTCAGGTGAGCATTTACAGGACCATTGGTCCTCTGGTTTATTTTTTTTTTTTGCCCAAAATTTTTTTTTTCAAAATAAGTTCAAGCACGACCTTTGCTGCCTATGCATTATTTGCGCAGTGAGTGGACAAAAGTTTTGGAAATTTGCTGGGGAAAATGTCCTGTTTAAGTCTTTCGAGTGTTTTTTTGTAAAATTTGGATTTTGCACTTATAGGCTAGGCAGGCAATTGTCTTTAGCATGTTGCATCAGTGACTAGAGAACTACAATGTATGTATAAATAATGACCCTGTGATGACCTTGACCTATTTTATGGCAAGTTCACCATAGGTTGTCTATGCATTTGAATAGGGACAAATCTAAAAATGTCATTTGAAGGGGAAATCTAGCAGGAAATCATGGGCAGATGGAATGGAGATACATGTACTTGCTTCTGAAAAAATGTTGAACCCAAGTGTTTGTCTACCCCTGCCATTACGAAAACTTGCCCATGCAATAAACAGAGATTTTTTTAGCTTCAAAAATTGAACATTTTCAGCTGAAAACTTTTGATATTTTTCTTATTTTTGCTCAAAACATAGATTGTGGGTATACATTAGAACCGCCTCGCCGAGGCGGTTCTAATGAGTACCCACAATCTATGTTTTGGAGCAAAAATAAGAAAAATAGGTATACCCCTGCATACCCCAGTTTTGCTATATAAAAGTGGGGTTTAAGGGGTATACATTTCACGGACATGATTTCCTGATGCCTGGGGCTGTATATTATATATATACTCAACAAAAAAAGTTAAGGAAAATGTGTTTGGGGACCTATAACACAAGAAATGTTATATTTCATAAAATGTGAACTCCATATTATTATGAAGTGTCTTTTTATCTTTCAAATGAGGGCTTATTTTAGAAGATAGCACTTACAGAAGCTTTAAAAATTAATGTCAAAGTTGACTGGTCGCACCTCCATGTTTCACAAAATAACCATATTGTTTGATTTGGGTATCAATTGTCACTGGAACTTTATCGCACAATAACCTGTCTACATAGACACATTTTCTCATGTACAGCTGGAGAGTGTACACACTGAGATGAGCAGACCTGTTGTAAAGCATTTTCAGCACCAGTACCATTGTTGGTACCAGGAGGATAATGTCAGATGAAATCATCTCAGTATCACCATAGATTACCTACGTGGGAACAACGTTGAGGTCAAGGGTTAGGCAACCCACCCACCAGATATACCTCCGGCTTAACAAGTTTTACACATTCTAAGACAACATGATATGGTCTGGTGTGGAATACTGGTGCCAAAAACACTCCAGGCTTTCGCTGTGGTGCTTCAGGAGGAAAGGAGACTGAATTTCTCAGCACAAAATTTGGCATATTGTTGGACAGATTAACGAAATTGTGGGTTGGCTGTTGTGCTTTGCAGCCTGATATTGCCATCTAGGGAATGATGCTTATGCAGGAAAAGCAGTATGACATGCCTCAACATCTTGTGGTATGCCCTGATCTGTTGTCACGAGAAAACTTGTCTTCAAAGTCTATGCTTTTAAGGCAAGAGTCTACATTGACACTTTTTACTCAAACCAAACAATATTGCAGTTTTGTGAAAACTGGATTGATGACTAGTCAACTTTGATATTGTTTTTCCCAGCCACTGCTGATGATACAAGTTCAAACGAGGCCTCATTGGAAAGATAAAAAGTCACTTTATAGCATAATTAAGTTTGAATTTCTAACTCTTTACTAGATTTATTGCAATAAGCACTTGAACACATTTTCCTTAACTTTTTTGTTGAGTATATTACCATAAAAGTAGATGTCAGGTGAGCATTTACATGTATTTGTCCTCTGGTTTCAAAATGATGCCAAACATGGCCATTGCAAGCAACTTTGAATCAGACACTGCCATTGGACTAAATATGACAGGAAGATTTGATTCAGACTGAATGTCATCTTAAATGTGGATTTTCAGAAAAATGACCAAAATTTACAATTTTCCAAAAAAAAAAAAAAAAAAAAAAAAAAAAAAAAAAAGAAGAAGAAGAAGAAGAAAATGCCTATGCATCTCAGCAGTACAGTACCTGTATTAAATTTCTTGTAAACAGAATTTAGGGACTCAAATTGTGCAAAACCAGCTGACAATTGGTATCTTTCTTACATGCCATTAAATGTGGGTCAAAGTTAAGACACATTTTATTGCAGTATATGGAAAATAATGCTGTGTTCCTTTAGATATTTTCAGCAGTGTAATGGTATAACACACATCCATTTTTTTTACAGATTAACAGAAGATGATCTGAAAGAGAACAGTGTAATTCAACTCCGATTTGTGAAGTTCCAAAATGTTACAAGTATAACTGTAAGTACATAATTGACCGATGGTGGCCCTTGTGGCCAAGTGGTCAAGAGCGCTGTTTCTTAATCACTGTATCATCTCACCACTGTGTCTGGTGTGGGTTGGAGCCCTACACTGGCCCCATGTGAGACAAGCCAAGTTCTGCTTGCAGGTTTGTCAGATGGATTTTCTCGGCGTTCCCCTGTTTTTGCCCAACCTACTGACTGGCCTGTCTCATATGAGCTGAAATAATCTTGAAAGGGACGTAAAACTGAATAAAAAAATATTAATGATAATTGACCTCTGTAGCACATAGGCTGTGAGGTACATATGACTGATAGTATTTCATTACAAAAATATGCCCATATACATTTTAAAGAAATGGAAATTTTTCAGGTTTAAAATGATTGAAATTTTTTTATCCTGGCTCAAAACATTGATTATGGGGTTCTTACGAGTACCCACAATGTATGTTTTGGATCAAAAATAAGAAAAACAGGCCTACCCCTGCAAACCCTTTATTTTCTATATATAACAAGAACTTCGCGGAGGTCGATATCGCACCTGCATCGGGCAAAATAACTAAAAACATGAAATATAGGTCCAGAGCACCAGGTTAAGGTGTGTTCTGAAAGGGTATGTGAAGGACATTTACTATGCAAGCTTTCACACTCGCAGCTATCACTGATGCAGAAAAAAACAAACTTCGACATAAATATATAACAAAGTCATGCTTGAAGGGTATGTCAAGGACAATTACTATGCAAGGTTTCACGCTCACAGCTATTACTGATGCAGAGAAAACCAAACTTCGACGTAAAAATTAACAAAGTCAGTGGACCGTGAAATATAGGTCAAGGTCAGCGGGTCAAGGTGCGTGCTTGAAGGGTATGTCAAGGACAATTACTATGCAAGGTTTCATGCTCTCAACTATTACTGATGCAGAGAAAACCAAACTTCGACGTAAAAATTAACAAAGTCAATGGACCGTGAAATATAGGTCAAGGTCAGCGGGTCAAGGTGCGTGCTTGCAGGGTATGTCAAGGACAATTACTATGCAAGGTTTCAGACTCGCAGCTATCACTGATGTCGAGAAAACCAAACTTCGACGTAAAAATTTTCAAAGTCAGTGGACCGTAAAATATAGGTCAAGGGTACTGTGTCAAGGTGCGTGCTTGAACGGTATGTCAAGGACAATTAATATGCAAGGTTTCAGACCCGCAGCTATCACTGATGTCGAGAAAACTGAACTTTGACGTAAATGTTGACGGACGAACGAATGGACGAACGAACGAACGAAGAACGTACGGACGGACGGAAATTTGAACTCCTATATCGCACCCTGCTATAAGCAGGTGCGATAAAAAGGGGAATCAAGGGGGTATACTTTTCATGGACATGTTTTCATGATGGAGTCAATTTAGATCACATTTTCAAGGCCAAGCTTTTGGTGTAGGTACACCTAATATGGAATAATCTGATTTTGCTTCAAGGCTGAATTTACATTACGAAAACTTGCCAATGCAATATAGTTACAGTGATTTCTAAAGTTGTAAAAAATGAACATTTTCTATATTTTTCTTTTTTTTGCTCAAAACATAGATTGTGGGTACAAACATAGATTGAGGGTACCCACAATCTAAAACAACATAGATTGTGGGTACCCACAATCTATGTTTTAGATCATAAATAAGAAAAGTAGGTATACCCCTGCATACCCCAGTTTTACTATATATAATTGTGGGGTTTGAGGGGGTATACTTTACATGGACATGTTTTCCTGATGATTTCATCATTTTTCTCTGGCATGGAAGAGTGCAATTTAATAAACATTGGGAAAGGTGAATAATTATGTACTTTTTGTGAAATATTTTGCATGTACTAAATGGTCAATGTTTCACCATTGGACATTCAAAAATTGAATAAAAACTTGCTTTTTTGTTTGTCTTTGCATCAGGAATACATGTGCGTGAAATAGATATCTCCTTAAACCCAATATTCATATAGTAAAACTGGGTTTTGTAGGGGTATGCATTTTCCCTTGCTTTGGATCCAAAATATAGATTGTGGGTACTTGTTAGAACTGCCTCGGTGAGGCCGTACTAAATTGTACCAACAATCTATGTTTTTAGCAAACATATTGAAAACATCAAAACTTTTCCAATGAAAATTGTAATTCTTACTGCAAAAACATCTCTGTATATTGCATTGGGCAAGTTCTCGTACTGGACTGAAGTTCATTTGTCTATCAGTAATGAGACAGACCATTGTTATTTCTTGAATAAAGTTCAAGTACTAGTGTGTTGAGAAATAAGATGATGTGAGCTATGAAATCGGATTATAGTTAGAATGAGGTGCGTGCACAATTTCAAACTGGCTGGTCCTCACCCAACTGCGCCGAGAGTCTACTGGACTAGGGGTTTGCAGCAAAATTCTGACAAAAAGGATGCATGAATTTGTCCCTTGTTTCAGTTATTTATCAAAGATAACCAGAGTGGTGAAGAAGTGACACAGTTGGATTACCTTGGTTTTATAGGCACACCTGTGAGCACAACAAATATGGCCGACTTTAAACGGGTAAGTTAGTTGGAATACTTTGGTTTTCATTGACACAGTTGGATTACCTTGGTTTTATAAGCACACCTGTAAGCACAACAAATATGGCTGACTTTAAACGGGTAAGTTGGTTGGAATACTTTGGTTTTCATTGACACAGCTGGATTACCTTGGTTTAATAGGCACACCTGTAAGCACAACAAATATGGCCGACCTTTAAATGGGTAAGTTAGCTGGAATACTTTGGTTTTATAAGTGCGTCTTCCTTCAATACAAATATTGCCAACGGATGAGTTAGATGTTGTTTTTGTTTTATACTGGTAAACATATGAGCCGCATCGTGAGAAAACGGGATTATTGCCTATGCGAAAACAAAGGCGCAGATCAGCTTCGCAGTAACTGCGAAGCTGATCAGCGCCTTTGTTTTCGCTACTCGGATAGTACAATTCCTCTTCTACTTAAATCCAAAATTTCAAGCTTCTAGCTCTTTTCTGAGCTTGTACAGGCCGGTTTGTGTCGGACCTGGTCGGAAACCCCGAAGACCGGTTTTCTCGCGTTGCGGCTCATATCATGTCAAAAAGTATGTCTGACATAAAACAATTAAGTTGGATTACTTTGGTTTTAGGGGAGTTCGGTGGCAAAGTGGTAGAGCCTCAGACTCCAAATCAAATGGTCCTGGGTTCGAAACTGTGTTGTGTCCTTGAACAAGACACATTAACTCCCTACAGCTTTGGTTAAACCCAGGAAGAGATGGCTCCGCCCAGACATGACTGAAAAATTGTTGACTGGGACGTTAAGCCTCAATACAAACAAAATTTACACTAGATAGGCACACTAGATAGCACAACAGATATGGCTGAATTAACAGATATGGCTGAATAAACAGATATGGCTGAATTAACAGATATGGCTGAATTTTAACGGGTTAGTTGGAGAACTACAGCCATACTGAAATATACATGCAGAATAGTAATGTGAAAATGCATAGATGTACACAGTACAATGGTGCTTTAGTCAGGATTAGGTTTAATAGCATATGCATCTAATTAGTAACATGAAGTAATTGTTTCAAATTATTTGTGGATAAGTGCTTCACAAGTTTCATAATCACTGGCAGTTCAAGATCAGGCCCCAAGGTTATAGAACTTTTTTCAAGCTCAGTTCAGCTGAGCATGAAATTTCAACTGCTGATAAATGCTGAAGTAGTCAAAAATAGTAGAAAATTCAGGTTCAAAACTCAAAAACTAGTAATTTTATAATCCTGCTTATTTATCAGCAGGATAAATTTTAGTCTCAGCTGAGTTGAGCATGAAAAAAGTTTTATAACCTCAAGGCCAGTTCTTTAAACTGTTCCTCAGAGACAATATATATATTTTTTTTAATCTAAAGTAGATTAAATGTCCAAAATACTATATATAAATAGAATGCTTTGTTTTATTTTAGGTCGCAGGAAAGAAAGGAGAAAGCCACTGACAGAAGAAAATAGAGTTTTTCCTACTATTACATCAAGTGACTTCAGCTTCTTGATTCAGTATTTGCACAGCTGATCAGCACTTTTGTTTTCACAACACAGATAGAACAATTCCTCTTCTACTTACAACCAAAATTTTAGGCGTCTAGCCTAATTCTGCCTTATTCATAAAAAATGGGTTAAATGAGAAAATCATTTAGTCCGTGGCAGTTACAATGTATCAAGGAGGTTCAAATTGAAAAAGTAATATGTACCGGCTGGTGGGAAAACCAACAATGTGGTTTCCGAACAGGTCGGACACAAACTGACCTGTACAAGCACAGACAAGAGAAGGAAGCTTCAAATTACGGATTTAAGTAGAAGAGGAATTGTACTATCTTAGTAGCGAAAACAAAGGCACTGATCAGCTTCCCAGTTACTGCAAAACTGATCTGCGCCTTTGTTTTCGCCTATGCAGATTGTTGGTTTTCCCATGCAATGGCTCATATCTTTTAGATGCATATTATACCCAGTGATCGCCATTATGAAAAATTGGATTATTGCCTATCTAAAACAAAGGAGCTGATAAGCTGTGTAACGCCTTTGTTTTTCGCTAAACATCTAGTACCATCCCTCTTCTTAAATCTGAAAACAAAAGCTTCCAGCGCTCTTCTGTGACTGTACAGGCTGGTTTGTGTCAACCTTGTTGGAAACCCGGAAGATTGGTTTTCTCACGTCGGGGCTCCAATAATGGTTATCGATGAATTGAGCCACCTCATGGGAAAACCAACCTGCATATGCAAAGCTGAAGGTGCAGATCAGCTTCGCAGTTACTGTGAAGCTGATCAGCGCCTTTGATTTTGCTACACAGATAGTACAATTCCTCTTCCTTTCTAAATCCAATATTTACAGCCTCTAGCCATCTTCTGAGCTTGTACAGCTCGGTTTGTGTCTTACCTTTTCGGAAACCACACTGTAGGTTTTCCCATGAATTTAATTTAAGTTTTATTTAAACTTAAGAATGTAAAAGGTGATGTTTTAATACTTAATTAAATGCAAAGAAAGATTAATTATTATGTGTTTTATATTGCTTTTAATCCGTATGTTATGTTTGTCATTATTAGCCAACCTGGGCCTTGTCTCACCAGGGGAACTTGGGGTATACCCATGACATCAGGAAAACATGTCCATGAAAAGTATATCCCATTGAACCCACTTTTGTATAGAAAATCTGGCGTTTGCCCGGGTATACCTATTTTTAGCTCACCTGAGCCGTTCGGCTCACAAGGTGAGCTAATAGTATACCCATGCTCCGTCGTCCGTTGTCATTGTCTTGGTGGTCGTTGTCGTTGTTCACACTTTTAAAAGATCTCTTCTGAAACCCCTTGTCCAATTAATGCAAAACTTCATGTGGAGCATCGGAAGGGGGAACTAAAGTTTGTATAAATGGTCCAGGTCACATGACCAAGATGGCCGCCATGTCCATATAAAAAGTTGGTACATACATACAACTTATTGAGTTTATGAAGTCCTATGAGTATTGGAGGTCAAGGTCATCTCTTGACCTTGGCCATAGGTCATTTACATATTTATTTTAAAACTTAATTTTCTCAGGGACCACTTCACCAATCAAAGCCAAATTGTATATGTGGTACCCTTAGGAAGGGGGAATCAAAGTTTGTATTAATGGTCTAGGTCACATGACCAAGATGGCTGCCATGCCCATATATGGTAAAAACCTTAAAAAATCTTCTTCTCTGCAACTGCTGGACCGATTTCAATAAAACTTGGTATGTAGCATTGGTGCTTCTGGCCCATCGTTGTTTATATAAATCATGACCTTGGGTTGACTTTGACCTATTATATGGCAAGGTCAACATTGGTCACATAGGCTTCTCAATGGAAAACATTGGATTTTTCAGGAAGTTTTGTGGCCTGTGACCTGAAAGTTGGCACATACATACAACATATTGAGTTAATGAAGTCCTATGTGTATTTAAGGTCAAGGTCATCTCCTTACATTGGCCAAAGGTCATTTACATATTAAATTTAAAACTTAATTTTCTCAGAAACCAATTCACCAATCAAAGTCAATATTTATTGACTGATTTTCTTCAAACTTTGTGCAGGAGTTCATATCAGAAAGGAGTGGTCTGGGATTGAAGATGGGTAAGTTTTGTCAATAAGTACAGAGTTATGGACCTTGATTTACATCAAAATTTTGTTTCCTACCTCTATCTTGAACATTTATCAACCAAGTTATTTCAAACTTTGTATAAGAGTTTGTATCATGAAGGGGCTGTTTGGAATTAAAGATGGGTAAATTTAATGAAATAAGTACAGAATTGTGGTCCTTGATTTATGTCGAAATTTCGTTTCCTGCCTCTGTTTTGTGCATTTATCGACCAATTATCTTCAAACTTTGTATAAAAGTTCATATGAGGAAGAAGTGGTTTGGAATTGAAGATGGGTAATTTGTATCAAATACGTACAGAGTTATGGTCCATCATTTATGACAAAATTTTGTTCTGCTCTTGAGAATTTATTGACAAAGAATATTCTGTGCATTAGCACCGCGTCCAATCGGAACGCCGGATGAACGGTCGAAACGCCGGATCTGCCGTGTTTTAACTCCGGATTGCGGTAGTTTCTGTTGGATTCGCCGCCATTTTCGAAGGAAATTTTTTCGACCAGGTAACAAAAACATTTATTCTAAATATTAAAAGAGTTTATGTCAACGTAAGCACTAGCCTGTTCGGATCTACATACATGTCTCTAACCGCCGATTGTTCTGCTAATGCATAAGCTTCGCTGGGATAAGCAAACATTCGAGGAGATTTTTGTTTTAAATGTTCGGCCATACGCTAAAATAGTGGGAAGGAAGATTCCTTTCGCGAAAGGAAGATTTTTGTACGAAAGGAACATTTTATCATTCTCGCCATTGACATCTGACATTTTATTGTATTGTTATAGATTTTGTAATAAAATGATATCAAGTAAAATGTGAAGAAAAGTTATTTGGTGCAAAAAGAGGAACTTATAAATAAAGTTTACTAAATTTAGGCGATGAAAGGAAGATTTGCCTTCGAAAGGAACGCTAAATAGTATTATCATCATCGCTGCCTATCAGCTTTTTTGTCTTTTAATACGTTAAACAATAAAATAAGAAAATAAAGCAAAATACAATTTTACTATTAACAAAATTTGGTCGTAATGGATGACAGCAAATGAAATTTGACACAAGCCGCACTGGCGAAAGGAAGGTTTTTCACTACGAAAGGAACATTCATCGCTGCCTTAATGTTTTATAACGTCAATTTAAAGTGAAATGAGTGTCATACAAAAGCTATTACCTATTTCCTTTAACCGTTTAAAACTTAAAACATGCACAATTATAGCCAATGAGTTCAAAATTTTGAAGTAATATCTTCCTTTCGTGTGAAAATCTTCCTTTCGCGAAAGGAACGTTCCTTTCGCTATATAGTCATACCGGTGGGAAGCGGGTCAACTCGGCCTGAAACCAACTCGGCCCGTGAATCAACTCGGCCCGGTCAACTCGGCCTCTTATATTTCCTATTACAGTTGGGATATGAACGTGAATGATGCTTCTAAATTTTGAATACTAATTTCTAGGTTGATACATTCCGGAAACGTACACAGAAAATGTAGAATGACAATACTTTTAGTACTACAAACAGATCAACAATCTCTTTATTGAGCCAATGCAAAAGGCACATAGTGCGTGAACTGTCTATTGGGTGACGAGCATGCAAGTTAATCAGTTATAATTTGAGGCGTGGTTACTGAATGCAGCGGTAGGCCTATATGTATATTCAATGGTATGATTAACATAAATTAATTCACATGTATATTATGGAAGAAACGGGCGAAATAATTGGTTTTAAATAAGAATTGTATACAAGCATAGCCTCATACCTGTTCCACTTGCTTTAAACATTGCTATATATACATGAGACGGCGTACGAAACTTCAAATAAGAACTGGTTTTGGTAAATAAAAAATTCTGGCGAGGAAGTTCTGTTGAAGTGTAGAGGGTTCCGTGGGACGTGTTTGTCCATATACGATTTTTCTAACCTGTATACCACATTGCTACATAATCTGATTAAAGAAAAACTACTCGATTTGATAGAACATTAAAGAACTATGGTTCACTTTATTTGGCTTTTAATGACAGAAAGTTTTTTTACTCCCTCTGCCCAAAGTCGATTTACACTTTGGTCAAGCCAGAATGTGTGGGACGCCTTACCCTATCTCCTGGATAAGATTTATATTAGATTTGGAACCAAGTTATACAGACAAATTGTTGGAATATTGCGACCCTCTCTTATCTAATTTATTTTTATAAATGAGATTTCATGGATTCTCTTGACCATGACAATCAAGCTGGTTATCGAGGCTTTTAATTCGACTTCCAGGTACCTCGATGACTTTTTGAACGTTGACAGTCCTCATTTTGAAGGCATGGTCAATCAAATTTATCCACCTGAACTACGGTTGAATATAGCCAACACAACATATACCTAAGCGCCATTTTTAGATTTGCATCGGATTTGTTTCTTCTATAATCGCGATGACTTCGATTTTGATATAGTAAAATATGAGTGCATTCCTTTACCGGAATGGACAGAATTACCGGAATGGACTACCGAAATGGACATTTATCTGCAGTATTGAGTACTTTGAATGCATTTTATATACACTTTAAACTTACTTTTTAAGTTATATAAATAGTTTGGATAAGATAAATTTCATGTAGTGCCTAAGTATAGCAAAATTTGCTCACCATGATGGTTTAGGGCAGCTCAGTAGGGGTGGGGTCTAGGGTGCGGTTATAGCTCAGAGGTTCCTTTGATATTTGATATAATAGACATCTCAAGGGTTATTCTACGTCATAGGTGCAAATAGAAATAGAAATGAGTATAACGTGCTGGCACTGTGACAGAACCCAAAGCGTATGTGAGCACATGAGGTAGGCTTCAACGGTTCTACCCCATCGCAAGGAACACAAAATTGCGGTACTTAAACCACACAGTCCTTTGACTAACCCTAGACTGTGCATATTCTAGGCCCCACTGTCATTAAAAACTAAATGAAAATTACCCCAGGACACCGGTAGTCCATTCCGGTAATCAAGCCCATTCCGGTAAAGGAACGCACCGGTAAAATATCCTTTTTTAGATGGGGACGTTCCTCGCAGTGCTTCTTATGGTGTATACATTTCGCTAGGGTCTGCAATAATGTTGTGGACGTCAATGCGCGAAATAAATGGTTAACTGCCAAACTTCTCCAGCAGGGCTATCGGTATCATTAACTTCGAAAAACATTTTCTAAATTTTATCGCAGACACTATGAATTGATTTCCAAATTTAATATTTGGATAAAGACGCTTTTACGTGATGGCCTTTTAGAACCAGAATTTTATGGTGACTTGGTTTATATATTTAAGAAACTTATTGGAAGGGATGATCTTGTTTTTCAGTACAGATCAATCATTTCACGTTACAGACGTATAGGGTATAATTTAAATGTTATGTGACAGTCTGCATGCTTAGTTTTTAACCCAATCATGGTTGATAACTATGCTGTCTTCTTTAATTGCACACCGGTGGATCGGGCGTCAGACTCTATGATGGCCCTGACTTAAAGCTATTCATTTTAGTTGGTTGGGGCCGGAGCTTCTTGTCTATTGCTTGACCCACCGGAGTTCAACTGGTGTTTCTCTTTTGCTCTGGATTTTCGGTAAGTTATTGGGCACCTAAGACTAAGATCCTTTAAGAGCAACGACCATATTAAATCCGTCTTATTTGTCCTACTTTGAAATCAATGAGTCATTTAGATATTTTTGTGAGGTTCTAAATAGTTTAAAGATAAGAACGAAAACAAAGAAAGACAGTATGAACTGTTTTACATTTACGCCTGGTGAACGAACCCAAAATGAGATATATGTACATTGTGTTTTCAGTTCTGGTATTTGGTAAGTATTAAAATTATTCATCAGGAAAACATGTCCGTGAAATGTGTACCCCCTTAAACCCCACTTTTATATAGTGAAACTGGGGTATGCAGAGGTATACCAATTTTTCTCATTTTTGCTTCAAAACATAGATTGTGGGTACTCATTAGAACCACCTCGGCGAGGCGGTTCTAACGAGTACCCACAATCTATGTTTTGAGCAAAAGTAAGAGAAAAATATAAAAAAAAATTCTACCGATTTTTTTTTTTTTTCAATTTTTACAACTTAAAAAGTCGTGATTGAATACTGAATATCGTCGGTAGTAAAAATCTCGAATCGCATGCCCAGCACTTTGATGCAACATTAACGGCTAAAACACAATCAGGGTGGACATTTCACAAAATACATGTTATACGCCAGTATTTTGCCCTGATGCACTCCTAGAATGATGTTATTGTCATAGCTCAATTGGAAACTTCTCAAGCTTTCCAGTGATATATAATATGTGTGGGTTATTAGTAGCAGAACAGTTTACAGCCTAGTCAAATGGCTAAAATTTGGCCATTTTTGAGTGTTATAAAGTTTCACTTGAAAATTTCTATTATTTTACAAGACTCCAGCTATTATAATTTCATCTTTAGCCAATAAGTTTATGTCAGAAATTCAAAAGGAATACCTAAACTATTATCTGAGGTGATTAATACATTGGTACATGCCTTTGCATTAATTCCTAAGAGCTTTTCTTAAAAGTAGCCCTTTGTTATACATTTTGGCTTTTTTAATATCCCCAAATCAGGGGCTTCCAAACTTAATAAACTGCAAAATATATAATCACAAATGCCATATTAAGCATAAGATACTTTTTGAATTTCGATGGAAAAGCCCTAATTGAATAGAAAGTGATTATGGACTCTGCCAGATGCAATTTAGTAACATCATGTAAAATAGCGTGTCCGTAGCCCCCTATTTTCAAGCCCCTGTTAAAGTATGTTATCAATGCTTTATATAAACATGACCTTCACTTTGCGTTGCGGGTCCAGGGATTTAACGTTTTATAAGAAAAAAATTGTGGCTAGCTAAATGGTTTCATAAGATATCGCGGTAACTATGCTGTCCGTAGCCCTGTCGTGTCCGTAGCCCCCTATTTTTGTTGTTTGCTTAAAATGATCATTTTAAGCTTATCTCATTTTGTTTGGGTTTTAAACAAACAAGAACACCATTAAAAGTCATAAATGTACCAGCAGATATGAATATTACAATTTAATACTTATGACAAAACTGTATTAAAACAGATAGGGCTACGGACACGACACATTTTCATATTTGTCCATATGTTGAAAATTTTCAAAGATTTTTCAGATTAAATCTGTTATCTAACACCAAAAAGTGCCCTGAAAGTAAAAACTATCAATACAAGATAAATTGCATTAGCCAAAATGCATGTTATATTTTCAAATATTTAGGCCCGTAGGCCCTAAAGGCATAGGTATGGTGAAATTTTTGAAAGCCTGAAAACAAAATGAAAATTTCTGCATTTTCGCAACTACAAGATGTCTCTGAAAACAAATATGCCACCTAAATATGCCCCACTGAAAATTCATTTTTTGACAAAAGTGAAACCCAAATGTCCACCCTGATTGTGTTTTAGCCGTAAATCCAAGATTTTGCGAAACAAGTGAAACGGATTTTTAATGCTAAATTCCATGTCATGTGTGACGTATCTTGGCAAATTGACATGCGCAAACATGAAACTGGTTTCTTGCGTCAAGCAGGGTATGGGTAGCATCATAAAAAAAAAAAAAAAAAAAAAAAAAAAAAAAAAAAAATCGTCTTGAACATGTAAGAGCTGAAGCGATTTTTAGGATCTTTTTTTTTAAATTCCGATTTATGTGTGTTTTAGAGCGCAACCCACGTGTCTGACACATCGATTTTTGCGTCACAAAATCGAAATAAAGTTATCATGATTGTTCTTATTTTTATTTAACAGGTTTTGCACAAGTACAGTGCCAAGTGTGTCAGTGTAGCTGTCCTAATGGCTGGATAGCAAATCATGATAGCTGCTACTTGTTTGGCAATACAACTGGGATGAACCACTCGGACGCCGTGGTAAGTACCACATGCAAATCATGATAGCTGCTACTTGTTTGACAATACTACTGGGATGAACCACCCATACGCCGTGGTAAAAATACCACATGTAAATCATGATAGATGCTACTTGTTTCACAATACTACTGGGATGAACCACTCTGACGCCGTGGTAAGTACCACATGCAAATCATGATAGCTGCTACTTGTTTGACAAAACTACTGGGGTGAACCACTCACACGTCGTGGTAAGTACCACATGCAAATCATGATAGTTGCTACTTGTTTGGCAATACTACTGGGGTGAACCACTCGGACGCCGTGTTAAGTACCACATGCAAATCATGATAGATGCTACTTGTTTGGCAATACTACTGGGGTGAACCACTCAGACTTCGTGGTAAGTACCACATGCAAATCATGATAGTTGCTACTTGTATGGCAATACTACTGGGATGAACCACTCGGACGCCGTGGTAAGTACCACATACAAATCATGATAGCTGCTACTTGTTTGACAATACTACTGGGATGAACCACTCGGACGCCGTGGTAAGTACCACATGCATATCATGATAGCTGCTACTAGTTTGACAATACTACTGAGATGAACCACTCGGACGCCGTGGTAAGTACCACATACAAATCATGATAGCTGCTACTTGTTTGACAATACTACTGGGATGAACCACTCGGACGCCGATGTAAGTACCACATGCAAATCATGAGAGCTGCTACGTGTTTGGCAATACTACTGGGATGAACCACTCGGACGCCGTGGTAAGTACCACATACAAATCATGATAGATGCTACTTGTTTGACAATACTACTGGGATGAACCACTTAGATGTCGTGGTAAGTATCACATGCAAATCATGATAGATGCTACTTGTTTGACAATACTAATGGGATGAACCATTCAGACGTCGTGGTAAGTACCAAATGTAAATCATGATAGCTGCTACTTGTTTGGCAATACTACTGGGATGAACCACTCTGACACCGTGGTAAGTATCACATGCAAATCATGATAGTAGCTACTTGTTTGACAATACTACTGGGGTGAACCACTCAGACGCCGTGGTAAGTACCACATACAAATCATGATAGCTGCTACTTGTTTGACAATACTACTGGGATGAACCACTCGGACGCCGTGGTAAGTATCACATGCAAATCATGATAGCTGCTACTTGTTTGACAATACTACTGGGATGAACCACTCGGACGGCGTGGTCAGTACCACATACAAATCATGATAGCTGCTACTTGTTTGACAATACTACTGGGATGAACCACTCGGACGCCGTGGTAAGTACCACATACAAATCATGATAGCTGCTACTTGTTTGGCAATACTACTGGGATGAACCACTCTGACGCCGTGGTAAGTACCACATGCAAATCATGATAGCTGCTACTTGTTTCACAATACTACTGGGATGAACCACTCTGAAGCCGTGGTAAGTACCACATGCAAATCATGATAGCTGCTACTTGTTAGACAATACTACTGGGATGAACCACTCGGACGCCGTGGTGAGTATCACATGCAAATCATGATAGCTGCTACTTGTTTGGCAATACTACTGGGATGAACCACTCTGACGCCGTGGTAAGTGCCACATGCAAAGCATGATAGTTGCTACTTGTTTGGCAATACTACTGTGATGAACCACTCGGACGCCGTGGTAAGTGCCACATGCAAAGCATGATAGTTGCTACTTGTTTGGCAATACTACTGGCATGAACCACTCAAACGCCCTGGTAAGTACCACATGCAAATCATGATAGCTGCTACTTGTTTGGCAATACTACTGGGATGAACCACTCAGACACCGTGGTAAGTACCACATGCAAATCATGATAGCTGCTACTTGTTTGGCAATGCTACTGGGATGAACCACTCAGACGCCATGGTAAGTACCACATGCGAATCATGATAGCTGCTACTTGTTTGGCAATACTACTGGGATGAACCACTCGGACGCCGTGGTGAGTACCACATGCAAAATATGATAGCTGCTACTTGTTTGGCAATACTACTGGGATAAACCACTCGGACGCCGTGGTAAGTGCCACATGCAAAGCATGATAGTTGCTACTTGTTTGGCAATACTACTGGTATGAACCACTCAAACGCCCTGGTAAGTACCACATGCAAATCATGATAGCTGCTACTTGTTTGGCAATACTACTGGGATGAACCACTCAGACACCGTGGTAAGTATCACATGCAAATCATGATAGCTGCTACTTGTTTGGCAATACTACTGGGATGCACCACTCTAACGCCATGGTAAGTATCACATGCAAATCATGATAGCTGCTACTTGTTTGGCAATACTACTGGGATGAACCATTCAGACGCCGTGGTAAGTACCACATGCAAATCATGATAACTGCTACTTGTTTGGCAATACTACTGGGATGAACCACTCTGACGCCGTAGTACGTTTGTATATAAGCAATGATCCCGCCAAACTGCAAGTTTCGCATCTTTATATTTTCGGAAGATAACGTACTGAGCACAATTGCCGATCTTCAAAAACGACATGTTTATGTTGATACTGGTGGAATGACGAAACTGAAAAGTGTCCGCGTAGTTATACCACAATGGAGACATGGTATTAAAATCATACAACTCAAACATAAATTAATTATGTTTTTTTTTTTTTTTTTTTTTTTTTTCGTTGTAGATTCACATCAAAGAGTCATTATTTGAATATGAACAAAATGAATGTATTTGCCGGAATCAGGAAAAGTGGATCATTCATATTTATAATGGTTAATCCGTAAGTACCAAGATAAAAATCTATTAATTTTATAGTACTGTTTCAGCTATTCTGCCAAGGAAACCACGGATATTTGGTCCAGATAGAAACTGCGGACGAGAATACTTTTCTGAAGAACCATGTAAAGCAGATGACAGGTGAATACTTAGTTCTAACTACGAAAACTTGTCCATGCAATATACAGATTAAGGATAGAGTATACCATAATTGGTGAAATTTTGCTCATTTTTCAAAATCACTCTCATCAAACAAATCATTTAGCCACCTACATTATTCCAAAGGCTCAAATTCCCACAACAAGTTATAAGCTTAGAAAATTGACAAAATAAGAAAAATAACTGTAAACAGCTTGTTTAGTTTTGTTTTCAATTCAAAGTATGTTTATCAGTGCCAATAAAATTTACCCACGGTCAGTAAAAGTCTTTAGCACCCATTAGCAATGCCCCCCCCACCCTCCATGCTATTTATTGGTATGGAAGCTGGTTAACTGCACAGAGATAATGCGTCATATCACAAGAAATTCTTTGTAATTAAATGTTTTGTTTGAGTGTTTGACAAAAGGATAAACAGCCACACAAAAAGTTAAGATTTCAATCATTTTTTGAAAACAATAAGCATTCATTGTTGCCTGATCTACAACTGTTTTTATTTAAAGTGATGTTCCGGCTCCCATTTCGTACTGTCTATATCAAAATCTAACACCTTGACATGTACCAATTTAATTTCTATAGCTCATTCAATCATCTGCCAAGGTAATTACAGTCCCGTTTATTGCTCTTATCAGCAATCTCTCACAGCAGACATTATTTTGATCTCGATGATCTAACTGGTTGAAACAGCTGGATTTCAAGACCCTGGCTATCTGGATTCTGAACGCATGGCAGCACTATAGTGCTAAATGCTACTGGGGAAGAATACTGTGACTCCCAGAGGCTGACGTAAAAGTGCAGTGTTCAGTGTCCTGAGAAAACCTTCTTTACAAATACAAATATGCGAAAGACTTGTGCATAGCAGTAGTAAGGTGCAGATCAGTTGCATATATTGATCAGTACTTTTGATTTGAAAGTGAAATTTTAATTATGATATTATAATATAATTATTGCGTACTTGATTTAACAGCTTAGTTTTCTTGGGACCTGGCCTGAACCAGCGGCTGTAGATTTCCTCTAATCATATAGAATATTTAACATACATGATATCAATTAAATAAGGCTTTGGAATAATTTCTACATGATAAGTACTGCAAATATATTTAACATGTTTAAGTGACGGGCATCAAAGAGGAAAAAAAGAACTTCAACAAGGATAAATGTCATAAATGAATAAATGAATGAATAAATAAATAAATAAATAAATAATACTTAATGAGTAAAAACAATGTGTAGATCAGCCTCTTTGCCTATTTACCATATACCTTTATGAATACGCAAACCATGTGCATGTACCTGTTACGTGCCTACTGCAAATAATTCAACTATACTTTCACATAGCCAGGCTGGTTTGTGTCTTGCCTTGTTGAAACACTGGCTATTGGTTGTTGAATGGATTCATTGGAGCAGTCCGGTCCTTATGTACCTTTTTAACTCTGTTTATTTCCTTCGATCAACTGATTTTATATTGGAAAACCAATGTGCTGCCCAAGAAGATTTTATCAGATTACTCTGGAGATAAATGGCGGCCTGCTGTGGCATGTGAAAGTAATAAATTAATAGGCTAATTAAGCCAGTTAGAGAAAAACCTTTTAGACTGTTTGATTCCTGATGCATTTAACTAGCATTATAATCATACGAAAAAAAGTGGTGAATATTCACTTTAACTTTCAAAATCATGTTTTCTCACAACACCACTCAAATTCTGTGAAAAGTATAGTTGAGAAACCCTGTGCAGCTGATTTTGTTGGTTGTATATATGACTGCAATGAGCTGATCAATGTCCTTTCTTTGCGCATATAATACAATCATTATTTTATATTGCATTGTTTTGTTATGCAGTGGCTTTTATGTAAGCATACTTGTTGAATTTTCAAAGGTTCCGCCAATGGGGATATCGCCAATGGGGATATCGCCAATGGGGATATCGTATAGAAATGTGTTAGCCATCAGATAACAAAGAATCAAAGTAAATTGTTATTTCATTATGCATATTCACAGAGCCTTCTTTTATTATTGTTCCTGTTGTAAATGACCAGCTTATTACTAAGCCTTGGTAGATATGTTGGGGTGGGGGGGGGGTGGGGACGGTGCACTATTTGGTCGTTGTGTGAGGGTTAAAAAACTGGCCTCTGTAGCTGCCGAAGCTGGTTAGAGGCTTGACATTTAAATTGTAGCAAAAACAAAGACACTGTTCAACTGTGCAGTTATTGCACAGTTGCTGATCTACGGCTATGTTTTGGCATATTCTTCGTTACTTCTGGTTTTCTTATGACGCGGCTCAATGTATTTCTATAGCAGATTGAAAAGTGTTAATGGTCAGTCTTTGAATACCAGAGATAAAATGTTACGGTAATAATGTGTGGTCATTTACAACAGGAGCGATTAATAGCCTAACGGTTTGAGTGTTAGCTGATTGGCTAAGTATATAAATATTAATGAAGTTTTCATATTTTCTTTAGCAAAAGCCCGCCTTCAAATGCAAGGCTACCAAGGTTTGCTAACGTGGGATGTACTGACCAGAAATTTGTAAGCCCAAAAGCTGCCAATCATGAATAAATTTGCATTTGATTGATGGCATGAATTTTGTGGCTTTTTTGTAAACTAGACTTTGTGTTAGAACTGTCAACTTCAAAGCATCTCAATTCTTTTCTTCTCCATCCCAGTGAAATGAAATTTGGCACACATATTGTTTGAAGCCTTTTCTTCAAAAGGGTATCTCAGATTTTTTTTCTAGTTTGATTTGTTGCTGAGTAAATTGGAGTTTTGTTTAGGATGACCAATCAATTTTGTCACAGAAAATTTGAAATGTAATATCTCAGTTTCAAAGAACTTAAGCGGAAATCCCTGATACCGTTTTAATTATCTAGTGTTTTCACGGAAAAAGGAAAACGATATAGCAAAACATGTAGAAGATGAAACATCAAACATGATTTATGTCATTATTTTACTAAAGCTTTCTTCCAGCCTCAAATTCATAACTAACAATAAAACAAATTCATTCACCTTAAACTTCAAAATCTTGCCTTTAATTTGATATATAAAACAATGTCATTATGACTCACAATCACAATGAAATATGCGTTTGAATATGGTTACCCCCTAATGGTATACCCTATCCTTAACTTGACGCTGTAAGTAATAACTAAAATCAGTTAAAAAAAAAAAAAAAAAAAAAAAAAAAAAGAGCCAAATTTTTTGACGTCAAGTGTGGATCATTTGACGTAGCGTGACACGGTGTTGTTCATGGATTGCATATCAGTTCTATAGATTCATTAAAACTTTGAATCAGAAGTATAGATATAAGTACTTAATACGCACGCAATACGCGTATGAAATGCATAAATAGATTACAAAAATTAATACAAAATCAGGGTGTAGAATAATTTTTCCAAGCCTTGCGTTCCATTCGTGGGATATTGGACAACCTTAGATGTGACGGTGTCCATCGCAAAAATGCAACGATGATTTTAAATCACTCCTGATGCTTCTAAAATGAAATTAGACTGTCCCAAATGAAAATAATAGTCCATTTGGGAGAAATGTGTTTAGGGTAATCTATTGCTTTTTAGGAACACGGTACTGGATTGGGCTTGATGACATTCAAGTTGAGAACGTTTGGCGGTGGGGTGGAATCGGTCACGTGGCCAACTTCACCGACTGGATCCAGACCCCCTTACAACCTGACAATACGGGGGGTAATGAAGACTGTGCGGCGTTTGCTGAGAGATGGGGGTATCGCTGGAATGACTGGCCGTGTGATCAACACTTTAGGCCACTCTGTGAGAACCAGTAAGTATTACACTATGGGTGGGTGAAAATGGGTATAGCACGCTGGTAGCAGGGCGTGGTGTAGACATCCTTGCAACCTGAAAATACGAGAGGTAATGAAGACTGCGCGGCGTTTGCTGAGAGATGGGGGT
Organism: Rugalucina vietnamica; assembly: GCA_964017185.1. Lineage (NCBI taxonomy): Eukaryota > Metazoa > Mollusca > Bivalvia > Lucinida > Lucinidae > Rugalucina > Rugalucina vietnamica. The sequence continues at coordinate 31,003,096 of OZ024885.1, read as the reverse complement.
ATCGCTTGAACGATTGGCCGTGTGATCAAAACTTTAGGCTACTATGTGAGAACCAGTAGGTTGGGCGGCGGAGGGGCAGATCACCTACAACTTGACAATACTGGGGTACGAAAATTGGGCGACGTTTGCAGAAAAATTGGTTTGGGCTGGTTGTTGTTGTGACAATTTTATACGAGCAGTTTTATTAGTCCATACTATATATCTCTCTTTGAATGTTTTTATTGCTTCTAAAGGATCAAACCTTTATATTTCATTTATTAAAAATATCTCATGCTTTATTGTATTTATTGTGTAACGTATATATATTGCCGAGTTTGCCTAACTCATACACGTTTTATAATAATTTTTCACAAGTCTGATGATTTCAACAAACATTTATCGTATGACACTTTACCAGTATGAAGCTACTTGCTTGATTATTCTTAAAATGATTGGGTTTGATAAATTGAATTAACGATAATCACAGGGAATACTGGTACAACAATAACAATCAAAATCAATTCATTAAAGTTTGAACACACTGTTCTATGCCTAGTCTGATACTACCCGTTTCGTACACCTAGTATGAAACGACCTGCTTCACACCTCAGTATGAAACAAACAGGCGTCTCTGCAATGGTTAGCTTCAGCACAATGATACCGCCTGGACTGGCGAACCCTTAATTCTGAGCTTGCGCTGCAACTTAAAGCGTTCTCAGCCTTGTACCAACAGTACCAAACAGCACTAACCAGTATGAGACCACTAGCTAGTTTACTATTGAGAAATGTATGGAACCCGGTCGGCACTTGTGTGGTTGCTTAGGCCTATCAGATCGGAGGTTGCCCTGCCACTTAGATAGCCCATTTCGCCTTACAATAATCTACCAAAGTCCCAATGCCACCTCTCAATAAATAGCTTTTATTTCTTCGATGTGTACTCTCCAAAGTCTAGAGCCAGAATATCCGATCTGCGAGCAAAACGGTCCTTTTATACCCCAGGGGTGACGTCACAATCTTTGGGCGATTCGATTTCAAGACTAGTCCATTCTGTTATCGGGGCGTCAAGTGGCTACTTCGTTATACCTGGTTAATAAGCGCCTCGTGACGTTATCATTTTAATAAGCGTCTACCTGCTATTTTCAGATCGATGCCCAAATACACTAATTTTCCGTCAATTCAGTAAATTTCCAGTTAATAGAGACTAGGCATAGAACAAGCAATCAAAGATGATCATTTCCGTATAGAATTCATGTAAAAATACTAACCTAGAAAGAAATTACAACTGTTTTAAATTGATGAACGCTGATCAAATCTATTTTCGGTTTAAAAACAAGTAAAGCTTTTATCAAAATTTAGGTACTACGATTTACCGAACTAATTTTGTTACACTACCCACGCCTCCGGGTTTAAGCGTCCCGCTTAATCATACTATTATATCATGAATATTATCATCATCATCATCATCATTTTTTTTACCATTATAATTATGGGTTTGGGGTTTTGTATTTTGAAACAGATCATGAACAAATAAACACATATATGCTTTAATTGCATAAACAAGGTACTGCATTATCTATCTTGATAATGAAACGGTACTACCGATCATACTTTCTCTCCTAAGTCTTTAAACATTTATTATCCTTTAAGTTTTACACGTCCACATATTAAACTTCATAACTGATTCTTTCAGTTGAAAAACAAAATATAAAAATACTGCAGCTATCACTTCCTACAGTTTGAACACATCATGGATTCTAGAGAACACATACTTAGATCAGTAAAGGTTATGTTTCCTTAAACATAATCACACATGAATAAGGTGCTTTCCATATTAGTTCCTTTTGTGTCCCGATGTGATGTGACTGAAAAATTCCAGCCTATCGTGACACAGATAGCCACAAGCATTGCAACGTAGTGGGTTGTCCACAGCATGGATTCCTTGATGCATACATAGCATAAGTCTATCCACAAATATAAGCTCACAGTGCTCACAGCTGGCTTTCTCTACCTCCTTATCTGTCTGAGTTGCCTGATCTCGTCTGGTTGTTGGAGGACGTTCTTCACTAGCTTGGCTAGTCACTCCAGCAGAAGTGACAGCATCCACCTTCTTTTCCTTGGCAATGTGTGCAACTCTCCTTAATGGTGTATCTCTAAACATTGGTCTAGACACGACATTCTCCTCCGCTGATTGACCACTTTCAACACTCTGACTAGCCACTTTTGATGGTGCAGCTACCGGTCTGGGCAAACTTCGCTTCCGGACACACGGATCCTTTTCTACATCCCCTACTTCCACTTCTGGATCTGAGTCCCAGTCAGAGTGCCTTCCTGCTGCCTCTTTGCCATGCTCTCTCTTCATGTGCCTTTTCCTATACTCCTCCTTAATGAATGTCACCTTACAAATTCCACACTGGCTGAGCTGGTTCACCTTGGTCTTAGCACAGCCCACAACATGCTGTTCAAATGTCTGGCCCTCGGGTATGTCCTTCTTGCACACCGGACAGATCACCTTGCTCTCTGCCATTGGCTTTCTTGGCGTGGTCTTTGTGTTAACCATCAGCCGATGATCACACCTGAAAAGAGAAGAAACAAAATCTTTATACCACTCTGGTTTCCTTACCCTTCTACCTCTTGTGGTATACCTAGTCTCTTCTTCTTCTTCTGACTGATCCACACTTGGTGTTCTACCTGGTTCCTGCTCTTCTACATCTGCTTCTTCATCAGCAGTCTCAGCTGGAACCAGTATTTCTTCACCCCTTAAAATTTGACTCTTGACCTTGCTCATCCTTTCTGTATGAATTATTTGTAAAGCACCAGCCCTTCCACAATCAACCTCATACAGGACATCACACAGTTTTCTCTTTACCTCAAATGGACCTTTCCAATACCATGTGAACTTAGGTGAATGACCAGGCTTTTTTACTGGGAATAATACATACACCTTATCACCTTCGACATATGTTTCGTACGATAAGGAACTATCATGAAACTTCTTTTGCCTTAATATTGCCCTACCAGTGTGTGTCCTTACAAATTTATGTGCATTTTCCATTGCTTCTTGTAATTCCCACACATATTGATTTTCAGGTATAGATTTTACACTAGGGGGCATGTCATACATTATTTCCAACGGAGTTGTTGTTTCTCGCCCTAACATTAGTCTATTCGGGCTCATACCAGTAGTTTCATGTTCGGCTGCACGATAGGCCATCATTACCAATGGCAGCTGCTTATCCCAATTTCTGTGGTTTTCGTCTACGAAAGCACTGAGCATTGTACACAATGTGCGGTTGAAACGTTCAACCATGCCGTCCGATTCAGGATGATACGGCGTTGTTTGTGTTTTCTCAATTTGCAAGAGCCTACACATCTCCTTGAACAATTTGCTTACGAATTGTCTTCCTTGGTCTGAGTGTATCTTTGACGGTATACCGTACCTTGCTATGAATTCTTTCACCATTATTTCAGCCACTGTGGATGCTTCCATGTTCGGCATGGGATAACTTTCAGTCCATTTAGTGTAATAGTCAGCTACCACTAATATGTACTTATTTCCCTCTTCTGTATCGGGCAACTCCCCCAAAATATCGACAACTATTCTCTCTAATGGATACCCACTTCTAGCTATTTGCATCGGCGCTCGCCTTATCCTTCCAGGGCCTTTTCTTTTGCACATGTTTCACAGCCATTCACATAGGTCTGGACATCGTTTCGAAGGCCTGGCCAGTAGAACCGTTGTCTTATTCTCCCTAGGGTTTTCTTGATTCCAAGATGACCAGAGGCTTTGATGTCATGTGAATAGTTCAGTACTACCCTTCTCTGTTTTAGTGGAACTATAGTTTGCCAAAGTGTTTGACCCGTTTCCACTATGTCCCATTTTCTCACGAGCAGGTTGTCCTTGATAGCGAGTCTATCCCATTGTGTCCATAAGGATTTCAGGTAAAAGCTTCTGTCTTGAATATCCTTTAAATCAGGTCGTGCCCCTTCCTTTCCCCACTCTTTCACTATTGAAACATCATCATCCTCTTCCTGTGCTGTGATAAGGTCAAGAGGTTCACCATCTGTTCATGTTACCTGGCGAAGCTCTTCTATCCGAGAAACTACAGCACTTCTTTGCTTCCGTTTTCCTTTGCAGTTCAAACCACACTGTTTACACACTTGTCTGCTCAAACCATCAGCGTTGCTATGCAATCGGCCAGCTCTATGTTCTATCTTCATATCGTAAGATGATAGAATTTCCAACCACCTGGCTACCTGTCCTTCCGGGTTTTTGAAATTCATAATCCATCTTAGGGAACCATGGTCAGTACGTAAGGTGAACTTTTTCCCATACAGATAATGCCTAAAGTGCCTTACATAGTTTACTACTGCTAGCAGTTCTTTTCTGGTAACACAATACCGTCTTTCACACTTACTCAGCGTCTTGCTGGCATAAGCTATCACGTGTTCCTTTCCATCTATCTTCTGCGATAAAAACGCTGCAATCGCCACATCACTTGCGTCCGTGTCCAGGATAAACTCTTTTTCAAAATGCGGATGAGCGAGGATAGGTGCTTCCGTAAGTCTTTGCTTCAGATTTTCGAATGCCATCTTACACTCATCTGTCCATATAAATGCCTGACCCTTTTCTGTTAACCTATGTAATGGTTTCGCCACGTCCGAGAATCGATATATGAAGCGTCTGTAGTAGCTACATATCCCCAGGAACGAACGTACTTCTTTCACACATGTAGGTGTGGGCCAATTCTTTACAGCTTCAGTTTTCTTTGGGTCTGTCTTAATTCCGTCGGATGATACTACGTGTCCCAGGAATTCAACCTCGGTAGCAAAAAGATTGCATTTTCTGGCTTTTAGCTTCAAACCAGCTTTCTTGAATCGTTCGAACACTTCACTCAGATTTGCTACCATATCCTCAAACGATTTTCCAGTCACTATTATGTCATCCAAATAGATTAAACATATGTGCCAATGAAGGCCTGCAAGCACTGTTTCCATTAGTCGTTCGAAGGTCGCTGGCCCGTTACACAACCCAAATGGCATGGCTTTGAATTCGTACAACCCCCTTCGACTATTGAATGCTGTCTTCTCTCTATCACTGTCCGCCATTTCCACCTGCCAGTACCCGGAGTTCATGTCTAAACATGAAAACCACTGATTTCCAACCAGTTGATCCAACGATTCATCTATACGAGGCAGAGGATACGCGTCCTTGACAGTGACATCGTTTAACTTCCTATAGTCCACACAGAATCTCTGTGTTCCATCTTTCTTCTTCACAAGGACGATGCTGCTTGCCCAAGGACTTTTCGATGGCTGAATCACATCCTTGTCCAACATATCTTGTATCTGTGCATCAACCTCTTTATTCATGTTTACAGGCACACGCCTTGGAGGCTGCTTGATTGGTTGTGTCTGTCCTGTTGGTATCTTATGCTGAATAATACCTGTTCTTCCAAGATCTGCATCATTCTTTGAAAATACATCACCATACTTTGTAAGAAGTTTTGCCACTTGTTTTTGTTGTTCCTTACTTAACCCATGGACTGCTCGTTTATACAGGTCCTGCAAGTGGTCAGGAACTGCGTCTCTTTGTAACACATTCTCACTTGTATGCACTTTCCTTACTTCTGAAGCAGGACTTGCTGTCGCTACTTGAACACCGGGACTGATTGTTTGGGCTTCATTTGTAAGGTTCATAATTCTTAATGGCACTGTTTGTTTACCATGTATCAAACTCTTAGCAACGCACTGACCGTTCTCATAAACATTTATCGTTGGTTCTATCACACATAAGTCCTCCTTTAGAATGGCTTTGTCCGAAACCTTCCCTATTACTATCATTTCAGACCTTGCTGGTACTGTTACTGTTTCTGCCATAACAATTCTGTAACAACCAAGTTTTCCATGACAGTTAAGTTTAAATGCCTTATCTTTTAGAACCAAGCTATTTGTCTCAACATTTATGTGACCCCTTTCTTTCTTTAAGAAGTCTAGTCCCAAGATAATATCCGATTCAACATCAGCAACTATCACATTACATGAACAACGTGTACCATCAAAATCAAGAGTAACGGTTGTTGTACCTTCAATACTTAGAGGATTTCCTGATGCTGATACTATCTCTTTGTCGAACGCTTTCAACTTTGATCCCTGACCATCCATCATTTTCCAAGCTCTTGTAGATAATACAGAGAGTGTTGCTCCTGTATCGACTAAACAGTCAACCTCATATCCATTCAATTTTCCAGTTAAGTACAAGCCCGATCCTTGTAAATTCGACAAATTTACTTTATCATTTCCTTTCTTGTCAGAGCCACCCTTACCTCGTGTATCTTTGTTCTTTGGACAGTCATATCGAAGATGTTTTTCAGAGCCACAAAGATAGCACTTACGCTTTGTATTCTGTGGTGTGGAACCCCGTGTCGTGACGGAATCATGTCTCTTGCTATTTTGACTTTGATCATCACCACCAGCATACTTTTGCCTATTCTGTCTCGACAAATTTTCCAATGCCTTCTGGATTTCCATCATGGTCTTCTTTAATTCTTCATAATCATTTGGAGGATCTTTCTTTGATGAAGTTTCAGTGTTACCGACAGTCCGCATGAAACCATGTCCCTCATTATGCTTCTTCTCAGCCTTATTAAAAGCCTCAAGTTCGACCGCGTGTCTAACAGCCATATTCAAACTTGTTGGTCGAGCTTGTTTTATCCTGAGCCTCATGTCAGAGCTTATCAACGCATCGATAAACTACTCCTTCGCCAACGTTTCTCTTACATCTGAGGGTGCCGTTGGATAGGCCAAATTTGTCAATCTCCAAATGTCTTGTCCCAGCTCTGTTAAACTTTCTGAAGCACGTTGTCTTCTTTCCTTCATTTGCACCCTGTACAACTCAGTCTGGTTGGGCGGTGCAAATCTCTCTTCCAAAGCCTTTGTCAGCTCATTAAAGTCATTCGATCTGTCTGCTAGATTTCCGAAAACGCCCTGAGCCTGGCCTCTTAGAGATACAGCTAAGTACAGGCCTTTCTCCTTCTCTGTCCATTTGTTAAGCTCAGCACACGCATCAAAGTGGGCCTTGTAATCTTTCCAGTGACCAGTTCCATCATATGTTGCCGGTTTCACCTTTGTACCACTCTTTTCTTGTGTTTTCGACAATGCTGTACTAGCACCGTCCTGCTGTTTCGGTTCAGACGCAAATGGAGTCGACGTTTGTGGTTCAAACTTGAAGTCATACATTGTATTCTCAGCATTGCCCCTGAATTGCTCATTTGTCCTCCCTATACTACTCTCATCATACCTGTGTAGCTCTGGCGGCTCATGCATCGTTACATGGTCCCTTCGTCCTGAAGGAATATCTTGTCTTGTAACATGGTCACTTCGTCCTGAAGGAATATCTGGCAAACGTCGCCGGTACGTTTCCTCTCTGTCCTCCTTATTCATCTGCTCATCAATCATCTCTAACTCACGCAGTTCGCTTTCCAGTGTCAAGACTTCGTTTTGAAGTAAGTTTAATTCATTCTTTTTCCTCATGACCTCTAATCTCTTACCAAGAGATTAAAGCATTAAACTTAGCATTAAACATTGAAGCATTAAACTTAGCTGATACGTTCTCCATTTTTACTATGTTGAGACTAGGTTCGTGATAATGTGAAAATCATCAAATATCCCTTAAAGCTGCCACCAAATGTAACGTATATAGATATAGCCGAGTTTGCCTAACTCATACACGTTTTATAATAATTTTTTCACAAGTCTGATGATTTCAACAAACATTTATCGTATGACACTTTACCAGTATGAAGCTACTTGCTTGATTATTCTTAAAATGATTGGGTTTGATGAATTGAATTAACGATAATCACAGGGAATACTGGTACAACAATAACAATCAGAATCAATTCATTAAAGTTTGAACACACTGTTCTATGCCTAGTCTGATACTACCCGTTTCGTACACCTAGTATGAAACGACCTGCTTCACACCTCAGTATGAAACAAACAGGCGTCTCTGCAATGGTTAGCTTCAGCACAATGATACCGCCTGGACTGGCGAACCCTTAAATCTGAGCTTGCGCTGCAACTTAAAGAGTTCTCAGCCTTGTACCAACAGTACCAAACAGCACTAACCAGTATGAGACCACTAGCTAGTTTACTATTGAGAAATGTATGGAACCCGGTCGGCACTTGTGTGGTTGCTTAGGCCTATCAGATCGGAGGTTGCCCTGCCACTTAGATAGCCTATTTCGCCTTACAATAATCTACCAAAGTCCCAATGCCACCTCTCAATAAATAGCTTTTATTTCTTCGATGTGTACTCTCCAAAGTCTAGAGCCAGAATATCCGATCTGCGAGCAAAACGGTCCTTTTATACCCCAGGGGTGACGTCACAATCTTTGGTAGATTCGATTTCAAGACTAGTCCATTCTGTTATCGGGGCGTCAAGTGGCTACTTCGTTATACCTGGTTAATAAGCGCCTCGTGACCTTATCATTTTAATAAGCGTCTACCTGCTATTTTCAGATCGATGCCCAAATACACTAATTTTCCGTCAATTCAGTAAATTTCCAGTTAATAGAGACTAGGCATAGAACAAGCAATCAAAGATGATCATTTCCGTATAGAATTCATGTAAAAATACTAACCTAGCAAGAAATTACAACTGTTTTAAATTGATGAACGCTGATCAAATCTACTTTCGGTTTAAAAACAAGTAAAGCTTTTATCAAAATTTAGGTACTACGATTTACCGAACTAATTTTGTTACACTTGTATTCATTTTTTTTATTTTAAAATGAATCTCTTTACATCATCCATTTTATTCTCAGAGAGTTTATTATAGTATATAGTTTGGAAGTATACCTTTGAGCACGGAAATAAATATTCTGGGAATAGAAGTTATGAGATAATAAAAATAAAACTGAGATCTTTTAGGAGCAGTAAGCATCTATTTGAGAAAGGGGATAAGCCATACCGCCGTTTCGGCTGTTTGAGCCTCTTCAGTGACCCTTCAGAATTGGCAACGAGGAGTCAAAGTCAATTACTGTTATTTTACCAATTTCAACAGGATAGTCAATAGAAAGACTAGTATAATCCCAAAGAAGCCAAACATTCTAAACGTTGGTTAAAATGAATCTAATTTGATAACAATTGTGATTTCTCAGAATATCCTCGCTGATCTCAACGGGCAAAATGAATAGTACAATATGTACTGAGGATGATGTACGGTAGACTTTTAAGGGCGCAACACGGCACAATACCAGCTGCAGTAACAGAAAATAAAACCGAAAACTGAAATCCTTTAAGAGCAGCGACAAAGGGGATGAGACGGACATACTGGGGTAGAGATTTTGGGAAAAGACACTTTGAGATACAAATCATTTAAACTTAGAGCAGTGAAAATATAAAAATGTTTGGAAAACACATTCAAGTACATGTACCTCCCTGATTTTCTCTACAGTTTTTGCAAAGTAAAAGAAGAGAACTGTTGTCCTGATGGGTGGATTGCCTGGGATAAATCTTGCTATCTCATCAGTCAGGGAGTGGAGGTTAACTATACAGAGGCTGAGGTGAGTTTCTTTGTAAATCTTGCTATCTCATCAGTCAGGATGTGGAGGTCAACTATACAGAGGCTGAGGTGAGTTTCTATGTAAATCTTGCTATCTCATCAGTCAGGGAGTGGAGGTTAACTATACAGAGGCTGAGGTGAGTTTCTATGTAAATCTTGCTATCTCATCAGTCAGGGAGTGGGGGTCAACTATACAGAGGCTGAGGTGAGTTTCAGTCAGGGTGTGGAGGTCAACTATACAGAGGCTGAGGTGAGTTTCTTTGTAAATCTTGCTATCTCATCAGTCAGCGTGTGGAGGTCAACTATACAGAGGCTGAGGTGAGTTTCTATGCAAATCTTGCTATCTCATCAGTCAGGGTGTGGAGGTCAACTATACAGAGGCTAAAGTGAGTTTCTATGTAAATCTTGCTATCTCATCAGTCTGGGAGTGGCGGTCAACTATACAGAGGCTAAAGTGAGTTTCTATGTAAATCTTGCTATCTCATCAGTCAGGATGTGGAGGTCAACTATACAGAGGCTGAGGTGAGTTTCTATGCACATCTTGCTATCTCATCAGACAGGGTGTGGAGGTCAACTATACAGAGGCTGAGGTGAGTTTCTATGTAAATCTTGCTATCTCATCAGTCAGGGTGTGGAGGTCAACTATACAGATGCTGAGGTGAGTTTCTATGTGAATGTTGCTATCTCATCAGTCAGGGTGTGGAGGTCAACTATACAGAGGCTGAGGTGAGTTTCTATGTAAATCTTGCTATCTCGTCAGTCAGGGAGTGGAGGTCAACTATACAGAGGCTGAGGTGAGTTTCTATGTAAATCTTGCTATCTCATCAGTCAGGATGTGGAGGTCAACTATACAGAGGCTGAGGTGAGTTTCTATGTAAATCTTGCTATCTCATCAGTCAGGATGTGGAGGTCAACTATACAGAGGCTGAGGTGAGTTTCTATGTAAATCTTGCTATCTTATCAGTCAGGATGTGGAGGTCAACTATACAGAGGCTGAGGTGAGTTTCTATGCAGCTCTTGCTATCTCATCAGACAGGGTGTGGAGGTCAACTATACAGAGGCTGAGGTGAGTTTCTATGTAAATCTTGCTATCTCATCAGTCAGCGTGTGGAGGTCAACTATACAGAGGCTGAGGTGAGTTTCTATGTAAATCTTGCTATCTCATCAGTCAGGGGGTGGAGGTCAACTATACAGAGGCTGAGGTGAGTTTCTATGTAAATCTTGCTATCTCATCAGTCAGGGAGTGGAGGTTAACTATACAGAGGCTGAGGTGAGTTTCAGTCAGGGTGTGGAGGTCAACTATACAGAGGCTGAGGTGAGTTTCTTTGTAAATCTTGCTATCTCATTAGTCAGGGAGTGGAGGTCAACTATACAGAGGCTGAGGTGAGTTTCTATGTAAATCTTGCTATCTCATCAGTCAGGGAGTGGGGGGCAACTATACAGAGGCTGAGGTGAGTTTCTATGTAAATCTTGCTATCTTATCAGTCAGGGAGTGGAGGTCAACTATACAGAGGCTGAGGTGAGTTTCTATGTAAGTCTTTCTATCTCATCAGTCAGGGAGTGGAGGTCAACTATACGGAGGCTGAGGTGAGTTTCTATGTAAACCTTGTTATCTCATCAGTCAGGGAGTAGAGGTCAACTATACAGAGGCTGAGGTGAGTTTCTATGTAAATCTTGCTATCTCATCAGTCAGGGAGTGGAGGTCAACTATACAGAGGCTGAGGTGAGTTTCTATGTAAATCTTGCTATCTCATCAGTCAGGGAGTGGAGGTCAACTATACAGAGCCTGAGGTGAGTTTCTATGTAAATCTTGCTATCTCATCAGTCAAGGTGTGGAGGTCAACTATACAGAGGCTGAGTTGAGTTTCTATGTAAATCTTGCTATCTCTTCAGCCAGGGAGTGGAGGTCAACTATACAGAGGCTGAGGTGAGTTTCTATGTAAATCTTGCTATCTCATCAGTCAGGGTGTGGAGGTCAACTATACAGAGGCTAAGGTGAGTTTCTATGTAAGTCTTTCTATCTCATCAGTCAGGGAGTGGAGGTCAACTAAACAGAGGCTGAGGTGAGTTTCTATGTAAATCTGCTATCTCATCAGTCAGGGAGTGGAGGTCAACTATACAGAGACTGGGGTAAGTTTCTATGTAAATCTTGCTATCTCATCAGTCAGGGAGTGGAGGTCAACTATACAGAGGCTGAGGTGAGTTTCTATGTGAATCTTGCTATCTCATCAGTCAGGATGTGGAGGTCAACTATACAGAGGCTGAGGTGAATTTCTATTTAAATCTTGCTATCTCATCAGTCAGGTTGTGGAGGTCAACTAAACAGAGGCTGTAAATCTTGCTATCTCATCAGTCAGGGAGTGGAGGTCAACTATACAGAGGCTGAGGTGAGTTTCTATGTAAATCTTGCTATCTCATCAGTTAGGGTGTAGAGGTCAACTATACAGAGGCTGAGGTGAGTTTCTATGTAAATCTTGCTATCTCATTAGTCAGGGTGTGGAGGTCAACTATACAGAGGCTGAGGTGAGTTTCTATGTAAACCTTGCTATCACATCAGTCAGGGAGTTGAAGTCAACTATATACAGAGGCTGAGGTGAGTTTCTATGTAAATCTTGTTATCTCATCAGTCAGGGTGGGAGTTCAACTTTGCAGAGGCTGAGGTGAGTTTCTTTGTAAATCTTGCTATCTCATTAGTCAGGGGGTGGAGGTCAACTTTACAGAGGCTGAGGTGAGTTTCTGTGTAAATCTTGCTATCTCATCAGTCAGGATGTGGAGGTCAACTATACAGAGGCTGTAAATCTTGCTATCTCATCAGTCAAGGAGTGGAGGTCAACTATACAGGGGCTGAGGCGAGTTTCTATGTAAATCTTGCTATCTCATCAGTCAGGGAGTGAAGGTCAACTATACAGAGGCTGAGGTGAGTTTCAATGTAAATCTTGCTATCTCATCAGTCAGGGAGTGGAGGTCAACTATACAGAGGCTGAGGTCAGTTTCTATGTAAATCTTGCTATCTCATCAGTCAGGGTGTGGAGGTCAACTATACAGAGGCTGAGGTGAGTTTCTATGTAAATCTTGCTATCTCATCAGTCAGGGTGTAGAGGTCAACTATACAGAGGCTGAGATGAGTTTCTATGTAAATCTTGCTATCTCATCAGTCAGGGTGTGGAGGTCAACTATACAGAGGCTGAGGTGAGTTTCTATGTAAATCTTGCTATCTCATCAGTCAGGGTGTAGAGGTCAACAATACAGAGGCTGAGATGAGTTTTTATGTAAATCTTGCTATCTCATCAGTCAGGGTGTGGAGGTCAACTACACAGAGGCTGAGGTGAGTTTCTATGTAAATCTTGCTATCTCATCAGTCAGGGAGTGGAGGTCAACTATACACAGAGGCTGAGGTGAATTTCTAAGGAAATTCGAGCCGCATAATGAGAGAATCAACAATGTAGTTTCTGAAACGGTCCGATACAAACTGAGCTGTACAAAAGCACAGAAAACGGTTAGAGGCACAAAATTTAGGATTTAGAAAGTAAAGAAATTGTTCTATTTGTGTAGTGAAAACAGAGGCCTTTTTCGCATATGCAAAATGTTAGATTTCTCATGACGTGGCTCATATATTGACACATTCCTCTTTCATTTGGTATTGCGAATACTTAAGACATACGTCTAATAGAATATTACGCTCGATTACAAGTCAAAAGTAGTATTTTTTACACTAGAGTCAATAATTGACATTATTAGTGTTTATATTTATTATAATTAACTACTGAAAGTATTTCAATGACGTCTGACTTATATGTCTTGTAGTCCCCATCAACATGTTTAGATACCATGTTAAACTTTAAATTTCTTATCATAATTAACATGATAAGGCTCCGAACTAGTTAAATGACGTCTGACTCGTAAGTCTTGTAGTCCCCGTCAATATGCTTAAATACAATGTTTAACTTTAAATCTGTTATCATAATTTACATCATTAAGCTCCGAACTAGTTAAATGACGTCTGACTCATATGTATTGTAGTCCCCATCAACATGTTTAAATACCATGTTTAACTTATAATTTCTTATTATAGTTAATATGACTGCAAAGCTGATCAAGGTCTTTGTTTTCGCTAAACATCTACTGTCTAAATCCATAATTTACAGCCTCTAGAATTCTCCTTTATTTGTACAGCTCGGTTTATGTCAAACTTGTTCTGAAACCACTTTGTTGGCTTCTTATTATGAGGGGGCTCATTTGTTTCAGGACTACTGCCAGGGTAACGGCGGCCATTTAGTTAGCCTTGAAACAACACAGGAAAACGAATTCTTGAAATCTCAACTCGGAATGTTGAAAAGTAAGTTTCTTTCTTTCTTTCTTTCTTTCTTTCATTCATTCATTCTCTTTCATTCTCTTTCTTTTTATCTCTTTTTTTTTCTTTCTTTCTTTCGTTTTTTCTTTCTTTCTTTCTTTCTTTTTTTCTTTCTTTCTTTCTTTCTTTCTTTCTTTCTTTCTTTCTTTCTTTCGTTTTTTTTTCTTTCTTTCTTTCTTTCTTTCTTTCTTTCTTTCTTTCTTTCTTTCTTTTTTTCGTTTCTTTCTTTCTTTCTTTTTTTTCTTTCTTTCATTCATTCATTCTTTCTTTCTTTCTTTCTTTCTTTCTTTCTTTCTTTCTTTCTTTCTTTCATACACATAAATTCCATACACATTCCCCATGAAAAAAATAAAAAGTTGACCCTTTGAAAACAAAATTTGAAAATATCTCAAGATGTATTTCCGCTAGGGTCTTCATGTTACTTTGCAATGCTGATTTGAGGCTGAAGATTTTCTGTGTAATGTCCCTTTGAAAATAGTATTTCGGGAAATCTTGTGTGCGAGATATCTAAAATGTGTTTTAGCTCTAGTCTTCATATTTGGTATACTGATTGGAGCTGATGTGTAGATCACCTGATTAATTTTTTAGACGTTGTTTGTCAAATTTTGGCAGAACAAAGGAATTTTGAAGAAAAAAACAATCTGCAAAAAAACCTACATTCTGTTTTTGGATCGAGGTCAAAACAGAGGTGACCGACAGGTAGCAGCCACACCTGGAAATAAAATTTGACTTCATTCACATGAATTATACAAACTGTGCTAGGTTAGGGGTAAGCACAGAGTCGGAGGCAAAGTGTTTTACAAAAACATATATCTAGTTCGTTCTTTCTGTGATAGTTAATGCTTACGCTTAAGGAGGTTATGATGGTTTATTGAGTAAATTATCCTTTCCGCTTACTAAATATCTCCTTTTACGTTTCCTTTAGAACCCTACTACCCATACCTTAAGGGCTACTACTGGATGGGTCTGTCCGACACAGCGGTGGAGGGTATTTTTCGGTGGCAGAGTGGCTCCCCAGTGATCTACAGTGACTGGGCTGCCAGCGAACCGAACAGCTATCATGGTAAGCATGTGACGGTTTAAGCAACAGTTTTTAAAATTAGTGTTTTTGTAACACTCAGTATCTCATATACCGTAATCGTTCTAATTAGCGCACATGCTCCAATAAGCGACGCACCCTGGTCGTTTCCGAAAACCACATGCATAAGCGCACAGTGCTCGAGTTGTATATTAGTATTTTACACCAATTCTACGCATTAATACTGCATAAGATGCATTAAAACTTAATCGTAAGTTATCAAAAACTACTTTGCAACAACTTGAACACTTAAATGGCATCACCATTGATAGATTTGACATGTTCATTTCAGCATTTGGACGTATTGTTTTCGTTCGTAGTGTGCGCTAATTAGAACGATATTTTGTTACCTTATTGTTTGGTTAGTTTGAAAAGTAAAGTGCACTGTGCGCTAATTAGAACGAATACGGTATTGTAAGTATGTAAGTATATTCATTTTGGTACATGCCTTTTAAATATGAATCTTTAGCATATAGAAATAATTTCTAAAAAATGAACATAAGTCATTTTTTTTAACATTTTAAATTCTCATTAATAGATTTAGTATGTATGTATTGTTTTATGTATAACGTGTAAAGTACTTTTGAACGTATGTACACATGATAAAGGTATAAATCTGGTATAATAATAATAATAATAATAATAATAATAATAATGAAGTGTCAAGCGGAAGATTGACCATCATCTGTCCACTGCCCAGTTTGGAAGAGTGCTTGTAGATAAACACTTAGTTCACAGACTTTTATTCACTGGAACACACTTTTGTTCACAAGAACGCTCTAGACTTCACCAAGACAGTCACTTACTTTGTATAGTAAAAATACTTCATGTACCTTTTTCCAAAATATCCCTCCTTTTACCGGTTGTAATCGGGTGCGCTGGACTCTACGAAAAACCTGAAATGAATGGCTGATTTATTTACCGAACTCGTCCCAATTAGTGCACGGTGTGCTATTTATTACATGTAGCACCGACATATCATAATTTTGAATTAAGTTTTAATGTGGCGAATACGGTATTAATATATGTAAGAAAGGTTTCAAATACAAATAAAATGCCAGTCGCTAAGTGTGAGTTGTTTGCACACTTTACGAAAACGATCAGGATGTGCGCTTATTGGAGCATATACGCTAATTAGAACGAACACGATCTTCTTTTTAACACATTTAAGCATAGCGTCCTTTAAGTGGGACATATGCAAACAGTATAGCTCCAGATGTGACACTGCACAACGCGGCGTTCCATCTAGGGCTACTACACTTGCTTAAAAGAATTAAATCTAAAAATGAAATACAAATTCAAAATCACTCCTGATGCCACTAGAAATGAAAATGGTTTCGTCCAAATGATAACGGTGGGTAAGTACATTTGTCTTATTTGGGTTAATTAAAGGTACGAATGAGGATTGTGTTGTGTTTGATTATCGACGTGGAAATAAATGGAATGATGATGAATGTAGCCTACACTACAAACCACTATGTGAACTCAAGTAAGTTATTGATTGGTTGATTAGGCTGAAAATAAAATTTTGTTTGTTTGTCCTTTACCTACCTACCCACAATTTAACCCCCTACTCAAAAAATTATATTGCAGTTTCCTGAGGAAAAATATTTTTATTTTCCTGTGGCTGAAATTTATGTTAGTTTGCATAATTTTGGTTTATTAGACATTCAAATGATAGTATACATTGTTTAATTTGCCTTTCTTGGAAAATCATTACACTTATTTTTGTGAAATTTATTTTCATTTAAATTCATACTTGGCTTACATTACATGTAGTTTTTAAGCAAAATAAAAGGTGGCCCTTACTACTAAACTGTCAAAAGTTAACCTTCTATTTTCTAGAGAAAGCAAAATATAATATAATAATTTTCCTACCTACCTAACCAAGACTAAAATGCTGGGTAGGTAAAGGACAAACAAATAATTTTTTAATTCAGGCCTTAGTGAATTGATTGACAGATTGATTGATTGATTGATTGATTGATTGATTGATTGATTGATAAATTTATCGATAGATTGATTGATTGATTGAATGATTGTTTGATTATACTTCAAATGCAGCCTACATCATAAAACACTTTGAGAACTCAAGTGATTGATTGATTGACTGATTGATTGATTGATTGATGAACTTAGATGCAGCCTACAATTTTAATCACTTTGTTAACTCATGATATTGACTGATTGATTGATTGATTAATTGATTGATTGAACTTTGATTGTAGTCTATATTATAAGCACTATGTGAACTCAAGTAAGTTATTGATTGATTGATTGATTGATTGATTGATTGATTGATTGATTGATTGATTGATTGATTGATTGATTGATTGATGCAACCTACAATTTAAAACACTCTGTGAACGTAATACATTGATTGATTGATTGATTGATTGATTGATTGATTGATTGAACGAACTTCGAATGCAATCTATATTATAAAGCATTTTGAGAACTCAAGTAAGTGATTGATTGATTGATTGATGGATTCATTGATTGATTGCACCGCGTTTCATTTGTTTTACAGAAAGGCCCTCCCTTCTTCAACGATTGGATAAACCAAACCCGATGCCGCCGTCGTCTTAATGAACAGATAATAATAATCTGTATTGCATAGCTTGTACAACTGAAATGTACACTTAAAAGAAATACAGGAGCATAGACATGGCAAAATCATATTTCTTGTCTTTACATTTCTGTAAACCACCAAGAAACTATTGATTCTTAATATGATGTAAACAACCTAGTTTAAAGTATATCGTTGTGCACAAACACATACTCGTAATTTACTTGCCATTCTGTTACCATGTCTAGAAGGGGTATAACTACTTTTGTTATAGGGCTGCCACACTATTGCGTATTGACTATCGATATGTAGTTCATACTGTTCATACGCCCAGGTGCTACGTTTTTTATGTGTGCACTTAAAAATTCGTAGCATATACGTGGCAGGTCCGATACGCCGTACATACGCCACATATGCGTCGTACATGCAAAAGCAACGTGGCAGGTACGCCGTAGATACGTAGCTTATACTCCTGATACGTCACAGGTACGTAGCGGTTAACATGATACGTAACCGTAACGTATGTACCGCGTACCTTTCATATCTGCTAGGTGTGTGGCGTTCCAAGATAATCTTAATGTCGTTATATATGTAAATGTGTTAGCTATAAATGTTTTATCCGAAGTCATTTATCAGATGTTTTACGAGGTCCGGGGTGCCGTGAAGGGCTACGTTCTGTGTCGCCTCTGTCTTTGTTCGTCTCACTACCAAGGTTGGGAGCTATTGGATATGTCACCCCCCCCCACCCCTGTTTGTTTTTTTTCTTCGGTGTTAATCTACATGATTGTGGATTATCAAGATTTCTCCGTTGGTATCTTCGACCTCTGATAATTGATAACTGTAATGTGCGAATTGCATGAACAAAGTGAACACAAGCGTTTGTTTCCATAGGTATTGAAACGCAATTGGTACAGAACAGATACGCCGCAGATAATAATGGAACGTGGTACATACGCCGTAGATACGTCACGTGTACGCTTATTACGCCATACATACGACACGCGTACGTATAACATACGCCTTGATACGCCATCGTACGGAAGTGAAATTCCGTACGATTATGGATACGTCACTGATACGCCATAGGAACGTAGCAGGAACGTCTAACGTACGTGGTACATACGTCGCTTGAACAAAATACGCCTCAGACCTCGGAGTATCGAAATTCTCATAGATACGCGAGCGATACGCCGCTGATACGTGAAAGTGTGACAGGGCTATTAGCTTTGCTCCAACACATAGATTATGTCTACAAATAGATTATGGCTTCTCATTAGAGCCGCCTCCGCGAGGCGGTTCTAACGTGTACTTACAAGCAATGTTTTGTAACGTGAACTTATAATCAATCTTTTGAGCAAAAAGATGAAAAATATCATTTTTTTTTTCTGTTGAATTCTTTCGATTTTTACAGCTGAAAAACTCTGTGTATATTCCATAGGCATGTTTTCGTAATGTAAGCTATACCATAGGCACGGCTCGAAAACAGTTACAGTTAACAGGTTGATACGAAAGTCCGAAGACACATTTACAATGTTCCTTATAAACTCACAACGAAACCTCACCCAGTTAAAAAATACACACTTGAATTTAAATATCTATAGAACCTGTAGAACTTTATTTTGTCTGGTAAATATTACAATCTCTAAGTCAGGGTGCCACAGCTTGTAGCTGTCTATATGAGATTGAGTTATACAATAGTTTTTCTGCTATAAAAGTGTGTAGTTTTAAGAAAGTAAAATCTGCACGCTTGGATGTTTTCCCTATGTTTTCGACATTCAATAAACAAAAGGTACACAAGTATATGCTTAAACCAAAAATAAAAAAAAAAATAATAATTATAATAATAATAATAATAAAAATAAAATAAAATAAAATAAATAATACAATAATTACATAAAATGGTCTACGCTTCGCATATATACGTAAAACAGCAGTCACACAGTAGCGTATAACCCAAACGCGCGCCGGGCGTATGAAAAATCTCAACACGCTGAAGATTTTGGACGTATAAAATTAATTTGTTCCTTTAACTCGCTTTTGCAGTCAAATATTAGCGTGTGACTGAGGCGTGTAAAAAATCTCAAAGTTTTGGAGTACGTTTGTCGTACGTCCCAGACACGCTAGGCACGCGCTACAGACGCGCTCTATGCGTTTCATGCGCGCCCCAAGCACGCTTGGCACACGTTACATGCGCGTTCCACACTCGCCCAAACCAGCATCCGGTTAAAATCGAAACGCGCCCGTAGCGTATACGACGTGCTTGAAACGTGTGCTCGGCGTGTGCTGGGCGTGTTCGAAACGTATTCAACGCGCCTGTAACGCGCTTGGAACGTACTTGTAGCGTGTAGGTCACACGCCCGACACACGCCCAACTTCTAGAAAATTTGTTAAGCATGTTTAAAATTTTATTTAGCCCAAACGCGCACGAAACGCGCACCGACTTTTAGCGACGCGCGCCGGACGTACACCAAGCGTACCCAGCGCGCGCTCAACGCGCCTTGGACGTGTCTCCGACGTGCGTCTGGCGTATGTGGAAATTTGTATTTTTTCAACACGCCCGGTGCGCGTTTCACTTATACGCTAATGTGTGACTGCTGTTTAAAGTAGAATGTCAAAGAATCCGACTGTACTTCAATTTTATCGTGGTTCATGTGACTGAACAGTATGGAAATTCTGACTCGAAACGGTTATAAGTGTAACTGAAAAATGCGAAAAAATGTGACAAACATACGAAAGACCGGTGGTGACTTCACACTTCCAGTTCACAGTTCATACTTCATACCTCATACTTCATACTTCACACTTCACAGCTTTGTAAAACAGCATTTTACCCTTGGGAGTCAACGGGAGGGGACATTTCAAACTTCACAGTTCATACTTCACACTTCATACTTCACACTTCACAGTTCACACTTCACACTTCACAGCTTTGTAAAACAGCATTTTACCCTTGGGAGTCAACGGGAGGGGACATTTCAAACTTCACAGTTCATACTTCACACTTCATACTTCACACTTCACAGTTCACACTTCACACTTCACAGCTTTGTAAAACAGCATTTTACCCTTGTGAGTCAACGGGAGGGGACATTTCAAACTTCACAGTTCATACTTCACACTTCATACTTCACACTTCACAGTTCACACTTCATACTTCACACTTTTGTAAAACAGCATTCATCCCTTGGAAGACAACGGAACAGGACATTTCAAAGTTCACACTTCATACTTCACTCTTAACACTTCACACTTTTGTAAAACAGCATTCTCCCCTTGGAAGACAAAGGGCAGGGACATTTCAAACTTCACAATTCATACTTCACACTTCATACTTCGCACTTCACAGTTCACACTTCATACTTCACACTTCCGAATTCACAGTTTTATAAAACAGCATTCTACCCTTGGAAGACAAGGGTAGAAAATGCTGTTTTACAAAACCGTGAAGTGTGAACTGTGAAGTGTGATGTATGAAGTGTGAAGTATGAACTGTGAAGTTTGAAATGTCCCCTCCCGTTGTCTTCCAGGGGTAGAATGCTGTTTTACAAAACTGTGCAGTGTGAAGTATGAAGTGTGAAGTGTGAAGTATGAAGTGTGAAGTATGAAGTGTGAAGTATGAACTATGAAGTTTGAGATGTCCACTCCCGTTGTCTTCCAAGGGTAGAATGCTGGTTTACAAAACTGTGAAGTGTGAAGTATGAAGCTAGAAGCTTTAAGCTTTGGATATAAGTAGAAGATGAATTGTACTATCCGTGTGGCAAAACAGAGACACTGATCTGTAACTGCGAAGCTGATCTGCGTCTTTGTTTTTGCATTTAATGCAAATTGATACGTGAATGTGTCACAAAATAAAGCTAGAAGCTTGAAGCTTTGGATATTTGTAGAAGAAGAATTGTACTATCCGCATGGCGAAAACAAAGGCATTGATTAGCTTCGCAGTTACCGCGAAGCTTATCTGCGTCTTTGTTTTCGCATTTAATGCAAATTGTTGGTTTTCTCATACGAAGGCTCCAATGTGTTGTTTGAACTTTTGCTAATGCTAACTTATACCTGCATATATAATATCCACAGCCGTTAGCCCCCCCCCCCCCCTGTAGCACTTTGCAGTGAAGAAAATTGTTGTTTTGAACTGCTTATACGAGGTACAGTCGGAAAGTTGCCGGACTGGTTCATTTGAAAGGATATTTGACGTCAATTCACCATGAAAGTTTTCAAATAACAAATCCCATCCATTTCCTTTATTTTTTTGGATAGATAAAGAAAATAATATGCAAGACGATTGTTTCAAAATGTCGATTAACATACGGGATGTACGAGGGAAAGGATCACTTTGAAACAAACGCTATATCGGATTTTTTGATGTTTTGAATCTCTGCCAGTTCCTTTATAAAACGGTGCCACAACGGCGTGAAATTGTGTATGATGTCATATCAACAGTATTTTGATTTAATTACAAATAATCAGAGTGATAACATAACAATTACAATTTTGACAGTGTTTTAAACAGACATGGGGTGAACTTTCGAACGTAAAAAAGAAGACGTCATGGGAGCGTATGGAGCAGCGCGCTATAATTATGTATGGAAAAAGAGCAGACAATACCCTACAAACACTTGGAAATTCATGAAACTCAAGGAAAGTGCATAGAAAATGCTGATGAGTCTTGTGTTCCACTGCGATAGGCTAAGGACGCGCAGATATTAATGACTATTGCAAAAGCAGGAGGCATAGGGAGGAAACGGCAAGGGTTTGACATAAAAACCGGATTTTTCACCGAGACAACTCCATCCGCTCATCGATCATAAGATACATTGACGACTAATGATTTCATAGGATACGAGAGACCACGTACGGCATGTGCCATATAGCCCCGAATTAGCTCCAGTGAATCTTTCCTCGTTTGGCGACACGCTCAGGTATGAACGTTGTTAACCTCAATGTAATGTTGTTAACGTCAAAGTTCTCCGTACGTTTTCCATACTCTGAGCCCTAAATTTTCGGTGGTTTGATGAAAAAGCCCCTAAATGTAAATATTGTTGTGTAGAAAAATGTGTTTCCCACTAGTGTGCAAAGTTTTAACTTTCTTCTTTGAAAGCAAATAACACAACAAGAACAGTTCGGGAATTTTACGACTGAACTTTGTAAGTACATTAGCATTGGCGCTTTGGAGCATTTATGTATTTTTCATATGAACAAAAATGAACGCTCTACTGCTAACATTAGTATGGTGTTTAACTGAAATATATAAGGAAAATAAATATTAATACATCACTTCATTGAAAAGCGATGCTTATATGAATTTGCAGCACAGTCTGTGTGAAAAGCTGGACAATCCCAGAAGGATGGTAGAGTTAGAGAAAATTTGCATTGTCAAGTTTCTTTTACAGAAAAAAAGCAATATTTCTCGACTTCTTTCTAACACATTAATCTACTCGCAAGTATGTATACAGTTATTATTGTCAAGGTCACCGTTTTTATGATGGAGACGTAAAACTTCAGCCCGTTTCACGAAGTACTCTTAGGACATGTGTTATCTTATGATCAAGACTGATCTTAGTAGTGACTTATGATCTATCTTATCGGAAAGACTTGCTCATAAGATTTGTCTGATTTCAAGGTCAAACACACCAAACAGTTAGCTTCAAGTATGTTAAATCATAGAATTGATTCAATTTTGGTTATAGCTCAGTGGATTTATGCAAGTCATTGAATTAGTATTTTTGCCATAATATGAACCAGGCGATCCGAGATCGACTCTTTTTTCTTTCTTTTTTCTTTATGTGCCAATATAAATGTATGTACTTAGATCTATCAACTGTTTCATTGTAATACTTTAGACTATTTCGTCTGCATATCGAAACCAAATCTCGTTAAAACCAGTGTTTGCCTTATATACTGTATGATAAACCTGATACATCTGGCGGCCGATCTGTTTATCAAAGCCCTGTTCCGATTTGGGGAAATATAGTCAATTTGCCATATGGAACTGAGGCTTAGTTATACTCGCAAATATGTATACATGATGCTTGCAGTTAAAATAAAAAAAATGGGTCCATTTGAGCCGTGAGAAATAACAAATGGGCTGTTTGTACCGCTCCAAGCAAGGTTATACGCTACTGACTGGCCATCTGATTAGGCTACTGGTTAACCGCTCAGGCCTGAGCCTGTCTAGAAAACGTGGTTACGTCAAACCATCCATACACATAAGCCCTACTTTGGTAAGTTAAATACTGAGCCAAACACAACGCATCACGATTATGGCATGCATTCGCATTTCAATGAAATGTAAGACAGTCTACCATACATATGCTGGTCAGCAATCGGCTATGAATTAACTGGGTACAAAAGTGTTTGGTTTTCAGAGAATGGACCATTGAGCTCAAATGGCCAAAACGGTTATTTTTGTGGCATGCGCCTCCTGAGAGATTCTCAAAGTCAGTTTTAACACAACTTGCTCGTTTATGGATCGTAAAAAATGACTTATTTCTTGAGACGCATAATACAGAATGTAACAACCAAGACGTTGTTAGATGTATTGTGCGTTGCAGTTGGTGCATATCGCATTCGGTCTGTGACTTTGTGTATTGAAACTTAGGTAACGGGTGAAATTGGCTAAATCACATGTATTCAATGCCTGTGGAATATCTGTCTCTATTTCTGTGTACGTACATGCTTTCGGTAGTTCCATATTTCAGTCGCTTTGAGTATATTTGTGCTGATCTGTCAATTATTTTTCAATACATAAAAGGTACTTATATTGTGGATTGGTTTCAATACACAAATACAATATACAGAGCTGAATATTGCACAACTTCGAATTTTAACATTACAGGCTTTCGCCTCTTACATATTTTTTTACACAAACATAGAAATGATCCTTGCATCGAATTGCGTATACATGTAGATGCAATATCGGTCTATGACTTTGTGTATAGAATTTTAGGTAGCGGATGAATTTGGCTAAATAACATGTATTCAATGCCTGTGCAATATCCGTCTCTATTTTTGAGTATGTACCCGTATTCGATAGTTACGGGTTTTCAGCATTTGTGGTGATCAGTCAGTTATATTTCAATACACTAAAAGGTACAGATACATTATTGTGTATTGGTTTCAATACATAAAAAACATTATACAGAGCCGAATTTTGCACCACTTCGAAGGATGTGCAGGCATCGAATGCATCGTGATATATCCAATTTCACTCGTTATGTCATTCTCAATACACAATACACAAACAGGTACCAATATTGTGTATTGGTTTCAATACACACATGCACTATACAGAGACGGATATTGCATCACTTCGAATACATTGACACTACCTGTTTTCACCTCTTTGTGTTTTCTTTTTCATAACATAAGCATAGAAATGAATATCGCATCGAATGCGTATACATGTACATGAAACTATCTCAGAGTCTGCCGATTATCTTTTATCACAATTATAATTTTCAATACACACAAAAAATATACGGATATTGTATTTGTGTATTGAAAACTACATGACATGAGGATACACTAAAGTGTTTTCGGAGCTGGTGCAATATCGATCTTTGACTTTGTGTATTGAAACTTAGGTAACGGATGAAATTGGCTAAATCACATGTATTTAATGCCGGTGGAGTATCTGTCTCTTTTTCTGTGTACGTACATGCATTCGGTAGTTCAATATTTCAGTCGCTTTTAGTACATTTGTGCTGATCAGTCAGTTACTTTTCAATGCATAAAAGGTACTTATATTGTGTATTGGTTTCAATACACAAAAACAATTTCAATACATAAAAGGTACTTTTATTGTGTATTGGTTTCAATACACAAAAACAATATACAGAGCCGGATATTGCACAATTTGAATTTTAACATTACAGGCTTTCGCCTCTTACATACTTTTCTTAACACAAACATAGAAATGATCGTTGCATCGAATTGCGTATAGATGCAATATCGGTCTATGACTTTGTGTATAGAATTTTAGGTAACGGATGAATTTGGCTAAATAACATGTATTCAATGCCTGTGCAATATCCGTCTCTATTTTTGAGTATGTACCCGTATTCGATAGTTACGGGTGTTCAGCATTTGTGGTGATCAGTCAGTTATATTTCAATACACTAAAAGGTACAGATATTGTGTATTGGTTTCAATACATAAATACATTATACAGAGCCGAATATTGCACCACTTCGAAGGGGTGGCAGCACATTTGCGCACATTTTTGAAAGAATGTTGTTCATTTTCGCACACAATTTTCCCAGGTAAACGTATTCATTTAAGCACACATTTTTTCCCGGGTAAATGTTACATTTGCGCACATCAGATTTTCTCTTGACAGGTAAATGATATGTTTGCGCCCGCAAGACTGTATTGACAAGAAAAGCCTTTATTTCCAGTCCAAACTGGTTCGTCAGACAGAAGGCATTCAAGGCACAGCCTGTGATGAATATGTTAATTAAAATTTGAGAAAGTATAAAGACAGTGCGTGATGAACAAAACAATGTGCCGCAAAATGTAGATATCTCAAACTAAAACTAAAATTTTATTTTAAAAGTTTTACTAGTGACTGTTGTGTAAACATATTCGAACTCTTTTACTTCAAGGTCGGTGGACAGTGGTAACAGTGCTGATAAAATACCAGCAGCTGGCCAAGGAAGAGGTGCAAAAACATGCGCGCAAATGTAACACTAAAACTGTGCGCAAATTATATACATTTCTGCGCGCAAATGAAAACTGTGCGCAAACGAAATTTTTAAAAAATGTGCGCAAATGTAATAGCACCGAAGGATGTGCAGGCATCGAATGTATCGTGATATATCCAATTTCACTCGTTATGTCATTCTCAATACACAAACAGGTACCAATATTGTGTATTGGTTTCAATACACACATGCATTATACAGAGACGGATATTGCATCACCTCGAAAACATTGACACTACCCGTTTTCACCTCTTTGTGTTTTCGTTTTCATAACATAAACATAGAAATGAATATCACATCGAATGCGTATACATGTACATGAAACTATCTCTGCCGATTATCTTTTATCACAATTATAATTTTCAATACACACTAAAAAGATACGGATATTGTATATTGTGTATTGGTTTCAATACACAAAAACAATTTCAATACATAAAAAGTACTTTTATTGTGTATTGGTTTCAACACACAAAAACAATATACAGAGTCGGATATTGCACCACTTTGAATTTTAACATTACGGGCTTTAGCCTCTTACGTATTTTTCTTTACACAAACATAGAAATGATCGTTGCATCGAATTGCATTTGGCTTTGTGTATAGAATTTTAGGTAATGGATGAATTTGGCTAAATAAGATGTATTCAATGCCTGTGCAATATCCGTCTCTATTTTTGAGTATGTACCCGTATTCGATAGTTACGGGTGTTCAGCATTTGTGGTGATCAGTCAGTTATATTTCAATACACTAAAAGGTACAGATATTGTGTATTGGTATGAATACATAAATACATTATACAGAGCCGAATATTGCACCACTTCGAAGGATGTGCAGGCAACGAATGCATCGTGATATATCCAATTTCACTCGTTATGCCATTCTCAATACACAAACAGGTACCAATATTGTGTATTGGTTTCAATACACAAATGCATTGTACAGAGACGAATATTGTACCACTTCGAATAGATTAACACTATCGGGTTTCACCTCTTATATGTTTGTTTTTTTACATAACATAAACATAGAAATGAATATCGCATCGAATGCGTATATATGTACATGTAAATATCTCTTCCGATTACATTTTATCATAAATGTAATTTTCAATACACACAA
This sequence comes from Rugalucina vietnamica, assembly GCA_964017185.1. Taxonomy (NCBI): domain Eukaryota; kingdom Metazoa; phylum Mollusca; class Bivalvia; order Lucinida; family Lucinidae; genus Rugalucina; species Rugalucina vietnamica. The sequence continues at coordinate 30,975,733 of OZ024885.1, read as the reverse complement.
AAAGATACGGATATTGTATTTGTGTATTGAAAACTATATGATATGAGGATTCGCGAAAATGTTTGACATGTATTCGGAGCTGGTGCAATAACAGTATGTGTATTAAAACAATTATACACAGAAATCTGGCAATGCAATTTTGTGTTTGCAGTTGGTGCAATATCGGTGTATGGCTTTGTGTATTGAAACTTAAGTATCGACTGAAATTAGCTAAATCACACGTATTCTTAAGTGCCCACGGTTTAAGGGAGATAACCCATGTAATCCATGTAATGTTGAAATATCTTTGACTCAATGCGCATGCGCAATAGAAACCTCAGCTTGCCGAAGAGAAACCACGGACAGTGATTACTATGCTAGGTTTCTCGCATAAACCTAGGATTCCCAATATAAACCTATGATTCTCGACTTTTTGTGCATTTGGCGCATTGAATGATCCAGAAATTATGGTTTTAAAGTAATATCCCGGGTTTCAGACCGTTTCAGTGAGAAACCTAGAATAGCCGATGAGAAACCTGGGTTTACCGATGAGAAACCACGGATAGTGATTTACTATCATAAACATAGGATTCCCGATCTAAAACTTAAGTTTTTCGACTTATTGTGCATATGGCGTGCAGTAAACCACGGTTTGTGACTGAAACCACGGATACTGAAAATGAAACCTATAATAGTAAATTACAAGACTAGGTTTTCAGTAGAAACCTATTATTCTCTTGGCTTATTGTGCATTTGGCGCATTAAACAATCCAGAAACTATGGATTTAAAGTTATATCCCGGGTTTCTGACCGCTTCAGTGAGAAACCTAGGATAGCCGATGAGAAACCCGGGTTTACCGTTGAGAAACCACGGATAGTGATTCGCTATCCTAGGTTTCTCGCATAAATTAAATACTAGGATTCCCGATCATAAACCTAAGTTTCTCGACTTATTGTGCAAACGGCTTGCCATATGTGTCAATCGCCCGGCAATCTAATTCAGTGAAAACAAAGTTTATTTGTATAACATAACAAATAAACCGATGTTGCGTTATAAGTTTGGCTCAGTATATTTGAGGCACGTTTTGGATGCCATGACATCCTACTTTTGTATAAACACTCCTTGAAATGGAGGCAACGTCTTATGAAGATAGCTGTTGACTGGGACGTTAAGTATTAATTCAAAGAAACTAACTAAAATTGAAATGTATTCTATTGGCCTTTATCAATACTGAACCAAGGAATGAACATAATCACTCCGTCGGTGGCTCAGTGGTAAGATATGTTGTCTTCGCTTCAGGCGATCCGAGTTCGAATCCAGTCTTGATAATAGTTTGTTGTTTTTATGCCCTCAAATAAAGACGGCCACCATGTCCTATTGTTAGGACTAAAGTTAGGATATCTTAAGGATGAGACATATTCTATACCGAAATTAGTAATAAGTTCTGTCTTAGGATAAGACATGTCGCAATACGCTTCATGAAACGAGCCACAGTTGTTTAGTAGCATATGTCACATTGTTATTGAAGTGTGTGAAAATAGGAACCTGTCGCTAAATCAGTCTTACTTCATATGTCATCTTCCAATAAAATAATGGTTAGATCCAAAAATGGCTTAAAGGTAAATTTGGTTCCCGTCTTTGGCCACTATTGATTAAACATAGAAAAGGATTACGATAAAAACCAGACACCGTGTATGTTAAGGGAATATCAAATTTATTTACACTATCATTAAAACACTTTAACGTCTGTTTATTATTTTAAACATAATTAAATACAAATAAATCATAGGCAAATGCGTCTTAAGCACATCCAGGTTGCAAGAAACAAATAATAATGTTTTTAGAAAATGATTTATTGGAAATCATTTAAGGATTGAAATTCAGATTTTAGCTTTCACTGGATGACGAAAAACACATTTTTAATGTCTGTGACGACCGAAGGGCTTCTCGGTTCGAGCTTCTCGGTCAAATTAAAACAACTAATGTTTTTCATCATCCAGTGACAGCTAAAACCTGAATTTTAATACTTATATTTACATTTTATATTATCAATCAAGTATCAGATTTTTAATTGCGCATATCATCGTTCATTTTCATGTTATTTGACATTAAATCCGACTTGACGTAATTTTGGAACAGCCAAAACGTTAAATTTTCGCGCTTACCATCATGACGATAGGCGACCGACGTCACGTCATTTAGAGTAAACAAACAACGTCACAGGCTGGTTTTGACGTCGCCCCGCCCATAGAAATTGCCTCTAGATCACGTGACTTAATGTTTTTCATTGGGAAATGGAGAACATCAAGAACAATACTTAGGCGCCAGTGTAAAACCGGTTTAAGCCCCACCCCTCCCCCCTCCCCAGTAATTTTATATTATTGATCGTTCCAAGGTGATACTTCTGTTGTGGTTCTAATTGTTTTGTGTTTTGGAGTCGAACTTTTGTGCTGTTTGGGCCTTGTGTGCGTTTTCATATTTTTAGTTCAGCTCGGGTAACCGAGTGACCGCCTATTGGGGGAATAGTTTCTCCTTCGGCTTACGACACGTTTTCATGGTATAAGTACTTAAGTGTCATTTTAGTTTTTTCCCACCCCTCGGTTTATGGAGTGGGAATTTCTTTCTGATTGCGTCATTTCCTGATCATTGCCTATTTGTACTTTTTTTTCATCTAGGGCGGTTGCAAAAAAATATAAATATTTGCCATTGACTGTCATAATGCAAGCAAAGTGCAGACACATAGTGGTTTGTGACAATTCATATATAGTACACTTTTCAGCATTTGAAGAGGTAAAAATTTGGAAAGAAGAAAATCTTGATATCTCGTGACCTGTTCAAATAAATGCAAATTATGTTCTTATTCTAATCAGAATTGCAATTATGTTGACCCTTGTGTGTACAAGCAGGCCTGTGCAAAATGTTAATGTCACGAACTTTACTCACGGACTTACGACAGTCTACAAATGTATGATAAAACAGTCATCAAGATCACTTCAACAAAGGTATTATACTGCAATGTTACATTTTACAATGTTCTCTCTGATATAATTTTTAAATAGTTTTCAGATATCTGAATTGCCATTTTTGGCACCAGGAAAACATGTCCATGAAAAGTATACACCATTGAACTCCACTTTTATATAAAAACTGGAGTTTGCAAGAGTTTACATAAATTTCTTATTTGTGCTTAAACCATAGATTGTGAGTACTCGTGAGATCTGCCTCGGCGAGGCAGTTCTAACGTGTACCCACAATCTATGTTTTGAGCGAAAATATTTGAAATATCATTTTTTTCCTGGTGAAATTTTCAATTTTTTACAACTGAAAAATATCTCTGTATATCGCATGGGTATATTCTCGTAATTGGGAAATAGATTGATTGATTCTTTATTATCCTCCATCATAGGAGCCATTATTTAAACATAAACACATACAATAAAAACGTACACACATACAAATGAACACAGAAAACTAATATATACAAGTACATTAGCAAATGTAACGGAGCTTTTCCGACCTGCCAACCAAAGCCACCCGAGAAACAAGCCCGAACAGCCTGAGTCACTGCAACAAGCATGGACATGACTTTGTGTACATGCGCGTCACAGCAACCCGTGCCGCTTCAACCATCAACCCGAACTACCCAAGCCGACAGGTAGAAAATGCACACAAGCTACATGAAACAGTAGAGACATCAAATGGTCAATACCTCAGTAAACACTAAAGCAACATGTTTTAGCATGACCCTCATATACAATGTCGAAAGCCCCGGATTATAAAATAATCCAATGTTTTTCTGTTCATGAATGAACGATGCAACAAAGCAATAGAAGTCCAGTTTCTGCACATTGATGTCATTCATAATGGCAATACCATCTAAGAAAACATCGTTTGCGAGGGTAGATACAGGTCAATATCAAACTGTTGCAAGTTTGTGTCTTAGGTGAGCATTTGCAGGACACCATAATAAACAGTGATCAACATATTCTGTGACAAAAGACCCACATGCCGAGCAGATAGTTTTTGGCTGAAAACTGCTGTGAGTGAGAGCAATCATTTTCATATCAAATTTACGCGTTGCCAAAGTCGAATTTTCATGCTATTTGAACCTTGTTTAAGTTTTCGTAGTTTTAGTTAATTAAGCTCTGGTAACTTAGTGGCCACCATTTGGGAAATAGCTGCTCACTCGGCTTACGATATATTTTCTAAGTATAAGTACCTAATTGTCAATTTAGTTTTTTTTTTTTTTCATCTTGGAGTGGAAATTTCTTTATGATTACGCCTTTTCTTGATCACCGCCTAATATACATGTACATTTTTACGTTTCAAAGTTTTAAAATTTATTCGTAAAACATGGAAGTCCCAGGGGAGAATACGTATGATATGAAAACAACACACGTTTAAAGAAAAGATACAAAATTAACAAAGTTAACAATGTAATATACAGTGTATGTACATGGACCTTTGGCTAAAAGTGCATGGCAGAGCCACAGTTAACATGCATTAACAAGTCATGGTCTATATACTGATACCTAGCAAATATGCTTACAATTGAGACACATCAAGAGAAAAAAAACCTGACTTTTGCCGACGCTAGAACAAAGACACAGATCAGGTGCACAGGACCGAAAAACTGGTCCATGTCTTTGTTTTCGCTACATTGATAGTACAATGGTACAGCTTCCCATCAGGAAAACATGTCCGTGAAATAAATACCCCCGTATACCCCACTTTTATATAGAAAAACTGTGGTTTGCAGGGGTATACCTATTTTTTTTATTTTTGCTCCAAACCAAAGATTGTGGGTACTCGTTAGAACCGCCTCGCCGAGGCGGTTCTAAAGAGTACCCACAATCTATCTTTTGAGCAAAAATAAGAAAAATATCAAAAATTTTCCTCTGAAAATTATCGATTTTTGACCTGAAATCTGTATATCATATGGGCATGTTTTCGTAATGTATTACAAAACTATCAAGCCTTTAGCCCTAATCCGCTGTACAGCTAGGTTTGTGTCAGTCCTGTTAATGGCCCCATCAACCTGGTTTCTCGTGTCGTGGCTTACATTCAATGATGCTGTCAATAATACTCTTTGAAACAAACGAAGGTTATTACTGAATTATGCATATCTTAACAAATATAGATTAAGGCAGAAATATCATACTTAACACCTTAGGACATATTAAGTACCTCTAATAGCACTCATATGTAAACAATAGAACAACATATTCTGTTCGGCCTGAATTGGATAGTTTGTTTATGACATTTACAACAAGTCAACAATTATTTCACTCATATTGTGACAGAGCCGACACTTTTCGGGTTAATGACCAGTGCATTTGGTAAGAAATGCTTTCTGCTCAAGGACACACAACATTCCCCCATTGAGCATTTAACCCAGGACCTCTTGGTTTTAGGTCCACACTGAACCGCTAGACCACCAGATTTAGGTCTAAAGTAACTCTATGAAAACTTTGTATACTGACGGACTTAAGGAGCGCAACACTTTACATCGGGTATCCTTTTCTTAAACGCGGTTTAAAGTTAAGTTGAAGCATAACATAAATATAATATCGTGAACTTGATACCATAAACAAACATTTGTTCTCAAAATTCTTTGCTACAGCTGTTTTCGTAGACGCTATCGAGACGCAACTTTTCTGACGAAAACCTTAAGGCGGCTACAAGAAAGAGGTTTTGTGAAAACAAACCATCTCCGATGAGAGCACAAGAAAAATCAAAATAAACATTCTTTTCAATGTCGTTTAAGACCCTAATATTTTTCGCTGATGATCAAACACAGATACTTTCGATTACAGCTTGCCAAACGTTACAGGAGTTTTATGTTCGTCCCGTGTCCAGATCTTGTGTTCGAAAAATGCGAGTTCGATTCAGTTTTACAGGCAAAAATAAGTTTTCTTGAAAAACGTTAAATGACGCAATTTACGCGTTTTTAATGCAAATGAAAGCCAAACAACGACATTCGTTTGGGTTTTGATGTTTCTTTCCAGAAATCATGTTGGATCTGAAGAAAGATTTTCGTCCCCATTGACTTATCATGCAATTTATTTATTGTTAAAATTTGGGTTACGCTTGGAATCATACTGTATAGCGTTAATCACGGACAATGACATTTCGTTTTGGTTATTGAAGTTAAGCAGACTGATTGTTCATTTCAGTTCAACAAAATATATCTCTCAAAAATCATGTAATCTGAAAGGTAGGATCGAAAATTCAAGTGTTGCGTTTTTTAAGTCTGTAAGTATATCTAGAACAGTGATAAACATGGGGAAAACTGGTTTTTTATCCCTATCAAACCTTAAAGCTAATGACTTGTATACAAAATAGGCTAACTGTTTACATATAATCTAGTAGTATTACACAAATTTTGGACTCCTTTCATGCGTCTATGTGTAACAAGTCCCTATTCTGATCATAATATTATAATGGATATCAAATACATTTCATTCTCCACCAAATTAAGATTACAGACCTTACACCACCTGTCATCAGAAGGAATTTTCTGAATACAATTATAACGACCAGTGTTAACTCATCTAAGCCTGGCGTCCTTTTTGCGTAACATAGGCAAACAGTATAGCCCCAGATGCGACGCCGCAGAAAGCGGCGTCCCATCTGGGGCTACTTTGTTTGCTGAAAGAAGTTTCATAAAATACAATATTCGTTCTAATTAGCGCACACGCTCCAATAAGCGCACATCCTGGTCATTTCTGAAAAAAAAAAAACGCATGTGCATGAGCGCACACTGTATGAATAGTGTATTGGTATTTTTTGCACCAATTCTGCATATTTATACACATTAATTGACAGTATTTGTGTCGACTACCCTGTTGAAAGGATTCAAAATTACAATAACTCTCTTTGGCTTCATGCTGCCAAATTAAGGGTCACTGAAGAGGCTTCAGTAGCCGAAACAGCGGTATGGCTCTTTACTTTTCTCGTTGATATGTCTTGCCTAAATGATAATGTTCCATTCGTCAATAATTATAAGTCTACGACAACAAATTCTGAATCGTGTTAAAGACTGTCTTAATGTATAAATATGTACATGTTTAAGATAAGGTGCAAATTGAAAGCTGCATTTATGTTCTATATATGAAAGTATTTAATCAATTTGACCCAGTTTAGAGTTCAATTTATTTCTAAATTGCCGGTGAAGTTGGCGTTTAATCATTAGTTTTAAACACCTTGATGTTTTGGGTTTTCAGTATTTCCAGTAATAAAGCTATGAATTAAACATAACATTTCCAAGAAACACGGTTGAAATATCTCATGTTTTTGCCGGGATATATGCACCATTTTCCGTTCTTTTTTTCTAATGAATGAGAGATAAGTCACAAAATTCTGAATTTTCTACTTGCTTTTTCTTAAAAAAGTACAAGTAGGCAAAGATCAGGAAAAGGCGCAATCAGAAAAAGACTCCCACTCCAAAAACCATGGTGGGAAAAAGCCAAACTAACAATCAGGTACTTATACCATGAAAACATTTCGTAAGCCGAATGAGCAGCTATTTTCCCAATAGGTGGCCACTCAGTTACCTTAACTTAACCAAAAATATGCAAACACACATAAGGCGCCAACAGCACAAAATATTTTAAACACCAAGACATAAAACAAAAAGAACCACCACAGAAGTATCGACTTGGAACGATCAGTAACACAAAGTTACTGGCGGGTTTAAATCGATTTTACACGGCCGTAACCTCACCCTCAGCTTCTGCAGTGGTTCATAACATTTAGTTAGTTCTTCGGTCCTCGTGGTGAATCTCTAACTAGTAAATGAATCATCAAGAACAAACAAGACTGTGGCTGAATTTTGCTAAGATGATTTGTGGGTTTCCATCACTGGCAACAACCACTATTCGTTTAGAAGTTTTAGGCTATTAATGAAATTTCAGATTTGATCGTTTATCGGGTAGTGACAAAAATGTGTCAAGAATATACAACTGATTGAGTTTCTTATCAAAATTGAAAAAAAAAATGTATTTGCATATTTAACAAAGAGGGCCAGCTATGGCAAGCATCAGTATAAAATAGCTGTATAGGGCTTCTTCAAATTACCGACTAAACGTTTTACTCTGAGTATATATGTATAAGCTGATCAGTATTTACAGAAAAAGATGAAAATATTGAACAAACTTTAAACATGACACTTTACTTCATGAGGGTAACACATTTTTCAAATCTAATCTCCATTGCGGCCCTCATTTATTAACAACTATTAATAAATGTACAGCTACATGAAAATTCTAATTGAAACTCACATACATCTATACCAACCAGAGATGGGGTCAATTACTTTTGGAAGTAATGATTTACAATACCATTGCATTGCAGTTCTTAAATACTATTACAATTAGGGTAACACATTGTTGAAAAAATAATCATTACCATTACCATTAGTTTGGAAAAGTTATCATTACCATTACCCATTACTTTCGTACCGATATGACCGATATGATCAGAGTAAATCTTTGATTTGAATGGCATGACAACATTCAAACATGGGGTGTGAAATTATTATTTTCTTACCAAAAGTAGATAAATATGACAAAGTATGCATCTACCAGCAGATGGCAATATATAAAGGGAATTCAAATGTTTCTATTAAATATGGCTTATATTTCACGAGTAAAGTGTAAAATATTTATAGTTCATGATTTCGTGAGTGGCGAAACAAACATCGAAATGTATATATTTTTCACTTCACGAGTGTAATTAAGGCCACATTTTTTACAGAAACGTTTGCATTTTTTTATTATATGCATTATTTTATTTCTGTACATGTACAACTTTTTGTGAATGAAAATACACAGATGGAACATTTTTCAAGATTGCTTTCATCACATTTGAAATAAAGATACAAGCATATAAAATGGAAGTCAAAGTAGTTAAATTATTAATTTCAATAATCTAATACCATTGACGTCGTTATGTGTTTGTTGACGTCACGTAATACAGACCCATTGTCCTGTAAAAGCCCTCCTTAGATCTATATATATACCAATAAATTTGTTGACTTTAATAGTAATAAACATGTATGAAGCCAAAGGCCAAAGTCAGAATAACTCCTTGGGTCACTTTCATTTTTTTCCACAATCATAAATATTTTGTCTATTTGCACATATAGATGCTTCATATAAAACTGGACTGTGATTGGTCAGTTGGTTTCAAAGAAGATGAACTTTGATGAAATGTGTGGACGACGACGGACGGACGATGGACGGACGGACGGACGCCGGATACCTGCCTATCCTATAAGCTCACAACATGGCGCCAAAGAAAGTTAGAGTAATTTTGGAAGCCTGAAATGTTTCTACCATACATGTATAATAAAATAGGTCTACAACTGATAAATCATGCTACAAATAACAAACAATATGATATGTAGAATCTGTTTATAAAAATGGAAACAGCTAAATTCTTTTGAAAATTTTGTTTGCTTTATTCCATCAATTTGACTATCAAATGGTAAGGACTGCTTTACAAAAACAAATTTTCACAATATAATATTCTTTAATATGACATTTTGCTTTAATTTCTTAATTAAATTCATTTTTTTTAATTTAAAGATAAATTTATATGTGTGCAACTAACTAGTGAAAGATTTGTTGGAAAGTGAATCATTATAGTCATTCATGTGCGTATGTCAAACAATGTACCAGGTAAGTCTTCAATTGAGTTAATCAGTTTTAACTGGGCGACTGTTTTCAATATTTGCAAAAATATGTTCTTCTTTATCATCTTTAGTGACAACAGAGTATATTACAAACACTGCATGAAAAAGTCGATTTAGGCATCATAGTAAAAGTGTTGCAAACATACTGAAATGCCAGAATTTACTAAGGCTTGCTTCATATTTGATTTCATTTGAAGTTCATGCGCATTACATTTGCCTATGGAAAATGTCTGTGTTTACACAATTATACGGATGGTGGCGCACATTTAGCTTGCCGCATTTACTTAATTGTGTGCGACCTGTGCATATGTTAAATGCATTATAAGATTCAAACCCTTATCGTGCAGTACGTAAATATTTTGTCAAATTTTATTGTTTACTTTAAACGTTTTACCAAATATTTGCATAGCATGCTATTTCCCGTTCATGTTAACCTTTACTACGTATGTGAATATTAATCTGCATGTAGCAATTTACCGACTTATGCAAATAAAAACGTGAGCAGTCATTTTGAATACGCTATGCAAATGTAAATCAAATAAAAAATTTGCCATGCAAATGCAATACTTTTAAATGACTTGTTTAATGTAATTCAAATTGTACAGTAAATTGATTTCAAATATCTATTTTTCAACATGAATGGTACATGCAGCAAATATAAGAAAAATATAAGTATGCCAATCGCAATTCAGAATCATGTAAACATGCGTGCATATTATTCTTGAATTAGATTTGCATATCTATGTAAAGGGTGCAGAAATGAGATATTTTTATCTTTCAAACATATGCAAACATGTGGCAAATACAAAAATGAGACCACGTTTGCAGGTGTCAAATATAGATATAATATTCATGTTTGCTAACGTATGTGCAGACTGCGTACAAATATATTTACGTAGTATATTTGCTGTTGTATGATAGGGTAATATTTGCAATATATTTGCGTAGGTTGGTATGCATATCGGGGTTATTATGATTTGATCTGGTAGTGGGGTATGCTTTCTGGTAGGTTTGGTTGTTTGATTGTGGTTTAACGTCCCACCAACAGCTAAGGTCATATGGAGACGGGACCTCGGTTTATAGTCCCATCCGACGGACTGGAGAAGCCAGGGGTCGAACCTGCGATTGATTTTGGTCAAATTACATCTTTTCTTTCTTTCCCTAGATCCATTAACTGTCATGATTGTCGATCCAGTGCTTCAAACCGCAGAACACATTGTCGCCACCAAAGTCCTTGACTAGTTAATATCCTTTTGGTGTACAGTTAACTAAATATGCACGATATAATATGTGAATCATTGAGTGTAGCCTCTTCAAGCCATACATTAGAAATGGTATGTTTTTACGCAAATCCTTATCAATACATGCATTTCGGTTTATTGAGGAAACTCGTTCCTGTGCCCTTTATTTTGTTGAAATATTTGAACTTACAGCTCTCGAATTTCATATGTAACTGACTTATAGTTATGAAATTATCATTTTTAATAAAAAAGGAGCCTATTGGAGTGCAATTGCCCACATATTAATTTGAAATATTACACGTAGTTGCAATTAAACTTAATTTTATTTCGATAGCATGTTGGATATAAATTTTAGAAAATTGCGAGTTTTGTGGAGAATAAAATGTAACAAAATTCATTGAAGAATCGTACATATATAATGTCAATAACTATCCTGTCGACGCAAAATTTTGCTATAGACATTTATGTTAAATATTAAATAACGCTTTTGTTTCATATCCTAGCTAACTGATCGTTAAACAGACAACACTATGAAAACGAAAACGTGTTACACTTTAAAAGTTGCTCGACAGTTTGAACTAAACGATGGTTAAATTTTGTTCTCTATTGTCAACGTCATTACCCCGAGATGCAGAGTCATAATATTAATTCTACATAATAATGAATAAATGTTCTACAACGAATTTAGCACCGATGTTACAATAGTTGTTTTTTTTTTTTTTTTTTTTTTTTTTAAGACACACGCGGGTGATGCTTCAACGCTACGAATAACGAATATTTCCCGAAAACTTGCAGTTTGTTATAAATGATTTCCAAGAAATGTTGTCAATCCTTTCTGAAGCTACTCAAATCCTTTTATGAATAGCATACGATAAGATAAGAGGCGGGCCTGTTTAAGCACATGTGTTCCGCGCACATCAAAAGAATGATTCCAGACGCATAGGTTATTGCATAGCTAATTGGTTAATTAGCGCCTACATCAATCAAATGAAACTGGAATGTATTTTATCTTAAAAGACGGTCTTTTGAGACGCTATACATACAATCCTCTTAAATAAATTTATATATTTATTAGAAAAACGGACAATGCCATAACATTATCGGATTGAAAACCCACATCTTGATACGCCTTAAATTTTGTTTCATTAGATGCTAATGTTTATATTCTCCTTCAGATAGCATCAAAAACCTAATTTTTAGTATCCTTTTACGATCAGGTACCATCAGGGTCAGACCACGACGATTAAGTCGAATCTGTAATACTCGCACGCGCGCGCGAGCACACATCATGTACAGGTCGTGTACAGCATCACTACAAAGTAAGATGCGGAAACGTTCTATATAATTCTGCACAGACTCAAGCCATCTATCTGATCTTCCGTCCAGGTCCAACAAAAGCATTTCATGAAACATGATGTACATGGAGCCTTGTTATCACTGCCCCGGTTTAACTGCCTGGTTTATCCCGGTTTAATTGTTTGTTTATATTGAGGTTTAACGTCTCAGTCAACATTTTTTCAGTCATGTCGGGACGGAGCCATTGCTCCCTAGGTATTTACCAGTACTGTAGGGAGTTAAACGAAACTCTCTTAGCTGTTATCCCGCATATCCGTCACATTTACTGGTAAAGTGAAAGCCGCGTCCGGAACAATATATCGTGGGAATATGGCCGCCGCCCTTTGAGGCCTAAAGAAATAGATGGGCTGTTTGTGTCTTCAGTGAAAGCATATACATGTACGCTACTGACTGACCATCGGATTACTGATTAACTGCTCAGGCGGAGCTTGCTCAAGTTAATCCGTACATATATTCTTACTGGCTTGTTAATTTAGTGTTTTTCCTCCACCTCGGTTTTTGGAGTGGGAATCTTTTTTTCTGATTGCTCCTTTTCCTGATCGTTGTCTACTTGTATCTTTTTTCTGTGGGTGGTTAGATTGAAGCACGTTTTGTACATTCTAATTTTGTGGATAGGAGTCCCATAAAATGAAGACCACGTCCCTACATGATCATAGCTGTTGACTGGGATGTCTAGCATTAATTCAAACAAACAAACATTTAATGCTAAACTGTCACGAGCAGACTGACATAACTACATCGAAGAGCTTTGAAAACTTAAAAGTTGTAATTCAAATGTTTTTCATATCTATAAAAATTCGATTTAATCAATTTTGACACAATATAAGCATTCGTTTGTTTGCAAACTATGTTGTGAATTTCGTATCAAAATAATTTGTAATGTGACTTAACAGTCCTAGATATAGCAATTCCACTAAAATCCAAAACTGCAAATAATATCGAGCACGACAACAATTTGCCCCTTGCCATGCACAAAAAACATTGCTATCTCATTGAAAACATAAGTTTTTCCAGTTGCACTGATTGTCTGGCAATGATGCTAGCTTGTCTGAATGGTCATAGTCGACGTAATCGACCTAATATAGCGTATTTACGTCGAATCTGTAGAGACATTAATGCATTGGTGTGCAAAGTTTGGTTTATCAGACCGGTGTCAACATAGCCTGGGAGAGACTGCAGCAGTGCCGTATAGTTATAAGATGGCAAATTTGAGGTCACGTGACGTCACATATACGTCATCAAGTTTGTAAAAATCCAAATGTGCCGGATAATTCATTTTCAAAGAACAATTGGCACTTATTCATCTGTGAAGAACTGGTATTCATTAATAGGTCATAAGACACATCAAACCTGCACATGGTCTAAAAGCTGTATGGTTTCAAGGTCTTTATTTTGATATATTTTGCATACCGCTACTTAAAAAAAAAAAAAAAAAAAAAAAAATGAAATGGCAGCATTTTACATGTAGCACCAAGAGCCGTGAAAAATCGCAAGTTGTGCCTGAACATCTGACGCGACGTCTGTATGTGACGCATTGAATTCTTCATGGGCTGTGCGAATTCTGTACCAATAATTTACATTGTAGCGACAAGCGGCCTTTAAAATAAAATTCCTAACCGAAAACCTGAATTTTCTAGGCCATTATTTGCTCAAGTGCCTGTCCCACTGCGCTTAAGATATCAACAATTAAGATCTTTCACTGATCAGATTGTGTAGATACATAAACTGGTCATTATATTCATTAGATTCTGGTGTGTGTATCTTCTGTCCCATTCATAGAATACTATTTGTAGTGACTGATAAGTATTATCTCTGGAACTTGCTATCTGTCATGTTTCTACTTTCTCCAGTCTATAATGAATCATAATTCATGCAAGCTCCAAGAAACAGCTTTTGAATTATATGGCCACATGTGGTCCACGCCAAAGAAAGGAACTTATTCCGAACAGTCAACACTATTAATAAGCACCTATTTGTTATTATTATCACCAAAAATGCGTTCTTTGGGGTTTAAGATCGCTTTTCGATTGTGTGGGTCATTTCTTTGGACCCGATGTGCAGATGAAGAAAGCATAAACACGTTGGAAAACATTCTACATAATTTGCATGCGCAGTCTTACCACAAAACTGGTGATTTAACAATCGTACGATTGCTTACGATTCCGTGGGACCGGTACTTTAAGTTCCAGTCCCACTGCGCTTACGATCGCAATACGATGGAAAACATTTTATAAATGCATTCGCAGTCTTATCAATAATCTTATGATTAGACAATCGTACGATTGCTTACGATTCAGTGGGACCGGTAGTGTCTTTTGTGTTAAAATGCATTCAGAATTGTTCGATATTCAATGCCGTAAACAATGTACCGTTTATGCAAGACAGCACAACACATTTGACCACGGTCCGCTGCACACAGATTTATTCCGTAATTCGTTCACTTTAAACTAAGGAAAGTTAATATTCTAACTCTTGGAAATGTACTTTCTGCAAAAAAGTTCAGGCATAGTCGAAAAATATTCGGTTAGCAATATTCAATGAAAAATAGGGGCGTGCTTATAACTTTTGAGTTTAATAACTGTAAAGTTTCGTTTTAAAATTTGTTGTTGCCGTTGTTTAGCATTTAGGATTGTTATAGGTAGATTTAATAAGATGCAGTTATATTCAATTTGAAAACAATCTGTTCTAACTATATTATTTTTGATGTTTCTTTGGCAAAATAAAAACTATAATTATATAAAATGCAACATTGTAACATTGTTTTGTTTTTGAAATTTTTACGCAATCAAGTTACCAAGTAGCTCACCAAGACTGTATAGAGTGTAATATTTGCTACAATGAAGACATTTGTAAGCAAAATGCATGTTAGGTATTTGGTTGACTGAACTCTTTGAAACTGTATTTATTCGTGTTGCCAAAAAGTTGATTTATGTAAATTGTGTTTGCTTGTATGTCAATAAATTATGACTGAGACGTCATACATGTAGCTTATCATTCCACTGCACCTTTGATTAATTATCTGACCGAACCCCATATGTTGTCTGCAAATCTGTTTAATTAAACGTGGAGGGAAAACGAATGTTTCGTTTTGATCCTTATCATGAGAAAAACTGTCATCATCAGGCGGTTCTGGTCACACAAAAGACTCGAAAGTGTATAATAATTTGTCGAACAGAATATCATATGATTAAATATGGTCTAATCACGAAACAAATAATTATGATTAGACTATCATTACATATACAACTCTATCACCGTCCAATGCCAACACTGAACATGAAACCTGAATTTAAATACCACGGGCGATGCCTGAAATGAATATTATTCATCAAATAATTCGAAAATCTGTTATATTTTACATAAGGTATGCAAAAGATTGCTAATGTCAGTTTTTGAACATGTACAACAGCGCAACCAAACGAAACAAACATTAATGTTTGCGGAAGATACGTAAATCAGCCATCAAATATTGACATAGCTAGATGTATACATACCATTTTAAATGCGGCAAGCTAAAGGCATGCATAAGGTATGCAAAATGATTTGAAATGCCAGTCTTTTAACATGTACAACAACGCGATCAAACGAAACAAAGATTAACGTTTACGGAAGATACGTAAATAAGTAATCAAATATTGGCATAGCCAATATCATACATACCATTGTAAATGCGGCAAACTAAAGGCATACAAAGGTATGCAAAATGATTGCAAATGCCAGTCTTTGAACATGTACAAAAACGCAACCAAACGAAACAAATATTTACGTTTACAGAAGATACGTAAATCAGCTTTCAAACTTAGGCATAGCCAATAGTATACATACCATTGTAAATGCGGCAAGCTAAAGGCACACATAGGGTATGCAAAATGATTGCTAATGCCAGTCTTTGGACATGTAAACAACGTTATCAAAAGAGACAAACATTCGCATTTACGGAAGATACGTAAATCAGATATCAAATATTGACATTTCAATGATATGCATGCCTTGGTGAATGCGGCAAGCTAAAGGCACACATAGGATATGTAAAATAATTGCAAATGTCAATGTTTACACATGCAAAACAACGCAAGAAAATAAAAGTCAAATTCATCGCAACATTTACCTGTCATGTAAATTCCCAGCAAATTTCGAAGTATTTTATTAATATGCAAGCACCAGTAAATTTTTGATACATTTACTTTTATGAAGACACCATTGTAAATGATTAGCGCATGTAATTCCATAAATTTACCAAATATTTGCATATGTTTGTAAATTCGCGTAAATCGAGGTTTTCATGCAGTGAAAAATGTTAATTTTGATATTACTTAAGAATTGTACCATAGTTATCAATAATATAAAAAAAATATCCTGTGAGCTAAAAGAGTTTTAAATCCCTAAGCAAAAAGTATTGATATTCATCATCCCCATGATCATTACTGCTGCTGATCTCTTTATTCGAAAAAAATGGATATTGTAATTAATTAAAATACCATTACTTCTAATGATAAAATAATTCACTATAAAAATCTCAGTTTTATTTTACTATTCATTACAAAATACGTTCTATTCACTTTGAAAATTGTAATGCATTATAATGCAATACCATTACACATTACAATAACACGACAAAATTATACAAGACTGGTCAGACAACGTACCTACTGTCTATTCACCTTCTTCCAGGAACTGCATTTTTCAAAATCTCACTTTTCTGAAAGACATCAGGAAAATATTACCATGCAACCATTTTGCATGCTAAAAGTCTTAAAATGCCATAAATATGACAATCGGTTAACATATTAAAATTTTATGCCAGAAAATAATTTTGAATATGGCTTTTTCCATTGTCTTAATGTCCGCAAGGAAAGTAAGTATTTTTCCGGAAAAAATCTAAAATGGTTATTTTTCATTTAAAATGCACCAAACCAAAACAAAATTGTATTGTATGCATAGCTGAGCGCCTTACTCTTTCTATTTTACCACAGATTTGCTTGATTTTCAATTTTAGGTGTCTGGATTACCTCCCTTGCACATGCAAAATGACTATTCAAAATAATTTTTGGGCATAATCATTTTATTAGAGAACCGATTTTCAAAATTGTTCCAGCACTTTTACGACTTTTAGATTGCAAAAGGATGACATGGTCAATTTTTTCTTGTCGTGTTTCAGAAAAGTCAGATTTTGAAAATTGCAGTTTCTGAAAGATGATGACAGACAGTAAGTAACTTATTCCTCAGCAACATATAAATGTCACTTAAGTGTTTGACAAGTACTAAAATAATTATGCAATATATATATATATATATATATATATATATATATATATATATATATATATATATAATATATATATATATATAATATATATATATATTGAAATATATATAATATATATATATTGAATCATATGAATGAACAAAGAATAAGAATACCATGATGAGATGTCATGAAAAGTTTACTTGGAAAAACAAAACACAATTTGCATCTACATAGCCTAATAATCTGCAGTCTGTATAATGTTTGCAAACGGAACTGTCCAATACATCGACGTTCGACGTGTCATGTTGTTTCACCAAAGGCCGACTGTTGATGTTTGCTTATTCACTGGTATTCTGATACAGCCTGACCACAAGTTTCTTAGAAACTTTATGTAACTTGTGAACAGAAAAAAGATCATAGTATGTAATATATACATTAGTACGTATGATATAGTTTTGCATATTCTCATATTATGCAGAATTTTATCCTTCTGATAAGACAACTATTCAGGATCCAGCATGTTAGTTGGCGTTAAATTAGTAATGACATAGTGTCATATAAACTTCTAAATAATGCTATTTGCACTACTTCTTTACATATGAAAGCATCAGGATAACATGTCCGTGTAATATACACCCCCTTAAACCCCACTTTTATATAGCAAAACTGGGGTATGCAGGGGTATACCTATTTGTTCTTTCTTTTGCTCCAAAACATAGATTGTGGGTACTTGTTAGAACAGCCACGGCGGGGCGGTGCTAACATGTACTCACAATCTATGTTTTGAGCAAAAATAAGAAAAATATCATTTTTTTTTTACTGAAAATTTTCATTTTTTACATATTTAAAATTGCATGGACATGTTTTCGTAATGGTATTCGTCCGATTCTGCATAGTTTCATATCATGCGTTATTCTAATGAATAATACTCATGGCGCTATCCGGCGTTTCATTCGGATCGTTGTAAATGTTTATCTGGTAACTGTCCTGTTCAAGTTCGTTTCACACTTTGGCATCGGCGATCGTGGTTAACTTCTTCCTTGCCTGGTCCAAAAAAATGCAAGCCTGGTCTAAGTCATGACCAACTTCCAGAAGATCACCTGAAAATACATTACGAAAACACGGTCATGTAAAAAACATATTTGCCTTAGCTGTAAAAATGATTTTTAGTTGATTTTCTTTTATTTGGCTATTTTTACTCAAAGCTTAGATTGCGGAGACATTTAGAAATATAAGAAAAATGTAGACCACTATAATATACAATTTTCTATATAAAAGCTGGGTTTAAGTGGAAAACTTTTCATGGACATGTTACGTTGATGTATATAAATCCATCGATGAAGTGTTGCAGTTAAAAATTCATTTTAATAAACAAAAAGTATGTAGAAGGCCGGTTAACTTAGTTACACAATTAAACTATCGTACAAGTAGCCTATTGAAAGCATCAAAAAAAATCCTTGACATAGACAAGGAAAATCACGTTTTGTATGGCAGAACAACTTTAATTCTGTCTTTCGTAATCAGTAGAAATAAATCCACCAGAGATCGGCTTAACATTGTAAAATACTGCAGAAAAAAGAAATTCGACAGTCATAATCGATTTTATCCCGTTAAAATAACATAAAAAAATATTCGTGTCTGATGTTATTCATGTAAGGGTGTTTGCTTTTTTCTCTTCATCAAGGTAAGTTGTTTAGAATATTGTTGGTGCATAGTAAAACCTTGAACCCTGCCCAATACGTTAAAAAACCTTGTATACTGTTTACTTTTTTCACACTGCTCCTTTACCTCTGACACTGATATGTATTTGTTTATTGGCCTGCATAAAGTTTTCAATTAAATGCAGTTGAATAATGGTAAATGAGTTACGCCAACGTGCTTCGCACACCACTGGAAAATATGTTAAACAAGTAGGCTCGTTTTTATAGTGTTTTACATTTATTAGAGGAATGAATTTTATTTTTGTTGATGTTATCGATGTGTAAACTCAGGCGAATCACTCACAAACTGAATAAAGCACGAAGGGCTTTATGAAAAAGTTTGTGAGTGATTCGCCTGAGTTTACACATTGATAAAATCAACAAAAATAATAATTCATTCCTTATAATTCCAACTTCGTCTCAAAACAGTGCATATGTGGACACTGATTTAAATTTTTATAGCCAGCGGAAGGAAAATAGAGCAAAACAGATCTTATGAGGCAGCCATCTTGAAAATTTCCAAAGTATAGAACTCATTTCTCGCAGTTAATAGAAGCTATAACTGGTTTGCTACAGGCAGGATGAAAAAGCAGGAGCTGTAAAACATCTTCTCTTCATTCAAATTGTTCTTTTGGGAGAAAATATCGTCGTCTGGACTGACAGAAAGACATGTCGATTTTGAACTGGGTCTCGGAACATTAGAAATTCAAACGTCAAATTTCAACACACAACTATAAGATGAAAACACTTACCGTACGGTGTTCTGATAACAGAAAAAAGCGTCCATGTTAATGAAAATTCCAAATATATATTTCGACGCCTTCGAAAAGCGTTCATCCATTGTTTTTATGACGTTTAGATGTGGTGACGTCAGCGTTTCTTGGAAGAAACGTCACGTAATCACGTAACGTCGCGCCATTTTTAAGATGGAAACCGAATATTCTTACGCTTTGCTTTTATCGAAGTATAAAGTCTTCCTAACAGCCAATCAGAATGTAGGAAATTGGTAAAGTTGGAATTATTCTCATGTGCGACAAACCGACAAAGTCAAAGTTTGTTTATTACATCTGACTTAAATCTCATTCATTTGCTAATAATTTGTGCAGCGCTAAAATAAGATGCCTAAGCAAACACCTTCCAGATGTACTCATGAAGACACACATTTAAAGAAACAATATCACTATCAAGTCACATTACTGTTTGCTAACACAATGGAGCTTACCTTTGAGCTTCGCCTGGAGAAATCGTGCTTGCCTCAACGTGAAAACTTGTTTTTTTCTTTCATCTAATGCCTTTTTGAAGCCTTTGTCTCCTATAACGTTTTCAATGTCACCCATTGCTAAAGATATTTCTTTCCACGTATTTTCGTAGGTTTGGTCATCTACTGAGTAATCTACAGAGTGTCCGACGACAACGTTTCGAAAGCATCTTATGCGTTCTACGTTAGCTCCTAATGAAGTGTCTCTAGGATTGTCGTTTGGTGGCTTTGCCCAGCCCGTTACGGGTGAAACAACTGCACTTATATTCCTAATCAACGTATATAAAAGAGTTATATCAAACTGGTCAACTCTGCCTGTAATTTGATTCTGAGGGTCCGGGTACAAAATATCTAATTGTTCGTCTCGAAGCTGCCTCAAACGACGCACCTGTGCTTCCTTGGCTACCAGCAGATGGTGGAAATCCGGACAACCCTGTGGTAACTGACTAAGAAGAATTTCGCGAAGACCATCAGCGCAGACCTTGACAAGTGCGTTACAAAGTCGTGCGTGGTTCAAATTCTCTTTTGTCATTGGTCCGTCGTCTATGTCACGTTCATCCTCGTTTTGTTCCGCTTGTTCATTTGGATCAAATCCTAGTAATGCTGCTGCAAGGTCATCTTGCCTATCGTGTCCGTGTTCT
The DNA here is from genome assembly GCA_964017185.1 of Rugalucina vietnamica. NCBI lineage: Eukaryota > Metazoa > Mollusca > Bivalvia > Lucinida > Lucinidae > Rugalucina > Rugalucina vietnamica. The sequence continues at coordinate 30,954,612 of OZ024885.1, read as the reverse complement.
GACGATCTCTCCTCTTGTTCTTCATTGTCCTAAAATACATTATAAAGTACTTAAGTATTTAATAACTTAGAAATCAAAACAGTATCTTTTGGTGATTCCTGTCACATCGTTTTGCATAGAGGGTGCTATTCAAACGTTATGTTAGGGAGCGCATTTGTATGTATTACATCTGCTACTAACCATAGCGATGAGACGTGGATTTTTGCTGTCGCCAAAATAGTTCAAGGAAACGGACGGTTTTACAAGTAGGCAATGATCAGGAAAAAGTGGTGGCCACTAAGTTACCCAAACCTAAATAAAATATGAAAACGTACACAAGGTTCAAACAGTACAAAAATCGACTCGACACTCCAGCGTATTACATACATGTTACAATTCAAAATTTCAGGCATCACTACTGTGTGACAATATTGCTTTGCTTCAACAACTAATGTCGTTCCAATCTACTTGCCTTATAGAATTTCAACATGTTATTAAAATAAATATATTTTTTCAACATACGGTATAATGAATTATGAAGATTGATCCAGTTTGTGGAAATCAGCTCTGAATAAATCCTTGGTTTGGGGTTGTTTAAATCGACTAAAAAATAAGCCCTTTAAATGTAATGTAGCCACGCTATTGAAATTTTAAATAAGATTGCATTGATTCCTGGTCCATATCCGTACCTAACGTAAAGAACTAAAAATCTTACCAGATCCTTCCAACACCCAAGAATCTCCTTCGTTTCAACTGTATGCGAACTTTCGCACTCATCGCAGGTGATGTATTTTTGAGATCTCATAAGCTCAGTGTCAAGATATCCCCTAGGTTCTGCAACGGAATATTGTGGACACTGGATGCATGTCTTGAACTCATCCGCAAATCCCATGGCCTGCAAAACACTTGTCATGCTGTAAGTCAGGAATTCCATAACTGGCTGACAAATTCCAGTGACTGGTCTCATCTCGTCAACAAAGCTATCTATTTTTGCATGAACTGCATATCCTACTTGAAATACTGTCAGTTTATACAATCTTTGTTTATCAATATTGAATTTGCAGAGTCCCGAGAAAATTTGTCTCTGTCCCTTTTGCTCTACAACCGGCCACTTTGTTATGCACATGGCCAATATCTTGTGGAAAACGGCTGGGGGTAGAAACTTGGAGTCAGGTATAATACAAAACACAGTTGTAGAAGATTTGCCTTCTTTTGTTGAGATCAAATCTTTATCGGCATTCTCTTTCACCATGCACGGCATGATGTATGTAACGTCCGTCTGAAACAATTAAACAAACACATGAAGACGAAGACATGCCCATACAAGATAAAGAATTTTCTGAAGCTGAAAAAGATGCAAATTTTGTTCCATTTATTACTATTATTATTATTACTACTATTTTTACTACTTCTATTATTATTATTACTATATTTATGTTCAAAACAGTGAATGCAGTTACAGGATAGAACCGTCTGGCGGAGTTTTGGAGCTAACATAACTAAAACTGTTTTATACCTAACTACTGACAATCACGTGGTATTGTATACATACAAACCGATAAATGATCGGGTGAGAGACATACTTTGAGAACTAATTTGCGGTAAGATTTTCTACTGACTGATAGATAGGTGCAGTCAATACAGAAAATGAACATTTACTGGCAGAAAGTTACATAAGTAATCCCGGTCATTTCGTTTTCACAAACACTTCAATGTTACTACTGTATAGGAAGTACCATATGGGGCGGAAGTGTTTGCGGAAACGAAATATCCTGGATTCCTTATGTTACTTTTATTCAATAAATGTTCAATTTCTGTATTGACTGCACCTATCTATCAGTCAATAGGGTAAACGTTATAGGAGGAAACTCTAATTGCTCATCTCAACTTTGGACAGAATTTCATTGTGCGTCACCCGATCATTTACCGGTTTTGCACGCCAGTTGGTCGGGCGTCAGACTCTATGATGGCCCCGACTTCAAGCTATTCATTTTAGTTGGTTGGGGCCGGAGCTTCTTGTCTGTTGCTTGGCCCACCGGGGTCCAACTGATGTTTTTCTTTAGCTCCGGAGTTAGTAAGTTATTTGGCGCCCAGGGATCTCCATCGTCGGGCAACTTACTGAATCTGTGAGTCCTGGTTTTTGATTCATCAGGAGGTTTATCATGATTTATTTGTTTGTTCTTGATGATTCATTTACTAGTTAGAGATTCACCACGAGGACCGAAGAACTAACTAAATGTTATGAACCACGGCAGAAGCTGAGGGTGAGGTTACGGCCGTGTAAAATCGATTTAAACCTGCCAGTAACTTTGTGTTACTGATCGTTCCAAGTCGATACTTCTGCGGTGGTTCTTTTTGTTTTATGTCTTGGTGTTTAAAATATTTTTGTGCTGTTGGCGCCTTATGTATGTTTGCATATTTTTAGTTAATAGTCCGGCAGAGAAACAGCATATTTTTGGTGGACCTGGATTTGCGGTGTATAGAAAATGTTTTGACTGATTATGATAGCCAACACCTTCAGAAACAAGAATCCACTTGATGCCACCTTGTCACCCTTGGGCAACTCCCATAATTGAAGATGGCGTCCAAGAGGGTTGTGATCTGTTAAAACCTTACAGATCTAAGCAGTAATAGTGCAAAATCATATGTTTTCTGATCAGATTAAGTCCATGAATGTTACATATGTATCAAATTGTGGAACAGTTGCACTCTAATGGGTATTATGTGATTGTAAAATAGCAATTGCATCCAAGATGGCTGCCAAAATTAATGAAAAATTAAATTTTCAATCAAAGCCTTTCATAATCTTACATTCTTTCTTACTTGATAAATGGTGTAGAAGAAGAATATGCAACAAATGAACCCATTGGATTCCACCTTGTTACCCTTGGGTAATTAAAATGATTCAATATGGCATCCAAGAGGGCTGTCATCTGTTACAATCATACAGGCCCTTATAGTGCAATATAGTGCATTATCAGTCTCAGATATTCTCCACAAATGTCATATATCCATCGTTTCCTGAAAAAGTTGCACCCTATGGGTAATAATAATAATAATAATAATAAAAATAATAATTGTAATAGCATCCAAAATGGCCGCCAAAATCTAAAAAGTTGAATTTTCAACCGAATTTCATCATTTTACATTGTCTGTAACTTTATAAGTGGTGTAGAAGAAGAATGTGCAACAAATGAACCAAGCGGATTCAACTTTATTATCCTTTGGCAACTCACATTATTCAATATGGCAACCAAGAAGGTTGTCACCTGTTACAACCTGTTTCCCCGCTTGGCACTCGGATTTTCGAGGTAGGCCAGGACTGGTCGCCCTGGTGTCAGTATAATGTGACTGGGGTGGTATCAGGTAAAAGTGTCCGGGATCTGATACCACAGTGAGGCAGCACTATAAAAGTAAGCATTGTGTTCCCTGTCACAACCAGACACCGTCATGATATGACAGATAATGTTGAAAGCGGCGTTAAACCCGAACAAAGAAACCTGTTACAACAACACAGTTCTTAGGGCTTATAGTGCACAATCTTGCGGTTTCTGATCAGATTTAGTCGACAAATGGTGCACACCTTCTTACAGACGTCAACTTTCTCCATCCTCAGAAGTATTTGACTTATCTTTTGCTCTACACTTCTCTGCAAGATTGTTTTGATTAATTGCTCGTATATAATAAAACTGCAATCGGTTTTGTTTATATGCAACTACATGATAGTTAGAGTGATTTTAAAAGCAGCAGAGCGGCTGTAATACTACCTATCTGATAAGTAGGTTTACACCGGAGCTGGTTGCTGGGATAAAATGAAAATCAGTGGGATTTCGAGTACCTCAAAGTTGAGGGAGATTGGTGGAGAAAGTTCACAGTGCGTTTGGGTATTATGTCATTATAAAATTGTCTCATTCAAAAGACCGGAGAGGCACGGAATCAAACCCAGGGCTGTGTTTTTATTCTCTAAGTGACCTATACAAACACAAATAACGCTACCTATCTGAATGTGTTTAGTCATTTTCAAGAACAGTCTATCAGTCTTGAAGAAAATTTGTGCGTGTTAGACTGATGTCTCCTATTAATTTTCATAGGTGATAAATTTGCCCAGTCAATCATATACATTTAAGAAGTTGTTCCATGTTAGAATGAAATCTGTATGTTGTAACCTATGATCTATGGGTATGAAATAAAAAGTCATTGTCAGTCTTTGCCTTTAGCTTACAATATATGGTGTTAATTGCTTATAAATGATTTGAACTCTCTATTGGTTGTGTGGTTTTACCATGCAAGCATTCGTCAATAAGAGAAAAGTATCAAAGCCCCATGTGATGATGTTAAGCACTTACAATACCTGAAAAAAGGGAAATATTATTTGAGTTAAGAAAATTCAACACATCGCTCATGACCCCATCTGACATATGACATCAATAGAAATATGCAATTATGATTAAGAAGAAGTGGTTGCAATACCAGAAGGAATTTAGACTTTTGATATTATATCCAATACCATTTTATTTCACACTTATAAAATGCTATTGGCCTGCAACTCCATTGAAGCACTCCTAGCATGTGTGACATACCAAAAAGGTACAAGTAGGCAAAGATCAGGAAAAGGCAAATTTATAATCAGAAAACACCTTCTTGCATTACATAGATTTAAAAAAAAATATATATAGAGTTATATACAGTACGTTAAATGTGCAAAACCGCAACCCTCTTGGATGTGATATAAAATTTTCATAGTAAACCAAGGGTGACAAGGTGGCATCAAGTAGATTCATTATGTTGCATGCAACTTTGACACCACTTGTAAAGATATGATAAAAAGGTACAAGTAGGCAACGATCAGGAAAAGGCGCAAATAGAAAGAGAATAGCATAAATATGTTGGACATCTTTTACTTTTGGTGGCCATCTTCGATGTCATTATTATTTATTACTGATAAAAGGCCCATGGGTGTGCAAATTCATCACACTATGATACATAGATAAAAGTAAGCGTCTTTCTGATCACAGCATTTTACACTTAATTGGGAGGCTGTGATGTGTTCATCTCTGAGATCAAGAAAATCCTTTTGTATGCATTTGTATTTTACCAATACACATATCATATAAACACTGCATTCTTGATCCCTGTCATTTTTACTTGTTCCATACCACTACATGTATAATTTATAGTGCAGGTTATATTTTCTTTTTGATCCTTTGAGATCAGCGAGGATATTCTGAGGAATCAGAAATTTATTATCGGTTAAGATTCATTTTCTAACCAATGTTTATCATATTTGGTCCCATTTAGATAATACTAGTCTGTATATTGACTACCCTGTTGAAAGTTGCAAAATTTCAGTAATTCTATATGGCTCCATGTTGCCAAATGTAAAGGGTCACTGACGAGACTTTAATAGTCGAAACCGCGGTATGGCCCATGTCCTTTCTCATTAATGTGTTCACTGCTCTTAAAGGATCTCAGTTTTAATTTTTATTTGCTATTACTGCAGCTGGTGTTGTGCCGTGTGGCGGCCCTAAAAAGTCTCCCCGTACATCATCCATAGTGCAGGTTACATTTTCTTTTTGATCCTTTGAGATCAGCGAGGATATTCTGAGGAATCAGAAATTTATTATCGGTTAAAATTCATTTTCTAACCAATGTTTATCATATTTGGTCCCATTTAGATAATACTAGTCTGTATATTGACTACCCTGTTGAAAGTTGCAAAATTTCAGTAATTCTATATGGCTCCATGTTGCCAAATGTAAAGGGTCACTGACGAGACTTTAATAGTCGAAACCGCGGTATGGCCCATGTCCTTTCTCATTAATGTGTTCACTGCTCTTAAAGGATCTCAATTTTAACTTTTATTTATAGTGATAACAAGTTTAGTTTACCCCGTCATTTTGTCCAACCTGTCATTGTTGCTACAGACATCGTCAATGATGTTAAGGTTTCCTTCAAAAGTGTAAATATACGAAACAACTGTATGGTCTTAAGAGATGATGTCCCTCTTGGATGCGACTAAGGATGACATTTACTGGATTATTTAGCTGCATATCATTTTTCTACATTACTGATGAATAAAAAGTATGTAAAAATACGAAAATTTGATCAAAAATTCCATTTTTATTTAGTTTTGGCAGCCATCTTGGGTGCCATTTTTATTTCACAATGACATAATTCCCATATGGGTGCAATTTTTGCACAAAATGATACATATATGATATTTCTGGACTGTTTCTGATCAGGAAACACAATATTTTGCACTATGAGTGTTTGGTACTGTATGGTTGTAATAGATGGCAGCCATCTTGGATTCCATATTAAATTAATTTTAATTGCCAAAGGGTGACAAGGTAGCGTCAGTTGTGTTCATTTGTTGCAAATACTTCTTCTACACCATTTACAATATTAAAAAATTGTGAAAAACTATGAAATCTGTTTGAAAAATCCAACTTTTTTCATTTAGGCGGCCATCTTGGATGCCATTTTTGTTTCAAACCCACAAAAGACCAAATAAATTACAACTTTTTTTGACAATATGAAACATCTGTAACATTTATGGATGAAATCTGATCAGAAAAGCTTGCATTTGCACTATACAGACCGTGTACTTTATAATTTTAGCAGATGACAACCCTCTTGGACGCCATCTTGAATTATGGGAGTTGCCCAAGGGTGACAAGGTGGCATCAAGTGGATTCTTGTTTTTGAAGGTGTTGGCTATCATAATCAGTCAAAACATTTTCTATACACCGCAAATCCAGGTCCACCCCAGAATCTGCCAGACTATAAGTTACGGTAACTGAGTGGCCACCTATTGGGAAAATAGCTGCTCATTCGGCTTACGAAATGTTTTCATGGTATAAGTACCTGATTGTTAGTTTGGTTTTTTCCCACCTTGGTTTTGCCTTTTCCTGATCTTTGCCTACTTGTATCTTTGTATATATACAATATCACGTGTTCTCAGTTGAGTACCTGTAACCACACGTTTGCTATATAAAGTAGGGTTTGACCCCGTGTAGGCATTTGTCGTTGATTTAGATTTCCCGTTTGCACATTCTTGAAAATGCATTGGAGAGGGTCACTGATGTGGATTCATTACCAAAATTGCACAATACTACGCAATATGACAAATACTACCTCCGTTTAAGCGGTTTTACTGCTTCCAAAGGATCTAGCTTTTAATATTTTATTTGAAAGGTCAAACTTTATTTAGACATGCTATCCTGATGGTTACGTCCATCTAAAACAGTTTGAAATACACGCACACACAAACATTATATTTCGATTATCAATTACATTCATTTGTTCTTAAAAGACGTTTCCACACTGGGTCAGGAATAACTGTGTTGCCTTTTGTCTATATATTTGAAGGTGTTTAACTCATACCTAGCAATGATTTGTCAAGTACATTATTGAGTCAGATTATGTCTTGAAATGTAACATTAGCGAGGAGGAACAGTCATAAACAAACGCAAGTTCACGAAACACAATGGTAAGATTAGTATACTTAAACGCAATAGTTTAGCATCACATATACATGTACGATGGACTAATTTTCATCCTTTGTTTGACTGCAAATGACTTTCGGTAGCTGACAACATGATCTGTAGATCTGTAGTTCAGTCATTTGCCTTTCATACGAAAATCAGAATGCTGTTGTTAATTGTTGTCGAATTGCAATGCGAATTTCAAGACAGTGTTATGTTAAAATAGAATAGAATAGTTTATTAATGCAAACAGCCAATACGGCTCATGCATATAAACACATACATACATAAACATGCTAGCAAGTGAATGATACTTAACATTATACTGTTGCACAAAATACATGTTTTAAAATATCAACCATGTACATGTTTCACAATAGTGGGAGAGGTGCTGATGAAAAATGAATACATTGTTTGGAAAAGGGGACAAATCAAAAACTTCTCCAATAGTTACATTCATACCAATTCAGAATTCATGTATATGCATATTTAAAGTAACAGCGCTTCTTCACGGATCATAAATTATATATCTATGAATACATTAAGGGTTTTCAATGTTTTTGTATGTTCCGATCTTAACAATTCAATAAATGTAGGCATGTTGGGCCGCCGCCAATAATAGCTATGAATATACAGTTTTCTTAAATCGTTATACAAAGGGCACTCAAACAAACACTGGAATTCATCCTCTAAATCATACGAATTTGACATTCATTGTCAAACCTGAACAATTTTTAAAATGAATATACATATAAATTAACATTATTGAAACTGGTTACAGAACGGTGTTATTTATACATACAATATTCCAAAAGTATTACATATTTAGCTCGGTGGTCAGTCTACCATATGACCCTCTGGACAAGGAAATAAGACATATCATTGTCATATAAACATTGTATATACATCACTTTGCTTTCCATGGACATATAAAATATTGAATCAGTTTGCTAAAATAAAATAAAACATGTGCGTAAAATGGTAAAAACACTTACTAAGACGGCACATGCTCTTTCAGAATGTTTTATATGCACTCGCGATTGAAACTTATTTTATTGATGTTGGGAACGTATTCCACAATTTCGGGGCTTAGCACGTCAATATGCCGGCGTAAAGAGACGTCAATTGTTTTTTTTTTTTTTTTTTTTTTTTTTTTTTTGTTTTTTTTTTTTTTGTTTTTTGTTTTTTTTTTGGAATCACAAATATGCCATTACATTTTATCTCAAGTTTTTGTTACATTCTAAAGCCATTGGTGTCAGCAAATCGGATATATATGGCGCAGAACAACTTTATTATAGTTTATTCGATGCAATACTAGCATCCGGTCTAAATAATGAAACATTTTCTCTGATGGAGTAATACTTGTATAATCTGCTTTTATGATGATACGTGCCTTTTTTGGTGTGGGACATTAATTTTTACTTATATTTTTGTTGTTGATTTTTTGTTTTTTTTTTTGCAATTTGCTATTTCGTGCTATATTCGTTGTCGAAGGTGATCCCAAGAATTCATACCATAATCTATAATAGAGAGGATGTAGCTTTGATAATATATTTTCTGAACGCTTTGGGGGAATATAATAAGATAGTTTGAGTAAGAAGCGATATTCAATATGTAATCTACATGTTCCAATTAAGTGTGTCATCAATTTATAATCCTGATAATTGCTGAGAATGAAATGAATTTAAGGAACTACGTCCGACGGATATATTAATATGATCTGCCTGTTAAATTCAAAATTTAGTACCAAGAGACATTGTACTTAATTTGCCGAAATGAATTGGTCATTCGTTTCTTACACTTCAGTCATATGTTTAATGTGTTCAAAATCAGGTTTGCTCGATAGTGATACCTTTGGCGTATAATGTGAAAAATGCACGTCATTTGAAAATGTAGCTTTATTTCAAGGCTTCAAAATTCAAAATTATGTTCGCTTAAAACCACCAATCCACACATTTTTAAAATCAATTTTAAACATTCCCTAAAGCATGACTTATTTGGACAAAAATTGTTGTTTATGATCACAAGCTGCGAGTGTTGAGATTTGGCGTAATTTATCAGGTCAAGCTTTGTATATCATATTTCAAACAAAATAAAGCATTTCTCCGTCATCAGTTTCGACTTCTGCAGTCATTTCCTGCCTCAGTTTAAGGTATTTGAGATATACAGAATCTGCAGCACTAAATAAACGGAACTGCTCTCCTATCTTTCCGAGTTTAGACTTCAGAACGTCAAATGAAAGAAAAAAAAGGCAAAACAGAAATGCCGACTAAACATCTCTGTGAAAAGGAAACGATAAATCAATCAGTTTTGTTTTCAAAACACGTCATAGTGTGCCAAAATTGATAAGAAAGTTGACTGTTCTCAAGAAAACGTTGAAAACAAAATCTCAAAATAAAGAATGCAATGTTGTCAGATATGACATTCATTCCCGTCTATAAGGTTTAATTCCTCAATTCGCATGACTTTTCGTGTCTTATTTTGACAGCAAAATTGATTTCTACGATATGCGACATTTTAGTAAATAGTATATTAATAAGTTTCAGGGTTAGAGGGGAAAATGAATTTACATACCTTTCATTATATCGCGTAATAAGTTATTTGTTTTATCACAAATATATTCGAGTCCTTTCCAACAGTTTCCAAAAAACGAAATAGGTAACAAACAAATAATTTGAAAATGTGCCAAAATACATGTATATGTGATGTTAAATTCCATTTGAGTGGTAAATATACATTATGAATGTAATTGTAAAAAATGAATAAAATTTCATAACTACCATTACTACAGCCTGTACCTGTTCTTCGCCGACACTGGCTGTGCTTGCCAATTCTTCTCTGATAGTCACCGGTGCAGCAATAAACAAGAATTTCTCCATCAGACGAATCACATGTTCACAATTATCGAACAAGCTTCGGTCTCTTTTATTGCTGTCAAAGATGATCTCTGTAAAAATATATATAAATAATTTAATAAAGAACAAAAAAAAAAAAAAAAAAAAAAACACTTGAATGGGAATGGGTACTGTGTACTGTGTTGAATTCGAAACTATCAGTGTTTTTGTCGTTGTTGTGCTTACGGCTTTAAATCACAATGGACCATTTTTGTCGGATTTTAAGATTTAATTTATGCTTTGGAAACTGAGTAGCCGCCTATTGGGAAAATATCTGCTCATATATATGTATATATATATGTATATACATTTTGTGCGCAACTCCTACTACAGTTGTATTTCGATTCTTTTGAATCTTAACAGATGTCTTGAACAGTCTTTGAAGATGTGCATTAGAATAATTTTGACAGTTTTATTGCAATTTGAACGTAGTCGTTTTACAGGCATTATGAATTTTGCAATGAAAGTGAATTGACAGTGGGTACCTTGTGTGCACAACTCCTCTTACAGTTTTATTTTGATTCTTTTGAAACTGTACAGATACTTCAACCATGCTTTGAAGATGTGCATATGGTTTGAATATAGTCCTCAGATTAACAACTTCTTCGATTTTCGGGAATCACAATAAGAAAGTGCATGTTGTTTGGATATATATCATTCTCAGATTATATTTGTGTAACTAAACAATTAAGGCGGGGGACATAATTTGTCTGAATTTAGTTGTTTTCTTTTGTCCCACTGAATATTTAAAACGGTATTTGAGTCTACGGTAAAAGAGCTACAAGTTTACCGGACATAGATTATTTATGTAGCGTTTACACCATGTTCCCGGCGGTCACGGCAGCCCCGTTACAGACAACAATGATCAAAACGGGATAAACATGACGCAGCGCAGAGGAACGAGATAGGCAACCGATGCAGACCGTGATAACCGTGGACATCATGCCAATTTTTTGACAGTTTAAAAATATGCCACGGCTGTCACGGCGGTCATGAGAAACGTTATGGGTCGTGATAAACGGACTGAACGTAACACAGCGTGACAGTACGAAACAGTACGTAGCGAACCTTGGGGGCGGTCCGTAGTGCAACGGGAAGCTATTGAATAGACCGGCAAGCTAAGAATCTTCCACGTTGATCTGCGCTTGATCACGGTCGTTTAACGTCTCCACCCGTTTCCTACAGAATACTCAACACGTTTTGTTGCGTTAAGTTACGGTGCGTTACGGTCTTTGACGGTGTTGACCCCGTTCTTCTACGTATGTCACGTTATGCTATCTCGGCGCGTGAAGTCTAAAGATATAAAATGACATATCATGGGGACAAGTTCCTTTATATTGGAGTCACTATAGTGAACAATAGAGACAATACGTTGCACTATGCCATTGTTGTGGAGCGCGGTTATTAATATTTCAAAGAGTTTATTCTTATACAAAAGAAACACAAACGCTTCACATTGCATGATGTCTACGTTTCGTCCGTAGTTGACCTTGGCAGAACGAAAAAACTTGTTTCACCTTTGTCCGCACCAGAACGTAACAGAAGATGCTAATATTCGTGATAGGTCGTGGATAACCGTAACGTACTTTATGGGTAAGTCAGACTAGCACTTGCGTACGCTGCGGATAGTTGCGGATACTTTACGTAGCAATCCGCAGAAATTTGTGGGCGGGGCAAACTGTTTTTTTAATGAATTTACGTATAATAATTACCTATAAATACGAATACATGCGGGATTGTCACGGGTATATTCGGATGCATACGGAAAGATAGTTGTCTACATACCTTTCGATACCATCTGTTATGTGTAGATCAGGACAGACACCTTCAGATACACATTTGTTACGCTCTCTTGCGTATTAAACGGTGCTGTATGATGTACATGTCGCTACCCGCTGTTTATTGTCAAAGAACAGTACGGACGCTTCTGTATCTAACTGTTATATCCGTAATAATTCATATCGTATCCGTTTATGACCGTAGCTGTACGTACTGTGTCCACACATGGTCCGTAATCAAAAATAGACACGGACGAATCATCCGTATCTGCACGACCGAGTGATCCATTGATTAATCAAGTGATTAATTGACGGATCGGTGGAGAAATCGATTACGATCGATCGGGTGATTGGTCGATCGAGTGATTGCTTGATCGATCGATCGACTGAACTATCGAGTGACTGATCGATCGCGATCGATCAAGTGATTAATCGCGTTATTGTTCAATCGAGTGATAGTAATGAAGCAATGGAACTAACTTATAATTCATAAAACTTTAATTTTAGTAACATGTGTGTGTTTGTTTGTTTGTTCGCCTATTTTTCTTAGGCAGCCTCCTCCTCACCTAGTAAAAACATTGCAAGATCTCCTGATGATGAATCCACATTTTTCATACTCATAAAATGAACGCATTGAAAGCACTTGCATATTTGTGAACGTTGGACGCACGGGCGATTCAGTGAATACATAACTGTACGCCGGCAAAGACCTTAACCGAACATAACGGGACATTTGAAACAGTATCGATCCGCAACAAATCCTTGCGGAAAGATACGTTTAGTTACGGAATATATACGGTTTTGATACCGATTAGATACGGACAGATCCGAATACTATTACCTACCATTACGGGTTTTTCATCCGTGCCTGATTTTTGACAATTATCAAAGCTAGGTTGCGGATCTTCCGGGCCCTGCGAGTAATATACGTTCAAATACGGACATTACGGATAAGATACGAATCGTTACGGATATGACGGACAAATACAGAAGCCCTATCCACAGCGTCCGCAGCGTACGTAAGTGCTAGTGTGACCTAGGCCTACGCGGCTTCGCGACACACCGGCTTATTACTTGCACGGCTTGTTATGGATATCGTTATACAGCGTAAGAAAACTTAACAAGACGTAATAGATCTTGAAAACAGAGAAATATATGACCAACATTTTACGGCGCGCTACGTTTCGAGCAAACGGGGTTTCCAGGGCCGTCGATAACATAGTGTAAACGCAGTAATAGCAGGTACCAAAAATCAAAACATTCACTTCGTTGTGTTTTAGGGGGAAATGTTGAACTGGAAAATGTTGACCAATCTCGTTGGTGTAATTGTTAGAGCGTCCGCTTCAAAAGCGGGAGATCGAGGGTTCGGTCCCGGGCCGCGTCATACCACAGACGTTAAAAGTGGTACCAGCAGCTACCATGCTTGGCGCTCAGCATTATAAGGCAATCACTGGCTCCCCTGTTCCAAAACATTTAGTATCACTTACATCGTATGTCTTACGAAACAATATGAAAAGTCTAAAAAAAGTCTGAACAAGCCTGATAATAATCAATGTCTGAATTCACTGGAGAACTTCTAAATACCTTATCCTCCTAAAATATAAAGAATTATTGGTCATTTGTTCATTGCATTATTTTTTCCTACCATAAGCTCGACGTTCATAACGCAATAAAAATAAAGATGTGAAACCTCGCGTTAGAATACAAATCCCAAGAAAAATTCATAAAATGTGAAAACCATTATATTTACCGAACAACCAATATGAAACATGTGTTGGTATTCATACTAAGCATTCAACATGCACATTTGCGTATACCTAGTGCCCTTTTTGAAATGATGCCACTCTCGTAAACTTTCTTCCACTCCACTTTAACAGGCGTGGGCTTTCGAATGACAAACTGTCTCGCAGTTATGATTGTTTTCAATGCGTCAATCATCCAGATAGGGTCTAAGACAACGATATCTCTGAGCCCTTCTTCACTGTAAAAGAAAACACATACACATACAAATTAATAAACACTTAAGACTTATACGATTTATATACGTCATATTTTTTTTTATTTTATAAATGTTCATATTCCTGGATTTTGAAAACACACAGCTAGATTTTTAATAATCGTTTCTCGCAGATACATGTATACGGGCAACGACAATTTTAAAACTGAATGTCACGACACTCACATAGAATTATCCCGACTTAAGACGTTGGAATCGAACATACCCACGACCTGGTGACGATTGAAATCCTTTAAGAACGCTAGCGCTGGTATTAAAAGACGGCGTGTATTCAGATTTAGTTTTGCTTTGTCCTATGACTGAAGCTGTTGACTATCATCAAAAACTGCTTGTTTTAACCTTTAAAAAGTTAAGTCTTGCTGTCGGCTGAGAAAAATGGCGAATATTTGTTTAAGCATATGCAAATGATAAAATAGGCTAAAATGATGCGTTTTAGTGCATTTTTTTTCTATTTAACAAGCGCCCAGTATCAGGGACAATTATTCGAACTTTCCGAACGCTCCTCGTACATGTAAAACCTATACACGTAATAGATTTTGACAACTGGCATCCCCTTTAACCAATGTCGAACTGATTACGGTTTTGTAAGTTACTTGTCGCTGTTTTAGTTTGATATTAATTGTATTATTTTTGTTATAGTAATCAATGCAAACTGCAGATTTTGTATAATTCGTAGGTTTGGAGGTGAAACATGAATTTTTATATCTGAAGTCGTTTTTTTTTTTTTCATTTTTCATTGAAAACGATCAGATTCAATATTTTATTCCTGTTTCGCATTCAAACGTTGAGTTTTGCAGAGTGCAGAAGCAAAAAGGCAAACTTGTATTCAGTAAGAGTGGATTTTTTCATATATAGCATATTGTGTAATCCGTAGCACATGGACAGAATGTTGTGAATTTCCATAAATTGTAATACAATTGATAAAAATTTCAATATCGCCAGAAAAAAAAGAAAGATGTTTTTTTTTTTTTTTTTTTTTTTTTTTTTTTTTTTTTTTTTTTTTTTTTTTTCAAACTTTTCTCAACAGCTTAAAGTGTTCCCTAACTTATTTTCATGTGTATATTTTAGAAGTTTTCAATTTTTAATAGCATTTGTAACTAAATCTGAAAGAGTCAGTAACTCCGAGCGGTCACTAATTATAACAATGACTTCAACAGCTATATTGCAGCACTGACAATGCCTTATTTGATAATCAAAAAGTTGTTTTACCTAAATGACGAACGGGTAGGTCATCATATATTGTTCAGTCGCCTGGTAAATATGTATGTTGCTTTTAAAAGACTGTCTGACTATGCTTCGATATAAGATTTAATTAATACAATACTTAATGTGTGACTGAATGGTTCTAAACCTAATCTACGTTCAGCAAGCTCATAAAACACAAACCTTTATGCCATTCTAGCAGGCATGAATCCCTATAAATATGCCCTCGTTTTTGATTCATCAGGATGTTTGTCATGATTTATTTGTTTGTCCTGGATGATTCATTGACTAGTTAGAGATTCTTCACCACGAGGACTGAAGAACTAAGTAAATGTAAGGAATCACTGCAGAAGCTATGGGTGAGATTATGACCATGTACATGTAAACTCAATTGAAGCCCGCCAGTAATGGTATAGTACTGATCGTTCAAACTTTTTTAAGGCGATACTTCTGTGGTGGTTCTTTTTGTTTTATGTCTTGGTGTTTAAAATGTTTGAGCTGTTGGCGCCTTATGTATGTTTTCATATTTTTAGATTAGTTTAGGTAACTGAGTGGCAACCTATTTGGAAAGTAGTTGCTCATTCGACGTACGATATTTTTTCATGGTATAAGTACATGATTGTTCATCCAGATTTTTTTTCCACCTCGGTTTTTGGATTGAGAATCTTTTTTGATTGCGCCTTTTCCTGATCTTTGCCTACTCGTACATGTACCTTCTCCAAGCTAACCCTGTAGCCCAATGTTCTCAAACCACCTTCTGGTTTCTCAAACCACCCTGTGGTTTCGTTGCCTATCACACTATAGCCCATATCTCTGGCTTCCAAAGAACTAGTCTTAGACCAGGTTCAAGTACCGCAATGGTCTTTAAACCGTATAGGTCTAAGATTCGTCCAGCACTACAATGAGTGGTCTCCAGGTATCACAATGATCCCTCAGAAACCTCACAAAGCTTTCAGTTCGTGCCACGAAGCCTATTACCCACTACCTGCTATCTTTTTGGTCTATTCTATCCGACTTCTCTCACAATAATAACAAACTAGAGCCTCGCGATCTCCTTATATACCCAGTCAATCACGTGCAATATCCGGTTTGTTCCATTATTACGGGACGGTATATTCTCGACAACTGTGTAGGTAAATCAGGTGCGAAAGCGATTTCCTTGTAAAACACTGCATACATCGATTTTAATCGAGAAAACTGACAGAGTTATGCGATTTTACACGGCGAATATCAAACTTCGAATTAAAGAAATTTCAACACAAACTGCATTTTTGAAACAGATATTCGTCACACATTAAGGATTAAGTGACCTTATGTCTAATTACGTTATTTGTTTTCCTGTTACTCCCATCAATCAATTTCTGATTATTCTTAGGAGGTGTACATTGTACACTCCAGTGTGTTTGCAGGATGAGCCTACATGCATGAGGATAGAACCTGTGTAGGGTTCTTTAACCTGCACAGGGGATGACTGTTCCTGCACAAGGGGGCTCCAGTTAACGTCCCGATCCGAAGGACGGCGCACTGTATCATGTCATTCCTGCAAATGACACGAAAGGAAGCAAGTTCGGACCAACAAATTTTCCTCGCCGCCGGCGGGGATCGAACCCGGGACCTCTAGCACAAGAAGTAAGTGCGCTAACCACTCGGCTATCTCGCTTCCTAATGGCATGGCGTTACTTAGGAGTTAAAGGACGTTAGTTACCAAGTAATATGGATGCAGTAAGAAAAACAGTGAAATGTATTAGAAATAGTATTTAATGTTTGGTGAGACAAAGACAGGAAAGAGAAAGAGAGATCTCATCCCAGAGGATAGGGATAACATCCCTACAGTGATCGACTGCAGAGATGAATTGGTAGAATTTCCAATTCAAATACAATCCATGAAATTTACACCGTCTATCATAGCAACAGCCAAGAGTAGAAACCTAATGGTACAGTATCAACAGTCAAATAATAGGGTATATACAGCTAGATGTTATGACAAAATACAATACGGAAGAAGTAAAAAAGCAAAAGTAGGCAAAGATCAGAAAAAAGCGCAATCAGAAAGAGACGCCCACTCCAAAAACCAAGGTGGAAAAAAAAAACAGAAAAACTAACAATCAGGTCATATACCACGAAAACATATTGTTTGCCGAATAGGCAGCTATGTTTTCAATAGATGGCCACTCAGTTACTAAATATTGACTAAAATTATGAAAACATACATAAGGCGCATACAGCACAAAAACTTAAACACCAAGACATAAAACAAAAAGAAACACCACAGAAGTATCACCACAGAAATTTGTTTGTTTGAATTTATGCTTTACATCACAGTCAAAAGCTAAAATCATGTTCGGACGTTGCTTCCATTTAATGGGACTGGATGTCGTGACATCCAACAATAGCTCGAAATATAACCATCCAATTAAACTACGTATGAATGATTTGAATTGAACTACTTTGCCTTGGCAGCCTCTGACATGAGCGATTAACCAGTAATCATATGGTCCGTCAGTCGTGTATAAGCTTTGCCTGGAGGCACAAGCAGCCTATCTATTTATTTCGCCCACCAATGGGCGGGGGCCAAGGAAGTAGTAAGATCTTCAAGCCATGATTACGGTTATACATCGCTTTGTACAGAACTAGGCCCAGGAGTGTGTCCTGGGCTACAGTAGAATTTTAGTTCACAAAAAGTCCTAAATTTGAAAATGATCAGGATAAAAAGGTCGAAATTTTAATGCAGATAGCGGTCCAAAATTCGGCGGAGATCAAGGTTCAGGAGGTACTCCTAGACTGAAAACTTATGAAAATGTATATATAGGAGCATATTCAATTCCAGAAGACAAAAGGTATAGGAAAATAACAAAAGCCAAGAAGCTATTTAAATTCAGGGAGAACCCAAAGTCTATAAAAGTATCATGAATGAAACCAATAGTTATAAAAAGGTATTAATTGTAAGAGACCACGCGCTTAGATGTAATCAAGGCTTTAGGCAAAGGCGTAAGACTAAGACAATTTCGAAGCGTAGACAAATGGCAATTTATGGAGTAGACCAACGACAACGAAGATCTGTGTCTTGGAGAAATAAAACTAGCAACAGATGCAAGTTTATACGGAGGTCAATAGCAAGGCATAGATCAACGTCTAGTAGGGGCAGGCGGCTAAGAAGGGGACTTAGTCAAGGAAGACATGCACGAAAATAGATACAAGAGTTATAAACGAGTCACAAGTATCAGAGTCCTAAGTTTAGGAAAAGGTCAAAGGAACGAGATATGTCGAAGCAAACCAACACCAAAGTATGATGGACACAATGAGAAGAAGCATGTAACAGTTAAAATAATTAAAAATACTATTTTATCATGTGGCACAGGAAGATTAAAATGTTATTAAACGGTTCTTATTTTGTGTTCGTCAAACACTGCACTTTCAGTTTCCCACATACCACAACTTAAACAATTTAAACAGCCTCAACTTTGGCCAATATCCCTTCTGTTGCACTCGTCAGCTTTGTTTTTGTTTTATGCTGTCCGATTGACTACATGTACGTTGTTGGGAAAAAAAGCTTGTTACCTAGGTATTCGTGTTGTAATATAACACTTTTTAGTGATGTTTTGTGTGGTGCTTTTTCTCACCTGGTTGGGTTTTGAATTAAATTGTATCCATTCCGTATTCTTTTCATTTTACTTGTAATCTATCACATGTTGACAAATGACCGTTAACTACATTAAAATTGAGCACCCAGTTTCTAGAATGTTTACAGTCCAAACGTGGATTAACAACTTTAGCCCCTTTTTAAAGAATAACACATTTGACCAGTAATGAACTTCCATGAACTTTTTTTCTACATATACGAGGGTTGGGATTTAAGTTCGTAGATTTTGGTCACTGATTAATACTACATCAATCATTCAATAATTGATGCATTATCATAAAGAAACAAATACTCATTGTTTCGTGTTTACAATATATTTGAAAGCGTCTTTCGCTGTGCTCATAAAATGATCTTCACAGCAACCTATGTTTTGGTACCCGGGGCACGTCGATATTTTAACAATTCTGAAAAGGTACAAGTAGGCAAAGATCAGGAAAAGGCGCAATCAGAAAAAGATCCCCACTCCAAAAACCGAAATGGAAAAAAACCTAAATTAACAATCATGTACTTATACCATGAAAACATATCGTAAGTTATGTGATGTTGAAGCATAAATGCCAAAAGAAACATTCAAAGAAATAGGGATGTGTGGTACAGTTGTAGAACAGATCGTGTAGTGGGTTTTAAATGGTATGTGAGATTTCAGATGGAATTTAAACGATGTGACATGCACACATCTAAATGTAAGGCCAACATTTTTATTTAAAACACAGACTTGCATGACACGCATAGAAAATTAAGTATAAGAACTATATCTGATGCTCACAGTATTTGTACAATAATTAGCAAATCCCTAAGGTGAATATTGCAAATAAGTAAAGGTATGGCGTTTTGATTGGTTCCAAACAAGGCGTATTAATGCTGACAATTATTGAAATTTGTAGTAGTTTTGACGTCAGAATTTCCAAGACGAGGCCCAGGTGATGATGGGTGATTGTGTTTAATTCATTGTTGTGCGAGTATCAGTTTGAGTAGAACCATTTTTAATACCTTATACAAAAGGTAAATGCATTACTTTTTAGATTAAAGCATTTAAATGTCTTTGTGACATCTGATCTTTTACTTGGAGAATATACGAACTGAAATCCCAACCCACGTATTTACATAATGCTGTTTTCAGACACAGTGCTTTACGTTATGTTTATATCGGCACTTGTTAAAATCATACATGAAACAAACTGAAAATTACCAAAAATAGACGATTTCTCCCGTATCATGTAAAAACTGCAAGAAAACTCTCATTTCGTCATCACTGGATACGCCAACTTCTAACTTCTTGTTGATGTCCTTCAGATTACTCAGAGGAATAACCTACAATTACAAAAAAAAAAAAAAAACAAATATTACGAACCGAAGTAAACCCAAAACAACTTCTACTAAAAATTATGAAACACCTTATATTTTACTTTTCAGGACAATATTCTTAAATTATAGTTTTATATTACAAGGAAGGGGCTCTACATGTAAGCTTAAGGGTTTCGCAAAAAAATATTGATGATTCAGCTACAATGCTGGTAATCGTAAACAACGACTTGAAACTGATGCCATCCAAACAAGAGTACCACCACAAAAGCGAGGTGTTAAACAGCCGAATCGACAATCACAATTACATTTGTAAATCCATAATAACATACAAAATTACAAACCATTAACAATAGTTCCTTGTGGAATCTTTGAAACTCGAATATCAGCAATTTGTTTGTTAGAAAATAGACACCATATACATGATATATTATGTAATCAGTTAAGACATACACCATCACATAATCTGAATGTTTTTATATACAGAATGAATATTTACCCTCATGCTTAACAAAACATATAAACAAGTTTCTCTAGTTGCCCATTTCTTGCCAGAAACGATTGTTAAAAAAACAAAACAAGAAAAGTCATCCATTTATTTCTGAATATTGCAGGGGCATATTTATAACTGAACGCAGCTGTAAATGTATGATGCTTCCCGGGGCAGTGGTTACGCATGACTACTGAAATATCTAAAATATTAATACAACTCATCGACCGTGATTATTACACAACTACATGCATTAAGAAACACAATAATGAATGTATTCTAGACTTTTATTTTAAACATTGCTTTATGATTTTTATGAATTTTCGTAAACTTGATATCAACTTGTTATCAAAATGTTTGATCTGTGTGTCAAATGTGACAGTACCGTGTGACCAAAACAGAGAAGCCTTATCTGCAAGACATGCACGAGCCAGGTACATGTAAGTTACATGTTATTGTGTATCTATTTGAAGGGCAGTACACTGCACGTATATAAATATACTTGAGCTATATATCTGGTAAGATTTACCACTAAACTCTACCAAATACAGAAATACTAGAATTTGCTAGTGTATGCTTGCTGATTATCTATTATCGATTACAGAAGTCATAATTAAACAATGATCGACTTTGATTATCTTATCGAATGGATCAATGAGTATCTATTATCGATTACAGAAGTCATGATTAAACAATGATCGACTTTGATTATCTTATCGAATGGATCAATGATGATCTATTATCGATTACAGAAGTCATGATAAAACAATGATCGACTTTTATTATCTTATCGAATGGATCAATGATTATCTATTATCGATTACTGAAGTCATGATAAAACAATGATCGACTTTGATTATCTTATCGAATGGATCAATGAGTATCTATTATCGATTACTGGTCATGATAAAACAATGATCGACTTTGATTAACTTATCGAATGGATCAATGATTATCTACTATCGATTACAGAAGTCATGATGAAATAATGATCGACTTTGATTATCTTATCGAATGGATCAAAACATTTAGTTGATGTGTCACTTGTGCCTACAGGCAAGGGTTTTTTTTTTTTTTTTTTTTTTTTTTTTTTTTTTTTTTTTTTTTTTAATATTGTAAAAATGATAATATCTAAACATAACTATATTTAATGCACCATTATGCATGGATTTAATAAAATAATCAAATAAAGTAGTCACCAAATATCCAAGTTAATTCAAGAACTCGTGTTACAAAAATAGCATCATAAGCAGCAGTATTACAAATACATGTGACACAACTTTGTCCCATTTAGATAATACTAGTCTTTGTGTATCGACTACCCTGTTGAAAGTTGAAAACTTATAGTAATTGTCTTTGGCTCCATGTTGCCAAATCTAGGGTCACTGACGAGACTTTAATAGCAACCAACCAACCGAGTTGTTGCCACGCAGTGGCAACAACGAGGTGTTGGTTGCTTTACGATTAGAAGTTCTGTTCTGTTCTATTCTGTTTTGCAGTATGAAGACGTCGATTTTTGTGTGTCATTTAACTTCCGGAAAATTTTACCGCAGTCGAATTCCGCCAAGCGAAACCATTTAATCTTACAAATAAAAATGTGCTAGAGTTGTGATAGTTCAAAATAAAATTATACAAGAACATACAAACGATCGAAACTGCGTTTGAAATGCAAAACATGTTTTTTCTTTACTTTCGTTTTATCATTATTTTTCCTCTTACAAGCTGTGGTTCATTATCTCCGTAATTGTTGCATAGCAACAGAAATCGTTCTTTGCTAGTTGGATGGCGGAGACAGTTGAAATGAGATGGACCCTATCATGCTTCTGAAATGCATAGAAATGGTTCAATGAAACTGATTCATTCATGCTGACTTAGCCAATGTTAAGCCCTGTTTAACAGCCTTAACCGGTATGACATTACTTGGTACCGCTGATTAGCACTTCGGTGTTTAGTTGTCTCAAATAAAGATAAATTTGTCAAGCGAAGGACTCGAAATTTCACTATTTCTGACCTGATTCGGTTTCCTCTATAATATATTACTAGGATCTGCACCTTGTTTACTGCGAGTAGGTGGACATTGCACATGTTAAACATTGTCTCTAACATACAGAAGGTGTAAATTTAACAATTTAAAAACAATCCGAACCACCGCCACAGGTGGGTGGGGTAGCGTAAGACGACAAGTGATCGATCAGGGACCAGTGATCGATCAACTAGTGGTTCTCAAAGGATACGCGAAGTAAATCTTATGCTTACAAACATTAAATGGAAAGGTCCTCAGACCTTTCCACTGTAATTAGGTTGAATGCAGTAAAATTTGAGCTGGTTTTGTCCATCGCTGACATCGAAAAAAGATCCGATATGAGAAAAGCTAGTATCTCACTGGTACATGAATTTTGTCGCCGACTTTCGCACGACATTTGTGCGAGTGTTGTGAGAATTTTCATGTGTCGCGAGCTTGTAACTAACTGGTCGCGAAGGTTTTAAACATGTTTTAAAATTTTATGCGAATTTTTTAACCAAAATATTTCGCAAGAAATGTCGTGCGACGGTCATGCAAGTGTCATGAACCTGTCTCCGCAAAATTTTGGCGAACTTACAATGCGAAATTTTCGCACCTGTCTCCGCGAAATTTTGGCGAATTTACAATGCGAAATTTTCGCGACACTTGTACGAATGTCCTGCGAGTGTCTCACTACGGTTGCGCAACAGTCTTAAGAAAACATGCAAAAAACCTCACAACTATTTGGCGAGAAAATAAAACTTAGCGACATTCAAACGAATGTCGTGCGACACTCACACGAATGTTGCGCGACTGTCGTACGAATTAAAATGAAAATAAGCTACATTCGCGGGAAAGTCGTGCGACTATTGCGCGACAGTCACAAGATTTATTTTCAAAATTAGACAGAAATTCGCGAATTTGTCGCATAAATGTCTATTCAATGAGACTGCAATGTGAAAGTTGTGTTTATATCGTCAATCTTTGTCAAGAAATAGTTGCGAACTATTCGCAAACTAGTCTCCAGTTGTCGCATTCCAGTGAGAAAGGGGCTAAACCAGTCCAAATTTGCTGTACAGAATTCAATACGCAGCAATAATTTTCCTGTAAACAATCAAGATAAGACAGTTCACCAACAAGCCGCACCACCGACCCTGTATCATTTCTGATAGATTCGGAGTGTTTTTTAAACAACGACAGTGATTAAAAAGTCTTGGTTTTAAATCTGCTTATTATATAATAAATTAATCATCAGGAAAACATGTCCATGAAAAGTATACCCCCTCATACCCCTCTTTTATATACAAAAACTGGGGAATGCAGGGGCATACCTATTTTTCTTATTTTTGCTCCCAAACATAGATTGTGGTACTCGTTAGAACCCACAATATATGTGTACCCACAATATATGATTTGAGCAAAAATAAGAAAAAAATCAAAGCTTTTCTGATGAAATTTTCAATTTTTAAAGCTGACAATTTTCTTTCTTTTTTTTCTTCAAACCCACATCAGACACAACAGTGAGATGCTTGAATAGTTAAGTGTGGTAATAAAATATCCGCATTCTTAACCACTCGGCCACTAGGGCCGCCCCCAATATTCCAAAGTTCTGGTTACACAATCAAATGCAAATCTTAATAAATCAAAAGTATGCCTGGCTTCTATGACACTTTTGCAAGCATCTCTTTACCAATCAGGGATTTTTTCTGCAATTTTGGGAAGGGGCGCTAGGGCCTTTCTGATTGGGAAAATAAGCGACATACACCCAGAATTTGGGAAATTTTCAAAGCATTCAAAGTTGATGATATTTTCCAATATGAGGTAGTTCATTAAGATTACTCATTTTAAGTCATTAAATAACAACATATAATCAAAGTTAAAAGTTATTTCAAACAGCAGAGTTTGATTTTCACAGTGTTTAGGAACTATTGAGAATTATTTTTAGCTGTGATTAGGAATTTTTTCCTCCAAATTGGCAAAAAAGTCACCTAATTTCCATTGGGAATGGGGCCTCATTTCGGCCCCTGAGACACCCGAAAAAAAAAAAATCCCTGCCAATTGATGCAAAACTGTTCAGGGGCGGATCCAGGATTTCTGGAAGGGGGGTTCAAATCCATCAAGAGGGGGTTCGTTTTCAACATATTACCTGATTTTTCATACATTTCCCAATGAAAATGAAATAATTTGCTTCCAAAGGGGGGTTCAAGCGAACCACCTGAACCCCCTCTAAATCCGCCACTGCTGTTTCAAGTTTTGAAAATAATTGGGTAATTTTTTTTGTCTATCTTGTGACAAAACAAACTTAACAACCTTATTGTGAATGTAATGAGATTGAGGCACTTTTACAAATGTCTCATGAATATTGTAAGAATCCAAATATTGCATAACATCCCAGAACTTTTACAATACATGTAGTATTGATCCCAGGAAATTGGTGACCCCTACCACTTGGTCAAAGAGCTTGCCTGTCTGAACTTATTAATTAAATCAGAAATGTTCAAGAACATCATGGATAGTGAAACTTGTTCTCTTTTTATAAACCTACTTTTTACGCCCTTTCAAGATTCTGTCAGCTCATGAGATGTGCATATCAGTAGGCGGGGCGAAAACTGAAGTACTCTAAGACAAAATACTTTGTACACCCATAACTTGATAAGCACACTACCCAAGGCAAAGGGGGCTTGAACCCACATACACTGGACACAGTGGTGAGACAAAGGAATGATTAAGAGCAGTAATGGAAAAAAAGTTGACAAGCTTAATATGAACTGCTTTTCATATGAAATTATTCTGCCAATACTCTATTGTCTGACACTATGGTCACTTTTATTTGAGGTGGCCCTGTGTTTCTTAATCACTCGATCATTTGACCGCTGTGTCTGGTGTGGGTTCGAGCCCCGCTCTGGCCACATGTCAGACAAGCCAAGTTCTGCTTGCGGGTGTGCCAGGTGTTTTTTCTCGGGGTTCTCCTGTTTTCGTCCCACCTATTGATTGTCCTGTCTCATATGAGCTGAAATAATCTTGAAAGGGACGTTAAACTGAATCAAAAAAAAAAATAAATAAATAAAATAAAATAAACACTTTCATTTGAATAAGTTTTACTGTTTCTTTGAACTGTATACATGTACTGATTTATTTTCAGGTGAAAAACCAGCAGTGTGGTCATGAATCCATGGTCATTGAGGTGTTCTAAATTAGCCTTCGGTAAGACAAATAAAATTTCTGTCTTTCTTGTAAATACTTATTCAGGGTGTCCATGGTCAGGGAAAAAGTCAGAGAGAAATCACTTTTTTCAAAGCCAAGGAATTGTCAGGGATTTTTGACATCAGTCAGGGAATTTTTCAATTTAAGCCAAAATCAGAAAATTTTGAAAAACAGGTTTATAAATTGCCAAACTACAATGAACACAAACATTCTTTCACCTGTTGCTTGTCCTTATGAACACAAAACTGAAGTAACTAGGATAAGCAAACTTGATGTAGAAATTCAATCTATAGATTCAATATGTAGATCATAATAGGGACATAATAAGTTGATATTATTATTTTCAGCAACTGTAGATATTCACGGTGCTGTCCTGGACTGTGACCTTTGGACCAGGAGGGACATTAATTTCTGTTATAATTCCATAGGTAAGTGCTCCTTATATGATCCAAGATTTACTCTTTCCTTAAACCCTCCTCTGGAAACCACCATAACATTTTTCCAGAGTAGAATAAAATTTAGTGATTGACATGCATAAAATTTGCTTTCAAAATGTTTTGACATGCAAAAGTTTTCAAACTGTGTTCACAAATTCAAAATTTTATTTCCAAAAACATTCTTGAATTAGGCTCCATCCTGAAAATTAGATGGAATGTTCCTCACAACAGAAGTCCTGTATTTGCTGAAATAATTGATTTTTAAATTTTTGAAGTACCTCCCACCAGTGCATGTAAAATGCAAGGTTTACACTGCTATTCAGTACTATAATGTTATGATTTTGTCAACTGATTTTCAAAATTTGTGTTGAACTTTTTAGGGATCGAGGAATGCAGTGGGAAACCAATATCAGATACATTTCCCTGTTGCTGTTTTTGAACTAGGTGAATAGCTAAAAAGGTAGGTTTTAAGAAGGCTTGGTTGAAGTACAGTATGGTTATTCATGAAGATTTGGTCATGAAGATATTTATACATTTCTTCTTTCCTCATATTCTGCTTCGCCTGATCCAAGAACAGATGTCAGTAAAAAGTATACTGGTCCAGCCCTGTATATCCGTGATGCAACCAAATTTCTGAAGCACAGATTGATGCAACATTCTATCATGACAAAATGGAGTGTAGTGTTTGGAAGCCAGATTGATTTGAGTGCAACTTACAGTGAGGCATATACCTACAGAGAGACAATGACCTCTTTGTTGTAGGTTGAATCCCAATGGATCATTTAGCTTCCAATCACTGGGCTGCTTGTCATGTGTCCTGAAATGCTGCATCAGTCTGCACTGTAAGAATCACAGGTATACAGGATGGTAATAACTGCCGCGGATTGATTTGTATATATCTGACCATCCTAATAACACAGCTGAGCAGCAATTGTCTGCGAATGTAAAACATTGAGTCAAGCAAATATGCATCTAATAAATTTATACTTATACATCTATGATTTAAAACTTAATCATAAGTCTAAAGTTTTGGAATATCCATCTTAATTGCTAAAATATGATTTTTTTTTACAGAATATAGAGTGAGTTTATATGCACTTTACTTTTATAGAAGTTGAAGCATTTTCTTTGGTAAGGTTTCATGTAATTTACTAGAGGTGTTTAAATCTGTTTCAGATTTCTTTACAGTTTGATCTTTGAAGTGGGGAATACAGTATTGACCAGTGTCAAATGCCTCGTTGACCATGGAAACGTGAACATTGTTAACACATTACCAGAGAAATGCTCAGTCAGCATAAACAGAATGGACTGATTTAGATTCAATTCTGAAACTCCCCATCTTGCCAGCATGATCATTCATTCAGGATTCTGTTTTGTCAAGGCGCAATTACTACATTTGATGTTACTGTTTTTCAAATATTCTTATTAAAAGTTAGCAAATACCATCTACTTTTCATGTGAAAGTTGTCTGTTTTAGCTTTAATAAGAAAATGCGCTTTATTTATTAAATTGTACAGACCTGTGAAGGTGTCACTTAAATATTAAAACCTAATTTCAAGAATCTTAGTTAGAAAAGTGAGACATTAGAACTGAAAAATGCTTGGCAACATTTTCCATATAGGAGTTCTGTTAATTAAAATATTTCAGAAATGTAATAGACATGACACCAGAAAATTGGTCTTCAGGGTTTCCGACCAGGTCTTACACAAACCGGTCTGTTCAGTCACAGGAAAAGGAAAGAAGCTTGAAATTTTAAGTAGAAAAGGGATTGTACTATATGTGTAGCGAAAACAAGGGCGCTAATCAGATGTACTGTTACAACTCAGCTGATCTGCGGCTTTGTTTTCTCATTTGCAAAAATCCTGTTTTTTTTTCATGGTGTGACTCAAATTGTAAATGTTACTGGAAATGATATTCATTTTAAAAGAATAAATTCTACACACCCATATATTTGCTGTGTTTATTGTACAGTTTGTACATGTGACTCTGTGCCAGATATTTAATCCAAAATCATTTCCATTAAATTGACTACATGTACTTGTACATGTAGCTCGATAGAAAGGTTGTAGTTCAAATCCTGCTTCTAAGACATAAGTACTAGAATGTGTTGTTGAACAACGCTTTTGTAACCATCAAGTATCCAAAAAATGTGGCCTGTCTTGTAATAATGAAAAATGGTTGACTGTACTGTTCAGCCTGAATGCTAACAAAACTGAAACATGGCTTCTGTGAACACTGATGACGAATTTAAAATGGGAAGTAAAATAAATGGGAGGCCTGGTGGCGCATAGGCTCAATTTACAACTTTTTAAGAGATAAGTGTCTTGGAACAGAAACGCTATTAAATTGCAGACTGGTTATTTAATAATATATTAATTGATGCCTTGTTGAATACTTCTTCTGATGCATATCCGTAATCTGGTCATGTAAACCAGTTTAAAGTCCATTTTGCATACAGTTTAATGACGAGAGCCATACGTTTTTGTAAGTAAAGGCATCTAAGTTATGTTTACAAAAGGAAATTTGATGCACAGATATGACCATTGACCAAAGTTGTTCATTTGGTTAAGCAACAAAACAAACAAACTAATGTACACACAAAAATCATGAATTCAAGCGTGCGGTATCCTGATAGATTGGTTGGTTGCCCATTAGGTGTGCCTATTTCATATTAGTCGAAACCGCGGTATGGCCCATTCCCTTTCTCATTAATGTGTTCACTGCTCTTAAAGGTTCTCAGTTTTAATTTTATTCACGCTTTTTGTTCGAACTAAAATCAACATTATTTGCTTTCCAGGTATTTTTCGAAAAGAGAACAACCAACAGACTGCAAAGGCGAAGAAGACGCTCACTTATCTTCGTATGAATTACTAAAGTAAACCTCAGGATTCTTAAAGTACGAAAACATTTTATGCATAAAGGTTGAACGGCTTGGAAAATGCAATATTTTGACAACCTAAATAGCTAATGATTAGAGCAAAAACATATAAGAGCTATTTGCAAAATGCTGCACCGTATATGACAGTCGATCGGCTTAATGAAATGTTGGAATTAATTTTTAGGATGAAGGCGACTCTCGATTGTTAAAGCAACCTACGATTACGTTTCAGATGTCCGAGTGAGGTACGCTGCGTCGAAAATGACAAACTGATATACTCAGTTGAGTTCATCTACATTGTTAAGGTTAGACGTGGAGGGCTACCACAATAGATAAAAAGGGTACAAGTAGGCAAAGATCAGGAAAAGGCGCAATCAGAAAAAGATTCCCACTCCAAAAACCGAGGTGGGAAAAAAACAACAAAAAAAAAACAATCAGGTACTTATACCATGAAAACATATCGTAAGCCGAATGAGCAGCTATTTTCCCAAAAGGTGGCCACTCAGTTACCTAAACTTAACTAAAAATATGAAACCATACATAAGGCGCCAACAGCACAAAAATTTTAAACACCAAGACATAAAACAAAAAGAACCACCACAGAAGTATCGCCTTGGAACGACCATTAACACAAAAGTACTAGCGGGCTTAAACCGGTTTTACATGGCCATAACCTCACCCTCAGCTTCTGCAGTGGTTCAGTGATATACAAGAAATAAGAAAAATCGTATTAAGAAAATACTAAATATTGATACCAACGTTTAACATGAATAACGGAAAGCAGGGTGATCAGCTATTGAAGGTATAAGGTGGTCACAGTGCTAGCTTGGACAGAACTAGTAAAATGCAGAGGGCTAAGTAAACAGCCAAATTATACTCGGGTGGCCACAAAGCCATGCAATGTGAAACTCGTAATTGGAATAACAGATAAGTGTGAACCACAACAGTAGTACCGCCTTAGAACAGTCAGTTATAAAAAACTATAACTGGGGGGCTTAAACCGCTTTTACATGGCTATAACTTCACCCTCAGCTTCTGCAGTGGTTCATAACATTTAGTAAGTTCTTCGGTCCTTGTGGTTAATCACGTCAGTTTAAAGCCAGTTTAAACCTTCGCTTCTATACCCTCTTTATTTCGAGTCTGACCTGGTTACTTTGCAGCTGAGTCTAATACAAGATAGTCTACTAAGTCCAAGATAGTCTACAAAGTCAACGGCACAGAAAAGTATAATCTGAGCAGCAAACCGTCCTCTGGGAAGAGTATAAAATAAAATCTAGAATTAGAAATATAATTTCTTTCTGATTGCGCCATTTCCTGATCATTGCCTACGTGTATAATCTATTAGCACATCAGAGATTCGTCGTCAGTGAGCAAAGTCTATGGCCCTACAGATAGGCCCGTCTGTTTTCTTTTGCTTATACAGCAAGCGACACGACATATATCAACAAAACATATAAGCAGTGTTAAACAGAGAGAGAGAGAGAGAGAGAGAGAGAGAGAGAGAGAGAGAGAGATTCATTGTCATCGCCAGTCCGAAAAAAAAAAAAAAACACAACCTTTATTTAAACTCTACATTTTAGGAGTGTATGTTGCATAAGTCGCATAGTCACTATTGAACACACATCGTTTATGTCCAATTATCGATGCATACGGAACAATATTGAGCCGATACCTTACCTGTAATTCAGTCTATTGTCGATAAAAAAATGTACATACATGAATAGGACATTGACTTTCAATGTTTGATTAAAGCTTAACTACAGCAGACATCAAATTTGTTCTATCGCTATATTGTAATATAATGTATTCCTGATTTAATGGATATAGTTTCGTTAAAATATCTTGATTTTTCGGATAGGCAAAATCAAAATTTAAAAAGGTCCTATTTGGTCGCATTATTTCTTATATCTGATATACAAAAAGTGTAAAATCTACCAAAGGTGCTTTGGTTAAATGCCAAATATTTCGTTTCCAAATCATTTTTCTGAAGTTGTTCTTTCGGATTACTCATCAGAAGCAAATGATCTTTCAAACGGCATGCTTAACTTAAAAATCAAGCAACATTTGGCGTAGGCAAATTGCGTGTAATTTCTAGCTACTTTGAGATTTTTTCTAATTTCCGTAAAACACAAGTCTTATCGGCAAACCCCGTAAACCGGGCGGATAATGACGATTACCTGTGTATTAGCGTCTGCTAGTTATTATAAAGATGTAATACTTCTTTTCCTTGTTATTTATTTATTTATTTATTTATTTATTTATTTATTTATTTATTTATTTTCCACAACATGGAGATTTTTTATTCACACAAAAGAAAAAAATAAAAAGTCTCTTTTCTCACCTCGAATGATAATCGCTTTAAAATTTATGAAAGATGCTACACAATGATCGAGATTATCTTTTGAGTATAATATGATAAATATTATATCCTCACAGAATGTGACATCTCTTAACAACAAGCGCATAGTAAGAATGCACATCAACATTATTGTCGTACTTGCAATCACGTAGTCCAATTAAAGTTTGCATTTCACACCTGAGTAAATAAAATATAAGTTTGATCCTATATCAATCCAGTGACCAAACAATAACGTCTCCGTGCCCCAGTTTGAACAAAGCAAAAACTGACATGAGGATTCTTAATTATCTTCAATAAAATGTCTCTTTCTCTCTCTGTCTCTCTCTCTCTCTCTCTCGATAAAGCTGCAGAATAACACTGAAAGTGTACACTGCTTGACTTTAATCAGACGTTTTCGATGACATAAAGACTTGTTTTTACTGTGCTGCTACTTTTTTACGCTGATTCTTTCTGATTTTATTTCTGCTCCTCTCATGTGCTAGATCATCCCGTTTAGTTTTCTGTCATCGCGTATTCATTCATTCATTCATTCATTCATTCATTCATTCATTCATTCATTCATTCTCAGTCACAAGTCACAAGATACATCAATTCATTATTTTTTATTTTTACTTTTTAAATTTTTATTTTTTAAATTTTTACTTTTTAATGGCGTGTTTTTTTTTAACAAAAGATTAGTACTATAACAAGAAGCATCTTTAAAAAAGATAATTGTCGAAGATTAATATCTATTTTGTATTAGGGTACCTATCCAAGCAGTCTCGGAAATCTCGTCTAAAGCAACTAAGTCATTGGGTTTTCTTCGGCTCAATTTGGCTCTTGCACCTAGGCATACAAAGAAAGCTGCATATCAAACATTGGTTCGCCCTCAACTCGAGTATGCAGCTCCTATTTGGCATCCATATAATGACACTGAGACAAAAAAGGCAGAGAAAGTGCAGCGACGGCATAACAGAAGTAGCGTCGATGACATGCTAGATGAACTTGAATGACTATCCCTGGGGGACCGCAGGCCAAAGTCATCCTTAACTTTCTTTTACAAGATTCACTCCGGTGTAGTGTGTCTTGATAAATAGAGATGATCATATGACTATTTTCATATCGTACATCGTATCAACCCGAGAATCCCGTATCAGCCCGAGACTCTCGTATCAGCCCGAGGGCCGAAGGCCCGAGGGCTGATGCTAGAGTCGAGGGCTGATACGGGATTCGAGGGTTGATACGTGGGTACGATATGAAAATTTTCATATCGTAATCTTTTTATCATATATTTTAATTCATGACCATTTTCCCCCTTTCTTTGTTTTATTTATTTATTTTATTTTATTTTATTTTTATTTCATTTTATTTTATTTATTTATTTTGACATACCGCCAAAGCGTGCAGTAGAGCGCATATTATTTCCACATTAGCAAAAATCGAAAATTCGTCTCGACATGACAAAATACTGTTGCCTGTGACATAAAACCACAATCCAAACAAATCTAAAATGCCTGCGGTACACTACCTAATGAACTGAATACAATAGGAGCCGAGTGCTCCGAATTTAATTTTATAAGCCAATCATTTGGTGATACGGCCTTTTCTCCCTAGGGATGATATGGGTCACGTGGGTATGTGAGCCAATCATTTGGTGATACGGCTTTTTCTCCCAAGGGAGTGATATGGGTTTTATCAATTGTGAACGGATACGGCTTTCGAGATACTGTGCCGCGATACGTGAACGTAACTCTTGTCTGTATCGCATATGCCAAAAGAACATATTTTGTAGTAAATATATGATAAAGATTAATATCTGACCCCGGCACCCAGATTAAGATATACCAGGGAATCTAATGATTCACAGTACACACTAAACAAGATGTTTGTCCTATAGTGATGCCCTGAAGAATTCATTCTTCCCAAGGACTATTCCATTGTGGAATAGTCTTCCTTCTTCAGTGGCCGCAGGTAAGACCACGGAAGAATTGAAGGCTCTTATTGTGGAATAGCCTTCCTTCTTCAGTGGTCGCATTGGAAAATGTGTTTTCAGCTGTTTTAAATTCCGTTAGGTTTTCTTTTGGATATTTTAATATTCATAGATATAAGCACTAAGATAATTTCAAACAAGGTGAAACAATCATCTTTCCCCAGTTTGCATCACTGAAAAGTATCAACGTCGATGCCGTTACTATCCGTACCTCCAAACAACCTAAAATCACAGAGAACACATAATCCGCAAAAATTATTCATAGGGTTCGTACTTAATATTCAGGACGTACTAGTCCTGTTCCAACCTATTAATTGGAAAATTGTTGAGTGGGTTTTTAAGTTTTCATTAAAACAAACAAATGCAAATGCCACTCGAAACGTGGAAGCATAAAACCGAAACTAGTAACAGAACTAATGATTTATTGCTGATTAAAATGTTTGTAACATTGACCCCTGTCTTTGGAATTGAACAAGATCGTTTTAATCTAAGCTCTTTAATGCACTGCTTAAATTTGTTCTCTTTATACCAGGAAAATCTGAAAAGATGTAAACTTAATCCCTTCACATCCCGCAGATATGATTTGCATTCAGGTTTATCTGGGCAGGGTTATCCGTAAATCAGCAAGTCTGGCCGTTAGTGGTGGCAAATCTGCAGGAGAGAGAGAGAGAGAGAGAGAGAGAGAGAGACAGACAGACAGACAGACAGACAGACAGTATGACTCTTGCAGAGCCATTCCCAGACATGACTGAGAGGAAATGCTTTTCAAATGTCCTTACGGCGAGAGTCCTTAAGAGTCGCAGGACTGAAACGGCTCAATCTGTTGAGCAGAGCCGTTGATCCGAACACGCCTGTATTCAATGGAGTAAATTCGAACGCATCTTATCTACGATGGCCTGCATGGATCATAAAATTTCGAAATCCACAGTTTTTAGATTTTGATTTTTCTTTGCAAAAGCTTTCTTCACACAAAAAGGGATTAAAATCAATAACAATAAGGGCCAATGATGGCTTGTATAGTAAAAAAAAAACTTCATCTAAAAGTACTTTTTAAAGATATGCAGTTTGTTGCCTTTTTCATCTTCCATATGGGAAAAACCCGGATGCAGGTCAAAAATGATCTGAGATGTCTTCGACAAATTAATATCACACAAAAATGCAGATATGGACGACACGATTTTGAATAGTTCATTGGAGCATCAATGTTGTTTTAGTTAATCTATGACCTAAGGGTATGATTTAAAGCGTGGCTGATTTTATGACAAGCAGTCTCGGATTAAAAAAGCTTCACAATTTCACATTTGAGCCGCGGCTTGGTAAAACCGGTATAAGGGGTTTCCGACCAGGTGTGACACAAACCGGCTTGTGTACTACAACATTTGGCTAGAAGCTTGAAACTTCAAGGAATTGAAGTATCCGTGTAGCGAAAACAATGGCGCTGATCAGCTAGGCAACTGCTACACAGCTGATCTGAGCCTTTGTTTCCGCATAGGTTAAGTTCCGATTTTCTCATGACGCGGCTCATTTTTAAGGGAAGGTGTACCTGCGACAATGCAAGGAGTTTATCAGCCTGTGTAATTTTCAAAACTTGACCAAGCGGGGTTTGATTGATTCAAAAGCAAACCGGTGTACGCATATTTAAAGACTTGAAAATTGGAAATAAAGTTTAAGCAAGTAATTAGGCTGCGAGGTGGTTCTAACGTGTGCCCACAATATATGTTTTGAGTAATAATAAGAATAATATCAATTTAATTTCTACTGAAAACTTTCAATTTTTACGATTTGGGAAAAATATGTATTTTGCATGGGCGTGTTTTCGTAATGCTTACATTATATATGTGACATATATTATTTACTTTTAGCACTTATTTTGAGGAAGCAATAAATAAATAAATAAATAAATAAATAAAACACCGTAAGAAATAAATAGATAAGAATAATACAACTGAATGCTTACAGCACAAAAAAGCTGGTCCATAAGTTTAACCGCGATGATGCGATTGTCACGGGTACCCACAATGTGCATTTGAATGGGAAAAACACGAGTTTTCTTTTATTCGAAATTTTGTTGTTTTTTCTACCGTCATTAAGGTCACACATTTTGTATATTTTGAATTAGATAACTACATATTATTTCATCTTCGAAGTTTCGAGATGATAAATTTATAAGACAAATTATGATCCAATTTTATGGTTGCCCTCGGGCTATAGTTACACAGGTAACTACGGACATAGGCGCCAGGTAGGAATTACCCGCTGAGCGATAGGTGGATATGATATTTTTCTGACCTGGACAGCCAAAAGCGTCGGGTTCTCGGTGCATGCTTTTTACTTACCTTATGACCCGACTGAGTGACATTTTAGTTTGTGTAAGATCTACACAACGATAATGAACACCGGTGAAGTGACTTTTTCTCGCGGCGTAACTATTGCCCGAACACTGCACGTGCAAAACGAGGAAGCTTGTCAACTGTACCGCGTCGCTATTGTCAAAATAGATTATAAGGGAGTATTTTCCCTTGTACATTTAAAACATATTGAGAGAAAAGAATATTTTGTATACTCACAAGTTTTTTTTCTCATTTTTTAAAATAAATAATAAGCATGATCTTTATTGAAACAGTTAGATGGGGTGGTCAATATAAATGATGTTTTCTTTTATATGCAAAAGCATACTACCATTTCGTAATGATTTTCAGATTAATATATATATTTTGTGTGTAAGATTGTATTGCGAGTATTTGTTTTAGAAGCCCTCGGACCTATCCAAGTACTGGCTAAGGTGGACCCAGGAAATGTGTCAAACGAAAAACAAAAACAAAAAAAATCAACCTAATACTGGTTTTTACACAGGAACGGTATTCCGAAAAGCAAACCCCGGTTTGAGCCTTCGGGTGCTCGCCGGAAAAAAAGCAACCTCCAAGTACTGGTTCTACCCAGGAAAGGTAACCAAAAGCAAACCCTAGTACTGGTTGGTTCCCAGGAAGAAAAACAACCTAACTTTCCCAAATCCACATGGTCAGTTAGGGGACCGGATTTCGAAATGACTAGCTGTATTTAAGGGATACAGTTGGTCGTTTCTCATGATGACAATTATGGCAGTGCAAAAATATGTGACATTGGTTTCTGATTCTTTGTTCTTGCACTTTAACAACAATGACCCACTAACAATAATGTGAGAACCAGATACCAACTTCCAACGAGAGAATACTCTCAGCTCTATGTAACTACTCAGTCTGATCGGTGTCCTACGCAGTGGATAACTTTTTACTTGATGTCTTTTACTTTTGTCTCGGTTCTCAAACAACAAGTTAAAATAATTATGAAAAGAGCTTTCACCACCTGTCTGGTGGTAAGGAAAGTCACTTTAATACTGTATCGCACATTCGTTGTTATGGGCAGTTGTCCAGGTGGTGAAAGTTCTTTCACACCTGTCTGGAGGTAAGGAAAGTGACTTTCCTTACCTCCAGACATGTGTGAAAGAACTTTCACCAGTCAATTTCCTTACCTCCAGACAGGTGTGAAAGAACTTTTACCACCAGGATAACTGCCCATAACAATGAATGTGCAATGCATTATGAAAAATAATTTCCCATGAGTTACATTGAGGTCAGAAGATAGTCAAAAGGAAAATCGTAAATCACCGGAAAGAACCGAAGACGATTTACCTATACCACTTATTCCCTCAGCTGATAAGACGCGCTGAGGAGACTTTTTCCACATGAAAGGACGTTCCCAATTTTGTTTACTTACATATATGCATTGAACACTAACCAGACTGTTCAGCCAGATGACAGTGTATGATATATTATTAGCTTACCTGAGCCGAAGGCTCACAAGGTGAGCTTATAGGATGGCCATGATCCGGCGTCCGTCCGTCCGTCCGATGTCCGTCGTCCGTCCGTCGTCCACAATTTCAAAGATCTTCTTCTCTGAAACCGCTTGGCCGATCTACTTGAAATTTTATGTGGAGCTTCCTTGAGTAGTGGCATTGTAAATTTGTTCGCAATATCTTGGTCACATGACCAAGTTGGCCGCCAAGTCCATATATGGTAAAAACCACTCAAAAATATTCTTCTCCAGAACCGATAGGCCAATTTCCACGAAACTTGGTATGTAGCATCGGGGACTTCAGCCCATCATAGTTTGATAAAATGATGACCATTGGATGACCTTGACCTATTTTACGGCAAGGTCAAATTTTGAAACATAGACTTTTTCATGGGAAAAAGTGAAAACTATGGATTTTTTGAAAACTATTGCAGCCTGAGGCCTGAAAAGTGGTAGATGCAAACAACTAATGGAGTGGATGAAGGTATGTGATTAATTAAGGTCAATGACATTTCTTGACCTTGGCCAGTCTGTCGTCCATACACACTTTTCAAAGATTTTCTTCTCTAAAACTGCATAGCCAATCAACGTGAAATTTTATGTGGAGCATCCATGGGTAGAGGAGACGAAAGTTTGATCGCGAAATCCAGGTCACATGACCAAGATGGCCGCCACGCCTTTATATGGTAAAAACCACTCAAAAATCTTCTTCTCCAGAACCGCCTGGCCGATTATCATGAAACTTGCTACATGTATGTAGAATTTGGGACTCCAGCCCATCATAATTTGATCAAATGATGACCATAGGATGACCATGACCTATTTTACAGCAATGTCAATTTTGGAAATATAGGCTTTTACATGGGAAAAAGTGGAAACTATGGATTTTTTTAAAACCGTTGCAGCCTGAGAACTGAAAAGTGGTAGAAGCAAACAATTAATGGAGCAGATGAAGGTATGTGATTAATTTAGGTCAAGGTCATCTCTTGCCCTTGGCCAGTCTGTCGTCCATACACATTTTTCAAAGATCTTCTCAGAAACTGCTTGGCCAATCAAAAGCAAATTTTATGTGGAGCGTCCATGGATAGGGGGAACGAAAGTTTGATCGTGAAATTCGGGTCACATGACCAAAATGGCCACCATGCCCAACTATGGTAAAAACCATTCAAAAATCTTCTTCTCCAGAACCGGCTGGCTGATTTACGCGAAACTTGGTATGAAGCAGTTGGGACTCCAGCCCATCATAGTTTGTTAAAATGATGACTCTAGGATGACCTTGACCTATTTTACGGCAAGGTCAATTTTAGAAACATAGATTTTACATGGGAAAAGGCGAAAACAATGGATAATTTGGAAACTGTTGCAGCCCGTGACCTGAAAGTTGCTAGAAACTAATGGAGTCAATGAAGGTAAGTAATTAATTAAGGCCAAGGACAATTCATGTCCTTGACCCAAGGTCATTTAAATATCAAAATTAAAATTATGGTTTTCTCAGAAATCATTGGTTTTGGAAACTATTGCAGCCTGAGACCTGAAACTTTGCAGATGCAGACAACTTATGAGGTCATTAAAGGTGTGTGAGTATTCAAGGTCATGTCATGATGACTCCAAGATCAGGCTTCAGGTGAGCGTTCTCAGGACCAATGGTCCTCTGGTTTAGTAAATAGGAGTTAGTTTTAGCAAATACGCTGATCACTTGATAAACATTTGTTTTAAGGTAAGTTCTAACCACACCATAAAACAGGAATTGGGTGCATTTTCATTGTTGTTGGGTCTCAAAACTGGATGCGAGTTGTCTAAGGTTTTGGTCTGAGTTGCCCTTCGACTCAGATGAGCCTAAATGGATTTAGTAGGCAAAAGAAATGATGTGTAAGGCAGTCATTTTCAGTGTGAGCGCCAGCCGGATAAATATGCTTGCGCATTTTAAAGAGCGATATATAGAAAACAATCCATCTCTGTACTGATGATCTCAAATTCTATTCATTTTACCTTTTGACATTTGTCTTTCAGAAGCTGTATTTCTCTCTCAAGTGGTAACCACGTTGAAGGTGTTTTTTCTCCCCAATTAGGCAATGATTGGGCGACCTCAAATATTTCTTTTTTTATCTTGGTATAAACTGGGTCGTCCTGTTTCGTATTATCAACAGCGAACTCTTTTGGTCTCAAGATGCTGTTGAAAGGTGTGTCTTCAATGGTCTGTCTAAATCCATCAAATAATTGTTTTTTTATTGACTCTCTATCCTTAGTTGGGAGTTTGTCAGCATGAGTTCCCACAAGTAGTACGTGCGGCTGTATGTCCTTCTTGATGGATGCAAACATGTATATTACATTCAACCAGAAACGCACCGAGTCTGAAAAAATACCAAATTTGTAAGTCTCCTTTAAAGTGCTTTCTCATAGAAAAAGTGAAACTAAACATCACTAGAATCATACGCATTATCAAAAACAGTATGAACAGACTTTTTATTGTGCAACTTTCTTATTTGCATTCTTGTGTAGTGCAATGTCCTGCGACGTCATGTACGTTAGAGATCATCTTAATTAACGTCTTGTAATGGCGACGTACGAGCGCATTCTATTAAAGATATGCTGTCGAGTAAGCATGCATTATATTCAGCGATATTTGCACACTTGTAACTCTTTATTTTATCATTCAAATTTAATAGCTCAATATTTACGTGTACAGCTGAACTATGAAGACTAAACATTTCAAATCCTACCTTTGTCACTTTCAGCTTCTTGTGTTGCTTTTGTTTCCTTGTTCTTACACTCCAACATGGATTTAAGATTAAATACCAAGATGTAAACCGCCTTCGAAGACAAAAATGTGGGATGAGATGCATGGAATATTTCTTGTCCTGCAAAGTCGTAGAAACTTATTTTGGCTTTTTGTGTATTGCCCAAGGCTTGTAACACTTTGACTTCTTGTAGCAATTTATCTTTGTCGTAGAAAGTAACAGACGGATGCTCTTTATCGGAATCATCAGTGTCGTATATGTTACCCGAGTCCTTTGAAACACCTTCTACAGTGGTATTTGTATTAACATGTTTCTCGTTTCCTAGGGATACTTGGTCATAGGGCGGCAAGTTGATGGCAACTGGTTTATCTTCTTCGTCGTCAAGGCTAGGCTTTCTTCCCGGATCATGACCTTGTGCTAGTTTAGCTACGCGATAGTGGATATCCCGGCCACCTTCAAATAAAAATCTGGTAATAGTGAATACTGTATGTTGGATTAATGAACTAGGAACAAGTTACTTTTTTTGCATTAATATCTGTACAACCGAAAGGCCACTTCTCTCCCGACAGAAATGTAGAGTTGAGCAATGATCGGGAAATACACTCAATGTGTACCCTGGAATGACAAAAAACATTGTTTCATAGCATTTAACGGTTTATAAAAAAGAAAAAAAAGTTTACTTATTTGTTTAAAAAAAATTGAATCAAAAGAGTTTTTCGACTAAATCGACGGACTCGAGCCATCTCACGGACACGTCAACCAAATGCAATCAATTTTTACATGAATTATCATTGGCGTGTGATATATTAGGTTTTAAGCAGATCGGATGAGTACTTTGGTTTCACAAGGCAACATGTAGCTCCCATATTGGCTATAATGAAGAAAATGTCGAAAACACGATGGCGCCTTCATTTTTGATCGGATTAATCTTAGCCGATATTTTATGCATGTCCTCCTTATCTGCATGAAATGCCCTTTTACGCGAGGGCCTTGCGGATCCAGAATGTAATGGTGACTTGGTTTACAAATTTAAGAAACTTCTATTGGTATTGGCTTCGCGTTCTCTGCTCTTTCTTTCAGCTTCACAAATTCTCTTTTTTCATAGAGAGCTGTTCCTTTGTTGATGAGACCTCGTCACTTTGATCGCTCCTGTGCAGTCTTTCCCGAGACCCAATTGGTATAACGAAATCCTTCAGAGAGGCTTTGAGGGTATCTTTGTAGCGTTTCTTCTGGCCACCTTGAGAGCGCTTTCCCTGTAGTACAGTCAAGGGACATAATTATTCGCCAGTCTAATACAAAATGGCTACTTGGGTAGTTTACCTTGTTACTTTAACTGAGTCTAGCTATTTATAGAAATGGCCAATCAATACCTAATTAGCATATTTGTGTACACAAAACATAGTTTGATGACATCACACAAAGTTTTTTGGTAGTCTGCTTCAAATGTAAACATTGTTGACAGAAAAAGAAGATGGGTAAAAAAAGTAAAGAATTAGGGGGTGATGTTAGGCAAATGATCATAGAAAGCTACAGAAGCAATAAAAACATATCAGAATTGTCAAGAATATTTGGGATACCTAGGAGAACAGTTGGATCAGTGATAAAAAAATTCACGAATTTGGCTCTGTAGAAAACAGGAGTGGGAGGGGTAGGAAGAGACTATTCAGTGACAGGGACACTACTCAGCTTTCTCGGGTTGTAAAACAAAACATGAGAAGACCACTTCAGGATATAACTACCATCATTAATGAGGGCAAGGACCATACTTTCTGTACAAAAACTGTTCAGAGAAAATTAAATGAACTAGGCTACAAGCGGCGGGTGGCAAAGAAGCAGGTTGTTTTCAGAGAAGTGAACAAGAAAAAGCGGGTTGCCTGGGCCAAGGAGAGAAAAAACTGGTCAGTTGATGCACAATGGAGAAAGTGGATATTTAGTGATGAAAGCCAAATAGTGATAGGAAAGAATAACAAAATATATATCTGGAGAAAGGACTCTGAAGTGAACAACCCCCATGTAATCAGTAAAGCTCCTAGGGGTAGGGTGAGTTTAATGGTCTGGGATGCATATGCTATGCAGGTGTTGGAACTTTAACACATGTGGACGGTAATATAAATGCCCTGAAATATATAAACATTTTTGATAATAACCTGTGGCCAGTAATTGCCCGTCATTTCCCCGATGGAAACTATACCTTCATGGATGACAATGCCTTTGTACATAGAAAGGTACAAGTAGGCAAAGATCAGGAAAAGGCGCAATCAGAAAAAGATTCCCACTCCAAAAACCGAGGTGGGAAAAAACCAAACTAACAATCAGGTACTTATACCATTAAACATATCGTAAGCCGAATGAGCAGCTATTTTCCCAATAGGTGGCCACTCAGTTACCTTAACTTAACTAAAAATATGAAAACATACATAAGGCGCCAACAGCACAAAAAATTTTAAACACCAAGACATAAAACAAAAAGAACCACTACAGAAGTATCGACTTGGAACGATCAGTAACACAAAGTTACTGGCGGGCTTAAACCGGTTTTACAGGTACCTAACCTCACCCTCAGCTTCTGCAGTGGTTCACAACATTTAGTTAGTTCTTCGGTCCTCGTGGTGAATCTCTAACTAGTCAATGAATCATCAAGAACAAACAAATAAATCATGATAAACATCCTGATGAATCAAAAACCAGGACTCACAGATTGAGTAAGCTGCCCGACGATGGAGATCCCTGGGCGCCGAATAACCTACTAACTCCGGAGCAAAAAAAAAAACACCAGTTGGACCCCGGTGGGCCAAGCAACAGACAAGAAGCTCCGGCCACAACCAACTAAAATGAATAGCTTTAAGTCGGGGCCCATGTTGTAGATGAATACTGGGAAACTAATGATATCAATCACACAGAATGGCCTGCACAGTCCCCTGACTTAAATCCAATAGAAAATATCTGGCTGAAACTCAAAAGAGACATAGAACCACAAGCTGTGAACATTCACACCAAAAATGACCTGTTAGCTGCCGTGCGCCATAGCTGGGAAAACATCGAGCCAGCTTATGTTCAAGGCCTCTACAGCAC
The DNA here is from genome assembly GCA_964017185.1 of Rugalucina vietnamica. NCBI lineage: Eukaryota > Metazoa > Mollusca > Bivalvia > Lucinida > Lucinidae > Rugalucina > Rugalucina vietnamica. The sequence goes on along the minus strand of OZ024885.1, from coordinate 30,911,332 downwards.
AATACCAGCTAGATTAAAGGAAGTAATAAGAATGAAGGGCAATTTGACCAAATATTGAGGTAAGGTGTTCATTATTTACTAAGGTACAAGTAGGCAAAGATCAGGAAAAGGCGCAATCAGAAAAAGATTCCCACTCCAAAAACCGAGGTGGGAAAAAACCAAACCAACAATCAGGTACTTATACCATGAAACATATCGCAAGCCGAATGAGCAGCTATTTTCCCAATAGGTGGCCACTCAGTTACCTTAACTTAACTAAAAATATGAAAACATACATAAGGCGCCAACAGCACAAAAAAAAATTCAAACACCAAGACATAAAACAAAAAGAACAACCACAGAAGTATCGACTTGGAACGATCAGTAACACAAAGTTACTGGCGGGCTTAAACCGGTTTTACATGGCCATAACCTCACCCTCAGCTTCTGCAGTGGTTCATAACATTTAGTTAGTTATTCGGTCCTCGTGGTGAATCTCTAACTAGTCAATGAATCATCAAGAACAAACAAATAAATCATGATAAACATCCTGATGAATCAAAAACCAGGACTCATTAATGCTTATTGAAAGTTTGCCTTAATTTTTTCTGTTTTTATCGGCCATATTGAAAGTGGCGAATAATTATGTCCCGTGACTGTAGTTCTCCATAAAAGACATTTTTTGGAAGTCGCGAATCAGGCATTCTTATAACATGGCCAGTTCACCTTAGCTGTGGTAGCTTTAAGACAGTCTGCATGCTTTGCATCCTTGTTTTCTTTCGGACCTTTGTGTATGGGATCTTGTTTTGCCACTTGGTTTTCAACAGCTTTCTCGAACAGCTTAAGTGGAAATGGTTAAGTCTCTTTGCATGACGCGGGTATACTGTCCAGGTCTAACATGCATACAAGAGGGTTGGCAGTACCACAACCTTTGCACGGAGTCTTCCGAATGCCACACTGGCTTTTGCAATTCTGGCAGTGACCTCATCATCAATATGTACTGCTCTGGACAGAGGGCTTCCCAGATAGGTGAATTTATCAACAACTTTTAGTTTTTGTCCATTCATAGCAATGGTTGGTTGATTGTACGGTTTTCCAGGTGCTGGTTGGAGAACAAAAACTGTCTTTTTGTGCTGATTGTGAAATCATAGTTATCACATGACTGTGAGACTTGATCCACGGCTCTTTGTATTTTTGCCTCTGAGCTGGCATTCTTATCCATATCACCTGCATAGAGTAGCTAATCTAGCACATCAGTCTGCACCTTAGTTTTAGCTTGCAACCTTCTAAGGTTGAATATATTGCCATCAAAACGGTACCTGTTTGGAAAACCAGTGCCTGTCCTGAAATGCATCCAAAATAGCAGGGCAAAAAACATCATGCTGATCAGTGTTGGTGCCATAACACAGCCCTGTTTGACCCCATTTGTTACGTCAAGGGGTTCAGATAACTCTCCATCATTTTGCACGCGTGCCTGCATGCCATGAAGAAATTGCCGCACCATTGCTATGAATCTGGGTTGACAGCCAAACTTGGCCATGATTTTCCGGAGTCCATCACGACTAACTGTGTCAAATGCTTTGGTGAGGTCGACGAACGCCATGTATAGATCTACATTCTGTTCTTAGCATTTCTCCTGAAGCTGTCTTGCTGTGAATATCATGTCTATTGTCCCCCTGCCTTTTCTGAATCCACATTTACTTTCTGGGATAAGACCATTCTGATTAAGATGAACATTCAGGCGGTTCAACAGATTTTTGACAGTATCTTTCCAGTAATTGATAGGCGGGAAATGCCTCTATGGTCGTCACAGAGTCTTTCCGCTTGTATTGGTGGATTATGGATGTATCCTTAAATTGTTTTGGGATAGTCTCCTTCCTCAACATACAGTGAGACAACTCTGTCAGTTTGTCTGCCATGGGTAGCCACCCCCGGCCTTATAAACCTCTGCAGGAATTGCATCTGTACCTGGAGCTTTGCCAGATGACAGTTGTTGAACTGCGTTTCTTGTTTCCATGACGGTTGGAAATTCATCTAACAGAACATTGCACTATATCTGTGGAAGTCTGTCGATTGCATCCTCATTGATGCTTGATGGTCGACTTAGCACACTACTGAACTGTGTTTCTGGTTTTCATGACCTTTGGAAATTCATCTAACAGAACATTGCACTCTATCTGTGGAAGTCTGTCGGATGCTTGATGGTCGACTTAGCACACTATTGAAATGTTCTGCCCACCTTTTCAAGATAGCCTCTTTATCTGTGAGAAGAGTGCTTCCATCTGCACTGAGCAATGTGGTGGCTCTAGATTTCTTTGGGCCATACATGGTTTTCAGTGCATCATGAAATTTCTTCTGTTTTTTTTTCTCAGCCAGGAATCTTACATGTCCCTAAGCTTGGTCTGGACTGTCTTACAAATGTTGTTGTATGCTGCTTTCTTGGATACTGAGCTAGTATCATCTTAATGTGCCTTGTGCAATCGGTGTTTTTCGTCACGAACTTTCTGAATTTCGTCATCATTCTCATCAAACCAGTCTTGATGATTGCGAGATGGGTGTCCTAAAGTAGTAGCAGCTGAAGAATGAACTGTTTTATAGAAAATTGTCCAGCTTTCGTCGGGGTTCTCTCAACTGAGATTGATTGCATCCAGTTGGTTGCAAATGCCCGTTAAGAAAGCTTGTCTCATGCTGTCTTGATTCAGCTTTGAAACATCCAGTCTTTTAGCAGCTTTCTTGTCTCGAGGTCGCATCGCAGGCTGGATTCTTAGGTTGAGTTTGCTGGCAACCAGTCTATGATCTGTCCAACAGTCTGCAACAAAAATAGTCTTTGTAACTCTGACATCCTGCCTGTCTGTTTTCCGCACTATAACATAGTCTATGAGATGAAAAGGTTTGGAACGGGGATGCATCCAGGATGTTTTATTTCTGTTAGGTAGACGAAGACTGTGTTGGTGATTAGAAGATCATGTTCAGCACACTTCCTTAGAAGCAAGCGACCATTGCTGTTGCACTTTTCAACACCTTCTGTACCTATAACTCCTTCCCAGGTCTAGTGGTCTGTATCAACTCTGGCATTAAAGTCGCCAAGAAGGATAAGCTTGTCTGTACGGGGTGTTGCAGAAATAACATCGTCTAAGTCATTATAGAATGTGTCTTTAACCTCAGCTGGATTGGTCATCTATGGTGCATATGCACTGAAAATAGTTGCATGTTTATTGCCTCGCAATGTCATAGGCAGTCATTGATGCATTTTGGCAATCCTGAAAGCTTACCAACAAGTTCTGTTTAAATGACAAAGCCAATTCCTGCTTCACGTCTCTCTTCACTTTTGCGTACACTCCAGACAAAAGCGTATCCAGCACCAACTTCTTTGATCTCCCCAACATCTGTGAACCGAATCTCACTCGGTGCAGCTATCTGAATTCCATACCTCCCAAGTTCTCTGCCCACAAAGGCCGTTCTACGCTGCAGTCTATCAGACCCAGCGCTGTCCATCAATGTTCGCACATTTTATGCGCCAATCCTCAAAGGGATTATCTCTGTGTTTTTTTTTTTTTTTGTTTGTTTGATTTTATTGTTTCGACGGCTAAGAGGGATCCCCGCTAATCGCGGTTAACCATCCAGGGGGTTTGAAGCAGACAATTGTTTAGGGCACCTTTTGTAGCCCCTTTCCCTATGCTACGGGGATGAGCAGTGCGGTCCTAAATAGGTCTGCTCAGTTGCTCAGCCGACTGCCGAATTCCGAATACTGCTTCTCCTCACGGAAAACAACCATATAGAACTGAGCCGTCTGCAAGCAGGCCTGCAACTACAGCTCCCAGTGTGTCCTACATCTGCTGCTTCGCAACTCGCCAATCGCCACAAGACTTTTGTAGGTATGTGGGTGCATATGTGATGAAATCGTTGTGCTACAAGTGCTTGTGTGTTGAGAAATAAGATGACGTGCGCTATGAAATTGGATTATAGTGAGGAAGAGGTGCGCTCTGGAGTTAGTAAGTTATAAGGCGCCCAGGGATCTCCATCGTCGGACAGCTTACTCAATCTGGGAGTCTTCGTTTTTTATTCATCATGGAGTTTATCACGATATATTTGTTTGTCCATGATGATTCATTGACTAGTTAGAGATTCATCACGAGGGTCGAATAACTAACTAAATGTTGTGAACAACTGTAGAAGCTGAGGGTCAGGTTAGGTACTTGCAAAGTCGATTTAAGCCCGCCAGTAATTTGTTATAACTGATCGTTCCAAGGCGATACTTCTGTGGTGGTTCTTATTGTTTTATGTCTTGGTGTTTATTTTTTGTGCTGTTGGCGCCTTATGTATGTTTTCATATCTTTAGTTAAGTTTAGGTAACTGAGTGACCACCAATTGGGAAAATGGCTGCTCATTCGGCTAACGATATCTTTTCTTGGTATCAGTATCAGTATCTGATTGTTAATGTACTTTTTTTCCCACCTCGGTTTTAGCATTGGGAATCTTTTTTCTGATTGCGTCTTTTCCTGATCGTTGCCTACTTGTACCTTTTAATATCAAACTTATCTATCTTCCTTTACATCTTAACCTCCGAATAGGACTTCAGATGATGATTCGATACACTAAACGCTGGAGGTGGTAAGTCGAAATAAGAGCATGGAAAAGAGGGCAATCAGAATTTATACAGCTGTATTGTGTGAACAAGCGTGTAGTATAGTTAAAAGATTGAAATAGAAAGTGACGTTCAAGGAGCAGATGTTTAAGGAGTTTTGTGGACTGGCTGGCAAACAGATGTACTAAACTGTGCAGAATAAAAAGTACGGGGATATGTGGTGGAAAGGCAATGTATGAGTGAATGCGTACATGATTCTTGGAGTCGTGGTATGTCAGAGAGTGATTTTTGTTGATTGTCTGGTGTCGGGTGTTCCGGATCAGGCAGTCAGAAGCGGGACTGGCTACAGTCTTATTTATGTGATATAGGAAGACCAACTTACTGTCAATATGTCGTTGGTCAAGGGTACGCCAGTGCAGTTGAGAGTTTGAAACATCAGACACACTAAATGTTTGCCGCTAATCTGGTTTTACCCATTGAGCGGCCATCCGCTGTTGATTTAAGTTTGCGTATATCTTAACTTGCATGAGGCGACCACCAATTACAGGTATATTCTGGCTGTGGGCGGACAAGTGTCTTATATGCTGTGGACTTCATGTTTTGATGAAGCCAAGAGTCATGTTTGCCTTTTTTGAAATGCAATTGATATGGATTTTAAATCCTGTAAAGTCCTCTGTGCTAATTGTTTGAGAGTATTTGGGCTCATTGGGATAAATACATAGCGGGACTGACTATTTAGGGCGTTAACCTCATCAAGGTATTCTGTATATGTTTTATTGTCTGTTATAAACAAACGTTCCCTGTCAGCATTAAGAACTGGTGTTCATAACTTGGGTAATAAGTGAGATTGAAATTGTCTGTATGTGACAAGAAAAAATAGGCGATCAAACTTTTCGCTGAAGCCAAATTTTTGGCTTACTTAATCTTTTTAGATGCAGCAAATTTCATAGAGCTGTCGTTAACAAATGTGTTGTATGTCAAAACTCCAGTTTATAGATCCATACAGTAACTTCCAATAGCAGGAAATTATTGTACGGTTTTAATTCTGCCTCCTTGGTTAGTTATATGAAGTAGGCCTGCCTCATTCAATATTCACTTTATATCTGATTTAACGTTATAAAACTTCAAAAGAAAATTAGAGTCATACTACAAGAATGTTTACCGGGCATATACTAAGGGAATTTTTAATGTGGCCATGCATAATAGTACAGTATACTTTTCTGTGACAGTATGTGTTTACCCATCATTTTCAATGGATGAGGTTAAATTGACACTGATTGTTTCAATAATAGCTAGTGAGGCTTGGAGTACAATCCGAGTTCTATTTATTTTAAAGGAATGGTCAATATGTGATTTTCAATTAAAAAGTTACAGGCCGTTCCCACCATATTTGAAAACTCGGTTAAAACAACTGCGGAAGTGTACCAATTTCTACTAGGTGCAGAACAAATTAATAATTTGATAGGCGGTTATCCTGTATTCAGTGGGCATTCTGATTACAACATTTCGGTGCGGTATTAAACAGCACAATCATTAATTGTTCAAAGACCGGAATCCGCACGGGACAACATATATTTTTCGCTTGGCTAAAATATTTGCCATTGTATATAATTTGTGTAAAATAATACCTTCCGCATCTGTCCTCTGACTGGTTTCGTCTTTTGGCAGTATTCCAAATAACGTTTTTAACTTATAAATGATGCCTTTCTCTCTTTGAACTACAAGTGATCCTATAAAATAAAATGATTTAGTCAAAATATTTAGATTGTATTAGTAGAATTATGATAATAAATGTAACAGTGAGCAAAACAATCCTCTAAACTGTTAAATCATTATCAGTGACCAATAAGCATTTGAAAATATGCCAGTGAAAATACCATAGTTTAATCGAAAATATCATAATGTAATAGTAAGCAATGACCAGGAAAAGGTGCAATCAGAAATAAATTATTACTCCAAATACCGAGGTGGAAAAACACAAGGAACGGAATCTAAAATGTGTTGTTCGTTTCTCAGTAATGAAAATGACAAGCATTGTTTCTTAAATATTGGGTGTTCATGTATGATGATGAGTACGTGCATTGCCTGTTTGTACTTTTGTCTCTCTAATGTGCTCATAAGCTTAATTTAGGTTTACGCAAGCGGGAAAGCGCTAGTCATCTTCCTCTTCGTGATTGATGTGAGTTGACATTGCTTTCCAACCTTGTGTGTCGGTTCGGATTTTGAATAATTGTTTAAATTCCTGATCTTTTTATCCCTCATTTATGTTAATCACTGATCCAAACTGAACACATTGAGCACATTCTAAAACGATTATCTGATTTCTCAGAATCTTCCCACCTTAACCGACCGCAAGAATAAATACTTACACGCAAAAGAAACGTTACAATTTCCATTTGGACCAAGATCTGATAAAAGGGGTCTTATGGCAGAAAATTCAAAATTAAGATATTTATGACATGTGAAAGACTAAGTTTCTCTGAGTATGTCATGAAAATTTGAAGTGATTATCTTTACAAAATAGCAAAGATATGAGCAATGAAGGTTGTGTAGTTGGTGCAATCTAAACATGACGTCATGAGAATTGTTGATGGCGTTTCGACGCTGATGACGTTAACGTCTTTATATCACTGTAGTGAAAATAAGCTGTAAAGTTTATCTGTGTCTTGAAGTTTAACATCTATACCACTGTACAGACTATGCAATAGGCACCAATTCACACACCGTTTGATAAAACATGCATTACAAACGGCGAACCTTTATCTTAAAATGTGGATAGTCCTTATGGCGCAGCGGTTGCCACGGCAACATACATGATATACACAACTTTTTTCATGTGTCTTGGATTGTGTTACAATATCAAAGCAGTTAGACATGAATATAAGGGCATGCCAAATATTTCAAATTTAGATTATTTTCAATTTTAAATAGCATACAATATACTTAAATGTCCGAAGACACCTTTTACCAGATCCGCGCTTATTTGTATGTTCTTGCTACTGATTCCTGTATTAACTGATACATATTTTTTTTAAATTATCATTATTGTCTAGAAGTAGAATTACTAAACTATCGTTCACATCATCGTTACTCATTTCGCGGGTCAGTTTTGGGTTTAAAGGCATCCAGTAATCCCTCTACTGACCATTTGAACACGGGTTTACTATGATTTATCTTTGTTTTCTGTGTATCCTGTTTGCATCACTATTCTGATTGCCACCTTTGTATTTGTTTTTGTGTTTGTTTTTTGTAAGCCGGACGAAATGAGCTAGTCATCTCCGTTCGTCTTGTTCAGGACTTTCTGTATGTCATGTGTTGTCCTCTCAGTCCTGTGTACAGTCTATGTTCGGATTTTAAAGGCAATTTGGTCAATTCCTGTTTCTTCTATTCTTATTTTAATCTACACAACTATTCAATACTAAACAATTCTAGCATTTATATATTTACTTTAGTATGTCATTAAATATAGTTTTAGATAAGGGATCAATCAGTTTGTCGCAGAAGTTATACTCACTCCATTCTCCAGTTTCTAAATCAACTTCACATGAGTGCACGTGCACATATATCCCATCTGTGGTGTTGTACTGTTCAATATTAACCTGGCGTTGTAACAAACGGCTCGTTAGAGTCGACTTGCCTACTCCTTCCTCACCGATAACCATTACCCTAATATGGTAATTTTCTTCGACTCCATGCCGCAGGATGTCATTCACGCTCCTCGTTGATGAGAGATTTCTATAAAGTTGATAACTTATTCCATATGACAATGCCTTTTTTCTTTCCAAATGATCTGAAGATAAATAATGTTTCACCTAGAAAAAGGCTCCTACATGTATTTGATGAGAGTGTTTTGTAGAGTTGATAACTTATTCCATAATACATTTCCACGTTTTTGACTAGTTTTTCTGTCTGATCTGAAAACAAATACTGAACAACCTATAACAATGACAGGGGATAAGAAACGTCTTTGTCGTGACGTTCTTTGCCGTTGTAGAACATCTTGAATAGTGCGACGATGCTGGATCCACCGGCTTAGCACATTAACGGGAAGAAGAAATATGTTAATAGATAAATATATGTTTTGAAAAGAAACATATGCACATAAAAAACGACAATTTGGTAAAAATCACAAATTTCATTTTTACCTTGTAAGGTTTCATGGGCTATGGCGATTTATACGGTCTGGTAATGTTTGCTTACTTTGATTGGTAAATTATCTGTGCATATCTTTTCTGTACTGAGTAAATCAGCGATGGCGGACACCGGGCTTAATTATGATTTACATCGGTTGGAAAACCACCGACTGAGTGTAACATGTCCATGTAAAGTTAACCCCCTCGAACCCCCCATGTATATAGTAAAACTGGGGTATACCTATTTTTCGTCTTTTTTGCTCCAAAACATAGATTGTGGGTACTCGCTAGAACTGCCTCGGCGAGGTGGTTCTAACTAGTACCCACAATTTATGTTTTGAGCAAAAATAAGAAAAATATCGAAACTTTTCAAACTTTTCTACTGAAAATTTTCATTTTTTACAACTTTAGAAATCACTGTGTTACGAGCAAGCTTAACCAGACAGGTACAGCGAAAAACAACCAAGTAATTTAAACTTAACAACTTTAATAAAACAAATAAATGCAGTAAATACATACTAACAAATGAACAAATAATTAAATAAATAAATAAATAACTTACAAATTAAATGTCAAATAAATCCTTGTCCCTCAAATGTAAGTCCACAGGTATCCTCAGTCCAGTATCAAGAATATGAGCACATGTATATTTAATCCACACTATTATTCTAATCCCAAAACACTAGTGAAACAATCCAAACTTTAAACTTTAATTCTATTCGAATTTCCGAATTCATGTCAGAGGCTGAACTGAGTCCTGTATTTATACATCTGAGGAAATTCTCCAAGTTTCTAGAGAATTATACAATAAACTTTTCTCTAGAACGGAAAAGAACTGAACGAAATCTCTTTAGAATTCTCCAGAGAATTCAAGGGCCGCAACGACCATCAAGACCACACAAAAGGTCATTAGAAACTTCGCAAAGTCAGTAGTATACATAGCTTAAATATATTTTTTCTAATGGTAAAAACACTATTCATTCTAGTCTCATCTGGAATTGTCTATAAGGTGCTCATAGAATTTTCTATATTTCTAAATTATATAACAGTGATAAAAATAATCAATGACATTCTTCTACAAAGTTCTAGACAATGAACTCTAGAAGCATAAAAATGAAATATATATTAATTAAGGTTACTGAGAGACGTGAATTCCTCTGACATTTTAATGACCGTCGCGTCCACACAAAGCATCATTCCAAAACATAAAATATCCATGGCATGAGAATAGACGTACACATTTTTTTTTATTTTACTTGATGATCTTAAACTAAAAAAGACGTGTGTATCGAAGGATATATGTAAGTAGTTTACCGGTGTGTACATTCGCCGTGTAAACTCAATATAGTCGGCATGTTTGTAATAATTCGGCATACGATATCATATTTATATGCGAAAATGAGTGGATTGTGTATTATGAACATAAAATCATAATATATGTCTGGATAGCATATAAAATCGTGAAAAGTAATGGAGAACTATTTTGTTAAATCGCAATTCATACGCCCGACGTCGGATAAATCCGGAACTGCGTAGTGATATATGTGAATATCGACCAATTTTCTGCGTGTTTTAAATAAATAATTTTACACGGATATGTCAAGAAACTTATAAAAGTGTTTAACATGAAACCATATTTTGCATACTATACCGTTTAAAGGACTTAAAAGATAAAATACGGGCTGGAAATTGAGCATTTCTATGCGCACTATTCCCGTCAAACCTGGTCTTATATAGTAAAATCCAGGTTTGAGGGGGTTAAGTTAACACGGAGCTGTATCCGTGATGGAATGACGTCTTTATATATTTTAAGAAACACGTTTAACAGCTGTAAAAACATGTTTAAATTCTCAAATACACTTGCCATTTTATCACCTCAGAATGTTTGTTTACTTGTTCATTTCTAATTATAAGACACATGTAGGTATGACTACTGTTTAAATGGTACTAATGGTTTGGTTCTGCATTAAACTTTAGAAAGTAATATAATATTTTAAAATGATGGAAAGCTATAGATCCTTGCAGTATAAACAATTGTCCATAGTGTAACATTATAAACAGAATAAATCCCTGTATTTGCGTCATTCTATAGTGACATGTCAACTTGAAAATTCAGTCTGCAATCATGTTACAGACTTCAACGCTCGAAATAAATGTTTAACGGCAAAACTTCTCCAACAGGGCTATCGGTATCATAAACTTCGAAAAACCTTTTCTAAATTTTATCGTAGACACTATGAATTGATTTCCAAATATAATGTTGGGTTAAAAAGGTACAAGTAGGCAAAGATCAGGAAAAGGCGCAATCAGAAAGAGATTCCCACTCCAAAAACCGAGGTGGGAAAAAACCAAACTAACAATCAGGCACTTATACCATGAAACATATCGTAAGCCGAATGAGCAGCTATTTTCCCAATAGGTGGCCACTCAGTTACTTTAACTAAATTAAAAATATGAAAACATACATAAGGCGCCAACAGCAGAAAAAATTTTTAAACACCAAGACATAAAACAAAAAGAACCACCACAGAAGTATCGCCTTGGAACGATCAGTAACACAGTAAGACGCTTTTAAGTGAGGGCCAAGTCGGAACCTGAATTTTATGGTGACTTGGTTTACAAATTTAAGAAACTTAAAGGAATAAACGATTTTTCTTTTCAGTTCAGAAAAATCATAACACGTTACAGACGTATAGGTTATAACTTGAATGTTATGCGACAGTCTGCATGCTTAGTTTTTAACCCAATCATGGTTGATAACTATGCTGCCTTCTTTTATTGCACGCCGGTGGGTCGGGCGTGAGACTCTATGATGGCCCCGACTTAAAGCTATTCATTTTAGTTGGTTGGGGCCGGAGCTACTTGTCTGTTGCTTGGCCCACCGGGGTCCAACTGGTGTTTTTCTTTTGCTCCGGAGTTAATAGGTTATTAGGCGCCCAGGGATCTCCATCGTCGGGCAGCTTACTCAATCTGTGAGTCCTGGGTTTTGATTCATCAGGATGTTTATCATGAATTATTTGTTTGTTCTTGGTGAATCATTGACTAGTTAGAGATACACCACAAGGACCAAATAACTAACTAAATGTTATGAACCACTGCAGAAGATGAGGGTGAGGTTAGGTACCTGTAAAACCGGTTTAAGCCCGCCAGTAACTTTGTGTTACTGATCGTCCCAAGTCGATACTTCTGTAGTGGTTATTTTTGTTTTATGTCTTGATGTTTAAAATTGTTTGTGCTGTTGGCGCCTTATGTATGTTTTCATAGTTTTAGTTAAGTTAAGGTAACTGAGTAGCCACCTATTGGGAAAATAGCTGCTCATTCGGCTTACGATATGTTTCATGGTATAAAGTACCTGATTGCTAGATTGGTTTTTTCCCACCTCGGTTTTTGGAGTGGGAATCTTTGCCTACTTGTACCATTTTAAAAAAACCTTAAAGCCAATATCTACAACAATAAAGCTAGCAAAATATTGTTTTACACAATTTATGCGTTTGACTATTATTTAGCTTTTTGTGACATGTAAGGTATGTAACAGAAGATAATCTGTCAATAGGTAAGGCTCCCAACAAAGAAATAGCTTCGCAATATCATTTTGGTTAGTCATTTTTGCTGGGACAGTTGTTGAGTACAGTCTTTGGACAATGTAAAATCTTTAAAGAAAATTCAAGCCTAGTAGAATAAGAGATGTTTGCACTCTAAGCATTGGTGCATTATCATGGAACAGGCTGTTACATATATTACTGGTAAAATGAAAATATGATATGACTACATGTATTTGATCTACAGAAAAATGACAGCACTTTATCATTTAACTAAAGTTACTCTTAAAGTCTGCATTCTGCATGCCTATGCTACATATTAAAGTTGTTTGACCAAACTTCCGACCTCCACTGACTGTAATGTGTACATATTATGTAAATTGAAATATCCTTTGAAAAACACAATTTTAGGTGACATCATTCACTTTTGCAGGTGTTCTATGCATTTTGCTAAAAACAGGATATTTATTTCCATTACCATATTCAAATGATACACAATTACACAATGCTGTTTTTTCCTTTCTAAAACAGCATTAGCGTATAAGCCAAACGCGTGCCGCGCGTGTTGACAAAAATGTTAAATTCAACATACGCCAGGAGCACGTCGGAGACACGTTAGAAGCGCGTTACACGCGCGTTTTGTATGCTTGGTGTACGCTTGGTGCACGTTGATATACGTCGCTGTAAGTCGCTGCGCGCTCCAGGCGCGTTTAGGCTGTATTTTTTTAAACATGCTTAACAATTATCTAGAAGCTCGGCATGTCCCGGGCGTGTGTCTTATACGTTTCGAATAAGTTCCATGCGCGTTACAGGTGCGTTGAATACGCTTTGAACACGTTCGGTGCACATTGTAGGCACACCAGTGTACGCTACATGCGCGTTCCGATTTTATGAGATATTGCTTCAGTAGCGTCCCCCAAGCGTGTTTGAGACGCGCGTTGAGCGTTTGCTGCGCGCCTGTAACGCGTGCTTATCGTGTTTGGGACGTAACACAAACATACCCCAACACTTCGAGATTTCATTATACGTCCGGCACACGCCTCACTCACGGGCTACTGTGTGACTGCTTATTTAAAGCGAGTTAAAGGAACAAATTAATTTTTATACGTCCAAAATCTTCAGTGTGTTGGGATTTTTTCATACGCCCGGCGCGCGTTTGGGATATACGCTACAATGTGACTGTTGTGTTATATGTATCGTCTTAAATGTAGTATACAGCAGTCTAACCCCCAGTCTAATATGCCAAATGATGCATTACTTTTTATCTAAAACATGTTAATTCTTCGGAATGATGCTTATATCGTATGATTTTGATGTTTCCTTGATAGTTGTGTACCAAAGCTTTGAACAACTGTTACGACTGTTACAAAGAAGCTAGGCTCATTGATCTTACTGAATAATGTAACGCATGTAACAAGGTAATTGTCTAGGTGTAATATTTCAAAACAAAGTGAAGACTTTATATTTCATATGAGTAATTTTAAGTCTTTAACGTAAAATAAAGCAATAGATATTACTTATTCATTTCTATAAATCAAGCCCATGTATCTATTTATATAATAAAGGCTATTTAAATACCGCCTTTCTAATGCTGACATATGTAGAGCAGAGACGATAACTTCACATTGAACAAAACAAATAAATAATTCTATCAATTGTAGTAACCTCAAACTTATCTTCATCAAAGGCATCCATGGGCACAGCACTTTAACCTTAATGTCTAATAAGCAAATCATTTAATTTGCAAACTCATGAATATGAATAAAAACTTAAGAAATCGCAGAAAAGTTTGGAAAATAAAGGATATACCTACAAAATAACCAAGTTTTGTACCTGCACTGTTTGCAGACCCAGATTGCTTATAGTGGTATCAAACAAATGATAAATGCAATGTACTGTTGCCCCCTAGCTTTATACAAATATAATCTTCATGATTATTTTTGAAAAATCAAAAATGAAGAAAACACCACAGAACAATTCATATTCATGAATTTTAATGAGAAATGAGAGAAAAAATGCGGAAAGCCGAAGGGGTTAACTAACTTAATCGATTATTTCTCTGCTGGCAATGACCTTTGAGAGCTCAAAATAGCATCAGCTAATTGTTATTAGAATGTTCTATTGTCAAGTTGCCAGATATACCTAATACAAGTGTTGTTTTTGTTGATGGACACCCTTTAATAGTCTGTCAATTTCTATTTGTATCTATGTTTTACTTAATATCCATGAGGGTTTGAATAAGAGACCATATGGCAATAATACATTGTCCTAGCTACCCTTTGATGTTAATTTCAACATTCAAAGGCAATGGACATCTGAGATATCAGTGATTTAGTGGTATATCCCTTCAGTTTTCAACCTTTTTCTCTTACTTTGAAGTTTTCATTAATATTCAAGAGAAATATTAGATCAGAAAATCAGATCACACAGTTATGGTTCATTGTCAAAGCAACCATTTCTTACCAATTTCTGCACTCTTATGCTATCAGTAGCGAAGATACAAATCATTTTGAAGGTGTTCCTTTTTAACTTTTCTGTTGTTTTTCTTATCCAATATTCTTACCCTAAAATTAATATTCTTGAAAGTGAAAACCAAATGATTCATATACATATGACTTTTGTTAGTTTTTGTTAGTTTACTTTTTAAGTTTTTAGTGTTATTCTCAAATTTTCTTACGTTTTTATAAATAATAATCATGAATATGCAAATGAGATGATTCTAATATCAGGCCTTTGATATCTGTAAAGTTGACAAATGGCATCACTGGTGCAATAACAGTGTGTCAGGATGATCGCTTGGGCCTGAAATGATTTTTGTGATTTTATTGATATGCGCCATTAAATATATTCCTCATAAACATACAAGGTACTAGTAAATATTTGCATTATTGACAATCTAAACGACAGCTCTATATCCATGCATTACTGTGGTTTCAATTTTAGTCATCTTTAGAACAATTAAATGCTCAGTTGTAGGTAGGCACCCATTCATTTTTATATTGTTGGTTACCAAGGACACATTTTTCATTAATATTCATAAAAATACAATTGTGATGATTTTCACACATGTGTAGCCCTATTGCATTAAGGAAATGGTGAAATTGCATCACTGAGCTATAACTTCAGTCAAATTATGGCCCAGAATTAAGGAATGGGTCTGAAAACAGTTTATAATGGAGTTGAAATTATTGATATCCCTTGTATTTGATATTTCATGAATATGTATGAATAATGCACGTGAGTTTAATGTCATTTCATACTGCTGAATGAAAGGACAGTATATAAGCTGTAAAAGGATAGTATATTCATTGGTCTTTGATAAGTATTGGTTGCGATATGAGCGGTTTTGTATGTACACCCCCATCCTGGAATACCGTGTTTTAGAATGGAATGTGTTGCGTTATACATCCGTTAATTTCAACACTTTTGCAAGACTTAAACTTGACCAAACATTGGTTTTCAAGCTTCCAGTGGGGTCATCTGCCAGAGGGTATGAATGGAATATTTGCTACTCTCCGACCACCTATCACCATTTTTCTGATGGCTGGCACCCTTACTAATTGGGTCGACACCTGCCACGGAATATTGGAAATGAGTCAAAGCCACTTTTTTTTTTCATCTGATCTTTTAAACTGGCCAATGATCTTAAAACCTTTGTGCCTATTTAGCACCAAACTGACACGAAAATCTTTGTGTGTTAACAAATCCAAAGTTTAAATGCGCATGCGCACGAACAGCCTTAGGGTACAGAAATGCATATTCCGGCTCGAAATTGTTCAAAACAATGCACACAATTCAAATCTTTGAAGGTCGTCCGCTGAGTGTATGACAATTTCAATGTTGTAACCTAGGGCTAAACGTCAAAAATCGCCATTGATTCTGAGTATCTCAAACATTCTTGTATTAGGCGTTCAACATCACTTGGTCACGTGGTCGACTTCACTGCAGATGACAACCATATACTTTATTTTGTGTTGGCACCCTAGCCTTCAAGTTGGCGGAACAAGTGTATTGGAATAATAGGAAATTTGTTTTCAAAACGTATGACGATTGTTATTCGCAGGTCGACTTTGAAAATGGTTGGGCTACATGTAACGGAATTACGGATGAATCGACTGAACCACACGAAAGTTATTCAAATTTTAATAACCAGCTGTATAGGCTAGTAAACTCAGTTTATATGCGGAAAACATTGCTTTCAACGTAAATATGTACAACGTTATTTCCATAATTTATTGCGGGGGAATTTTAACGTTATGTCGCCAGACTGCACAGTGACGTCAATGTAAAGGGAATGAATTGCGTCAAACGTCTGGAGAAATGACGTCTAACGTCTCGAGAAGTGACGTGGAAATTCGCGAACTTAACGAGCGTCCTGCGCGCGCAAATAAGCAAAATTTGGCCATGAAATTACTGATGGACCCTGGTTCAGTTTGCAAAATGAATATGCAAATGAAGCTTTCGTCTGTAAGGCCTGTTTACACTAGAACTGAAATGTGCATATCTCGCAAAACATTGGTTGGATGTGACTCCAACTGCTTTTGTAGGTTTTCAATGTATTTTGGGGTAGCTCAGAACTTCCGAAACAATGTCTACGTAGTACAGATATGAGGGTTGGTCGGCAGATCGACTGGTCGGCAGGTCCGGTATGGGGTTATACATGGGGTTATGCATGGGTATGGGGTTACGCAAGAGTATATAATATCAGGCTTCATCAACAAAAAATAGTTTTTATTTTCTAAATCTAACTATCTGCCGGCCCAAGAGATAAAAATAAAGTGATGTAAGGCGTGTGATATCCATAGTCCACGGCGGGACGGCACGTTGGCAGCTCGGCACCATTAATCTATATTTAGGTCTATCTTAGTGCCCACTTGCCGACCCAACACATAGCCATACTGTGATATAAGGCTTGTGATATGCGTAGAAAAAGACTATGTAAACCGCAGGCGGTACTATGGATACAAATACAGAATACATGGATCTAAATATAGATTAAGGATGCACATTGAACATATTACAGTTTAGATATGAGGATTGGTGTGCAGGTCGGAGGGTCGGCAGATCAGCTTTTATTTGAGTCTTGATATAGAAAAAGGGATACCTGCTGATTATGACAAAGTACATGTATAGGTATGGGGGTTGTGCAAGGATATATAATATTAGGCTTTATCAACAAGAATCATTAATTCATATCTATATCTATATGCATACCAGACCGCATAGACATACAATGTTATAAGGCGTGACATGTATTCGATGAGTCGGGGGTCGGTGCCATCTTTGGCTAGCAGCACAGTCATAATACGACGTCTGGGAATCAAGCTTCCAAGAGCCCAAGCAACAGATAGTCCATATCTGTCATAGACAATAACCCTGCTGGATAATAACATGTCTGTTGATAGAGCTGGTTAGCTAGTTTTTAGTTAGACGTGTGTAAATATACACCTGGGCCGAACCAGTACATTTACACGTATGGAATACATCAAATACTGTAAATCTGATATTTGAACCAGTACATTTACATGTATGGAACCAGTACATTTACATGTATGGAATACATCAAATACTGTAAATCTGTTATTTTTTGTCGACAACTTAATTTTCGCGAATCTTTGCGAATTCGATGCCTTCTCGCTAATAAAGAATGTCTGTAGGCCATAAAGACTGAAAACGCAATCGTTCGCGAATTCAAAATCTCGCGAATAATTCGGAAATAGACAATTCGCGAAATAAAAGTCACGCGGCAATTTCCGGATTTACAGTATATCAATCATAGGTTTGAAATGTGTGTGTGGTTTCGGTGTTTTATGGAGAGGGTGTCCAGATGATCTACAATCACCTAACATATTACATAATGAGGTAATACCTGCAAGAAGACTCGCACATGCTTGTTCGACAGCTGTTTTGTCCTCAACATTTACTTCCATGAAATCCATAGAGAGCTGAATTGCTTTCTTTCGGCCTTGCTCAGTTGTAACAAGCCTTTTGTGTTTCGTTTTTTCCTGTATCATACCAACAAGAAGTTTAGGGACGGACGGTACAAGCTGAAACAAACAGTTGAATTTATTCGTAAAATCTTGTGTTACATACTATGAGTCTCTTCTTAGCTCGATCGGTGCCACACTACAAGCACGTACATAGGTCAACATTATCAACACACACTGAAGTGCTGTTTTTTCTATGCTTATAATGAACAAGATGATGTTACTTTATGGATTTTGGTTGATTTTGCTTATTACAAATTATTCAGTTGATTGAATTACACCAGTGGCGGATTTAGAGGGGGCTCGGGTGCTTCGTTTGAATTTCAGTTTCATAGGAAAATTGATGAACATCAGTGTAACTGCTGACAACGAACGACCTCTTGATGCATTTGAACCCCCCTTCCACAAATCCTGGATCCACCCCTGTACACTTTTGTTATTTAAAAATTGTACATCATTGTTCCTAAAAGACATCTTTAACTCAGATAAACATTGGTCCTGAGAACGCTCACCTGAGACTTGGTCTTTGAAAAATGACCTTTGGTCAAAATGACCTTGACCTTGAATAGTCTTTAGCTCCGTATTAAACTGTCTGTATCTACAAATGTTCAGGTCGCATTCTACACAACTGTCTAAAAAACCAATAGTTATTTTTTTCCACATTAAAATGCCTTTCTGACCAAAGTTGACCTTGCTATAAAAAGCAAGCATATATTTTATAATCGGTTGGAGGTCCAAATGCTGCATGCCAAGTTTTAATGAAATCGGTCAATCGGTCCCAGAGAAGATCTTTTAATGTTTGTTCGATTTATAGTCCCGGTGGCGAGCGTGGTCATGAGACCAATATCTTTTATATGTTATTTTATTTGCCCTTTACATGGAAGACTCATATAGAATTTGACTTTGGTTTGTCAAGCGGTTTTTGAGAAAGATAAGTTTGATTTTAAAATGTAAAAGATATTTGGCCAAAACATTAGCTTGACAATAAATACTCATAAAAATAGTTGTCTGTATCTACCAAGTTTCAGGTCAAAGGCTTTAAAATGTTATAAATAATCGTCTGATACCATGTTTTCAATTGAAAACCCTATGTGTCCCAATTTGACCTAGGCGTAAAATAGGTCAAGGGCAAACAAAATGCGGCCATATTTGACCTAGACCTTTTGTAAAATGTTTCGTTTCCCAATCAAAAGGGTTCTCCACATAATGTTTAGATTTTATTGGCATAGTAGTTACAGAGGAGAAATCGTTTGAAAAATGTGATTGACGGCGACGATGACGAGCGCCTGAGCATGCCTATCCTATAAGCTCGGCTGTCAGGCTTCGGCTCAGATGAGCTTAAATGGTGTCTTTAAAAATAACGCGTTTCTGAAATTGCCAAGGAAAAAATGACCATGTTTCCATTTCACATTTCAAACGTCTTAAACAATGCCACAGTTCATCACAATTCAATTCATCAAGAAAAGATGTCCGTGTGACGTATACCCCCTTGAGCGCAGGGGCTTACCTATTTTTTTTATTTGTTTTGCTCCAAAACATAGGTTGTGGGTACTCGATAGAACCGCCTCGCCTTTCTACTGACAATGTCACATTTTAACCACTTATAAACCTCTGTATCTAACATGAGCAAGTTTTCGTAATGATTAAAAATGTTCGCAATGGAATCTTAATGATTAAAATCCACTTGTGATCGCCGGGAGTTTTCGGATATTCTTAGATAACCCTTATTTCTTAAATTCGGAGGGCCCACCATGCATTTCATTAAAATCTGAATCAGAGAAACATTCGTCCTGATAACTCTCACCTGAAATCTACTTGTTGACATACTCGATGTCCTTTTTTACAAAACGGACAGAGGTATCCACATTTCGGCCAATGCAAATAATTGCTTAAGTCACAAAATGTGGATACCAATTCCACACTGGTAAACCTATACGTCGATTTGGGGTGTTGATGACGGTTTTCGGGTATTTACGCTGATTTACTAGAGACAAAAATGGCGGCGACCAGTAAACAAATTTATGGATTTTTTTTTTTTTCATATTGTTTATATACAAATGTAGAAGACAAAAACCACTTCCATGCTTTTAGCATCATCAAACTTGCGAAAAACCTACCAACTCCAGATTATAGGTTGAATTCTGTATACGAGTCAATGTCAAAATTCGTCAAAATTCTTTTCTTCTCAATATTTTATGAAAACCACTTATCAGATCGTGATTTGAATTTTTTCATATGATACTACTGATCATGCTTAATAATAGTAAATGATAAAACAGTATTTGATTGGTGTAGAAATACCTGTTTTCTAGATTTAAAACCTCATTTTTCATCATTTTTGCCATACCGTAACGATATCTCAGAATGTTTAACTGTACCAGAAAACTTACAAAACATAGTAGACTTAAATCACCATAGAAGATACCAAAAGACTTGTTATATCATTCATTCACACTTGCCTGTATTGCTGTCAAAAAGGCAAGCATTGATATTTATACTAAAATGTCCATACCGTAACGATTTTATCAACATAAGATCTTGTCCATACCGTAACAGAGAATATCCATACCGTAACAACATTAGAAAAGTATATACTGTGTAACATTTTATTAAACACTTTTCTGTGTTTACCTTCTTTTGCATTCACACCAAGAGGATTTATCAGTGAAAATAAATAAGCGTCTTTCTGAATCACTGTCTTCATTTAGCAACATATTAGTGCGGAAAGTAAAAAATGTCCATACCGTAACATGCATCTTGTCCAGTACCGTAACGGTAATAACCACAAAATAAATATTATCAAGATGAATAAAGTGTCTGCAGTATTGTTGTTGTCTAGCAACATGCGTTTTAAAAATGTTATTAAAAGCGGAAAACATCTAAAATTTGTAAAAAGTCGTTTTTGCTTGTATGGTCACTGTTTTTTTCTACTATCATTACAGCTGTACATTTTTTTTTCTTCAGCATGTGTGTAGAAACATTCTGTTTATGAGATTGCATACATCAGAAATAAAAAGTTGTTGCATATTTAGAAGAAAAACACAATTTAAAATTTGTTACGGTATAGACATTTTTCCTGGTCATGTGACTTTTGACGATCTATTAAAGCAATCTGATTGGTTGTTAAGATTACCTTTAGTTTGTTTTAAATATTTTAGGGTTAGCTTGTTACTATCAATCAAACAAATTTTAGCTTTCTTTCAGTTGTTTTTTATTTTTTCCCCGCATTCAAAATTTGACAAATTTTGACATTGACTCATACACACTTAAGGTACAGGCTATGATTTGTTGCAAAGCTTCAAACTGTGGATACCTCACTATAGATCGGGGTATGTAAAGTTTTGACATAACCATGTTTTCATTAAAACATTCAAGCAGATGACCATTGGTCCTGAGAACGCTCACCTGAAATTCGGTCTTTGGAAATTATTATTTGAGCAAAACGGCATTGACATTGACTACTTACATGGCTTCATCCACTTTATAAGTTGTCTGTATCTACCTTCATTCAGGCCACATGCTACATTAGATTTTGAAAAAAAAATCATGCTTTCATTATTTTTTTTTTCATCAAAAAGCCAATGTAATCAAATTTGACCTTGCAATAAAATAAGTCAATAACAACACAAGGTAACGATTTATACAATCTACGGTGGACCAGAGTCCTTGTGCAACATACCAAGTTTCATTGAAATCGGTCCAAGGTTTCCAGAGAAGAAGATTTAGAAGGTTTTTACCAAATGGGCATAGTAGCAATCTTGGTTATGTGACCGGAACCATTTATATAAACAATGGTTCTGTCTTCCTAAGCATGATCCACATGAAGTTTGGCTTCGATTGGTCAAACGATTTCTGAGACAATTAGGCTACAAAACAGGCTTAAAATAACAATGTTTTCACTTTCTTTTTCATTAAAAAGCCTTTGTGAACTTTGGACGCCCCGTAAACTAGGTCATGGTCAACAAAATGTCATGATTTATTCACAATATGATGGACCAGATTCCCTTATGTTACATACAAAGATTGGTGAAATCGGTCCATCGGTTCCAGAGAAAAAGTTTTTTTTTTTTTTTAATGTTTTGTACCATATACGAGGGAAAATCCAAAATAACGTAAACTTTTGCTGTAGCTTCATTATACGTAGATAAATTTTAGCAAAATGTATATTGCGATTAATTAGAACATTCGTATAACAAGATAAGATAAAACAATTACACATTTCATAAGTATCTGAAACATGTCGCGCCATTTTACAACCATGGTAACGCATAGGCGGCGCACGCTAAATTTCGGTCGTGTCCTGTGTCATACATATCTCGACAAAATGTAAAATAGGCATGCGAATCGTGCCAAACTTAGTACATTAAAAGCTTAGTGTTTAGATAATGCTGTGCATAAGTTTCAACAAATTTGAGTAGTGCGTTTTTGACATATTGATATCAATTGTATGCTTTTTCAGTGCGTTTAACGTTTAAAAACGTCGTCGCCATCCACAGCTTAAATTTATGTTATTACTAAACTTGCCGGGACTTTTGAAAGCGCCAACACAAAGACCGAAAATAACTAAATGTAGACAAAACGGGAATGTTCAATGAATAAATCAGTTGTGTAAAAATATTCCCGTTGTGATTCTGACGATATAATAGCAAAACAAAGATGGAAAAAGAAACAAAAATAACGCGCGTCATTGGTGACGTAAATGCGTAATGCGCTGACCGCATGTAGACGGCTGATGGTGTGGCGATATAGAAGCAATTTATAGTAAAAAACTTGTTTTGAGTTTTGGATATAGACGGAAAATTTGTGAAGTACAAAGCACAATACGCACAAAAATCTTTTTATCTATTGTACATGTTGAATAGATGGCCGTGAGCGCTAAGAGGGTGTTAATTTCAAAATGAATAAAAACGTCAACGTCGTTACGAAATCAAAGATGACGTGCGCCGGGTAGACCATAGTGACCTTTTTGTTTTGACTGTAGATTTTTAACGGGTCGTTATTTTTGCCTGATATTTTGCAATAATATTCTAGACATGTTCCGATTTATGTTCATTTTATTTTAAAAGCATTTGAATGAGTTGTATAGAAGCTACAGCAAAAGTCTACGTTATTTTGGATCATCCCCCGTATGTGCATGGCGGCCATTTTGGTCATGTGATCTGGAACCAAACTTTGGTTTCTTCTTCCTATAGATGCCCCACACGAAGTTTGGCTTTATTTGCCACAGTGGTTTCAGAGGTGAAGATGTTTGAAAGTTGTGGACAACTACGACAATTTCGACAACAAAGACGACGATTGACGACGGAGCATGGATATAATGAAATGTCATTGTGTAAGCCTAACGGCTCAGGTGAGCTAAAATACATTTTTGTCACGTTTATCCATGTAAAAGTCAGTTTCTAATATTGAACTTGCCGTAAAATAGGCCAAGGACATCATTTGGTCATCATTTGAACAAACTGTTAGGGGCAAAGGTCACTGGTGCTTCAGTTTCAGGAATATCGACCCACCGCTTCTGGGGAAGAAGATTATTGAATATGTTTGAGCTCACGATCATTCTCCCTATGCAGGAAAAGGTACAAATGGGCAAAGATCAGGAAAAAGCGCAATCAGAAAAAAGATTCCCACACCAAAAACAGAGGTGGGAAAAACTAAATTAACAATCAGGTACTTATACCATGAAAACATATCGTAAGCCGAATGAACAGCTATTTTCCCAATAGGTGGCCACTCAGTTACCCAAACTTTACAAAACATAATTTATTATTATTATGAAAACATACATAAGGCGACAACAGCACAAAACATTTAAACTTTAAGTCATAAAACAAAATTAACCACCACAGAAGTATCTACAAATTGATTCAAAGCAATCCATGAAGGCTCAAATAAATTTTCACATCCATAGGCAGAAAGGTTGCTGTGAAAAATAAGTCTTTAATTTTTATATTACAATGGCATTGACCTTAATTTATCACAAACCTTCATGAGTTGTCTACATTTGCAAACGTTCAGGTCTCAAATTTGCATTTTTTCCAAAATATCCATTGTTTTCATTTTTTCTATTGAACAATCCTATGTTTCCAAAACTGACATTACCATAAAATTTGTCAAGGTCAACCTTCGGCCATCATTTGCAGAAACTACGATGGGCTGTAGTCTCAGATACTTCATACCAAGTTTCGTGAAAATCGGATCACCAGTCTTGGTAAAGATATTTTGAGCGTTTTTGAGCATTTGTGATCCAGTTTTCGCACATGGAATTTTGATCCCCCTTAGTATGGGTGTTCCACATAAAATTCAACTTTCAAGGCCCAGAGTTGTTTGAGAAAACAGTTATCTTAGTTTTGATATTTAAATGACATTGGGTCAAGGTCAAGAAGTGACCTTAACCTTAATTAATTACATACCTTCATTTAGTCTAAAAGGTGTCTGCATCTAGCAACTTTCAAGTCACAGGCTGCAATAGTTTTCAAAATAGCCGTTACTTTCACCTTTTCCCTTATCAAATCCCATGTTTCCAAAATTGGCCTTGCCGTGAAATAGGTCACTGTCATCCCGGGGTCATTGTTTGAGTAAACTATATTGGGCGTGTGTCCCCAATGCAACATACCAAGTTTGGATGAAATCGGCCCACTGGTTCTGGAGAAGGTTTTAGTTTCTAATTAACTGTATCTCTCTCTGGCTCCATGTTGCCAAACGTAAAGGGTCACAGAAGTCGCGGTATGGCCTATCCCTTTTCTCATTTTTAGTGCCAAATTGACTGGGATATACTTAGAAATGCCGCTTTGTAGAGCATTCTTAAAAGCAGACCAAATGACTTCCAAGCACTGCTGTTGAAGATTTGTTTTAATATGTCACCCTTCTTTTCATTCCAGTTTGCCTTTTTGAATAAAGGAACTTTAAGGGGTATTTGTTTATTGATATTTGGTTTGATATTTATGGGAGCGACCACAATCTTGGAAGCGACCACAATGTGGTGGTCAGCAATGACAGGTGAAACTTAACTTTATTTACTAGGGTATGGTTGGATTTAGGAAGGTACAAGTAGGCAAAGATCAGGAAAAGGCGCTTTCAGACAGAGATTCCCACTCCAAAAACCGAGGTGGGAAAAAAACAAACTAACAACCAGGCACTTATACCATGAAACATATCGTAAGCCGAATGAGCAGCTATTTTCCCAATAGGTGGCCACTCAGTTACCTTAACTTAATTAAAAATATGAAAACACACATAAGGCGCCAACAGCACAAAAATGTTAAACACCAAGACATAAAACAAAAAGAACCACCACAGAAGTATCGCCTTGGAACGATCAGTAACACAAAGTTACTGGCGGGCTTAAACCGATTTTACAGGATCCTACCCTCGCCCTCAGCTTCTGCAGTGGAAACTGTCAAGGACGTTTTCACCTCTGGTTGGCTCATTTACCATTTGCACAAGGCTGAAGTCATCCAAAACGTTGACATAGTTTGAGGGAAAGTCTGATCCAGATATAATTGAGAGTACATGCTCATGGTCCCATGTAAACTTTGGAAAATTAAAGTCTCCAAGCAACCATAAAGTACCTTTCAACTGTGCAGCCATATCAACACAACGGGTAAGCTCTAGTTTACTCTCAGAGTCTCCATCATCTGGCCTGCAATATGCTGCTACTTATATAGTTTTTGTTGTGACGGTAGCTATCTTGACCCAGATAAGTTCACAATTTGTTTTGAGCTGCTTCTGCTCATTTGCAATGAGGTTATCTGTTATTAGGATGAAAACACCACCAACGCCGGTATCAGTTACCCTATCTTGTCTTAATGAATTATGACCTAGAGAGTTTGAAAATTTTGGTCATTTTCAAAGATCAGATTGATACTGTCAGCCTCTTCTCCCCCAATAATTTGGTGGTTATTGTTTTGCTAGGTATTTACCCTAGCTATGTATGGTATATAGCTGGAGTCACATTCCCTAATAAGGTCAGGTTTGGACTTTGCATGCGACTAGACGTTTCACCAAAATAGGTCAATTTTATAAATTTTGGCCATTTTCAAAGATACGCTCGATACTGTTGGCCTCTACTCCTCCAAAGCATTTGGTAGTTAATGGTTTGCTAGGTATACACCTCTGCTAAGTATGGTATACAGCTGATGTCACATTCCTTTGTAAGGCCAGATTTGGACATTGTAAATGACCAGACTACAGCAAAATTTGTAAATTTTATAAATTTTGGTTATATTCAAAGATCTGTTTAATACTGTCAGTCTCTACTCCACCAAATCATTTGGTGATAAATGGTTTGCCAAGTATATACCCTAGCTAGGTATGGTAAACAGCTGGTGTCACATTCCCTAATAGGTCAGATTCACACATGCATAGGACCAGACTTTACAGCAAAATATGTTAATATTAAAAATTTTGGTGATTTTCAAAGATCAGTTTGCTACTGTTAGCCTCTACTCCCTCAAATTATTCGACGGTTAATGGTTTGCTAGGTATATGTATATTCTAAATAAGTATGGTTCACAGCTGGTGTCACATACCCTTGTAAGGACAGATTTTGACATTGCAAATGTCCAGACTTTACAGCAAAATACGTAAATTTGATAAAGATTGGTTTGATACTGTCAGACTCTCCCCCAAATCATTTGGTGGTTAATGGTTTGCTAGGTATATACCCTAGCTAGATATGGTATACAGTTAGTATCACATTCCCTAATAAGGTCAGATTTGGACATTAAAAATGACTTGACTTTACAGAATAATAGGTCAATTTTATAAATTGTGGTGATTTTCAAAGATCAGTTTGATACTGTCTGTCTCTACTCCCCCAAATCATTTGGTGGTTAACGGTTTGCTAGGTATATACCCTAGCTAGGTATGGTATACAGCTGGTGTCACATTCCCAAATAAGGCTAGATTTTGGCGTTGCACATGACCAGACTTTACAGCAAAATAGGTCGCCGTATTTACCGGTAATACCGGGTTTACTTACTAAATGTTATGAACCACTGCAGAAGCTGAGGGTGAGGTTAGGATCCTGTAAAACCAGTTTAAGCCCGCCAGTAACTTTGTGTTACTGATCGTTCCAAGGCGATACTTCTGTGGTGGTTCTTTTTGTTTTATGTCTTGGTGTTTAAATGTTTTTGTGCTGTTGGCGCCTTATGCATGTTTTCATATTTTTAATTAAGTTAAGGTAACTGAGTGGCCAACTATTGGGAAAATAGCTGCTCATTCGGCTTACGATATGTTTCATGGTATAAGTGCCTGATTGTTAGTTTGTTTTTTCCCACCTCGGTTTTTGGGGTGGGAATCTCTTTCTGATTGCACCTTTTCCTGATTTTGCCTACTTGTACCTTTTTACAACAGCAGTCGTTTATATGCCAATAATTGTCTCTCTTGATTGTTATCGTCAGAAAGCTTGTTGTCAGAAGTTATTGTCAGAAAGCTTGATTTTAACTGTCTATAAACTCACATCTGAACCTTAAACATGATAATTATCCTTTAAGAGCAGCGATCATATTAATGAGAAACGATCATATTAATCTCGTCAGTGACCCTTTACACTCGTCAGTGACCCTTTACATTTGACAATATGGAACCACAGATAATTACTGTAATTATGCATTCTTTCAACAGGATCGGTAGAAAGTCTAATATTATCCAACTGGGCAAAATACATTAAATGTTGGTTAGACAATGTAACTTAGAGACCCGATAATAATTTTCTTACACCAAGAAAACATATCGTAAGCTGAGTGAGCAGCCATATACATAGAAACATAAGGCTCAAACAGCACAATGATACGACTCCAAAACATAAAACAATAAGACCAATAAGAACCAAAACAGAAGTATCGCATTGGAACGATCAGTAATATGAAAGATACCGCGTGCGACAGATGAAAAATTCCTCGGCACACTATTACTACCAGAAAACAGCACTTGCGTTGGCAGATATCAAATATAAAAGTATCCCCACTATATTTGAACATGCAATATCTGAATTATGATAAAGAGATAAAGAACGGTGCTAAATTATGACTGCATATATAAGCAAATTGTACCAAGAGTGAAAAATAACAGGTTAGTTTAAACGAAATCATCTGGAGACTTAAGTAAAAAGGACACGGTTCAAAACATAAAATGCACAATGAACCATCAACAGTTCTGTGTTTGTGTTCTGAAGACTGTAAAATATGAAACAAAATGAATAAATACAAATTCTGTCTTTGTTTACGACAGATAGCAAACAACCTCCGACATATCAGAACAACCGGTTTCACTGGTATGGGTGATACAGTGCTTAACGCTTTTGCGATTCAAATGCACATCTAAAGCATAATTTGCTACACTACTTATGTGCATATGAATGGAGACTATAAAAAGTAGATAATGCAATCGAAAAGCAAATTGCAATCTATTGGTTTCATATAATTTATGAATATTTGACATTTCTTCAGTATGTACCTATAAATAGTCTGCTACATTTGGAATTCAAGGTCGGGATTTTTCCATAGTTTCATTCATAAAACCACATCACAAACAACAATAGTTCCCCCACTCATTCATAATTTTTATATGGAAGATTTTTTACGTCACATAATTCAGATTTTCAGGAGCGTCGGCACAGGCAATGGTTCGCGTACCTTCCATTTTAAGTGACAGTGATTATCATTTTTTCAGCGTAGATATGAAGGTAAAATATGAAAGTGATGAAAAATAAAAGAAAAAAATAGATTACTATAAGAAAATAATGTGTATATAGATCAATGATGTTTCCATGACCAGCAGTTTCTTCCATACAAATTCAATGTGGGTCACAAAATGATCTTATACGACTTCATCGAATGAGTTTCACAATTTATATAAAAAAAAATATTCCGCTTCTCTCGGTCAACATATGTTCACGTTTTGCTTTATTCATTTACCTTTTAAATGACACCCCAGGAGAGACAAGATGTCGACAAGGAGGACATTATTTCGACACGTAACTGAACATAAATACTTGTGTTTAATGTGCAAAACAAATAAAGACTTACACTTTCTAGTTCCTTGGCATATGAAGTTATTTTTTCGAAAGAAAATGCATCTGTGACATCATATACAAGCATGAATCCCTGAAAAACAAGGAAGAGCTAATATAAAAAAAGGCTCAAAATAGCCATATATTTTCTGGATTAACGAGACAATGCACCAGTATCATTTGCTTGATAAAATTGATGCGGTTTAAAATTACCTTTCAAAATATATAACATTTACCTTCTTTCATAAATACTGTGATTTGAAAACATTTAGACTTGTGTACCTTAATTCAAGCCTTTAGTCGATAAAGATCAATCAATTTTAACCACTTTATTTGTTAGTTTGTTAACAAATGGGCGAGAATTTTTTCTGTCATTTTTTGTAGTAAGTGCATTTTTATGAAATATACACAAATAAATATACATAAATAAATATTACAAAATAGCACCAAATAAGAATTTGAGGACAAGTTAACAGTCGATCATTTATTATGTAAGTTCCCCAACAATAACGGGCATTGCTGGAAACTGTCAAATATTCTTTAAGAAACAATACTGAAAATCTCTTTCGAATGTTACTAATATCGTTTGAAAAAAATGGTACATTTGTGAAAAATGTTACCTAAAAAACACTGTGTCTATTAAATAAAACAAAATCACCCATTTCTTTTATTAGAAACTTTATAAATGACAAAATGCTGTGAACCACTGGAGATGATGAGGGTGAGGTCAGGGTCCTGTAACACTGGTTTTAGCCACCCAGTAATTTTATATTACCGATCGTTCCAAGGCGATACTTCTGTTGTGGTTATATTAGTTTCATGTTTTGAAGTCGAATTTTTATGCTGTTTGAACCTTATGAACGTTTTCATATTTAAGTTAAGTTCGGGTAACTGAGTGCCCGCTATATGGAAATAGCTGCTTACTCAGCCTACGATTCTTAGTATAAAAATAAGTACCTAATTGTCACTATAGTTTGTTTTTTTACCACCTCGGTTTTTTAGTTGAAATGTCTTTCTGATTGCGCCTTTTCCTGGTCATTGCCTTCATGTACCTTCTTACAGCAAAATGTAAAATAGTATACCTATACCTAAGTGAACTTCGGTGTGGAGCTTAGAGTATTTGAAACATGAAAAACTAAAAACTAAATAATTAATCCCTATGAACCTGTGTTATGCCCCATTACATCAAAATTAATTTGAAATTGACAGCTGTGGTTGGACAAGTTGGGTCGCAGATCAATGATACGTGTTTTCTATAAATATCACAGCTGTATGATACACTGTATCAGATAAGTACCCGATAACTACAATATGTAACATACTGCGTCGAAGGGTCGACTCGGCGGCCCCTGTGGCCGAGTGGTTAAGAGCGCTGATATTTCATTACCGCACTTAACCATTTGATCATCTCACCGCCGTGACTGGTGTGGGTTCGAGCCCCGCTCTGGCCACATGTGAGACAAGCCAAGTTCTGCTTGCGGGTGTGTCAGGTAGTTTTTCTCGGGGTTCTCCCATTTTCGCCCCACCTACTGATTGGATAGTCTCATATGAGCTGAAATAATCTTGAAAGGGACGTTAAACTTAATTAAAAAAAAAAAAAAAAAAAAAAAAAAAAAAAAGTCGACTCTTTGGCTCAGTGGTTAGAGCATTGGACTTCTGTCCAGTGGGGCTTGGTTAGACTCCCATTACGGACGGGCGTTTTCTTTCAAGCTATGCTCTATCTCTTAGCTAAGAACTTTAATATTCGTAAGATGGAGGCTCGTCAGGGATATAGACCAGATGAGCCATAAAAATGACTTTCTTGTTATCATAATTGATTACCACCTTAAATTGCGGGTGTGTTATGTCTACTCGTAATTGCATATTCATTCGAGATTATCTGCCTTGGTTGGGACACGCGGGTGGTGGATCATATGCTGTGTAGCTTCTATAAATAGCACATCTATTCGATACACTGCGTCCGATAAGTATAATCTTTGATCTACTGCGCCAGAGAAACGTACAAGTCGGTAATGATCAGGAAAAGGCGCAGTCAGAAAGACATTCCCACTCCAAAAAGCGAAGTGGGAAAAACCTAAGTTGACAATTAGGTACTTGTACTAAGAAAACATATTGTAAGCCGAGCGAGCAGCTACTTCCCAATATGTTTCCCACAACCGAACTAAAACTATGAAAACGCACACAATGTGCAAATAGCAAAAAATTCAATAGCAAGACATAAAACAATAAGAACCACAACCGAATTGGAACGATCAGTAATATAACATTACTAGCGCGCTTAAACAAGTTTCCTCACCCGCAGTTTCTGCAGTGGTTCACAACAAATAGTTAGTTGGACTGCTCTCGTGGTGAAACTAACAAGTCGACGAATCATCAATGACAAACAAATAAATCATGATAACCACCATGATGAATAAAAAAAAAACGAGTACTCACACATTCAGTAAGCTGCCCGACGATGGAGATCTCTGGGCGCCCAATTAATTACTGAAAGTCCGGAGCAAAAGAGAAAACAAACAGTTGAACCCCGGTGGGCCAAGCAACAGACAAGAAGCTACGGCCGCAACCAACTAAACTGAATATCTTTAAGTCGAGGCCATCATAGAGTCTGATGTCATGACCTCCTAAGTTTGGGTAAAATTCCCATAAAATGGAGGCAATGTTCCGACATGACCATACCTGTTGACGAGCATTAATTTAAACAAAATACGTTTTGGCTCAGGGTAGAGCATTTTCTATCCAGGGGTCCCAGGTTCGACTCCTGGTGATATTTTGCTCTTAAGCTACGCTTCATCTCTCAATTTTTTTCATATTTGAAAGACCTATATGAAGGTAAACGTTGAAAAACCTGCGCCTTTTCCTGATCTTTGCCTACTTGTACCTTCCTATTTTCCCTGTTGATGGGACAAAGGGACATTCGTATCTTGCCACCTGCACCTAAAAGTCTTTTTCCCGATAGCTCCTTTAAGCGGAAACAAAAATCAAAACTAATGAAGAGAGTGTGCAGGGTAAATTCACAGACAAATAATCAATAACCCATAAAAAATACCGCTACTTTTTGGAAAAAAAAAAAAACCAAAACTGAGATCCACTGCATAAACTGAGGGAGACGTTAGGTACCTGTAAAACCGGTGTAAGCCCGCCAGTAATTTTATATTACTGATCGTTCCAAGGCGATACTTCTGTGGTGGTTCTTTTTGTTTAATGTCTTGGTGTTTAGAATGTTTTGTGGTGTTGGCGCCTTATGTATGTTTTTTTTTTTTTTTCATTTTTTAGTTAAGGTTACTGAGTGGCAACCTATTGGGAAAATAGTTGCTAATTCGGCTTTTGAAATGTTTTCATGGTATAACTATCTGATTGTATTTTTTTCCGCCCGCGGTTTTTGGGGTCGGAATCTTTTTCTGATTGTGCCTTTACTTTATCGTTGCCTACTTGTACCTTTTTAAGAGCAGTGGACACAGTAATAATAAATGGGGTGTGCCACTACCGTTATGATTAGGACAGCCCAATGATGACCCCTCGAAACAACCCATCACCAAACAGTTTTTCGCTGATTATTAATGTACGTAAGTTGCAAACACCACAAAAATTCAACATGCAAGCATAAGACAATTAGAACCACAACATAC
Organism: Rugalucina vietnamica; assembly: GCA_964017185.1. Taxonomy (NCBI): domain Eukaryota; kingdom Metazoa; phylum Mollusca; class Bivalvia; order Lucinida; family Lucinidae; genus Rugalucina; species Rugalucina vietnamica. Next base: position 30,878,469 of record OZ024885.1, on the reverse strand, counting down.
CGTATGTATCGCCTTGAAACGATAGTAAAATAAAACTACTGCGGGGAGGATGGGGGCTTAAACCGGTTTGTAAGAACCTAACCTAATCCTCAGATTATGTATCTCAATATTTAGTTAGGCGTTTGGTACCCGTTGAGAATCTCTGACTGGTCAATAAATCATCAAAACAATCAAATGAATTAAAATAAACACCCTGATGAATAAAAACAAGCACGCACTAATACAATTAGGTGCACTGCGACTGAAGATCCCTGGGTGCCAAACAACATCACGGAAAATTCGGAGAAAACGGATAACACCAGTTGCGCCCCGGTTGACCAAGCAACAAACATGACGTTCCGGCCCCGACCAACAGAAACGAAATATAAAACAGATCCTTTGAAAGCATTGAAAAGGTTCAAAGGAAGAAAATCTGAGCCAGAATGCGCAATTTTGGGTAATGCACTCTCCTTACTGACCCTGATTAACCGTCGACGAACGCCAGACAGTTGTGCTTCAACTACGAGTATTTAAAAAAGGCTATTTAAATCAAAAAAAGTTTCCTCAACGAGGCCAAATAGTAACACTATCTACCGTTTAGATTATGTCTTTAAGCATTTATGAGTATTCTAAATATTCTTATTGATTCGTACCCCTCGGCGTGAAATTCGAGAAGGAAGCATGGTATCTGATATCAACCCTGATTGGATTTAAAACAAAACTAAAAACTAAGACTGTAAAGAAATATATAGTAAATGAAAGCAATTTATTAAGTCTCTGTAATATTTGATGTCAATTTGCAGTATATTAAATGAAGCAAAAAGTGTTTCGTTTATTTGTGTTTTTGTTTTGTTTTATTGTTTTTCTTGCTTTTTGTTTTTAGAGAAGTTGTGACATTCCTTGCTTTCGTTTCACAATTTACTAAAATGTAGAACTCGAATTACTAGACTTATTTGACGACCGTGCAATCCAATTTGCTTTAGTGGCTACGAATTTATGACAAAAACTATTTGACTCGATTGGACATGATGTCAGTGCAATGGTTTTACGGACGTTAACAATCTGACCAGATTGCTGTACACATTGTCACAATTGTCACAGTTACTTACCCGGTAAGGTCTATATAGCCTTGGCCCCAGTATAAACCGATCAAACTCTTTCTCAGTCAATGACCTTGAAAATAAAATAAAAAAATGGAGTTAGCATATATCTTGTTAAGTCTCACCACGATATGTCATAATTATGTTGTGCAAAAATGAAATACATGTATCAGCTAGCAATGTGCTGATTCAATTACAGAAAACTTCCATTTTAGCTTGCCCGAGCTGTAAAGCCCATACGTAAGCCTTTTACTTGCACACCCGCCAAGACAATAATCCAATGTTTTGGTCAGGGTAGAAATTCTTATCTACCCCTGTTTGTCTGACCCTGCGTGTACATATTCCTTTTTAACATTGGTTTAATTGGACGTCACGTGACTTTGTCGTAAAGCCCACACGTCACAACGACCTAATAAACGTTCTACAAAATTGGCCGGCGCGATTGGATCGTTTTTCAATGTAAAGGTTATGAATATCAAGCTTCGCCGCATTAAAACCCTGCCCAACGCTGCAGACGTTGGAGCGGTCACAACACCTGTTAACAGATCCGTAAAACCGGTGTTAGGTAGGTTCGTTACAAAATTTTGATGGATGCGAACACACCTGGTAATTTTTTTTTTTTTTTTTCTTCGCTACTACATTATTGTAAGCGATGAAGTAAAAAGGCTTTTCCGGTAGAGAATTAACTTGTCTTGTCATTTTGCATTGACATTAAGGCAAGATTGTGGGACGTTTTTATCGTTTTTGATACACATGTACATCGTTTTGGACTACTCACCAACCTGGCAACTCGGCAACCCGGCGACTCGGCAACCTCTCGGCATTGATCAGCTAATCTGATATTATTGAAAACTGCATCTTAAGCACTGATTTCTTTATACTATGATAGTGTGATCACCCTTTGCTTCTCACGCACTGCTGTAATTATATACTTATATAATAGTGTAATCATCCTTGTATTTTTGTCAGTCATTATATACGGATGTTATTAGGGACTATGCTTCTAAAACATTAAATAAAAATCGTATGATCACACGTGTATTAACACTTTTGCGGGAATACGCAACGTCATTGACGGCGTCCGAAACAACAGTGTAAATTCTCATTGAAAATATGTCCACTTCGAATGCGAAAAAATCCTATTTTAAAAGTCATATGATAAAACGAATCTTACACTCATGGTCATTTCAGATGAAATTTATTAAACTCGCCAAGGGCTCGTTTAATAAATTTCATATGAAATGACCACTCGTGTAAGATCATCTATGTATTTATCTTTGTATTTCTTGTAGTGTCATTGTATTAAAGAAAAGTTAGTGCGAAAAATACAAATTACTGCAATAACTGGTCAAACTACATTTCGCTTTTATTGTATTTGAATCCACTTTTTACAAGAAAAAAATAATTATGACAAAATGAAAATGTAACGCCGGTTACAACGGTTCCAGAACGACTTCTATTGTTGGATAGATGGTCATTATAGTTGAACAAGATGCGGATGTGGCTACTTATTTATGTCCTGCTTCTGCCTACATACATCTTTCATGTAGGTTTCGGGAACTATACGTTATTTTGCATGAACATCAAGTCTATAATACAGAGATTCTGATGAAACAGTTCCGTGTGATGAGATAAAATTAATACTAATAGGTCAATGGGGCTTGTCCATGACACGACAGTTGCACGTTATTATTATTTGAGGTACATGTACCTTGGGTATGAGAGGAGCCATCGCTTCCTGGTTATTAACTAGTACCCTGGGTAATTAATGTGCCTTGTGTAAGGACACAACGCGGTGCCGCCTCCAGGAAGCGAGTCCAGGACCTCCCGATTCGGAGTCCGATGTTATACCCTACGCCACATCGCTCCTCCTACTTTAAATCTAAATAAAGAGTACTTTTGGTAAGCATGCTTACATCTCCTGAGCCAAGATGTGTACGTCAGAATCTTATTATTATTATTATTATTATTATTATTATTATTATTATTATTTGATTAAGTTTAACGTCCCTTTTCAAGATTATTTCAGCTCATATGAGACAAACCCATCATTAGGTGGGGCGAAAACGGGAGAACTCCGAGAAAAAACACCTGACACACTCGCAAGCAGAACTTGGCTTGTCTCACATGTGACCAGAGCGGAGCTCGAACCCACACCAGACACAGCGGTGAGATGATCGAATGGTTAAGTGTGATAATGAAATATCAGCGCTCTTAACCACTCGGCCACGGGGGCCGCCAAACGTCAGAAGTTGTCTTGTACTCTAGATGTCACGAAAGGACAATTTAAACTGTAGCAAACAAGCATACACCTTATCTATGGAACAAATAGCTAGTCTATAAAGCCAACCACTTCTAAAACGTAAGGGACAGATTATCCTAGCATATTTACATTTTTATTGCAGTCGCCCTAGATGAAAGTATTTTTCTTGATGTTCTTCATTTCCCAATGAAAAACATTAAGTCACGTGATCTAGAGGCCACGCCTATGGGCGGCGCGACATCAAAACCCATCCAGTGACGTTGCTTGTTTACTCTTGTTGTTGTGACGTTGGGCGCGTATCGCCATGACGTTAGGCGCGAAAATTTGACTTTTTGGCTGTTCCAAAATTACGTTAAGTCAGATTTAATGTCAAATAACATGAAAATGAACGGTGATATGCGCAATTAAAAGTCTGAACCTTGATTAATAATATAAAATGTAAATATAAGTATTGAAATTCAGATTTTAGCTTTCACTGGATGATGAAAAACATTAGCTGTTTTAATGTCTCCGAGAAGCCCTTCGGGCTTCACAGACATTAAAACAGCCTAATGTTTTTCGTCATCCAGTGAAAGCTAAAATCTGAATTTCAATCCTTAAATATTGCAAAATATATTTGGACCAAGATCTGGAAAAGGGGTCTTAAGGCCGAAAAATCAAAATTTAGATATTTATAACATGTAAAAGACCATGTTTCCCTGAGCATTTCCTGAAATTTTGAAGATATTATATTAAAAAATAGCAAAGATATGAGCGTTGAAATGTGTGAAGTTGATGCATTCTTCACATGACGTCATGAAAATCGTTGATTACGTTTCGACGTTGATGACGTTACGTCTTTATATCACTGCAATTAAAAGAAAGTAAGACTAAACTTTTAAGACTTCTCTGTGTTTCTCGAAGTTTCAACATCTATAATACCACTGTAAAGACTTAAAAATAGGCACACATTCACAAACCGTTTAATAAAACATGCATAGCAAAGGGTGTACTTGAATTTTAAAATGAGGGTAGTCCTTGTGGCGCAAAAGTTGCCATGGCAACATACATGATACAAACAACTTTGTTTCATGAGAAATGTGTGTTTCTTGCATTGTGTTACAATTTTAAAGCAGTTTGACATATATATCAGAGCATGAAAAAAAAATCTCAAATTTAGGTTGTTATTAAATTTCAATATCATAAAATGCACTTGAATGCCCGAAGACCGCTTTTATCAGATCCGCGGAAGAAGCTAAGAAAAGATAATGATTCTCGTTTTTCTAACAATTTAGTTAATTTCCCAGCGTATACTAAAAGTCAATATATTCTTGGTTTAAATAAATTGTAAATTCTATATCCCTTGATCATGCTATTAGCTGAGAATACCATGTACCACATCATCCAGTGGACACAACTATTGCAGGAGTCTGCCAAGAGAAAGGTACAAGTAGGCAACAATCAGGAAAAGGCGCAATCAGAAAAAAAAATCCCACTCCAAAAAAGAGGTGGGAAAAACTAAATTAATAATTAGGTACTTTTACCATGAAAACCTCCCGTAAGCCGAAAAAGCAGCTATTTTCCCAATAGGTGGCCACTCATATACCTCAACATATCTAAAGATATGACAACATGCATATGGCGCCAACACGACACAAAATTTTAAACACCAGGACAATAAGAACCATCACCGAAATATCGCAATGGAACTATCAGTAATATAAAATTACTGGCGGGCTAACATTGATTTTACAGGTACCTAACCTCACCATCAGCTTCTGCAGTGGTTCACAACATTTACTTAGTTGTTCCGTCCTCGTGGTGAATCTCTAGCTAGTTAATGAATCATCATGGACGAACAAATAAATCATGATGATAAGAGTGTAGTTTTTTGTATGTAGAATAAGATCACCAAAAAACGCATTTTTTTTTACAAAAGTGGACTTAGACATTTTCTTGCACTAACCCCTTCTATTGTCTCCGAATTATTAATATTCAGTCCTACCGTCTATTTCCTGCATGACACTTTAAGATTTTTTCCCATTCAAATGCCCAGATGACTTATCTTGACCTTCTCGTCAAATAGGTCAAGGTCATCACACGGTCATGAGTTAGATTTACTTTGGAGAACTTTAGCTATTTATATTTCATGCGACGTTTCGTTGAAATCGGTCCACCTGTTCCGGGGAAGAAGATTTGTGAACGGTTTTTAACATGTATAAACAATAAAATTGGCCATGCTGTATGTGGAGATTTTTGGAAAATTTCATTAGAAAAAAATATGTTTGTTTAATATATACAGTACAGTTGTCGCGATGCTTTGAGCGATCGCGCAATTGCGCGTTGCGCGTGGTTGCGAGTAGGGGAATATCTTTACTCGCGAGTCACTCGCGAATCACTCGCAAACGTCGCGCCATCACGCGCGATCATCTCGCAAACGCGCAAAACCATTTGTCAAACTCGCGCGACGTGAATCAGATTGCGCGACGACTCGCGAGATACGCGATTTATACAATTTAAGATGACTATACAAGTTCAGTCTATATATTTACATGTATGAATAAATTTTGCTTTGGTTTAGAAACATTGTTTACTTTGTTAATGTTAGACAGATTACCAAAATTACTATTCCGTGATTGTCCTGAGCTGCAACGAAGAGCGGTTGTTTACATTAATCAGTGAACACATATGTTAAACCTTCATTAGAATTTACACAGATGTTAAACCTTCATTAGAATTTACACAGATGTTAAACCTTCATTAGAATTTACAGTTTACATTTCTTTGATCTTTAATTGTTCCATATGCATCAATCATAATCATACACTAAGTGTGTGCGATTAAAATTAATGACGCTGATTGATTGGACTGCGTATCACACTATTTTTTTAATCGGATAGATAGATAGATAGATAGATAGATAGATAGATAGATAGATAAATAGATAGATAGATAGATAGATAGATAGATAGATAGATAGATAGATAGATAGATAGATAGATAGATACGGGCAGACGGACGGACGCAAATACGGACGGATGAATAGCTGGATATTTTCTCCAAATAAACTACATGCCCATAGTTTAAAAGAAACCAATATTTTAATGCACATGCAAACAGAGCATGGCGTCTATCTGAACAACGTCAAAACTTGTAGTCATCAAAAACGTATTTTACAACTTGCATGCCACTCACGATGTTCACGTTTGTCGGTCCTTGCACTTGACGTTTTCGTTGTGTGTACATGATGAATTTTTCTATAACAGACAATGACTAAATTCATTCATTCAATCAAGTTTGACAACATAAAAGTGGCATGACATCTGCGTATCTGCACGGTAACACGTGAAGTGCGTCATGTAATTGCATGTATAGTGCAACGTCAGCCACATGTATTAAATATTAAGTAGCTTTAGTATTCACGTGCAACATCGTGTTCCTTTTATGCTTAATTTCTCGATTTTGCACGAGTTTGTTTCCTAAATGTCAGGTAAAGTTACCTCAAGGATACATGTAGCCTTATGGCAGTACAGTTTACTGCTTAAGTATGCAATATCATTTAAGACACTATAAACTGCATTTTGTTTATGCATTCTGATCCACGAATATATGTATCACTCTTTCATACCATGGCAGTCGCTTATCATTCAGGCATGTACTGATCACGAATGCAACATCCCGGGATATGTACATGTAACAAGGGTTACATTACTCGTAAGTGCTTAAACATGAACCTTTAGTGATACACATTGCATGCCACTCATCGTATGTATGTACATGTACGTACAGTTGTAACTCCTGTCGTACTACATGACGATACGAAATAATGTACATGCATGATCTGTCAAAAAGCGCTGGGAATCGGTAAATATCTACATGTATACATGTTCATGTAGCAACTGACTGCGGATGCAGATCGGGCCAATCGTGCACGATGAATGCATGCTACATGTACAAACGATATATTTACGAGCTTCGTGTTATGCTGTAACATCCGGTTATAATACAGAACCATTCATTTTTTTGTGTTTGCTTAGACCTCTTTTAATTAATTTGTGTAACCGCGGTATGGCCCATCCCTTTCTCATTAATATTTTCACTGCTCTAAAAGGATTTCAGTTTTCATTTTTAATTGCTATTACTGCAGCTGGTGTTGTGACGTTGGGCGGCCCTAAAAAGTCTCCCCGTACATCATCCATAGTGCAGATTACATGTTCTTTTTGTCCTTTGAGATCAGCGAGCGTATTCTGAGAAATTAGGAAATTATAATCGGTTTAGATTCATTTTCTAATCAAGGTTTAATATATCTGGCCCCATTTGGATTATACTAGTCTTTGTTTTGACAACCCCTTTGAAAGTAGCAAAATTACTGTATTTTCTTTGGCTCTATGTTGCCAAATCTATAGGGGTCACTGAAGAGGGTTAAATCAGGAAATCAGAAAATTATTATCGGTTTAGAGTCATTTTCTAACCAACGTTTAAATATTTGACCCCATTTGGATTTTACTAGTCTTTGTATCGACTACCCTTTTGAACGATGTTAATTACAGTCATACTCTTTGGCTCCATGTTGCTAAATCTATAGGGTCACTGAAGAGGTTTAAGTAGCCGAAACCATGGTATGGCCCATCCCCTTTCTCATTAATACGTTCACTGCCCTTAAAGGATCTCAGTTTATTTTTATTTCCTATTACTGCAGCTGGTGTTGTGCCGTGTGGCGGCCCTAAAACGTCTCCCCGTACATCATCCGTAGTGCAGATTATATTTTCCTTTTGGTCCTTTGAGATCAGCGAGGGTATTCTGTGAAATCAGAAAATCAGACAATTATTATCGGTTTAAAGTTATTTTCTAACCAACGTTTAAATATTTGACCTCATTTGGATTTTACTAGTCTTTGTATCGACTACCCTTTTGAACGATGTTAATTACAGTCATACTCTTTGGCTCCATGTTGCTAAATCTATAGGGTCACTGAAGAGGTTTAAGTAGCCGAAACCATGGTATGGCCCATCCCCTTTCTCATTAATACGTTCACTGCCCTTAAAGGATCTCAGTTTATTTTTATTAAGTAGCCGTAACCGCGGTATGGCCCATCCCATTTCTCATTAATATGTTCACTGCTCTTAAAGGATCTCAGTTTCATTTGTATTAAATAAAACCTAGCATATTATGAACTTCAGTGTAATGTGGTCGTTCGTCTCTCACTAATAAGAAAGACCATCATAATTTCTTATATAGGTTCCTGTGTGTTGGTGAGTTCTTTGATGGCTGACTGGGCCAATTTTAGCTCTTAACTGTCGGTTACAAGTAGAACAAGTCGATATCATGGAATCAGATGGTGGCCCATTGGTATAGGCTTTGCGTTCTCTGCGTTTTCTTTCAGATTCACAGATTCTCTTTTTTTCACCGAGAGCTGCTCTATGAAATGGGAATCTTTCCTGATTGCGCCTTTTCCTGATCTTTGCCCACTTGTTCCTTTGTTGTGCAACGTAATCCCACTTGAACACCACTTTTATAATAGCAAAACTGGGGTATACAGGGGTATACCTAATTTTCTAATTTTGTTCCAAAACATAGATTGTGAAATTTTTACAACTTGAGAAAAATCAGTATATAACATGGGCATGTTTTCGCAATGACTATTAAAACGAGCATAAATTAGTTACATTGTAGTTGTTCGGTCATCGTGATGAATCTCTGAACACCATTGAATTTAAACACACAAATATGTACATGTACTGTATGTCATGTATGACTATTTATATGCAGCTGTAAAACCAACTTGTTACAACATAAACCTTTGTTATTTTGATTTGTGGTGTTAGCAATTTCAGTTACACGAAAAAAAAAACTATAAAATGCGGGAAAACATAAAAAAACCAAGCAAGTTCATATGCGAATACCAGTCTGAATTTTTTGCGCGCATGCAATTTATCGAGAATGGCTGTGGTTTAATTTACGTAGATGGTGATAAAAATAATTTGCATAAAAAATTTTTTGATGCTTAACTGACACCAACTCACTGTCAAACAGTAGCCTGACTAATTGGATAGCATGTACGTCACAGTGAAGAAGTAATCTATAGTCAAACGTACGTGTCCATGTAGTTGTAGTTTAATTAAGTGAGCGTCATTTACAAAAAAAAAAAAAAAAAAAAAAAAAAAAAAAAAAAAAACATTGAAACTAAACAAAAAAAAGTCATTTATAAGTATATTTTCTAAATACATGTTATGAATGTTATAGTGCGACGAATCACGTCGCGTATCGCGCAAAGACCCATGCGCGATGCGCGACAAACCAAAAGAACTTTGCGCGTCAGTCGCAAAATGTATAACGTAAAAACTCGCAAGTCACATGCGAGTCACTCGCAAGTCACGCGCGAGTGACGCGCGAGTCACTCGCAAAACATATTTAGAAGGAATTATTATTTTTGCGCGTTGCGCGATCGCTCAAAGTCTCGCGACACCAGTACTTTATGATTCACACACTGGATGTGGGTACATGGTAAAACCGCCTCGCCTAGGCAGTTCTAACCAGTGACTGCAATCTATGTTTCGGAACAATACTTAGAAACATATGTTTACCCCTGCAGACCCCTATTAACTATATAAAAGTGGGGTGCAAAGGGGTATACATTAAATGGTCATGTTCTCCTGATGTATCATGGTGACCAGCTCTGTCAGGTGACCTGGATTTTTATATACACCTTGTTTCCCCCATTCCTATAGATGCATCATATAAAATTTGGCTTTGTTTGGCCGTGTGGTTTCAGTGGAGGAGATGTTTGAATATCATCGTAATATGACGGTAATATACATACATATTGCCCCGGGGTGGGTGGGGCAGATTAACCTCTGGGGTCCACAATCTTCAGAGTCGTTATTATTAAGTCCTTATGCCCACTTCCTGCATGATATTTTAACAGTTTTTCCCCATTTGAATACAATGCGACTTAAGTTGACATTGCCGTAAATAAGGTAAAGGTCATCCCTGGGTCGTGAGTTACATGCATATACATATTGGAGTACTTCAATGGAGCCATCGATGACTCCAGTCAAGTTTTGTTGAAATTATTGCACCGGTTCCGTAGAAATCGTGGGTGTTTAACATATAATGTTGGACAGTCACTTCCGGGGTTGGTCCCTAATCGGGTCTTATTTCCACAACGGGGGCTAATTTACAAATCAGGGGCCAATTTTTTCGCGCCATTCCACAACGGGGGACAATTTGAAAATTGACGCGAGCTGCGTATTGTATACGGTTTTCATGACAATAGGCAGGTTAAGCATTGAAACTAGATCTGTAATATTCAAAATTTGCTTGCATACGAGAGCGGTTCACATACCATGATAGGAGTGAAATCTAGTGCCATTTAAAGACATACGGCGCTCTTGTTACACAATGTATTTTGGACAAACGACACTCCCGTTACGCATCATTCTGTTGACTTACGCTACCCCCATTATGCAGTGTATAGTAGACTCACGGTGTTCCGATTATGCAGTGTAATTTAGACTTACAGCCCTCCCGCTACGCAGCTTTCTGAGGACTTACGGTGCTCCCGTTACGCAGCATTCTGAAGGACTTAAGGCACTCTTGTTACAAAACGTAATGTAACAAGACATTGACAAAGACATCCAAACACATCAGCAGAGGTTGCAGAGCCTAATTAGATGTTAACGTCGTAAGAATCGTAGCGTTTTGGTTTTACAGCCATTTAAAAATTGATATTCTCTACCGTGCAATGGTGTTTGATGTGTAGCAGACAGTTTCAGTACCATGAACTGGAACTGTCAACTAACATAAATACAAAATAATTCAACACTGATTGGGAAAAACATATTTTGGCTGGTTGCATAATAAGAATTTCCATCGAAAATCAAAGATGTGAGGTTGAGTATTTATAGGCGCATTTTCGTTTCTTCTAACGTATCGAGGGTGTGCGTGAGCTACTGAGCTACTGAATCTTTTCCTTGGAACGAGTAAGCTGTGCGAGCGAGGAAAATTTTGCGAAACTGAAGTAGATTTCATGCTTCTAGAGATCATTTTAGAGAGAAATTTACAAAATAGATATTTGATTTTCAGCATAGAGCATATATTTATCATAATTACTCTTTTCGATTAAGCGAGCTGTGCGAACTGATCTTATGCTTATTTGAAAAATTGCTAATGACAAACGTTTGCCAATAGCCACTATTGGGAAAATAGCTGCTCATGTTTCATGGTATAAGTACCTGGTTGATAGTTTGTTTTTTTCCCACCTCGGTATTTGGAGTGGGAATCTTTTTCTAATTGCGCCTTTTCCTGATCTTTGCCTACTTGTACCTCCGTATTTTTATAGACATTAGATTGCCGGATACTGAATATATCGCGTTTTCTTTTCCAGATTAAAATGATATTAATCATTTCTTTAAATTCTTAGTTTAACCATTTGGTTTAGGATAACCCCGTTTGTACGTATATATAGCACTGACTTGTCCTTAATAGCTAAATGGAGGGGGAGACTAGAGAATCATTATGCTTCTGGATGACGGTTTTGATCAAGGAGATACTCAGGATATGGCACACGATATGTCAGAAACTGTAAAGCAAGATTTGCTGGACTCGGGTTTTTTTATCAAAGGTTGATGCATTTGGGTACCTGTGCAAGTTTTGGAATGGTTCGGAATGGTTCGGTGCAGTTTTAAATACGGTAGATTTTACCATTAGCATTCAAAAAAGAAGGATAGAAAAAACTCTCCGAGAACTAGAATGGTCCGTTTGGGTACCAGTGAAAAAATTTGCCAGTTTTGTAGGTCAATGAAATTTCTATGAATATTTTGATCAAAATAAAGGTATTCCAGACAAGATATTTTTATTTTCCTAGCCATTTGAGTGTCACGGCCTGCATTACGAAAACATGTTCATGCAACATACAAAGAATTTTTCAGCATTACAAATTGAAAATTTCATTGGAACAAATGGTTAAATTTTAATATGTTTGCTCAAAACATTGATTTTGGGTACACGTTATAACCGCCTCGTCGAGGCGGTTCTAACAAGAACCCACAATCTATGTTTTGGAACCAAAAAAAAAAAAAGAACAACAGGTATTCCCCTGACACCCCAGTTTTTCTATATAAAAGTGGACTATGGGTGTATATATTTCTCGGACATGTTTTCCTGATGTGCGAATATTATTATTAGGTTGTGCAAAAGACAACGTGGCTTGAGCGCATCGCAGAAATTTTACCTACTCTGCTGATCGGTAATGAAGTCAACTACCCTATAAGCACTTGGCTACGGGCCGCCCAGTTAAAATTTACAGGCGTTTGAGTTTTGCAGCCATTAAAAATTGATATTCTCTACCGTGCAATGTTGTTTGATGCGTAGCGTAATATTCTGGTCAGCAAGTTTCAGTCATTTCGGGACGCAGCCAACACTTCCTTGTTATAAAAACAATTCACTATATGGAGTTTAAATTTAGTTCAAGAACAGAATCAAGCCCCAGCCCGATGCTTTCACAATAGACCACCATGCACCCCAGACTTTCAAAACTAAAAATTGAGCTGTTAATGATGGACGAAGGCAGCGAAATAGAAAGATTTTTTAAGGGACCCGGGATCGAAAGATCGTTCGGATGCGTGTCCAACTTTATGAAGCGTGCACGATATCGTTCTCTATCCACATTGCCATATTTCTTTCTTACTGCATTTTATGGGCTTTCATCAAATGAGCTACAAGTTAATGGCAAAAAACATTGTATGGTAATCTGTAGTTATAACCTAACTCAGTCAGGAAAGGTGCGGCCATCATGCCTGACCTTCCCAATTTCGCTGTTTAAGTCACAGTGATCCAAGACCATGAAGACGTATTTAGCATCAAGTTTGTCAAAGCTGACGGATGGTGTAGCTCAGTGGCCTGGTGGTCAGATTCCGGGTCGACCTCCACTTGAGCAAGGTACACTACTCCACATAGAAATGTTTATTACACGGGAAGCGGTGACTAAAATAGTTTTCTGTGACGTTAAAATATAACAATGGACAACAGGATCCATGTTTGTCGTACATCCAGCCTGAGCAAAATTCGAGCTCTCAGTAGTGACATCTCCTTCTTGTCGTTTAGTGATGGTTTAACGTCCCCGTCAATATCTCAATCATGTCGGAGCGGAACCAACGCGTCCTAAAGGACACTACAAGGCGGGATAAGGTACCTACTGTCATACGATAGGTCGCCCAAGAGCTCCGGACTCTATCACTAGGTGTTGGCGCTCTTTTGATCGAATATCTACAGAGGCACAATTTATCACAAAGATGGACCAGTTGGCGCGGTGGCGTACAAGTAGGGCCTCGGACTCCGAATCAAGAAATCATGGGTTCGATCCCCCACTGGCGGCACCGTACTGTGCTGTGTTGTCAAGACATTAAATCCCCGGTGTACTTGTTAAACCAAAGAAGGGGTGGCTCCGTTCCGACATGACTTAAAATTGATGATATGGACATGTAACCTCAATTCAAACAAAGAATGGCCGGATTAACAAGCTCAATTCATGGTTCTGTGCGACAGGTTCGGTGAGGTTGTTAGCGGTTACGTTGGCTGGCTGTACATAGGCTGGTTCGATGTGTTTTTATACACTCTGGTTAAGCGTCCCGGTAAACAAATATCGCCATCATATCGGGACGTAATAGACTTTTTTGAGGCGTTTTAAAGATTACGGATAAACAAGACACAGTATGATTCAATCATATTCATATGACCAAATTTCACGAACTGCTCAGTAAGCGCCGAGATGAGCAAGATGATGTTCTACATCTTTGTTTTGCTGGAATGTAATGCAGAATTTGAGTCGAAGATCAAATGGCAATAAACAAATCATTGAAAAATGCTGCTCTTAATTTGCATAATATTTCTACAACCCATTTCGATCTCAATGCATAATCATAGTGCTGTAAAACATTGGTACAATGTAATCCAGTTAGTGTCCATCACACCAATGTATTATTTATACTTAAATCCTCTCGGTCTGATTTAAACTGACGGTTCATGCGTTCAAATTAAGGGTGCTAGTATTATCATGTTTCTGCTATTACTAGCCCTAGACTACTGAATATGTTCTCAGGTTAAAACTGAGGCATAGTCCTTTGATCATATGGTAAGTAATGCAAATTATATAATTTGTATATTCATGAATTTTTAATGAAAACGTAAGTCTGTTTTCTTGACATCCACTAAGTCTTGCCAGAACGCATTCATACTTAGACCATAGGTACCATGTAAGATTCAGACTCTAGGGTCAGGTCAAAAGTAGACCATACCCAATAAAGTATTCATGAGGTAACGCCCATACACTAATCTATTTGCCGAATTATATAAACCCATGTTTGCGAGATTTGGCGACAACTTATCCAACATTTCAATAAAATCTATTAAGTGATTCTTTTATGTCTGTATGTATATAATATACCTTTAATTCGTGAATTTAAGCATGAAAGGCTGTGCATGCCAATATATTATTTTCTTTGTACTTTTGCCCAGAAACAAATACAATGCGCGTTTTTGCCAGAACCATGAGCAAGAAAAGATGGTCGGTACCATACAAGTACAATAAATCTGCATTAAAAATCGGAAGTGTTCTTCTGGAAATTGATGTTTTGCAAACTATTAAAGAAAATGCAACTCATATGCATGGTTGTGTTAGCATAATGGAACTTTCCGGATCATTTTAAACGAATTTATATAGAAGTACAGAAGGTAAGAATAGAGGGATCAGGAATCGAGGCAATTAAATTTAAAGTCCAAACATAGACATCAGCTGGGAAAGAAAATACATTAAACACAACAAAACATTTTTTCTGACAGCACACTCGAAGAGCAGAATGACTAGCTCTTTCCCAACAAGGTAGTCAACAGGAACGAAAGAGCACGACAGAGAGACAGGCACAATATAGATTAGTATAATGAAGATAAACCACTTTTCCTGGGACATCGATTATCGCCCCTACTGGAGAAAAGTGTGATGAAGATAAACCAATTTTCCTGAGACACAACTTATCGTTTTTCTGAGGACAACGCCGAAAACAATTTTTCCTGGGGACATCCTCGAATTCATAAAGAAAAACAAATTGAATTAAATAAAAACAAAAATAGTGTTCAAATACTGTTCACTACATGTACAATTAAGGTAAATTATTCAATGCCCACAATAAAAAGTTATCCGTAAGAAAAGATTTCAAAACGGATCACTCCGGTGAAACACATGTACAGTCCCGGTAAAAAATGAACAACATATTCCTCTTTTCTCGGAGGACTCTAAGCTATTTTTCTCGGAGAAAGAACGCTAAATTTCTCTTTTCATTAAGATATTTCGCGTTTCGTTCATTTCGATTTCTCGGAGAAACACCGAGAAATTTCACCGCGACCGCAGGTATTAACCGATGAAAACAGGTAAGTCCAGATTTACCTGTTCGTGGAGTTTCTCGGAGAAATATTGTGCACGATTGTAAAAATCGATTTAACCATATTTTTAATAATTAAAGAAGTTTTAGACATTTAACTGATCAGTATTTATAAGTGTTTTTTGTATATATCACCTCTAACAGTCTGACACGTTTTAATAAGGCACATTAATTACTGAGCAAACATTCCACTATCTTCTTCACTGGTTTCCGTTACGGTTGGTCAGGCATGACTTGACTCGTATTTGACAAACAAATTAAGAAGTACTTTGTTTTGTCTCAGTTATGCCTTTATCCAAAGAGTTTCATTTGTTTGAGTTAGGAAACATAAAAGCAATAGGCCATAAACAGGTACATGTACGAGTATAATAGGTAACCATTTTGCGCATTCTTGAATTCATATTGTAATGAAATAAATGTTTTCTGGTTCTGGTTGTAGTGTCAAGCTATGGAAACGTGCTTGTAGAATGAAAAGGCATAATTTCATCACATTGTCATCTAATGGAGCAAACTATTTTTGTAAAATTTTATTGACCCGATTACCTGCAGCGATCTTCTAATTCCTATATGAATATGCATTACAACATTCTCGATGATTACGATACACAGTATTTAACTAGCACAAAGTTTTGTCAATACCTCTAAATCACTCGTTTATCAGGGACACTGTTCGCATAAACACTTTTTTCATACCTAATTTATGACCAAATCTTCACATAAGAATAAGGCGGATAACGAGATAAGAAAAAGCAATATATACACTTTTCTTTTCTAAGCATCTGTTTTTCTTGCTAAATGCATAAACGCAAAACCTCTTGCGATGCATAACGACAACTCCGCCATGAACATTTTGTGTTGGCGGCATGTTGTTTTACAAGGTGCGGTCCGAAATGTCAAGTGCACAGGAAGCTGCATGGTACATGGTGAAAAATGACAAGTAAAGACAATTTATCAATTACTGATAATTGATAAATTAATTGATAATTAATCGAGTAAATTAGCAAACACTTTTACATGTTCATGTGCTTTAAACCCATATACATTGTATGAGGTATTCCTCAACACATTTACACACCTCATGATAACATGTCCATGTAATGTATACCCCACTTTTATATGATATGTCCATGTAATGTATACCCCACTTTTATATGAGCCGCGTCATGAGAATGCTGGACTTATACTCATGCGATAATAAAGGCGCAGATCAACTGTGCAGTATTTGCACAACTGATCAGCGCCTTTGTTTTCTCTACTCGGCTAGTGCAATCCCCCTACTTCTTTAATCTGATATTTCTGGTTTCTATCCATCCTCCAGGACTATACAGATTGGTTTGTATCAGTACTGGTCGGGAATCCCGGAGACCGGTTTTCTGACGTCGCGGCTGATGTCTTAAAGCAAAAACTAGCATGAACCGGCATATACATATTTTTTTCTCTAAGCTTAAATTGTGGGTATTTGCTAGAACCGCCCCGTCGAGGTGGTTCTAACGTCTACCCACAATCAATGTTTAAATGTTTAATATTTCAAGAAAACTAGGAAAACTATCATTTTTCCCCCTATGAAATTTATCAGATTTAACTACTGAAAGAATCTGTTTATCGCATAGGCATTTTTTCGTATTTGGTAGAGCGCCGGGCACCGAATGTAGGAATCCTGGTATAAGTGCATGTACGACCGTATCCTCGGATTGTGTTCTTGAGCAGCTCCACATAGTAGTGACTAAATGCCTTCGTCCCGACATAACTAAGGATTGTTGACTGGCGCCAGGGTTGGGATACTTGTCCTACCGGTTAATGCCAGTATAGATGCCGGCATGACAAATACTTAAAAAGTTACCTTTGTGGCAAATACTTGTGCTTTTGATTATATGGTAGATAGGGAATTTAAATAATTACTAAATGATCCACTGCAATGATGAGAAAACCAACAGAATTCTTAGGCGAAAACAAAGGCGCAGATCAGCTGTGTGGTAACTGCACAGCTGATCAGCACCTTTGTTTTCGCTACTCGGATAGGACAATTCATCTTTTCTTTCTAGCCAAAATTTCAAGCATCTAGCCTGCCGCTGTGACTGTACAGCCCGGTTTGTGTCGGACCTGGTCGGAACCCAAATTGTTGGGTTTCTCGTGCACAAGCTCAACATTTCTACTTGCAACTATTGTTATATACAGTATGTACAATGTATATTGCAAATATCTTGACCATGCATCTAAATCTCTGACGCAGATATGCACCTGCTTTAAATAACTAAATTATTTTTAATCCGACTTTATGATGGTATACATAACATGGTCAGTTGGTTCACAAGACACTGGAATAATGTGTAAAACAAATGTAAAAAACTTCATTACGTTCGATCAACTGACATGGTCAAAGCATTTGCATTATACAGTGTTAAGACCAAATAAAACATCGCAAGCAAAATGGTGCTCTAAAAGACATTTCTTGACAGTAATGATCAAAATGTATAGATATGAATTTTTCACCGTATTCGATCAAATAAGTGCACATGTTCCAAAAATCGCACGTGCTGATCGTTTCCGAAAAACATGTGCAGCTCGACTAGCACACAGCTCAACTGGCATATGGATATCTTACATCAAATTTACACGTTAATTCGCATTAAAACTTAACCTTTATTAATATTTGCGTAGAAGGCACGAACGGATACACTCATTTTACACGAAAACAAATGCATGACCTTATATTTTGGTGTCAGCTTTGAAAATTACCGGGACCGTCTTAGTATACAAACTATGCATGTGCATGAATAGAAAAATGACTGCGCAATATTGCTGTTACTAACGTCCTTGTCCTCAGCCACGGTTATGTCGGTACGTTTTCGTCGCTTTATGGTACTGTACATGTTTGGGATGTCCTGACGTTCGAAATGGGCTACACAACATTCGTATTTGTAAACCCGTCACTTACAAAAACTACCGAAACAGCATCCGACACGCTATAAACTGCAGATACTTGAGTATGTATGTTTTGTATGCTTGATGCCTCCACATTTATATCTCTATGTCGCAACACAAATAACGACAAAAAAGTGGTGCATACGTAAAAGAAAAATAAAAGAAAAATACTATCATAACCGACATTGTCCCAAATTCATGTACATGTAAAGAAAAGTGAGTATATTTAAGCCACTTACTTTGATGCACTGTGTGACATATCCAAACAGTGTGTCATATACAAAAGTATTTGTTGCACATAATGCATTTTTTATCTAATAATATCAATCAGATTTAAAGAAGGAGCGAAATAAAAATTTAAGACCATTAAAATTTCTCGACTGTATATACATGTATATTTACAATGTTCCACACAAACCGCAATTCTGCACAAGTTATAACAAACATGTAAATGTATTTTTTAGGTTTTCCGATCTCTCCTTCCGAAAGCGTTGCTGCCTTTTGTGTCGATGATGTTATAAAGAAATGATTTCATATACCGTAACTTTAAAATTACGAAAACATGCCCATGCAATATACAGAGATGCTTCTTTTCCTGATCTTTGCCTACTTGTACCTTTTTAAAGATGAAAAGAAAATGAAAATTGCCAGTAGAAAATGTTTGCTTTTTCTTATTCATGCTCAAAACATAGATTGTGGGTACACGTTATAACCGCCTCGCCGAGGCGGTTCAAACTAGCACCCACAATCTTATGTTTTGGAGCAAAAAATAATAGATATATCCCTGCATACCCCCGTTTTGCTTTTGATGGGGTACACATTCCTTGGAAATGTTTTCCTGATGTAAAATGTTTGAACAAGAATGATTTTAACTATACAAATGCATTTGCGTGAATAGCAATGTATTGACATGTACATTCATATTTACGTGATGTATTTAGTAGGGATGTCAACCGGAGTCCGAACGTTCGGACTTCGGATCCCGTACCGAAGTTCGGATCCAAATTTTAGCATCCGGACGTTCGCTGTAAAATCAGTGTGTCCAATATTTAGGTAAATTCCCATGAATATATACTCAACAAAAAAGTTAAGGAAAATGTGTTTGAGGGCCTGTAACACATAAGCTATTATATTTCATGAAATGTGAACTCCATATTATTATAAAGTGTTTTTTTATCTTTCAAATGAGGGCTTATTTGAGATGATGGCACTTACAGAAGATTGGAAAATCAATGTCAAAGTTGACCGGTCGCCCCGCCATGTTTCACAAAGTTGATTTGTGTATCAATTGTCACTGGAGCTTTTTCACACAATAACCTGTCTCCATAGGCACATTTTCTTATGAACAGCTGTACAGAGTACACACTGAGGTGAGCAAACCTGTTGTAAAGCATTTTCAGCGCCAGTACCATTGTTGGTACCAGGAAGATAATGTCAGATAAAATCGCCCCAGTATCACCCTAAATTAGCTACGTCGGAACAAGGTTTAGGTCAAGGACTAGGAAACCCACCCACCAGACATGCCTCCTGCTGAACAAGTGTTACACATTCTCGGACAACATGATATGGTCTGGTGTGGAATACTGGCACCAAAAACTCTCCAGGCTCTTGCTGTGGTGCTTCAGGAGGAAAGGAGGCTGATTTCCCAGCACAGCATTCAGCATATTGTTGGTCAGATTAAAGAGTTGTCAGTCTGCTGTGGTGCTTTGCAGCCTGATATTGTCATCTAGGAACTGATGCTGATGCAGGAAAAGCAGTATGACATGCCCCAACATCTTGTCATGCGCACTGATCCTTTGTCATGAGAAAACTTGTCTTCAAAGTCTATGCTTTTATGGCAAGAGTCTATATTGACACTTTTTACTCAAACCAAACAATATTGCAATTTTGTGAAAACTGGATTGACGACTAGTCAACTTTGACATCGTTTTTCTCAGCCACTGCCAATGCTACAACTTCAAATGAGGCCTCATTGGAAAGATAAAAAGACGCTTTATAACATACTAAAGTTTGAATTTCTAACTCTTTACTAGGTTTATTGCAATACGTACTTGAACACATTTTCCTTAACTTTTTTTGTTGAGTAAAATACACAATATCTACTTAGCAGAATAGGAAACAAGGTATTTAATACGAATTGTTAAACATGTAGTGTCAAAGGTCACAGGGGTGTAACAGATTAACGGGACTATACTGGTCAAGGGGAAGCGACAATAAACAAAGAAAGGATTAAAGATGATAATTGGCCTCTTTTGTTTCCTTTTGAAAACGATATGATTCACACTTATCACGTTTTATAAATAATAATTATACTGACCGTCGCCCAGCAAAACAGCATGTATACTAAGATGATTAACAGATATGTTTTGGGATTAAACAAAACACGTATGCTTACTATGATCTTATTAAATCAAATATGCGGATTCATGTTTGCTGACGCGCCAGTTCGACAAAATGGGAACTCGGTAAATGTGTCTTACTTTTGTGAATGTAAATGAAGTTTCCTAAATTGCATGACGTTTCGTTTCTGCGTCACATCAACGGAAACAACGTCAGGCTTGGAAACTCTTGATTATAAATGTTCTTTCAAGTGCACACTCGATTAACATAAATGTAATATTATGACCTGATCTAGACGGAATATTTCTATCGGTATTCCGTTAGAACTCTCCATGGGAGAGGAGCGAAGTCACGAAGTGTATCGGAGTGCAGGTTAGCCAGCTGATCTAGACCTGATCCAAAAAATGCGAACGTTCGAACCATCCGGATGTTTGTTTCCGAACGTCCGAACCCTAAATCTGACACCAAATGACATCCCTAGTATTTAGCCGTCAGTTGGGAGTAAGTCATATGACAGTGTTGGCTGCACGGTCGGCATTTTTTGCTTGACTTTTTATTTCACTTTACGGCAGACAGCTGCCTAATCATCTGAAGGAGCAGTGTCAGCTTCGTGTTTATTAGGGAATGCGACACAAGAACACGACTGTGTATGCCGAAACGCACGTCCTGGTAATGCTGCAAATTCTACCACTTGGCCAAATCAGTCAACAGTGATTTCTGTAAATTTTGTTGACCATTTATGTATGTTAATACCATACAATATTACGGGCGAAAGGGCACAATTTAGGCGATCCAATAAGTTCATGATTTAAACGGCATGGTGGTTGTTCATGGTGTATAACTTTTGATGCAAATTCTTTCCTACTACATGTAGTCTCGATCTAAAACGTACAAGTATATAAACATGTACATGTACGAATGCTCAAATTATTTGCGATTTATATGGAACCATATCTCAATATTTGATAAAGGTTACGTTAACAGCTTACCAAGAAATGCTGGCGGACGAGTAAGGTCCGAACATTTAGTAAGACAGGCCGCGATGGTTTTACATGTATAGAAAGTGCGTTCGCTTCACAAAAAAAATGCGATTTCGATCTCCGGCCGGTATATGCATGTTATACATGTATTGATGACTTGTGTTTATCCTGACATAATTAAAGTAAACCGCCTGTTAAATCATTGCTATTGTACATAATTAAATACCTTTGATCAAATGTCATTAAACTTATTTATCCATTCAATTAAAATGATTCTGATTATCCACATAGTCACTAGAAGTGTGGTATTTTTTTTTCTTTGTCGAAAAGGACAATGCTCAAGGTGTGAATTTTTAATGACGCCCTTGATTTTTAATGATTTTCGCTTCCATTCTTCTGTTCAAAGATCGAATTATCATGGATGGTGTGAAAAGCAACACAAGTGACAAAGGTAATCATAAATTTCAATGTAATCAAAAATATATTTATGTGGATTATAAGCCATCTAAACAAATACGTAACATCTGCAAGTTTCATACTTGCAAATACTTATTATTTTCTTAATCAATTGTTTTATATTTATTCAAAAATTATAAACATGCATTTGTCTTTTAAATTCCTCCATGAAACTCCGAGAAAAAGAGTTTTATCGATAAATCCAGGTAATTACCTTTCTCGGAGAAACACCGAGAAATTTCACCGAGAAACACAGCGAAATTTCGCGCAGACGATTTCGTCTACCTGGCTTTTTTCACGGTGTTTCTCCGAGAAATAAAAATTTCGCGTTTGCCATGGTTGCGGAGAAACGCGGAATATGTTGTTATTTTTTTACCGGGAGTGTAGCAAAAAGGTATCAATATCGCAATATTGCGAATGCGACAGCCATCAATAATATACTTATCAGGGTCAGAATCGATATGTTGAATGTGTCTTTGCTTCAAAAGTTGAATTCAGTGATTCTTGCACACGACGTTTTGTGGCAAGCTCTTCCTCACCTCGTGATGATCCAGATTTCCACATTGTATCATATCGTCGCAAGGACAATTCTGACACGTACGTTTGTTATGTCTTTTCAAAATCATCAAATGGCACCTACCAGAAACCGGTAAAGACTTATTTTGGACAACGTTCAAACCGAACGCCTTCTCCAAAAATAAGTATCTTGCATTCTAATCATTATATTCATACTCCTTTTGAGAAAGTTCCTGTTCCTTTAAGCTGATGTCCAACTCGATCGGACTCTGATATTTGTTTACTCGCGGTGAAATCGGTGTCCAGAGAATGTTTACTCTGTGGAGGGCCTATATCTGAGTAGGAAGTCTCTGCTACTTTTATTTGAAAAAAAGGTACAAGTAGGCAAAGATAAAAGGCGCAATCAGAAAGAGATTCCAACTCCAAAAACCGAGGTGGGAAAAAAACAAACTAACAATCAGGCACTTATACCATTAAACATATCGTAAGCCGAATGAGCAGCTATTTTCCCAATAGGTGGCCACTCAGTTACCTTAACTTAATTAAAAATATGAAAACATACATAAGGCGCCAGCACAAAAAAAATTTAAACACCAAGACATAAAACAAAAAGAACCACCACAGAAGTATCGCCTTGGAACGATCAGTAACACAAAGTCGCGCATCATTGCCCAAATCACCCGAACATACTTTACACATTTTGGAAAGCTTCTATCTGTTAAATCCACCCAATCATTGTCTCTGTCTAGAAATGAGATTCTTAACACTGGTATACTCCGTAAGTGGGGCATTATTTCCCTTTACGAGATTTGAAAATGTCTCCACTAAATGAGGAGCCAATGTCGTGAGATGCTCATAGAAAATTCACACACGTTCAGTTCCATGTCGGTCATATCTGACCTTTATTTCAACATCCGCAGTTGGCATTAACGTGGGTTGAGCCATTGTCAACTTAGTATAACATTTGCGAAGAGGTGCTTTCCATTAAATATGCCAAGCTTCGAAGGGGCGGGGCAATCAATTTGAATACTAGCAGTTTGCCTCAAACCATACGATAGCTCGTAACAAAGTTGATAATATCTTATTATAATATACTATTTTATTATTTCGCTACTTCAAACAATAATGCTGTCCAAAATATTGATGTATGACTCCTTGGGTGGCAATTAAGGTTTTCAGAGCTTCGACTATTTGTAATGATGATGTAAGTTTAATACAAAACTCCTTTGCTATCATAAATGGTCGCCGCGTCCTGTGCATCACATGTGTTACAATTGCATTCGTAAATAAGAAATTTCAAGACTATATTAATAGGTACAAGTAGGCAAAGATCAGGAAAAGGCGCAATCAGAAAAAGATTCCCATCTCATGTTGTTTAGAAACGGCATCATACCAATTATTTATATTTCTTCTGTGATTTATCTTTATGAAGCCTGTTTATTCTTCTGTCTCTCGTATTCTTCCCTGTTGGGAAAAAGCTAGTCTTCATGCGCGATGTTAAAATATCGGTGACGTCTTGTATTGTCAATTTTTTTCCGCCTGGTGTCTGGGTTGGGATCGTAAATTCCATTGTATCAATTCCTCGTCAGTCTATTCTTACTGCCAATTAATACGCAACAGATTTGCGACAATCGAAAATGTGAGCACAGTTGTTAGAAACCAAAAAAAAAAAAAAAAAAAAAAAAAAAAAAAAAAAAAAACATGCACAAGCCATTTGCAACCACGGGTCCATGCCCAGGGATAACGATGACATCAACATTTATCCAGAAAACGCCTGTCATATGTTCAACACTGTGGGGACAGTCATTTTGTAAAACCCTGTTCATCCCCCAGTCATTCATTACACTGCCTACGTGGCGCGGTGGTTAAGCCTTATAAACTAGGGTTCGCAGGTTCGATCCCGGGCTTCTCAAGTTCTTCGGATTGAGGCTATAAACCGAGGTCCCATGACAGTTTTCTAGGACGAACTGCTGACAAGGACAGACTGTGACGAGGCTGGAGACAATGCCTTGCCTAATGTGTTGGGTCAAAGGGACCTTGTCTTCAGACATGACTTACGGACAAAAAAAACATAAAAAAACAGTACACACACATTACACTGCCAATTATGCATAGACAACGCGATCAGGACAGATCTCTCGTTCTATGAAGACAATACAAAGGCCCCGTCTCCATCTGACCTTAGCTGTGAGTGGGGCGATACGATATCCAAAATCACGCAACCATATACAAAAGTAACCTACGAAAATTGCCATGCTCACAAATGACCGGTGGATTTTAAAAAATCGGGTAATTTTGAAGAAAAAAAAACCACTGAAGTATAAAAGCATAGTAGGCAATTTATAAGGGCGACACCGGCGCGAAACAGGGCTTTTGCGACACCGGCGCGAAACAGGACTTTTGCGACACCGGCGCGAAACAGGACTTTTAAGTGATTTCATCGTGATAAACTGTCATCACCAGTTGGTAGTACCTGATCAGAAAAGTGTTCTGGTTTACACCGTGGCTGAAGCAAACAAAATACTCAAGCAGAGGCAAAAGATCATCAGGTTGGCTGATGAATCCGAGCTTGGATGGAAGGTGGTTAATCAGTACCTTCAGTCGGAGATAGCTAGCGATGAGGAGGACCAGAAGAATATCAACAGGGCACAGGCGCGAGCACGGGCTAAGGTGCGATAAGAACGGGGTAGACGGAGCAACAAGTTCAATCCACTGAGGCGTAGAATGGTACAACCACCGGCTGAGACTATGAGTTTCCAGGCCTGGCAGAGATTTCAGCAGACACAGCAACAACAGCAGCAGCAGCAGCAACAGCCACACAGAGCGGGTCTGTGTTTTGCTTGCGGACAGCCGGGGCATTGGAAATCAGATTGTCCCACGAACAAGAAAAACTATAAGTTAAGTAATAATGATTTGTTTAACAATGAAAGTGTTTTGAGCTTAAAAGAAACGAATTGTTTAGGTTCATTTTATGCTGCATGTATTTTTGCATAAAACTCTACAAAATTAGAAAATATAAAAGTAAAATTGCATGATATTAAATAAATCTTCTTGTTGTATTACAGTATGATAATTGTCATTAACAATTTACAGCTAAAGGCTATTTGATTGCAATAATATCACATAAAGAAGATGCGCAGTCAAACAGTTTTGACAGGAAATCTGCCATCAAAGGCGAAGACCATTTGATAGCGACAGTTTCATTGTCTGCATCTTTGGCTGTGATTGTTATCTTTGATAGTCATATTGTTTAAAGACAGGAAGTGTCAAAACCAGTAGTTTATCTGTATGATTACTTGATAAGTAAACTTGTATATAAAAGCTAAGTTTGAAACTGTAGTTGAGCATTCATAAAATTAGGAACTCAGACTGGAAACTGCCGTCTGCTCTTTTAGTTTGGATTGCCAACTAATTTTCTGTGTCAAACTGGACTATTCCGTTAGTGACTCATAACTCATAGTGTTAGAAAGGATTTTCTTCTTAAATCTTACTGGAAAACCAGTTCATTGTGTTTTATAACTTTTATCTACCAATTGGAACTATATTGTGACTAAATTGAGTTTGTTACATGTATTTGTTTGGATAATAAAACACATACATTATTAAAACCACAGAAAAACAATCGGCGTTCCTCATTATTTGTTTTATTTTCTAAATTGTGTAGGCAGGGATTGCGACTTTAGCGACTGCATATTAGTTGGTGGAAAATCGCAGGGGTACGTGAACGGAACGTTCTATAAATTACAGCAAAGTGAGATTCCCTTATAGTAAAACACTCAAGATAGTTATGGAGCGTCGCTTTAGTGGAAACTTCAATGATCGTCAAAGCAATTCTGTGGTACCAATCATCTTGTATTTGACCATACCAAATGTTACCCATCATGGACAGTGTAACGATAGACATTTTGAAAGGAGATGGAAAAGCAGAAAACAGCAACGACGGGATCAAAAGAGAATAAATGATTTCATAGAAAGTAAGTCGGTGTGTTCAAGTTTACCATTTTATTCACTGGACAATACGGAAATTAAGGAAATTATACCAACGCCGACTTCAACGCAAAAATTTAAACAAGCACAGTTTTATCGGTCGGAGATCAAAAAGTTAAAACAGGAAACTATGAATTTAAAATCCAGAATTACCAGTCAAGAAGACCAAATAAATGAGAAAAATAATAAACTTTCCTGTGCTGAAGCAACAATATCAGATCTCAGGACTAAAGTGCTAGAGGAGGAAAAGAAACTGAACGCAGCAAATTTAGTCATAAGCAATTTAAAGCAGGAACTTTGTGTTAAAGACAGTAAATTAAGTGAAGCGGACCTTAAAATTCACCATCTCAAAGAAATGATGGTTTGTGTACCAAATACGGAGGAAGCAAATATAATCAAAGCTAATGAGTTAGCAAGCACAGAACAAACTTTGCCGCCACAGTCACACAGACTCAGTAATGGAATACATGTAAATTCTTTTTGTGAATCAATACAGGGAAACAAAAAGAACGACGGAGAAAGGAAAAAAGCTGGTCCAAAGAAACGAAAAGAAAAGAAGGAGACAAAACCTCCCCACAGTGTCTCAATAGAACATACAGAAACTCCATGTGAGAATCCATTGTGTGCTAATAACGGACTTAGTTTGACTCATACCGCTTCTCATTGCCGTATTAGTAACCAAATATGTGAGGGATGCCTAGCTAAAGGACACCACATCATAGATTGTCCGCAAATTGGTTGCGACAGCTGTGGTTCCAAAGTTGGACATTAGTCAATTGGTGAATGTCCCGCTGACAACTATTTTGATGATTATTGTGAATATATTGGTCATTTTCCAATATTCTGTCCTATAAAACGTTACGATGAGTACGGCTATTGGTAGGAAGAATAAATAATAGCTGTTAAATAAATACTAAACTTTTCGGAGCAAAGTTTTTAAAGAAGGGGAGAGCTTTTATGCTGCATGTATTTTTGCATAAAACTCTACAAAATTAGAAAATATAAAAGTAAAATTGCATGATATTAAATAAATCTTCTTGTTGTATTACAGTATGATAATTGTCATTAACAATTTACAGCTAAAGGCTATTTGATTGCAATAATATCACATAAAGAAGATGCGCAGTCAAACAGTTTTGACAGGAAATCTGCCATCAAAGGCGAAGACCATTTGATAGCGACAGTTTCATTGTCTGCATCTTTGGCTGTGATTGTTATCTTTGATAGTCATATTGTTTAAAGACAGGAAGTGTCAAAACCAGTAGTTTATCTGTATGATTACTTGATAAGTAAACTTGTATATAAAAGCTAAGTTTGAAACTGTAGTTGAGCATTCATAAAATTAGGAACTCAGACTGGAAACTGCCGTCTGCTCTTTTAGTTTGGATTGCCAACTAATTTTCTGTGTCAAACTGGACTATTCCGTTAGTGACTCATAACTCATAGTGTTAGAAAGGATTTTCTTCTTAAATCTTACTGGAAAACCAGTTCATTGTGTTTTATAACTTTTATCTACCAATTGGAACTATATTGTGACTAAATTGAGTTTGTTACATGTATTTGTTTGGATAATAAAACACATACATTATTAAAACCACAGAGAAACAATCGGCGTTCCTCATTATTTGTTTTATTTTCTAAATTGTGTAGGCAGGGATTGCGACTTTAGCGACTGCATATTAGTCAGATGCTCAGTCGAGCATAGATTGCTATTCAGAGGTCAGTTCTCATACAGTAGGTTCGCTGAATAAGGTATCAGAACCACACAGTAAGTCAGAATTATCTCCATACAATATATTAAAGATGGCGAATAAGACCTGGCAAGAAGCAGGAGCAGGCAGGTATATTTTGATCGTCGTTGACGAAGGTTATAAGATACCATTTAAAGAAGTGCCTGATGTACAAAAATCTAGAAACAATAAATCGGCACGTGACAATCCTGAATTTGTTTGTAAGGAAATAAATAAAAATAATTGTTAGATCCTTTGGAAGCAGTAAAACATTCAGAGCGAGAAGATGGGCCATATTGTACAATTTCGGGAAAAGAATTTATTGAAAAAAGGTTGCATATCAGAGGTTAATAGCTTGCCTCACGTGGTTTATCCGCTGTCGGTAGCTTACAATAAGAAAGGGAAACCCAGGCTTGTTTTAGACTGCAGAAACATCAACAAATGCGTACATACGTTTAAAGTTAAATTTGAGGACATAAACACAGCCCGTCAAATGTTTGAAAAGGGGACATACATGTATAGCTCTGACATAAAATGGGCTTACAATAACATAGGCATTTTCAGCAGTCACAGAACGTTCTTGGGATTTGCATGGTGCGATATAGACGGAATACAAAGGTGGTATGTATAAAATCCTTTCGGGCTTTGCAGTGCTGGACATATATTTTCCAAAGTGGTTAGAGTCATGGTGACATTTTGGAGATCAAAAGGGCTAAAGGTAATCACTTTCTTAGACGACGGTTTAGGCGGTGATAATAGCTTTGAAGGTGCAATGAAGTCTAGCAATTACATACGTGAGAGTATTCAGAGATTTGGGTTTTTGTTAGCCGAAGAAAAATGTTGCTGGTTGCCAAGTCTACATATCTCTTGGGTAGGATATTTCATATGCATAAAATGCTGTAAATTTTTCATTTCCGACGAGAGAATAGGTATGTTAGAAGTATGCATCAAGTCTATCAAGTGTGGCACGGTTGATTTCACCGGATAGTGCAAGTTTAGATTGCTGACATGCGGCAAAATCAGGTGCCCCGGAAGTGGCAATATCAGACGCCGCGGAAGTGGTAAGGTCACGTGCCCCGGAAGCGGCAAATCATTGTTCCCCGGATGTGGTGAAGCCAGGTGCCCGGGATGAGGTAACATTTGACGATACAAATCGTCAATACAAGGGTGAGGTCATTGGAGTTTGGAATGCACAGGAAAGGGCCAAATCTTCCACCTGGAGAGAAACCGAGGCCGTGAGAAGGGTTTTGCTTAGTAATGTCAACCAGCTAAGAGGTAAGAATGTGAAGTTTTTTTCAGACAATAAGAATGTTCAGTCTGTTTTAGAGGCCGGTAGTACAAAGGAAGATTTGCAAATTATTGCAACGGAAGTGAATTCCTTTTGTGTTGAAAATCAGATCAGTTTATCTGTTGGTTGGATACCACGATCTCCGAATGAAAAAGCAGATCATTTATCTAGGTGCAAAGACAGTGATGATTGGGAAATAAATTTCAGATTATGTTTTTTAAAGAATTAGACATCAGGTGGGGACCACATACGGTGGACAGGTTTGCTTGTACTTACAATAGCAAGTGTATAAGATTCAATACAAGATGGTGGATGCCCGGTACAGAAGGGATTAACGCATTCAGTCAGAGATGGTCAGAGCCAGAAAACAATAGGTTAGTTCCGCCTCCAAGGTTGGTATTATTGACTCTACAGAAGATGCAAACAGACAAAGAAGAGGGTACTTTGATTATACCGAGCTGGTCGTCGGCTCCGTTTTATCCGGTACTTATGAACGGTGCATTTAGAAGAAGTGTGCGAGAAATAGTTCAGTTGCCAAGATCAAATATAATAAGCAAAGGCTTAGGCAACAACGGAATATTCATACACAATCCTTTAGCGTTTGATATGTTAGCCATGTGGCTTGAGTTTACTTAGCTGTGATTATAATACTGTTGTATTACAGGAATTCCCAGGAGATGTAGTCGGAAGATACATTCAGTAAAATTTTATTTACAGGTAGCACGAGAAGCAGCCACGTAACGACTATCCAGTAATCATAATGATAGTGTATAATTAAGTTTTTATGATACGTACAATTGTTGCAGGTATTGATTTAACTGCAAACATACGGGAAAAACTAGAGACGGCAAGTTAAGCGAAAAGACGTTGTTAATTCCGAGATGCTTATTTCTTTATGTGATCAATACATAAATAGTGACAATAAGGTGGACATAAGAGATTTAGCCATAATTTTAACTTGCAATACAGGATTTCTGCGATTCGACGAGGTCAGCAGATTGAGATGTAATGACGTTGTTTTTGAAGACGAACATTTTAATCTAAATATTCGAAGTAGCAAGACTGATCAGTTTAGGTCTGGTAACACAGTTGTTGTTGCCAAAGGTCAATCTTCTGCATGTGCATACTCAATGCTATCTAGATATATAAGTATGTCAAATATTTACATATTATCAAATGATTTTTATTTAAACCTTTGGTCCAGCCAAAAGAAAATGTAAACTTATAACGAAAGAGAAAGGTTTAAGTTACACACGTACTAGGGAATATGTTTTCTCGAAGCTCAAGCAAGTAGCTCCAGATCTTAATTTAGAGACCCATTCTTTAAGGGCCGGGGGCATGACCCAAGCCGCCAACTCGGATTCCGTGAACGAGAGGTGTCTGACGAGACACGGGCGGTGGCGTAGTGAAACTTGTAAAGACATGTACGTCGAAGATTCTTTGAGCAAAAAGTTGAAAGTCACTAAATCTTTGAATTTATAGATTATACAAATATTGGTAATCATCTTAACTATCATTTGCAACCTATAAAGTGCGCCAAAATGCATTATGTGTTTGTTTGTTTTTATTTATGACCAAGTATAGAGTAGACTAAATATTCCGATCGTTTCAGCGAATAGATCGGAATAATTGTCTAGTCGATACGTTTGTTAACAAACGAACTATGGTTTCGGTCGAACGCGATTGTTAGTATAGTTGTCAGGTCGAATGCGACCAGACGCACGGACTTTGCATGGGAAAATAGCGATAACGTGGATCAGTTTTCTAGGCGACTTGGAAGCACTCACATCGTCTTACCAAAATTTGTATAACGCAATGAATATTAAGTCTGTGAACAAAAGTGCCCCGAAAAGGGTGTTGGACTGCCATCCTACCCCTAGAGGTATCTTGCACTGCATGTAGTCTATAGCTTTTTTGTCCAAAAAGCACTAAAAAAGATAAGAAAATAAGTGCGGTTTTTTGCTGGGCGGCAAATATCTCTTACAGGGTGAAATCAAAAACGTAGGGCCAGTTTTGTCGATATCATATTGTCAGTCTTCAAATTTATTTACACCAGTTTTCGACTTTTGTTCACACATGTACATACTAAGCTCTCTGTTCACAGAAATGCTTCCTATAAAGTGCGCCAAAGTGCATAATGTGTTTGTTTTTTTTATTTGTGACCAAGTATAGAGTAGACTGGACATTCTGAACGAGGGACACGACGTGTAGAAGTTGAAAGACATACTAAAACAAGCAATCTAACATTAAACATGATAATTGGAATGGATGGTGTTAAATATGCCAACACTTTACACGGAGCTTCAGACACCGACACTTTCCTTCAGTTTTTCGCCGAGGCAGCGGACGCGGATTCGGATTCTGGACCCGCGCTTGCGGCTGGCGACATTGTAGTTGTAGACAATGCACCAATACACCACCACAGAGCCCGACAGGTTGTAAGTTTGTTTCTGCGAAATATCGGAATTCAATTGGTTTATACCCCAATGTATTCGCTAGAATTCAATCCAGCAGAATTTTCGTTTGGTTATACCAAAACGTTACTGAGGGGATCCAATTTCATAAATTTCGTGCATTCTAACCTTGAAGTAGCTATTTACAGAGCTATAACAGCTGCCGATGCAAGGTATTTTTCCGGCGAACTGGACTTTTAAAGTTTTGGCATATTTAACACCATTCATTTCAATTATCATGTTTAATGTTAGATTGCTTGCTTTAGTATATTTTCAACTTCTACACATCGTGTTCTGAGAAATCAGAAAATTATAATCGGTTTAGAGTCATTTTCTAACCAACGTTTAAATATTTGACCCCATTTGGATTTTACTAGTCTTTGTATCGACTACCCTTTTGAACGATGTAAATTACAGTCATAATCTTTGGCTCTATGTTGCCAAATCTATAGGGTCACTGAAGAGGCTTAATTAGCCGAAACCATGGTATGGCCCATCCCCTTTCTCATTAATATGTTCACTGATAAGTTTAATTTTTATTTCAATTGCTGATACTGAAGCATTGACATGAGTAAACAATGGGTATATATACACAGTCAGACGGCCACTGTTAAGCCTGACAATACCGCACTTAAGAACACCAGGTTATGTTGACAATGGACCTTTGTCTGGTCGAATAGAAAGAACAGTTTTCATGTATAAATAATATTGACTTGTTATCATTAAACCTTTAAAGTCCCAAGATTCGTGTACTGGTTACCCATTCCCGTTAATTGGTAGACATGCTCTTGCTACAGCAACTATTTATCAAGATATAGTTCAGCTGAGGTGCTTAATACCGACATGAATGCAAACTGTTGACTGGGATGTTAAAGATCAATACAAACAAACAAATACTGGGCTACAACTTTCGAAACGATATCTAATATTCTGATCTTCCGCTATTCGTGACAGACGCTTCCGCTGCCGAGTGGTTCTTGGGGAAACACGTGCCATCGGATCTATCTTGGGCTTAGGCTTCTCGAATCCTTTGAATAAGACTAAGGAGTTTCAAACTATCAGTTAGAAACTCCTTTGTAAAAACCGAGGTTATGTCTCCCGATGATCTTAGATGTTGAGTAGGATGTAAGGAAATAAATCCTTCACGGTAAGAAAAGTTGTCAACCGGAAAATTGTCTTCTGGCGGTCAACAAATATTCAGTAGTTTCAAGACTGGGTTAGCGGTACCAGCGTTCGACCCCTTCCACTGTTTCACTGCCATCCTTTTTGATTGACTATGTCTGTTTACCTTCATGTACCGAGTCGATCATTTTCTGATCATCACATCGAGTGTATATGTAGCACTGTGTATAACCGTACAGTAAGCCAAAACGGAAGTGACACATACTGTACGCAAATACATCATTAGTGCCCTTAGGATTTCTTTAGGTACGTGATCATTTATATCGATGTAAATTAAAATTCAGGAAACAAATCTAAACGCGGTTTTCGGTGTTGGAAAGAGAATTTAAAACTTAATAAGCGTATATGTTGCTTATTGTGATTTTGTTTACGCTTTCCAGAGTATCTTGTAAATTAAGTGGCAAATCACTGACTTTTTATTTTTATGACCCGTCAAATCTGTGTTTTGAAGTCCATTATGAGTAACTGAGTTCACATATTTTGATCAAACCAGTGATGGACGATAAGAAAATCATTTGTGTTGAAGCCCTACACCATGGTATTCTCCAAGTCATTAAACTCACCCGGGTATTCACCGAGGAATTGCACGCCTACCTTCCGATCGCCTGTACGACTAGTGACAAGCGTACAGTATCACTAGTTAAAACGTATCAAGAAAAAACTGTACGACTTGTGTCATCATTGAATTTTATTTTTAGCGGATTTCGCCCATTTTCGTGCGTATTTATATATAATATGTTTTGAATATTCCGATATCTCATATGCAGATTACATAGATATACTTTTTGGGCCCACATGGATCGTATATAGCCACATACCAAACGTCACAGTGTGGCAGCATAAATGTTCAATTTTTGCTTTGCCTGCACCTACATGTATCTATCAGTCAATAGAGTAAACGCTATAGTAGAAAACTCGAAAATCTAAACTCAACATCGGTCTCAATTACAATGGTTGTCACCGACCATTTATCGGTTTGTATGTAGACAATAACACGTGATTCTCAGTAGTGAAATAGTTGACTATTTTATGCTTGTATATATCCAAAACCATCGCTTCAACTTAATCGATAGCAATGACAAGGTATTATCCCCAAGAGAGCGATTTTAAACCACTGTCACACTATCGTGTATCGACTCACGTATCTACGGCGTATCAAGATACGAAAGGCACGTCACGCGTACGTCGTACATACGTGAGCATACGTAGCCCATACTCCTTGATATGTAGCACATACTCCTCATACGCCGAGGTGCTACGTTTTTTATGTGTGCACTTAAAAATTCGTAGCACGTACGTGGCAGGTCCGATACGCCGTACATACGTCACACATACGTGGTACATACGAAAGCAACGTGGCAGGTACGCCGTAGATACGTAGCGCATACTCCTGATACGCCACACTTTCGTCGCGGTTATCATGCCATGTAACCGTGACGTATGTACAGCGTACCTTTCGTATCTGTTACGTATGTGTGACGCATGTGTGGCGTATCCTCGACTCTCGTTTCGTATCTATGGCGTATCAGCGACGTACGTGTGGCGTATCTCACGTATCAATGGCGTATGTGCTACGTACGTTTCGCTACTATGGAGTACGTGTGACGTATTAGGAGTATAAGGAATATTTTGTGGCGTTCCAAGAGACTCTTAATGCTTCTAGTATTTAAATGTTTTCGTTTTTCCTAAGTCATGAATCAGATGTTTCGCACGGTTTGGGGTGCCGTGCAGGGTACTTTCAGGGCTACGCTTGGTGTAGTCTCTGCCTTTGTTTAAGTCGTCTTACGACCAGGATGGGGAGCTTGGAGATGCCCCCCCACACACACACAGACACACACACCTCGGGTTTTTTCTTCGGTATTAATATAGATTATCTAGATTTCACTGGTGGTATCTTCGACCTCTGATAATTTATAACTGTTCATGTAATGTGCAAATTGCATGAGCTAAGTGAACATAGCCATTTGTTCTCATATGTATTAAAAAGCATGGTACAGAACAGATACACCACAGATAAGAATGGAACGTAGTACATACGCCGTAGATACGTCACGCGTACACTTCATACGCCTTACATAGTCACACGTACGTAGCACATACGCCTTGGTACGCCGTACATACGAAAGTGAAATTCCATATGAATACAGATCTATACGTCACTGATACGCCACGGGAACGTAGCAGAAACGTCACACGAGAGAGAGAGAGAGAGAGAGCTATAATGCTAGTGCTACCATCACTTCAATTTAATCGATAGCAATGGCAAGGTATTATCACAAAGAGGAAAGAGAGAGAGAGAGAGAGAGAGAGAGAGAGAGAGAGAGAGAGTATGTCGTTTAAAGCACTGTTCATGTTGAAACATTTTATTTTATTAATTGAAAATTATAAACACACAGTTGAGAGCCCGGCTTAACATTGGAGCAAGCTTCCATCCACAATCTTCACAACATCGTTTTGACGTCATGGTTACCCAATTAAGAAGTTCAACTGTGTAGAAAATTGAGGCCACCTCTCGACATGACCATAGCTGTTCACTGGGACGCAAGCCATCAATTCAAACAAAAATAAAGTTAACATTGTCACCGCCAGGTAGCACCCTAGGTCTTCAGTCTACTGACAAGCGGCATTTGACCGATGCTTGCTACAGTGATAGCGCCGTTTTTTTTTTTGTCATTGAAAACCAAACGATAACGATTCTGAAACGAAACGAAAACTAAACGAAAACTAAACGAAAACGATAGTTTTAAACGCGTTTTATAAAGCGTTTAGCCAATAAAATACCTTAATAAGCCCCGGGTCATCGTTTCTTCGTCAGCAGCGTTTGGCCAATCGATTGTAAGAAACGATAATTCGTTTATCCAATAACCATTCTCAATCAAGATCACGTGTCCCGTTTGAATCGTTAAAACTAAATAAAACGTTAACCAATCGATCCAGAGAAACGTTTTATGGTTTAACCAATGAAATTCTCGTTCAGCGAAAGCGTTAACCAATCGATCCAGAGAAACGTTTTATGGTTTAACAAATGAAATTCTCGTTCAGCGAAAGCGTTAACCAATCGATCCAGAGAACATTCTTCGTTTTCGATCGACTTATCGTTTGAAACGTTTATCATAATTGTTTTTTTAATTTGCCATTTTTAGTTTGTTGAATATACCAGTCTGTAACCCACACTGACTCCCCAAAGTACAGTAAAGTTAACAACCGGAGCCTTAATTGCTCCGTCCTCTTGTTTACTTGGTAGTTGAACCAAAAATCAAACAAACAAACAAATGTGTATCTATCTATCTTTTCATACTGCAGCACATTATTTACGAGTATATGCCCTATTATGTATTCGACCTAAAATATGAAGTCGGGAGACGATACATTTCGCTACGAGATAATTGTGATTGCTTATCTATTTTTCTTTCTATTTTTTTCTCGGATCATGTAAATTTTCTGTTTGGAAGCCTAAGAAAACCGTGCATATCTATGTAGTTCTATTTTCAAAAAGATGAATTCAAGAACCCTGGGTGGGTGCACTTCGACCAAAATGAGTAAGTCGCTATGACCGAGAAAACGGCTTGCATTATTTTCCAATACATCAAGCATGCTGAGTTTGCTTCCGGGTACAGGTTGAAAAATCATTTCAAGTTTACAAGTTTTAGTGTGTTTTGAATAGAACCTGATACCATTTCTTCACAATAATATATCCTGGCTTCTTATGTTTTCGACGGTACAAGAAATATGGGGGCTAAATAGCTAAACAAGAATATTATCAGTATCCAGTTATTGTCAGTCCTTATTGAAGACCTCACTGTCGGGAAACAAACTCCGTGTATGCTATCTTTTGTGTACACAACGATGATGTCACACGTAAATTTAACATTTCGGACTAAACCTAAGTTCGGAAAATTTGTGATGCCGTTTGCGTGAGTCATTTGTAAAATATTTGCCATATTGTATAATACGCAGTGCACATAATTGATTGTATAACTGTAGAAGAATTCACATTTCTTCATCTGGTCACTGAGAACACTTCGGACCTTTAAAGTTCCTGAAGTGTTCTCACCGACCAGATAAAGATGTATGGAAGTTTTTTACAGTTATACAACCCAGAAATCATGCTGCATATGATAGGATAAGTAAAGTAGTTCACAAATAATGTAAGCAGACGGCACCACAAATTTTCCGAACTTAGTTTCAGTCTGAACTCTTAAGGGAGAACGCAATATTCAATAATCATATCTTTTAAACTAAAGAAATTGCCAAAGCAAACATTTTGGTGAAAATTTTGTTCAAATCCGTCAAGGAATAAGTAAGATATTGACATTTGAAATTTTGGAATGAAGTGACCTTTGGCGGCCATTTTGAATATTTAATTAGAAAATTGTAAAATCTTAAACTTTGAGTAAAATTCATGTTTCAAAACTTTAATGGTGAAATGTGGCTAGAATTGATAGTTAATTAATAATAGAAATTATTCAAACATAAATTAACAGAAAAATAGTAACAGTGTTTCATATATATTAACCATGCATATTTAATTATGACTTTATGACGTCATAAAGCCTCATGAATATCCAAGATGGCCGCCTCCTTATAATAACATTGCTGAATATTACAACCAACATAACTTTCTTTTTTTCATCCGATTTTGATGAAACGTACCAAATTGTTAAGGAAACCAATTGCTGTCTTTTAAGATGCATTGTATTTCAACCTTACCTTTCTCTTTAAATTTACCTGTGACGTCAACGTTTTGTGCACAAATGATAGCATACACAGAGTTTGTTTCCCGACAGTGAGACCTACTACAAGGAGAATTGCATACTAGCGGATCCGATAGCAACATAAATTTGAAGCATTGTCTTTTCAAAATGGCAATAAATCTAAACTGGAGTAAATTATGGATTTCATACCTTAAGTCTCGGATCCCAAATAATATGGACAAGGCGCTGAAACAAAAGTCATTTTATTATATCTCCGTTGGCAGTCTGGTAGAATTCCCTATCAAGATGTTGTACTAAAGGAAGTTGTATTTACAGGCATGTCGGTATTGATTATATTGCATTATGGGATAGTTTACTTCCCGTTCTGGAAGTTTATGCTTCATACTATGTGGGTACATGTTTAAATGTGCTCACGATCATCCGAAGTACTGTTTTGCATTAAATTCTCAATAACCCAGGGGAATAAGACAATTCGAAAAACAGGTGTCTAATTCCTATCCCATAGGCTAAATTTCTGTGTCCAAAATCCCCAGGGCGGAGAGTCAAATTTGGTATATAATTCAATACAGAATATCTTGTCTATTTTCCCACCCCAAGGTCGTCATGCCCTGTCTAATTCCCAGGGGTAGGATTATATTTGCTGTCTAATTCCCCCCGCCCCCCCCCCCCCTCTAGGGGAAAATGCTGATAGGTGCATAACATTGCTACAATTCTACTGAGTCGGATTTTTTCTTACAGCCTTTATCAATTTTTAAATAATATCAAAACAGCGAGCATTTTACTTTCTCATTTTGAATTCTCCAACATTTTTTAACTGTTTACTGAGTCCATTACAAAAACACGCCCATACAATACAGACAATACACAGGAATTGTTTTTCAGACGTAAAAATTTAAATTTTAGGTAGATTTTTTTTTTATTTTTTTTTTCTTATTTTTGCTCAAAACTTAGATTGTGGTTACACGTTAGAATTGCCTCGGCGAGGCGGTTGTAACGAGTACCCACAACCTTCATTTTGGAGCAAAAATAAGAAAAATAGTTATACCCCTCCATACCCCAGTTTTGCTATAATAGTAATGTATACTATAAAAGTGGGGTATAAGGGGGTATTCATTACACAGACTCGTTTTCCTGATGCAGTCGATTTAAGACCAGACCGGAATCAATCATTCTAACCCTGCGCCAGTGCACTCCACATTCCTACCCGATTGAGAAGCTTCAAGTCTTCAAATGCCTTGGATATTCACGCTTCATATAAAAACGTGATTACCTCTGTGTTTGTGTTTAAATAACCAGTGGGCTTGAATAGAAATCCAAACTATAAGTAAAGGATTTCTGACAACAGGACTCAATAATTAAATGTATGAAATGCAGTGATTTAGTATCAATTTAAGCTGAATTTAACATTAGCATCATATCAGTATTTGACTGTAAGATAAAAATGAACCACTGAATGACAAAAACAATAAATTGGTTTCCAACAAGGTCTGATACAAACCAGGCTGTACAGACACAAAAGAGAGCTAGAGATTCGAGATTTTAGATTACGAAAATAAATGGATTGTCCTATCCCTGTAGTAAAACTAAATGTGCTGATCGGCTTTGTGGTTACCATGTTCAACTGGTTTCGCATATGCATATTGTTGGTTTCCTCAGGATGTGGCTCAAATATTTTTGTTTTTGTGTGTTTTTTTTAATCTTTTGAGTGGTTAATGGTCTGCATACTGTGAAACTGTCCCCCATTTTTCTAATGAATTTTCATCAATGAAACTAGATAGGGGGAAACTATACCATATGATACAGGATTAACTTAGAAATGCTACTCAGGTGTTTTAAGAGCATACTTGATAAATTCCATGTTTCATATCCACAGAAATTATCCATATAAAATGAAAAATAAATACTGAATTAAAAATGGTAGATACTAAATTTAACAATCTTGAAAAGCAGCAGCACTGTAACAATTTATAACCTTTGTTTTGTAAGGTTACAATTTTTTGATGCTGGTTTCAGGTCGGTAAGCAATAAATCACCTGCTTTCAAAGAGATTGCTTGATTACCCCTACTAAGCACTGATTATGATGTTATGGCCATAATGGAACAGGAGCTCATTTGTGAATTGCTTTGATGTTTGTTTCAGTCAGGATTGTGGCTAAAGCTTTACCGCATTTGATCAGTCGACAGTCGTAGATGTTCGTATAAGCATAATGTAACATCTGCCATTGCATGTAGCATAGAATAAAATGAGGAGGGGTATTAAAGTTGGTATGAGACAACATCTACGACTGATATCAGTCTAGTGGTGTTCTTTACAAGTAACATGCACTTCCGCCTACAGATACCCACTGTAGATTACCTTAGGGTTCTTTAACCTTAACAGAGAATGACTGTCCCTGCACAGGTGGCCTCCAAACTGAAGGATAGAGCACTGTATCGATAATTTGGTGTCAGAATGCGCTTCTATTGTGTCGACGATCATTTGCAGGGATGACATGGGTATCAGGTGTGCCATCCTTCGGATCGGGTGTAACCTGGAGTGTGCAGGGACAATTAACCACAATAGATGCAGGTTAAAGAACTTGTCATTTTGGCATTTCACTAGTAAACTATTCTGATATGGTAATCTACAGGCTATCTGTACGCTCATTCTGCAAACACCCTGGAGAGTACTTATATGTACCTGGCTCCCTGTAATAATCAGACATTGATTGTAGGTGTAAATGCATCGTCTACAAAAAAAGTTGCAATTTAATAAGTTGCGGACTATTCTGAAGGCTAGCCGAACCCAGCACCTCGAGTATTGTAAAAAGGTTTTGATTAGCATAGGCCGAAGTGATTTTGGACCATGGCCTAAAATTTCATAGGCTGAAATGACCCAGAATCCACATCTGGTCGATCTGTGGAAGAACTCCAAACCACAACCAAAACTACCAAAAACACTGCAAACCACATCAAAACACACCCCAATTACATTAATTCATTTTAATTTGTTACAAACTAGAACAGTTTGGGATCCAAAACACCAAACCACTTCCATAACACCGCAAACCACATTCTGATCTTGAAAATCTGTGACAATTTAACAGTGAATTAATGTATTTGGTGTTTTTATGTCGTTTGGGGTGTTTTCCACCACAAACTCAACAAACTGATCAAGTTTGTGACAATTTAAGAGTAAAGAAATGGGTCGAGTATAAACCTTTGCTGCGCCGCAACGCTACACCAAATATACCGCACCAGAAATTTATTTCAAGTCTCCGCCTTTATAAAAAATCCAAATTCTTGGCACTTTTATATAGATCAACATATTTATTACTGATGACATTTGCTGTTTGTTTGTTACAAAAAGATTTCTGGCCCAGCAGATTTGGAGCGGGTAAGAGGTTTTATACTCAGCCAAATCGGTATAATTTGTTTTTTTTAGGTTGGGGGTGTTTTGGAGGTGGTTTTGAAATGTTGCATCCCAAAATGTATAGTCTACATGACAATTTAATCGTGCATTAATGTATATCGGATGTGGTTTGGGGCATTTTTGAAGTGGTTTGGGGTGGTTTGGAAGCGGTTTCGGTGTGTTTCCACAGACCCCATCTGGTAAAAAATGCTAAAACCTTACTGTGTATGCATGCTTCGGTTTGGCACATCTTGCTGGAATCTTATCGAATGAGGATCCCATCCTGTAAAAACTGAGTCGTGATGCACTGCTCAATTCAATGTTAGATTCGTCTACGAATATAACATTCTCAAATGTTTCCTAACTTAATAACTTGTCCAAACACCAGTTCATTCTAACAGTCTTGTTTTTGTTTGAGATCAATTGGCAATATTTTTTTCTTTTCATGGTCCAGTTTAGTTGCCGTTTGTAGTATCTTATTTGACTCCGACTAATTTTTAACTGAAACTCGTTCCAGAACTTGTCCTGAAGGTTCCTTGCTGTAAGGTCCTTATTTTCACTAAGCCAAAAATCCAACACTTGAACATGTAAGTCCGTGAATTTCCGATCCGGTTTCTTCCTGGCACACTGCACATATCGTTTCTTCAAGACATATAACACACCTTGTCTTGTGATATTGAAATTGTACTCTTCTTTCAAGATGGTGCTAATTTTCACTGTTGAAAATCCTCTATCACCGAGATCAAAAATTATGTTTTTCACTGTCAGTGACACTTTTGGCCCATCTTTGGCCGCCATTGTTGTTGCTTAGC
This sequence comes from Rugalucina vietnamica, assembly GCA_964017185.1. NCBI lineage: Eukaryota > Metazoa > Mollusca > Bivalvia > Lucinida > Lucinidae > Rugalucina > Rugalucina vietnamica. The sequence goes on along the minus strand of OZ024885.1, from coordinate 30,835,942 downwards.
GCACTCGATTTATACTCCTGAATATATTTCGCCCGGGGTATTTTTGAAACACTATATCTATACTGTACAAAACAATCAAGAGAGAAAACAATATGAAGTTATTTATAAATCCACTGGAATAACTGAGAAAATAAAGATATCAACGCACGTATAAAAGGCTTCTACATAAATGGTTGAAACGCTTTCAGGAAAGATCGTTTTTCTTCAAGCTCCTCACTGATTGGCCAAACGCGAAGCATTCGCTGTGATTGGCTGAACGCATCCCTTATGAAATTCGTTTCGCTTTCCTGATTGGTCAAACTCTTGATAGTTTCAAACGTTTCTATTTGGCTCACCATTGATTGGTTGAACGATAAATTTAATCCTAGTGATTGGTTAAACGTCTTTCTCTTAATCAAAAGCCGTTTCGTTCGTTAAAATTAAAATGAATTTTGATTGGTTGAATGAAAAAACGGTTCGAATGATCGTTTGCGTTAGTGATAACAATTGGCTAAAATATAAAACGGGTTTGTTAACAAAACGCGTTATAAAACGCGTTTAAAATAAACTATAAACGGTAAAAACCAAACGAAACCAAAACGAGAGGCAAACGTAACGATAACGAAACGTAAACCAAACCAAAACGCGGTTTAGGACAAACAAAACGGCGCTATCACTGTAGAATGCAAAACGAACGGTTGGACTATAAGTACATTGAAGATACCAAGTTGCCATGGCAATATATTCTGGAAAATATTTTTATATGCATTTGAGGTCACCAAATTTAATTTCTTACATGGACAGAGACCTATAATTATAGTTCCCATAGAGTCCCATTGTAATTGCGCCCAAACAAGACTCATTCATATGCTCCATAGCTCATAGTGGACCCCAACTCATTCAGCAGGCGAGAGATTGCCCTTCAACACAAGTGCAGCAAAAGATAGGGTGTCAGTCAGCATCTTAGAATCAGTGTAGGAGATGGTTAAACATGTATATTTTTTCAGAACTATTCGTACAGACACGAAATGTGTTAAAGTAACTACTCGTACAGTTGTTGGCAACAGGGCGGCTGTTTTCAAAAGCCAATTATTTACATGTTAGAGTTTCTGTGCCCAAATCGAGTAAAGGGTTTTTGTGATAACAGATTATATGTCTGTTCTAGCAGCAAAACTTTCCAAATTGTATATCAGAACATACCTTTCTAGAGGAAAACTTGTCGTGCTTACGGGCGAAAAATAATAAATCTTAGTGATTTCGTGCATTATATGTTGATTTGCAGACAGATACATCGTGTTCGGGTGTTCTGAAAATCATGTATGAAAACTATGCTTAGTTCGCTATTCAAAACCGAAAACCGCTTTTAAAAGTGTCGCGTGAAAGTGAACTTACCTCGATTTATTTTTTATTTATTTATTTATTAGAAATTTCATGACATATCTATATACATACATACATTCAGCACAAAATAATCAAACAAGGTGAAAGAATCATTAGCATATATATAGACGTCAAAGGATTGGATATAGGCAGGGCCTGTATGCATCCTCTCCTTGGACGTACGCCGGTACTATAATGTGCATGATATAACATTAAGTCTATATATATAAGCATGGTTATTGTATGCAATTTTTTGTATTTTCCTGGTCATTTATTGAGAGAGAGACGGAAAGAGAGAGAGAGAGAGGGGGAGAGAGAGGGGGAGAGAGAGAGAGAGAGTAATGCAGTGTAGTAGATACGCGTGGAAAATAGATATGAGAGAGAGAGAGAGAGAGAGAGAGAGAGAGAGAGAGAGAGAGAGAGAGAGATGGACCCGTCAACATCGATACCAACCGTTAAATTTTAGTTGATTAATAGATCCTCGATAATTATTTGATTATTAATATATGTTTAAATGAAATTAACATTTGGTAATTCAAGTGGAGTTTCAAGGTGATAAAAGATATTGTATCTTGTATCTTTAAAACGGTTCGGTTCGGTTTATCTTCTTGCAAATAATTCGTGTGTTCGGTTTTACCAGACCGTATTGATCTCCTCACGTGACTAAAGTGATTGTCGGCGTGGTTTACTGTTTTTGATCTGACCAAAAGACCCTGATCAGGGACAAGTAGTGTATTGAGGCCATGACCCTGGTTAAGTGAGTAGTATTTTATTCATTTATAACTGTTTACTGCTATAACTTTATGCCATTAAAAACGCTAGGGGTAATCGAATTTGTTCACTGGGTGTGTCTGAGTCATTCAGACAATCTAATTCTAAATTTAGAATCTTACCTTGTGTACAAAATTATGTAGGTCATGACATAATTATCTTTCGCATGAATGGGGCTATAGTAAACTACATCTCGGACATGCAGATAATAAGAGGCCCTGTCTATTTATTATAATAAGGCTGTACGATTTAGCATAATAAAATTGTTATCAAATAAAATTGCAGAAAAAGTTAGAGATTATATTAAATATAAAATCACAGTTAAATCTACAAATATAAATAGAGATATATATTTCAACTCCAAATTATTGTGTGTGATTGGGTCTCAGTCAAATCTTTTAGTAGCTATTATATATCGTGATACCGCAGCAAGTAGTTCTGCATTGTCTCTGTCTGTAATAGCTGGGTTTCCACACAAAAGATCATGTTCTGTAATAGAGATTGCTTCATATATCCGGGGATTAGATATCAGCCAGTTAATTAAGTCAACTCTTTGTTTTATATAATATGGACACTCTAATAGGAAATGTAACTTGGTTTCAGGAGTCTGACAATGGATGCATAGAGAAGAGTTATTAAGATGATCATGACAAAGGTCAAAATTCAGTTGGCTTTTATTGTTCCTTAATTGGCATAGAAATATATTAGATCTTCTTTCACCTTCAGAATAATATTTTGGAGGTTTTGCTGTTCTATTTTTTAATATAGTTTTGAAAGAATGTAAGGATGTGCAGTTCTTTAATTCTTGATCAAGGTCATTCCATAAATCTGTTGTTGCAATGAAGAAGCTCTTCTGGTAAGATCTTGTACGTGGTGTTGGATGTTTTAATAAATTTGAATTTCTAAGATTATATCCTGTGTTATGGGCATTGAATTTCCTAACTATTTCATCGATATATGTAGGGGATTCATTATTCAATATTTTATAAAACTGAATGAGTTTTGCATTCCTTCTTCTAGAAGCTAAACTAGATAAACCTGTTTCTTTATAGAGAACATCATGGTTTGTGCCTTTTCTTAGCCCTGTGATGATTCTGGCTGCATCTAATTGTATTGACTCGAGTAATTTTGCTTGATCATCTGTGCAGTTATCCCATAATATATTTCCATATTCTAAAGTTGGTCGAATGAAGGAAATATAAAAGCGATGGAGTGATTTCCGGTCAAGATCATATTTGAGCATTCTCATTATATTCAACCGATAGGCTGCTTTTTTGTAAATATTTCGGATATGTTCTTTCCAGGTTGCATCTGCTGAAAAAGTTATACCTAAATGAGTATGCGTTTTTTCATCTTGAATTGTTATATTATTAAATTTAGCTTCAGGCCAGTTTATTTCAAATTTTCTTGAAAAAGTCATTGAATTAGTTTTAGTGGGGTTTAAAATGATAAGCCATGTATCTGCCCATTTTGCTATTTCACGCAAATCTTCGTTTAATAAGTGAATTGAGTCATCATTCTCTATAACTGTATAAAGTGATGTGTCATCGGCAAAAAGCCTAATATTTGTTTTTATATTCTCAGTAATATCATTAATATATAATAAAAACAGGTAAGGGCCCAGTACAGATCCTTGTGGTACGCCTGCGTTTGTGCTTTTCCATGTTGAAAAGAAGCCTTCATTTTTTACACGTTGCTGCCTTCCAGAAAGATAGCTTTTCATCCAGTTTAACATATTCCCAGTAATTCCATATTTTTGCAGTTTATGTATTAATCCTCTATGCCAGACCTTATCAAAAGCTTTGCTTACATCACAAAAAATAAATTTAATGTCTTTTTCATTGTCAAGATTTTCAATTATTGTGTGGTAAATTTCTAGTAACTGGTTCACTGTTGAGTCTTTAGGACGAAAGCCTGATTGATATTTAGTTAATATTTCATTTTCTTGCAAATAGTTATACAAATATTTGAAAATTATTTTTTCCAGAATTTTTCCAATGCAACTTGTTATGGAGATGGGCCTATAGTTAGAGGGATCATTCTCATTGCCTTTACCTTTGAAGATTGCGGAGACATTTGCCATTTTCCATTGGTTTGGGACTTGACCTAATTGCAGTGATTTGTTGAATAACATGGTAAGTGGTTTAACCAAATTTGTATTAAAAAGTTTAATTAATGGCGGCATAATTTCGTCAGGTCCTCCTGGTTTGCTAGAGTTAAGGTTACATAGCTGATCCTTTACATCTTGTTCTGTAACTATTATAGTGTCAAGAGAAAAGTTTGGAGGGTTAAGATTTTCATTTATTTCCTTATCAGTATCAATTGTTGAAATATTAACAAAGTGGTCATTTAAGACCTGGGCTTTGTCAAGAGGGTGAATGTTTGGATTGCCATTTTGAATTAGAGGGGGTGGAGGATTACTTTTATTTTTCATTTTGGTTATATCGTTTGCAATTTTATACCAGTGTTTGGATGATAGGTTTGGATCTGCAAGTTTATTTTGCAATTTATTCATATAAGATTTTTTAGCATCCCTAACCATTTGCACTACTTGGTTTCTTTTATTTTTAAAATTCAACCAATGATTGTCAGTGTTCTTTGTTTTCGCTTTGTGATAAAGTCTGTCTCTTTGTCTCATATGTTTACGTATTACACTGTCCATCCAGGGTTTTTCATTCGGCCGGTATGTAAATGATACTTTGGGAATAAATTCTTCTGCTGTTTCAGTTAAAATAGTATTAAATTTTTCATTGCTTAAATTTATATTATCATTATCATTAATAAATGACCAGTCTACAGAATCAAATTTATTTTTAATTGATTGCAAATTTGCATCATCATATTTCCAGATTGTTTTTTTATAAGCTAGAGATTTATAGGTTTTAAAGGTAACCTCAGTGGTGACCGTACAGTGGTCACTGTGAAATGGGGGTAAAACATTAGTGTCAGTTATGATTGCAGGGTGATTTGTAATAATCAAGTCAATACATGTAGATGATTTCTTTGAGACCCTCGTGGGTTCAGTAATTACATTATGTAGATTAAATTTGGATAAAGTTTGAAAAAAGTGGCTGTTTGTATTAGCTTTCAAAATATCATAGTTCAAGTCTCCCATAACAATAATATCAAGGTTTTCTTCTGAAGCTTTTTCAATAATGTTATCAAATTCATTCCAGTAATTAACTCTAGACTCAGGAGGCCTGTAAAAAAGACCAAGTAAAAATTTCTTTCTAACAGAGTGAATTTCTACCCAGATATTTTCAATAATGTTACTTTCCAAGTCGTCCCTTCTTTTGAAGAAAATGTTATTTTTTATGTAAATAATTAGCCCTCCTCCATCATTATGATTCCTGTCTTTTCTAATGGGTGTGTTATAAGTGTTCAACATCAGATTGGAGGTTAAAATTGAGTCATTAAGTTTGGTTTCTGATATACATATGATTTCATAATCTGATAGTTCTGACGCAATGTCATCTATTTTATTTCGGATACTGTTAATGTTAGAGTGGGCAAGTTTCATTGATGTCATTTGCATTGTATTATTATTTTGGCGAATTTGATTATTTTGACTACTATTGGCTGATCTATTCCCCGTATCATGTGTTAAATTTTCACCTGCCATTCAATTTGCTATTCTGTCCATTGTGCAGAAACACCAACCTAAGATAAAATGATTTTGAATGTATGCTACAGGAATAAATATGTTCATTGTATAGATAGTAACAATGGTATGGTGATAATGAAGGGTCCAATGAAAGAAAGAGCTGTTTAAATAGAAAGGATATGAAAAGAGATACAATAAGTCTATACATAGAGAGTGAAAAACACAATACATAGAAAATGAAAAACATAATACAAAATGAACAAATTAACAATACAAGATCCCAGAAATTTGTTCAGTAGACACATCTATCAGCAAAATTATATACATTGTTTGAAGCTCTAGTTACCTTTTGAAATATATCATGTAAGAGTTTGAAAAATCTTCAAAATACTGTTACAACTTACAATTCATTATTTTAGTCATTACTTAAAGTAGTTCAATTCATTTATGTATATTAAAAAATAATCAACCTATAAAACTTGTCATTTGAATTTTTCAGATAGAACTCACTACGGACGCACAACGGATACATCAGATTACTGGATCAGTGTTCTCTACCAGATATATGAACAGCTTACTGCTTCAATATCTTTTACCAGATGCATCACCATAAATCAACAGTTTGTTTATTACAATGTGAAGTCACAGTTTGTTTATTACAATGTGAAATCAAAAGTTTGTTTATTACAATGTGAAATCAAAAGTTTGTTTATTACAATTTGAAATCAACAGTGTGTTTATTACAATGTGAAATCTACCGTGTTTTAAATACTAAGCAAGGGTAAAATATTAACAGATTATACATGTATTGGAGAAGTGCAATGCCACGAGTGAATTTTCTTGTAAATGCTATAATGAGAGTGTTCCGCTTATAAATGACAGAAATATAGTCGACATGAATATGAAAAACGTGAGCGTCTTTGTTTATCGCTAGGAACTAGTGATTATTTGCGAGCAGTTGGTGTCACTTCCGTTTTGGCTTACTGTACGGTTATACACAGTGTGTAGGGGTGAATGGCTAAATCTTGACTATAAGGAATGATCATGCAAATTTTCTTTTCACGACCTATCAATGTGCCATTGTGGCAAAACATTTGTTCGTACACAAACAAGTCCTCCCAATCAGTTCGTATTCTGGTAAAGCATGGTAGGCGATTTTGTCCAGACATAAAAAATGTTGAGCATGGCGGTGTTGTGCTGATAAACCAGGGGCTTCTTTGTCACTTAGACACATCAGGAAAACTTTTCCGTAAAATAAATACCACATTGAACCCCTGGATTACATTACAACCGCCTAATATATACCCACAATCTATGTTTGGAGCAAAATTATTGCAAATATCATTTTCTAAGTGATCTTTTTTTTTTTTTTTTTTTTTTTTTTACTGCTGAAAAATGCATGGACAATTTTTCGTAACGAATACTAGAAACTTGTATTTCACTTACAAAGTAGTTGATTTAATAATCAATGTAGCGGAAAGAAAGGCGCTGTCCAACAATTGTTTTTTCATGTACATGTAAGTGTCATTATTATAATTACGTAAAACCCAAGGTTTCCCATTGCGTGTTTTGGTCGGATTTCACAGAGCGGTAGAAAGTTGCTCGAAGGCGACGCTACCTATGACTGGTTTATCGCAACATCTTTACACATAAAATGACAGCTTAGTATTCTGTTATGGGAGTAATGTGACACCGGTTCTTTAATCTCTTTGTTTAACATAATCATTCTATCACGTCAGAATGTTAAAATAATTTTCGACGTTTGAAAGTAACGAATGACGCGAAAATTGATTTCCCTTGTCTGGTCATCTCCCATAGGTGTCGCTACAGTAATTGCGAGACATGTTTCAGTTAAGCGTCACGAAAGTGGACATTCAGCTTTGAGAACGATAGACTCTAGGACTTATTGTATTTTTGCAGCTTTAAATTAGTTTTCTTGAAGTTTTGGTCTGTGACATTACAGGTGAAAGTAAAAACTTTAATATCACTCGTATTTATCGCAAGCGATAAAGTATATTAATACATTTAAAGTAAATGTATGTGAAGCATATCAGTCGGGCATGGTTCTCACTGGCTTAAACCAAAAAATAAGAATTTGTGTTTGTTGTTCATTAAGGGTGAGGGGGATGGTACAGTTTACTTGACAATGGCGAACCACTAAGAGGTCAAACGATATTATTTTAAGTACGATCACGAGAATGTTATTCTATTTGGTACTATTAAGAACATCTAAAATATCTCAGCTATACAGGAAAATAATAATTTTAGTTCATTCAATTTCCTAATGGGAGATAACACTGTTGATATGATACCTCCCGCATTAGACAATGGCGAAGCAAACTCGACAATGGCGAATCAAATAGTCTACAGCCAAAAAGAAACCATTTAAGAAGGTTATTTTAGCTCACAAATGGTGCCATCATCATTTGAAACTAAATGGTGCTCGATAATATTGTGTTAATTTGCTTTGGTGCTTTTCGTTCACGGTCAACAGCAAATTCCCCATCGGAAAGGTCAAGTTTACCGATTTAAGCATGTCTTATTGCTTTAATGAATCAATGTAAGCCTTAAACCAAGAGATTTAAACAACGACTGTCACCAATATTAGTTACGTCAATGACCAAACCAAATTGTGCCTGGGCGAGCCTTCCAAAGGTAGATTACCAGTATTTTGTGCACATTGTTTTTACCACATTAAGTATGATTCGCTATTGTCGAATTGACATGTACACCTTTCCACGCTTATATCTACCTCCAATGTCAAAATTTTATTAAAACACATGCATAATGTATAACTAGGGATAATAGGCATTCAAGTAATGCAAAAATGGTTATAATAAAATGCTTAGAAATGAGGCAAGAAACACATTTTATCTGAACGGCACTTTCTGCAGAACAATAAACTAGACATTTTAGATAAGGGGTCGAGCGTTTTAGCAACCCTGGTTTTATTGCCCGGTGGAATTTTGACTCCATTCTTTTACCAAACATCAAGGCATAGATGAAAGTAAATGACTGAGTTATATAACAAAAAATATTTTGTCTAAGATTCAAGAAATTCTGCAATATCTTTACGAGTGATTCGCCATTGTCGATGATTCTCCATTGTCGAGTTAACTGTAGGACAATGGCATCAGAATTTCGATAAGACTTTGAATGTGACTTCGTATTTCTAAAACATGATATTAGGCTATCCAAATTCTGAAAAAGGTTTTGCAATGCTCCAGAACTGATATGATTTCCTGTAATTACCAGAATTTCGATAAGACTTTGAATGTGACTTACAGGATACTAGACAATCGAATTCTGATAAGGTTTTGCAATGTAGCAAGAGGAAAAATTAAAAATGTACAGTATCTTGTGTTTATCACAATTTTGATAAAGCACTGTTGTCAATGTTTTAGAGTAAGAAAAGTATTAAATTTTAAAAAAAAAACCTACAATAGAGTTAAAAGTGATTAAAGATTAATACTTTATGTGCTACTGCTATCAGAGTAAATCATTCTTTTCCTTAGCCCGCTTAAAATTCAGGCACTGAAACAGCTCAATTGAAATCGGACGCTCTTCATTTCATGCGATCGTTTACAGGACCAATTGTGCTCTCGTTCTTCTTAATTTCTGAATGTCGCGTAAGTTTCCGAAATGCATTCTGGTGTTTCGTGATCACATAACACCAGAATGCATTTCGGAAACTTACACGAGATACTGGATTGCATGTTTTGTTTATAATCCGGCAGAACCTTCAGTGGACCTGGATTTCGAGTACATAGAAAATGTTTTTACATATTTGGAAAGCTGAGGTCTTCTACATTAAGAATCCGGCGGGTGACATCTTGTCACCATTGAGCATTTAGAGAAATTCAAGATGGCGTCCAAGATGGCGGCCCGTATATGAAAAGCAGTAGTTTGCATGGAAATTATAATATTTTAATGGACTTTTAAAAATGTGATATCTTTTATTTGAAAACTGAATCAACTGTACATTGAAAAAAGAGCAAGAAAGCAGATAGTGTATGCATGGAGAGCATCCAAGATGGCCGCCAGAATCATACTATAATTTGAGCAACGTTTGTCTGTTTGTGTGTTTGTTTGTTTGTTTGTCTGTTCCCCTACTCCTCCCAGGTCCTTGGGCCGATCTTCACCAAACTTGGAGGAAAGGTGGAGGGCGGCCCCGGATATTAGCTTGAGGGGTTCATTTTTTGAAAGGGGAAGGTCATCGAGGTCAAAGGTCAAATTTATGTTTTTTTTTCTGTTTGTTCCCTACTTCTCCCAGGTCCTTGGGCCGATCTTCACCAAACTTGGTGGGAAGGTTGAGGGCGGCCCCGTATATAAGTTCGAGGGGTTCATTTTCTAAAGGTCAAGGTCATCGAGGTCAAAGGTCAAATTTCTGTATCTCGGCAGTACTTGGTCCGATTTGCATGAAACTTGGTGAGTGTATACAGGTTGATCCCTGATTAAGATTTATGGGTCCAATTGGGTCAAAGGTCATCAAGGTCAAAGGTCAAATTTATGTGTGTTTTTTTCTGTTTGTTCCTCCCAGGTCCTTGGGCCGATCTTCACCAAACTTGGAGGGAAGGTGGAAGGCGGCCCCGGATATTAGCTTGAGGGGTTCATTTTTTGAAAGGGGAAGGTCATCGAGGTCAAAGGTCAAATTTATGTTTTTTTCTGTTTGTTCCCCTACTTCTCCCAGGTCCTTGGGCCGATCTTCACCAAACTTGGTGGGAAGGTTAAGGGCGGCCCCGGATATTAGCTCGAGGGGTTCATTTCTTAAAGGTCAATGTCATCGAGGTCAAAGTTCAAATTTCTGTATCTCGACAGTTCTCGGTCCGATTTGCATGAAATTTGGTGAGTACATTCAGGTTGATCCCTGATTAAGATTTAGGGGGTCCAATTGGGTCAAAGGTCATTGAGATCAAAGGTCAAATTTATGTATTTTTCTGTCTGTTCCTCCCAGATCCTTGGGCAGATCTTCACCAAACTTGGTGGGAAGGTTGAGGGCGGCCCCGGATATAAGCTGGAGGGGTTTGTTTTTAAAGGCCAAGGTCATCGAGGTCAAAGGTCAAATTTCTGTATCTCGGCAGTCCTTGGTCCGATTTGCATGAAACTTAGTGAGTGTACAGGTTGATTCCTGATTAAGATTTATGGGTCCAATTGGGTCAAAGGTCATCAAGGTCAAAGGTCAAATTTATGTGTTTTTTTCTGTTTGTTTCTCCCAGGTCCTTGGGCCGATCTTCACCAAACTTGGAGGGAAGGTGGAGGGCGGCCCAGGATATTAGTTTGAGGGGTTCATTTTATGAGAGGTCAAGGTCATCAAGGTCTCAGGTCAAATTTATGTTTTTTTCTGTTTGTTCCCCTACTTCTCCCAGGTCCTTGGGCTGATCTTCACCAAACTTTGTGGGAAGGTGGAGGGCGGCCCCGGATATTAGCTAGAGGGGTTCATTTTTTAAAGGTCAAGATCATCGAGGTCAAAGGTCAAATTTCTGTATCTCGGCAGTCCTTCGTCCGATTTGGATGAAACTTGGTGAGTGTATACAGGTTGATCCCTGATTAAGATTTATGGGTCCAATTGGGTCAAAGGTCATTGAGGTCAAAGGTCAAATTTATGTATTTTTCTTTTTTTCCCTACTTCTCCCAGGTCCTTCTCGACGGGTAAAATTTACTAGTTTAAGAAAATTTCATTATTGAAAAGAGGCGATTTCAAGGCTAATACATTTTTTAAACCAAACAGTTTGTTAACATTTAAGACTCTGATGGATGCCATCTTATCAATATTGAACACTTGAATGCCATGTAAATAATCGTGTTTTGGCAGATGTAAAATCTGAAAGTACTCGAATTTAAAGGCTGAACTAGTATGTGTAAACTGAAACTAGTTAAACAAATTCACTAAGTATGGAGATCATCTAAAATGGCCACCAGAACAAAGGTAAATGAAATATTAAAAAGCGCTGATATCGAAACTAAAGAATTTCTCAAGACAATCATTAAAGTGGCAATTTTTATTGGTTCAAGTAAAGTATAGGGGACACCCCCCTTATTCCTACGTCCGACGTCAACTTATAAGCATACAGGCCGACATGTTGACAGGTTGATGGGTAAACAGGTCTTCGGGTCGACAGGTCGAGATTCCGTTGTGAATCAATGCCCGCTCCCACTCCATTGAACTAACATCCTTCCATATGATTGTTCATGGTTTGCACGCATGCGCAATTATTTAACTTCCGTCGACCTGTCGACCTGTCAACCTGTCAACCATAATCTGTCCCATACTACTGCTTACCCGATCCTGTTACATGGCTATATATGGAGTATTCATTCTGTTGCGGGGGGTCTGGGGGGCTTGCCCCCAGGCTTTCCGTTGTGAATCAATTACTACTCCATTGACCTTTACATACATCCATCCCTATAATTGTCCATGTTTTGCACGCATGCACAATTATTTCATTCTCGTTTATAGGATGACAGGTTGACAGGTCGACAGATCCCATAAACACTCAAATGAGAACAGCCTAGCACTCAGGCTTGCCTACTCCATTGACTTTGCCTACACCCTTCCCTATAATTGTCCATGATTTGCACGCATGCGCAATTCTTTCACTCTCGTTTATAGGATGACAGGTTGACTGGTCGACAGGTGGACAGATCCCATTAACAGTCAAATGAGAACAGCCTAGCACTCAGATATACAGTCACATGATAGTTGTATTTAAATGTCTACCTGTCATCCGATACTACTGCTTACCTCATCCTGTAACATTGCTATTTATGGAGTATGCATTCTGTTGCTGGGAGTATGAGGGGCTTGCCCCCTAGGTATTTCGTTGTGAATCAATGCCTACTCCATTGAACTTAACCCACAACCCTTCCTATGATTGCCCATGGTTTGTACGCATGCGCAATTCTTTCACTTCCGTCGACCTGTCGACCTGTCAACCTGTCAATCTGTCACCTGTAACATGGCTATATATGGAGTTCGCATTCTGTTGCAGGGGTCTGGGGGCTGCCGTTGTGAATCAATGCCTACTCCATTGACCTTTACCTACATCCTTCCCTATAATTATCCATTTTATGCACGCATGCGCAATTCTTTCATCCTCGTTTATAGGATGACAGGTTGACAGGTCGACAGGTCGACAGATCCAATAAACACTCAAATGAGAACAGCCTAGCACTCAGGCTTGCCCCCATGCATTCCGTGTGAATCAATGCTTACTCCATTGAACTTGACCTACATCCTTCCCTATAATTGTCCACGTTTTGCACGCATGCGCAATACTTTCACTTCCGTCGACCTCTCAACTGTCGACCTGTCCACCTGTCCACCTGTCGACCTGACAACCTGTCTACCTGTCAACCTGTCAATCTGTCAACCTGTCGACCTGTCGACCAGTAACATGGCTATATATGGAGTTTGCATTCTATTGCGGGGGTCTGGGGGGCTCGCCCTCAGGCATTCCGTTGGGAATCAATGTTTGCACGCATGCTAAATTCTTTCACTTCCGTCGACCTCTCAACTGTCGACTTGTCGACCTGTCAACCTGTCGACCTGTCTACCTGTCGACATGTCATCCTGTCGACCTGTCACCTGTAACATGGCTATATATGGAGTTTGCATTCTGTTGCGGGGGTCTAGGGGGCTTGCCCCCAGGCATTCCGATGTGAATCAATGCCTAGGCATTTCGTTGTGAATCAAAGCCTACTCCATTGAACTTGACCTACATCCTTCCCTATGATTGCCCATGTTTGCACGCATTCGCAATTCTTTCACTTCCGTCGACCTCTCAACTGTCGACCTGTCGACCTGTCGACCTGTCAACATGTCGATCTGTCAACCTGTCAACCTGTCGACCTGTCAACCTGTCAACTTGTCGACCTGTCAACATTTTGTTGGTTACTACTTGTGTGCAATACACCTCAGATGTGTTATCAGCTCTTATTATAGTTTACGACTCGTCTTTACCTCAATCACTTAGAAATACACATACTTTTCGTGTTTCCGTCCCTTATGTGATTGTGTATTAATGCATATGCTGTTTTACTTCTATTTTTCAGGCTCAGTTGCTGAAACTCAGATTGGGTATCAATAATGTCTCATCTATGATCTGCATGCAATATCCGTCCGTTTTATAACAGTTCCTAGTCCATCTTCTACCATTGCGTGTGTTTCATCTATCCGTCTAATAGTTTCATATACAGGCATACATTGTCTATGTCCCTAAGGTGTCCCCTATATTTGACTTGAGCCTTTTTATTAACAAAGAGTAAGTCCGAATAGATATAAATATTTTTGAAATCTGTATTGACTTATATACATCATTTAGAATATTTTATATGTATATGACTCCTGCAGATTGAAATGCCAGTAAAACAAACACAATACCAGTGCTTTATATGCTATTTTCTCGTTCCCTATAAATTGAAACTGTTCTGAAAATGTCTGTTTTGGCTTAAAACAATGATATCAATTTATCAAATGTGGTTTCCCATTCCCTTTATTGTTTTCAAGACTTCCGTGTTTCGGAAACCACAAAAAAAGAAAGAAATTACCCTACGATGTGGCATTCCATGTCTGATAGTCTTAATAAACCACCATTAAAGTTTACAGCTGTTTACTCTTAAACTTTTCTATAAACCCATATACAATAAGGTCCATGTGTGTTGGTGAGTTCTGATGTCTGACTAGGCCAGTTCTAGCTCTAAACTGTCGGTTACAATTAGAGCAAGTCAGTGTCATAGAACCTGCTGGTGGCCCATTATTCTTCACATTGCATTCTCTGCACTTTGTTTCAGCTTGATAGATTATTGCTGCTCCTTCATCGATGAGACATCGCCATTTTGATCGCCTCCGTGCAGTCACTGTCTGTTCCCAAGAACCATTGGTATTTTGAAATCCTTCAGAGAGGCTGTGAGAGTGTCTTTCTAGCGTTTCTTCTGGCCACCTTAAGAGCGATTTATCTCCTGTAGTTCTTCATAGAGAACATTTCTTTGGAAGTCGTGTATCAGGCATTTGTATAACATGGCCAGTCCATCTTCGCTGGCTAGCTTTAAGACTGTATGCATGCTTGGCATCCCTGCTTTCTTTAGGACCTCTGTGTCTGGAATGTTGTCTTGCAACTTGATTTTTAACAGCTTTCTCTAACAGCTTAAGTGGAAATGGTGAAATCCCATTGCATGACGTTGGTATTCCGCCCAGGATTCTTATGCATACAGTACACAGCCTTGTAGACTTTCAGCTTGGTGTCAAGCTTTATTCCAGCCTATAAAATTTACATGTATACCATTTATTAAGAAATTTTGGAAGCCGAATTTCTTGTATCCATCGATTAAATCATTAAGCGCTTCTCCTTCTTTAATCTTAACATAGGTACTTAACAATTTGTACTCGAGCGCCGAGCATACCCTTTGAACACATTCGCAAACAGTGACTTTGACAATTCCAAAAAGGTTTCCGATCGTCCTGTATTTCGAAGTCCCAGCTAGGTAATACAAGTTTACTGCCACTTGCAGTTCCACCGAAAGTATATCATGCACACGCGGATTCCCCTCAAGCTCTTCCCGCAGTCTGTCATACAATCCATTAAAGCAAGCCCTGGTCTTTTCTCTGCTCAACACTGTTGCGGCAGCTGCTAGCCCTACGGCATTTTGTACCATTCGTGTTCGCCGCATTCGCCTCAGACTAAAGAATACATCTTGACTTTCTCCACAAAATAGACGTTTTTGCGTCAAGTTTAATGCAAAATCAGTATTAGTATGAACGCAATTTATTGACACATGAACGCTACATAGAGGGGTGCAAATTTGCACCCGGGTGCAAAAATACACTTAGGTGCAAAATACACCCGGGTGCAAATGTTGCACATGAACACGGCTTTAGATGCACTCCTTACATGGTATAAATTGCACTGATTTCAGGTATTAAATATACAAAAACATAAATATTTGCATGGTAATTACTTTTACCATATATGGGTAACCATCTTGAATGCCATCTTGAATTTCGTAATTTGCTCAATGGTGACAAGATGTCATCCACTGGATCCATAAACGTTATAAAAATTGCCACCAAAATGTTTGGTTTGGTTAGTTTGAATTTTCGAAGGCACCGCTTTCAAATAGTGCGTTTTTCTTTAGTTTTGGCAGCCATCTTTGTTGCCCCCTTTACAGTGTATATTTTCTTGCACTCATTTTAATGAACAATTAATTCAGCTTTAAAATACAAGTTATTTCAGGTCTAAAAGTATGTTAAAACATATTTTCACATGAAAATAGCATTTTTGTATATGGGCAGCCATCTTGGACGCCATCTTGAATTTCTCAAATTGCTCAATGGTGACAAGATGTCACCCATCGGATTCTTAATGTAGAAGACTTCACCTTTCCAAATATGTTAAAACATTTTCTATGTACTTTAAATCAAAGTCCACCTCAAATAGCCCAAATGGCTACTAATAGACCAGGGGCTGTTTTCTGTACGAGCCTTAGTTTTTGACCTGGCACAACTTACCTCCCAGAAAAGGTTTGACGGTGAATATGAAATAATTGAACCTTCTACAACATTTCTAGGCACGTCGTACGGTCAAATTGTGGTAGCAGTTTTTACCTAGGACGAAATCTTTACACCTACCCAACGTAGTTTTTATAATAGGCAGAAATCAGAGGAAAATGCGCCTGGTGCTCCTGTTTTGATATTTTTCTGAACAAATATCATTTTAGACTTATACTTTACACTCAAACAATAGCGTAAGATTATTATCAAGTAGAAAACTATATGTTTAAACAGTATATTAGATGGAAAATTGCCTTTAGTATGGGGTAATGTTACCCCACCACCCAGTGGTAGTCGTTGGCGGTTGTTCTTTTGTTTTAGTTTTTTTTTTTAATTTACAGCATTACAGCATTGTTCTTTTAGAAATGCAAAGACGTTTTGTTTTTAAAGATAAACTCGTTTGCAATATGAAAACAAGAAACCGCTTAGTTTCCATGGCAACCGATAACATTATTCTTGAACATGGGGTGTACGGGGTACATGCAAAATTGGCCATGTCTCCACTATTACTTATCCTAGACCACTGAACCTGGTCTCAGTTGAACGGTAAGACATAACCCTTTTATCATATGATAAATAATGTAAATTATCTTCGTTGCATATTCATGAAATTAAATGAAAAGTGCAAAAAAGACAGACAAATCGTTAAAACCCCAGAAATAAACTAATTTCAGGCCCAAACTATCATTGTGTCACTTTGTTATTGACCCAGTAAAATCAAATGACAAATTTATTGATATCATGGGCCTATTTGAAAATAATCTCATCTGCATATTAACGGATATTAATAAAAATATAGAAAATCTAGAAGGAAAAAAGAGGGAAAACTATGGTCATTGCAAGGTTTTGGATGGGTTACAAGATCTATCTTGCGTCCCTGAAATCAATTCTCATGGCTGCCAGTGTGGTCAGAGGGACCATCTTAAAGCCATAAAATATTATCTTCAACAATTTACACATTTGCGCATTTGCATGATATAAACTTTCATAGTTTCAACACCCATCCCTAGTGCAGAGTGATTCTAAAGAATAGGGTGTTCCTACAAAAATAGTCATATTCCAACAATAGCATGCTCAGGAATACTATAATTGGTCTCATAGGAATGCATGGACCCAGCAATTTAAACTATTATACCTATTATTCAAATCGTTTAATTTGCTTATTCATGAGAATTAATGAAACCCATAAGGAAATGGAGAAAAAATTTGAAAAATAGGGGGTATACTACAAAATCACGTGTACCAGAGCTGTTTACAAACCCAGGATGCTGAAAGAAGTATCAGATGAAGCTATGTCAGTGTATTATGACCCTAAAATCTGATATTAGCATGATCTGAGTTACAATTTCATGAATTTAAATGAAATCTTCATAAATATGAATGAAGAGGTGGAACAATCTAACGGGTAAACCTAAAAAATGACTTCGGCAACCAAAAGCCCTAACATGCTGAAAATTGATTGCTAGGACAATATCATACCATCCTGTACTACAAAATATAAGTCATTCGATTTCCTTTGTTTCATTTATATTAACAAAACCTATCTAATCAAGACGAAACTTACGGAAAACTAAGGTGGTATACATAGAAAAGCACATGTATCTTCGCTACCAGTTCGTAGAACCAAATGATTGCTAGGACAATATTCTATAACTATAAGCTGATAATCTGATATATAAATTATAAGCTATTTCTTTTGTATGGATAATAATGCAATCTATATAAATAAGTGAAAATCAACGAAACACAAAGGGTGTATACCAACAAAAAGGCTTATATCTCGACTTCCAATAGCTGTAGAGAACTCAAAATAGCATCAATTCACAGATAGCCTCATTTTATTGCCATGTATTGAGATATACAGGGAATGTGTGCTGGCAACCAAGATTCAATAAATTTTGTTGGTGCACATGCTTCAATTTTCTGCTAATACTACAAATTTTCGAAATTTTATGTAACATTTACAAATTAAAAAAAAAACACTTATGTTTAGGCTATCAGACTCAATTGTAATAGTGCATTATCCTTGCTTTCTATTGGTACCATTTTCAGCGCTCTGAGGAAATTGGCAGCTGAGATATGGACCTGATATACCCCTTCCTTTTTGTTTATTTTTCTCTCGTTCATAAAGATATCATTAATGCCCACACATTTAAAATCACTGATGATTAATATATTAGATGTATATGGTTATTGAACATTGTCCTAGCAATCATTTGATACCAATTATAGCTCTATAGGGCTATCAGTATACATGATATATTTGAATTTCTATGTATACCGCAATAGTTTATCAATAATTTTCATCTAAATTCGAAAGGGCTTGTTAATAATTCATAAAACAAAAATTCAAATGACATATATTGTTGTGCATGATGGTAAACTATTGTACAAGCAACCATTTGATGCCATTTTTAGCATGTAAGGATTTTTGGTTGCCGAGATGCAAGAAATTTTGTAGATTTACCCATTCAATTTTTTCCACTTTTTCATTCCTATTTATGATGTTTTCATCGAAATTCATGAAATTGTAACTAAGATCATGCTTATGTCAGACTTTAGAGTCATAGTACATTGCCATACCATTCATGTGATACATCTTTTACATTTTTGGTTTGTTAACAGCTCTGGTACAAGTGATTTGGTATGTATACTCCATTGCTAGGTCCATGCATCACTATCAGAGCAATTATAGTATTCTAGAGCATGCTATTTTGGTATATTTGTATTTTTGTGAGTCCACCCTATTCTTTATAATCACTCTAGGGGTGGGTGTGGAAACTATGTATTGTATGACATTGAGGTAATTGCCCTGTCCACACTGGCAGCCATGAGAATTTGTTTTAGGGATGCAAGACAGATCATATAACCCATTTTAACCTTTGCAATGTCTATAGTTTTTTCCTCATTTTTTCTCTATTTTTTTACATTTCTACTAATATTCATGAATATGTAAATGAGATCGTTTTCATTTAGGCGCATGACATCAATAAATTTATCATATGATATTACTGGTTCAATAACAGTGTCACAGTGATAGTTTGGACCTGAAAGAAGTCTATTTATGGATGTTTTTACGATTTTACTGTCATTTTTAATGTTTTCATTAAAATTCATGAATATGCAAATTAGATAACATGCATTACTTACCATAAGATAAAAGGACTATGTCTAAGCTTTTCCACGAGACCAGTTGAAATGGTTTAGAATAAGTAACAGCGTATATCTGATTAATTTTGTATGTACAACCCCATGGTCAAGAATCCCGTTTACGGCTGACATTGGAAATCATCCATTTTTGCATATTGTAAACAAGTTTATCGTTGAGGACAAAATTCCTTTGCATTTCGGGGGCCCTAATGAATGATTTGGCTCCCACGAAAATTGTCCTAGGGGTTGCAAGGCAGATCTAATTGCCCCCGGGGTAAAATACATGTATTCGTATTTGTGTGTATAACTGGATGGGTGGGGTAATTAGGACTGCATAGATGTGGCATAAATAATACATGGACGTGTTTCTAGACGTAAACATATGTACCCGTAGTCGCATAGGTGTGCAAACAAGTTCTTAGCAGTAAAGAACGAGTTTAAGGATCATTTACATAAAATTTGTTTACCTATGTCGCACGTTTTCTAAAACAGTTACAAAATGGGGTGGTTGTATAAAACGCTTGCTCCCGAAAAATTGCTACCACAATTTGACCGTACGACGTGCCTAGAAATGTTGTAGAAGGATAGTTCTTATCGTCTATACAGTCAAACCTTTTCTGGCGGGTAAGTTGTGCGGATCGAAATTTTAAATTTCTAGCCCCTTGACTATAAAGGACTATTGCATAATTTTACGTAAACTATCAAAATGAAACAAACACAAATATATGTTTACGGTTATTTTTGTCTTCTGCTTGTATCTTACCAAACATATGCCGTCATATTAGTTCCGTATTCAGGGTGCTGTAGTTCAATACGAACGTCATATGGATCTGAAAAGAATAACATTTCTCTTGAGAACTGAGGAACCCCGGCTGAGATAGTATATATATGTATACTGGACAAATAAAGCTTGGGATCAAATATTTTTCCAGATCTCGACCTGCTAGTAAAATGAAACATATCTATCATCAAGGTAATTCATTATGAAATCTTTGTACGCTTGGCGATCGAAACAATATTCTTTGCATTCAATTAGATCATGCTTTAAGACAGACTGCCCTTAAAATGGTATGACATTCCAGAAAAGAATATGTGAGTAAGTTTGCTTGTGCAAAAGTGTTGAAATATAGAAAGAATGTTAATCCATCATAGGAGAAATATTCTTTGCATTCAATTAGATCATGCTTTAAGATAGACTGCCCTTAAAATGGTATGACATTCCAGAAAAGAATATGTGAGTAAGTTTGCTTGTGCAAAAGTGTTGAAATATAGAAAGAATGTTAATCCATCATAGGAGAGGAACAAAATAAGCACGTTGCTTCCGTTCTAATCCTTTTTTAGATGTATATTCTTGTAGTTTATGTATGAATGGCTGTGTTGTAAATAGTCTTGACACAAAAATGTTTAAACCAAAACTGTTGAAAAAGCAAGCAATTTCCAGTTGTTTTTTGGCTGGCTGACCTTAGAATTGATTATACTTGATGACAATTGTGCAATTTTGCAAAACTTTCATGAATTGGCAAAATTGATTTTTTGACGCAGTTTTATGCACTTTTCATCACATTGGGTTTTAGGGTAGTGTGGTTTAAAGAACGGCTGTGCTTATGTTTGATGATGCATACTTATAGTGGCATTTGAAAGTAAATTGTAATCCACTATATAAATCGAATCTTGATTAATTATCGATTGGCCCACAAATGCATCCTCAAAAATTTATAGTACGGTGCATGAAACTGAAACTTGGCGACAAAATGCACCCATTAGGGGAAAGGACAAACTTGGTCTCAAATGAAAGCTTATTACCCCTGCTATTGACTGCAGGTTGTCGTAGCTTTCCAAAAGTGTAGCGTCATAGTAGAAAAAGGGGAGATAACTCCCTACTATAACAAAGAACGTTTCGAAAGACAGTTGTTTCCGTTAGAAAAAAAAAACGTAGAATTATTCATGGAACAACGCAAATTTCCTAGTTATATAATACAAACATGTATTTCGCGGCGATTGGTTGCTATTTAGGTTCCTTGAATGTCAAGACGATGTTATTACGTGATGTTACGTAATATACTCATAAAATGGTTGTAAATAAATATTTTAAATTTAATTTGTGCGATTTATATATAAGCTTTTTGAAAAGAGTTTTCTTTGGCCTTCTTGACAATTTCATAAGCTTTTCAGCCATACAAGCTACGTTTCTGTACAATTTTTATTAATTGAGTTACACCCCCTTCAAGTATGGCACCCCCGTCAAAATGTTGCAAATTTTAGTGAATTAATAATAATGGGGGTACACAAAGAAAATGGACCATATCTCATCTGTTTCTTATCCTAGATCACCGGACTTGGTTTCATTTTAAGGCGGGGACATATATTTGATACCGTGTGATATATGTAATTTATTTATTTGCATATT
Organism: Rugalucina vietnamica; assembly: GCA_964017185.1. Taxonomy (NCBI): domain Eukaryota; kingdom Metazoa; phylum Mollusca; class Bivalvia; order Lucinida; family Lucinidae; genus Rugalucina; species Rugalucina vietnamica. Next base: position 30,814,105 of record OZ024885.1, on the reverse strand, counting down.
CATAAATTTTAATTAATTCAATCAAATGACAGAATAAACCATAAAAACAATAAATGGACTTTTTTCATAAATCAACTATCACTGTGACACGTTTTTATTGCACCAATAATACCATTTGACAAAATTGTTGATGGCATGTACCATAATAAAAATAATATTATTAGTATTTTCATGAATATTAATGAAAATTAAAAAAAAAACACGAAAAGACGAGTGGATAATAGTTTGCAATTGAAGACTTTGAGGCGGGTAATATGATCTACCTTGCATTCTTAGACACATTTTCATGGCGGCCAGTTTTGTCAGAAGAACACCAGAATGCCCAAAAATGTTGCCTTCAACACTTAACATATTTATATGAGGAAAATCTTATAGTTTTCCAACCCACTGCTAATGCGATTGTAAAGACTAGGGATGTACTAACTCATGTCCCATCAACAGCATTCTCTAGAAGATTATAGTTTGTCCAATAGTAATACACGGATATAAAACGTTACATAAATACATATTGATATTTACATCATTGATTTGGCGTATTCATGAAATTAATAAAACATAAGAAAAATCGCTACAATATGGGGGAATAGTTACAAAATCACTTGTATCTGAGCTATTTATAAACATAGAACACTGAACGTGGTATAAATTGAATGCTATGACAATGATAGATCACCTTCATGTCTGATATAAAAGTCGCCTGATTTTCATTTTCGTGAAAATTAATGAAACCTTGAAATTGGAGAGAAAAAATAAAAGAAAATAAACGGAAATATCTCCAAAATGGCTTTATATCTCAGCAACCAAAAACCCTATAGTGCTGAAATTGGTATCAAACGATTGCAATAGCAAAATCATATCACTCTATCTTTCAATATATTAGTCATTTTATTTTTGTTTTTAATTAAATCTGTAGTATATGGAAAAATGCAGAAAAAATGAAGGGGGTATACCTATATTACCACTCCCATCTTGGCTCCTGATATACCAAGAGAGCTGAAATTGGAATAAATTTATTGCTAGGACTATAACCAAATACTAAGAAATATGAATCGGCTGACTAACATATTGTTCAAAATTGTTAATGAAACTTAAGAGTGTTGAGAAAAATCACTAAAAAATGAAAGGGTATATCAACAAAATCGCTTTTATTCCAGCTAGTAAAAATCTTAGATTTTTGTGAATGGTACCAAATGATTGCTAAGACATTTTGCTGTAATAATGTAATAAGATATGTTGATCAGCTGAAAGTCTGAAACCACGGATAGTGATTTACTAGCATAGGTTTCTTGAATAAACCTAGGATTCCCGATCACAAACCTAAGTTTCTCGACTTACTATGCATATGGCGTGCGGTAAACCACGGTTTGTGACCGAGACCACGGATACTAAAATTGAAACCTATGATAGTAAATTACAAGACTAGGTTTTCAGTGGAAACCTATGATTCTCGACTTATTGTGTATTTGGCGCAATAAACGACCCAGAAACTATGGATTTAAAGTTATATCCCGAGTTTCTAACCGCTTCAGTGAGAAACCTATGATAGCCGATGAGAAACCCGGGTTTACTGATGAGAAACCACGGATAGTGATTCACTATTCTAGGTTTCTCGCATAAACCTAGGATTCCCGATCATAAACCTAAGTTTCTCGACTTACTGTGCAAACGGCTTGCCATAAAAGTCTTTATTGTTTTTATTTGAATAAAAATATAGCTATTAGAGGAAAATCACAGAAACATGAAGGGGGTATAACAACAAAATAGCTTATATATCAGCTACCAAACGCTATAGAGTATGGAAAATGGTACCAAGTAATTGCTATGACAATGTGCTATAATTATGTAATAAGATATAGAAATAAGTTAGGGAACACCTGTAATAATGTGACTACCACCATTGGACCGTATATATCCTTCTTTGTAAAAAACATGAAGAATGCTTTGACAACTTGTCAGAATCTGTAATATTCAAAGTTGCTTCTATGTGAAAATGGTCAGCATCAAAC